>OY728163.1:626276864-627526864 GCA_963277665.1 Viscum album | reverse complement strand
TGAAATTCCATAGAATGTTAGAAAATTGGGATACCCCAACTAAAAAATCATTTATGGAGGCCTTATGGGTTTTTTTGGCCTAAAAAAATGTGATCAAGGTTTCTAGGGTCATTAAGAGATAGATCTTTTCTAAGGCTTCAATTTGATTTTGTGGTAAAGCCCAAATGGACACCCAGATCGAATGTTGTGGCAATTTGAAGTTCAGGTTAAATTTAATACTTTTCTTGAAGCTAAAATAAATTTTTCTCTATTAATTATTACAAAATCTAAATATATTTTTCTTTTATTTCATTTCCTAATCTTTTATTTGACTGGTTGTAGATCTAAAATGGACTCCCGGATCAAAGGTTATGGTCCTTTGATGCTGATATCTGATTTTTAACTTATTGAATGTTGGTTTTAAGTTTCAAATTATTAGTAAATAATAAATATAAATATTAATTAATTAACACATTATAAATAATTAAAGTAATAAAAAATAAACTATATATGATAGTAAATAATAAATAATTTATTAAAATTAAATATTTTTTTATTTTTTATTTAATTTATGTGCGGTTTTTAAAAATTCACCGTTATTTCCAAGAATTTTTTTAAAAAACCACCACTAAAAATTAATTTGGATTTTTTGGATAAAAATATATTTAAACAACATTTTTCAATAGTTTTAAAAAACACCACTAAAAAACCACCGTGAAATAACTGCCACTAAATTAGTTTTTCCTATAGTGAAAAATTGGTTTGTATAATTACATGAGCAAGTAAAAATTATCACAGACAGTTAAAAATATTAATGTTTATTTTTATTTGTCCCCCTTACCCCTAACCCTTATTAATTCTATTAGTTATCGAACAAACTAAACCATATCATGAAAAATAATGCACTTGCATATGAAAATAATTCTTATGTTAGTAATACTATAAAGAAATAAATTAAACAGCGAGTGTCAATTTTAAACTAAAAAACAAATACTTTGAGTCATACTAGGAACAATGTTAATCATATTGAGTTTCAATTGATTCTTATACATCAAAAAATTTATTTTTATTCTTAAAATATGGTACTATTTAATTGGCTCTCATCTATGGTGATACAAAATTAACTAAGGATGAGAGCCAATTCAAGAGTACTTGCATTTTGAGAACAAGTCTTCAACTATCACATACTTTCTTTTTATTCTTCAAGAGTTATATATATGAAAATTAACTAAATAATTATATCGTAAAAATGATAAAAAATTAATTTATGTAACAACAGATAAAACGATGAGAAAATATTTTCCCTCATTTTCTCAGTTTTGGTGATGCGATGCATGGTTTAAACTAAAATGGAACTTATATATTGAAAACGTGAACTTTAAGTCATAATGAAAACATTGTGTGTTATATTTACATACAATCAATTTATATACGTCCCAAATAAATTATGATATGTTTTCCTAAATTATCAAGATAATCTGAGAATGTTTTCTTAGGTTTCAGTCAGTGAAAAACGTTTTTAACTAAATTGTCAATTTTAAAATGATAACAGACAATTTGAGTCATACTAGGCATACCATGTATCATATTGAGGTGTGGATGATTACCACATATCAAAAATGACTTATGGATTGTTTTCCTAAGTTATTAGAAAAACTAGAATTCATTTTCTTGGTTTTGAGTATGTGACACATGCTGTCAACTAAGATATCAATTTTAAACTAAAACCACACAATTTTAGTAATAATGGTCACACCATGCATCAGATTGAGGTGTGATTGATTACTATACATTAAAAATGAATTATTAATCATTTTATTAATGTATCAAGACAATCAGAATGAGTTTTCTCAATTTTGAGTTCATCATTTGTTTTTTTACTAAAATGTCATTTTAAACTGAAAACACATATTTTGAGTCACACTAGTCACATCATGTGTTAGTTTGACATGAGAGTGATTCCTATACATGAAAATTGACATATGAACAATTTTCATAAAATTATCAATATAATATGAGTGTGTTTTCTTGGTTTTCAATTAGTGACACAAGTTTTGAACTAAAATATTAATTTTAAACTGATAGCAGGCACTTTTAGTCATATTAGGAACACTGGGTATCATATTGAGGTGTGGATGATTCCTACATGTAAAAAATGACTTATGGATCATTTTTATAAAGTATTGGAACAACCCAAATTCATTTTCTTGATTTTGAGTATTTTACTTGCCATTTTTACTAAAATTCTAATTTTAAATAAAAAGACACACTTGGAGTCATACTTGTCAAAACATGTGTCATATTGAGGTGATAATGATTCCTACATGTCAAAAATGACTTACGGATCATTTTTTAAATTATAAAACCAATCCAAATTCATTTTCTTGGTTTTGTGTATGTCACTTGTGGTTTTTACTGAAATATCATTTTAAACTGAAAAATGAACATTGAGTAATATCAATAACACTATGATTTATATTGATGTAAGGATAATTATTATTTGTCCAAAATTACTTATGGATCATTTTTATAAAGTATCAAAATAATATGAATGTTTTTCATAGTTTTTGAGTATGTCACATGTATTGTTTTTTACTAAAATTACATTTTAAACTAAAGACACACACTTTGAGTCATACCGGTCACATCATGTGTCAGTTTAATGTGAGACTATTTCCTACAAATAATAAATGTCTTATAAATAATTTTACTAAATTATCAATACAATAAAAGTTCATTTTATTGGGTTTTAATGAGTGACACATGTTTTTAACTAAATTATCAATTTTAAATTGATAATGAAAACTTTGATTCATACTGAACACACCGTGTATCAAATTAAGTTGTGGAAAATTCCTACATATAAAAAATAAGTTATGTATTTTCTTACTAAAGTATTAAAACTATTATAATGAATTTTCTTGGGTTTGAGTATGTAACATTCCTTTTCAAAAAATATGTCAATTTTAAACTAAAACCATGCAATTTGAGTAATACCAGTCACATCATGTGTCAGATTGAGGTACAATTGATTCCTACACATCAAAAATTACATAGGGATAATTTTACTAAATTATAAAAATAATCCGAATTCATTTTCAAGGTTTTGAGTACGTCACATGTTTTTTTTACTAAAATGTCATTTTAAACTGAAAACATACACTTTGAGTCATACTAGTCAAATCATGTGTTGGTTTGATATGAGACTTTTTCCAATATGATACAAATTACTTATGAATATTTCTACTAAATTATCAATACAATATGATTGAATTTTCTTGGTTTTCAATGAGTGACACATGTTTTGAACTAAAATGTCAATTTTAAACAGATAACGAATAGTTGGAGTAATATCAGAAACACCATGTGATATATTTAGGTGTAGATGATTCATTCACGTCAAAAAATGAATTATGGATTATTTTTCTAAAATTATTTAAATAATACAAATGTGTTTTATTAGTTTTAAGTGTGTCACTTATCTTTTTTACTAAAATGTCAATTTTAAATAAAAAGATGCAGTTAGAGTCATACTAGCCATACTTTGCATCATATTGATGTGAAGATGATTCCTACACATAAAGAATTTCTTATTTATATTTTTTCTAAGTATGAAAGCAATCCAAATAAATTTTATTGATTTTTAGTTTGTCACTTGTGGTTTTTACCGAAATGTCATTTTAAACTGAAAACATGCACATTGAGTCATAAAGTTCACACCGTGCATCAGATTAATGTGCAACTAATTTATACACATAAAAAATGAATTATGGATCATTGTTTTAAAGTATTAAAACAATATTAATATGTTTTCCAGGTTTTGAGTATGTAGCTTTTTTTAATATAATTTCATTTTAAATTGAAAGTATGCACTTTGAGTTACACCAACCACATCAGGTCTTAGATTTATGTGAATTTAATTCTTAAACATCAAAAATTAATTATGGACCATTTTAATAAATTATTAAAACAATTTGAATTTTTTCCTTGGTTTTTATTATGTGATGTGTGTTTTGAACTGATGTGTATATTTAACCAAATAAGTAGCAGAAAAAAATGATATGGAAATTAACTAAAAGAATTAGTTGAAATGATGATAAAATTAACTATACAAGTAGTGGTAAGTCACATATTGATGAAGTATGTATACATTTTGACACCATGTATTATTATCATTTGTTTCTAAACAAATCAACTTCCTCCATTACACTTATCCTTGAGAAACAGATCAAAAATAATATACAAGAATTCCAGTACTGATGATTCACATCCCAAGTATATCTCTTAGGTCATAGCCTATAATAAATTAAAAAAATAGTAGGTAATCAACTAATTTTGATGTCGGAAAACACTTCAACACCATGTATACTGACCACTTATCTCTATATAAATTTCATTATTATTTTGAGAACAGAGATTGTTGGTGGTCTTCATAGTAATGAAAAATATTGAAAAAAAAACAATTAAGAAATATTTTTAATGAAATTGTAATTAAATTCATAAATTACATGTTCATGGATGATAGTATTTTTATAGTATATGATATCTTTTATAAAATTTAAAACATAATATCCTCAATTATTATTGTTATTTTTATTTAGAAAATGCATAAATATTGACCAAAATAGGTAAATTATTTTGAAATATGTTTTGATAGTTTAATATTTCTATATATACATTAATCCATTATATTTTAAGTAATCTATTTGATTCTTATTTATACTCACCAACCTCATACCATGATTTAGCCCATATTTAGAAATCACCCAATTATAAAAAAAATTCGTGTTAAAACACAAAATATAACATATAATTCAAATTTTATCTATAAAATATTGATTTTAGTGAATTTAAATTTCACAATACACATAATGTGTGGTCATTTTGATGGAAATCCATGCATTGGATCCAAAAAATAAATATTTAGGGTATCCAGATTGATTATGTTTTGTATCCAGTGGTTCTTAAAAAATAAATATGTAATGAAAAAAATAAAAATATATTTTATATGATTAGATTGTAGAGTTTAACCCTAAATTCAAGGCATAAAAAAGAGTCTATATTATATTATTTTCTTCATAAATTCCTTATTTAGATCATCTATTTATTATCAATTTCTATCAAATACAATGAAATTTCATTCATATAAATGATACAGGGATTAATTAATCCAAACCATACATCACAATTTTTCCCCATTATATGGCAGTAGTATTAATTCCAATAGAAAATATGAATAATTATTAAATTTAATGAACATGTTAAATCATTTTTTTGATATATGTATTATGATAATGTACCTTACCTTTGTATTCAAAATTGACACTCCCATCCATTCAAACTTGATAATCTCATTTATACTCTTTAGACCAACCATGGATGTAATAAAAGTTCAAAACATTTATTCTTCATATGGAATTTAGGAAACATATCCATCTTTGAATGTGGTTTCTACATGAAGTTATGATGATAATATATTTTTCCAATGAAACTGGTGGAGAGAAGGAACTCTTGAAAGATCTTTTTTTTTCTTGGTCTTTTTACTAAATTTTCTTGATCCAAAATTTGGTTTCCCCACCATTTTATCCATATATTATACAATAACTCATTGGAGACATTTTTTATCAACTATTATAGGTTTTTAATTTAAAAAAATTATTAAGGACATACCTCATGTATCTTTATAAGATTAAATGACCATGCTTCCCAAGTTAAAAAAGAATCATTGACTATTTTAATACCCAAATCATCAAGTAGAATAGAAAACTCAGCATTTGGTTCTTGAGCTACCTCAATCACCACTCTCATGTGATATTTTTTATGTTAAGTATTGTGTAGAATGTATCCCAAGATATTATACATCATACCCCTCATAACAAGGTGGAATGTGGGTGTTGATAGATTGAAATAACACACAACTTTACATTATAGAATGTTTGTAATATAAATTTATCATAATTTTTTTGATTCACATTTAGGAGAAAGAGTAATGAAAAAAGGTATTACCTTGGGTAAGGTATTTGGTTGAGGGTAATTAATAGGATATTTGTTCCACTACCGGCTCGCTTTGATCCTTTCACATATATTGGTCTACAAAACCAAACTGAACAATAATATCCTGCAAAGAATCTATTTGCACCCTCAATCCTTTTATCATTTGATATTTCTCTTCTTTAGGGTTTTCCTTCTTGAAATATGTTTGGGGATACACTTCAAAACCTACTCCTCCAAAGAAACCATATTGTTCTAACCGCTTCAAATCTACTGAAAGTAGTTTTTCTTTTGGTATGGTCACTACTGATTCTTATGTCCAAACCATATAAAAAACATTTGAATATAAATATATATTTTTATGTAATACTATTATAAGGAATAAAAAATTAGTATTATGTCATACTTACACATGTTTTCCATACTGATTTTATGTGTTCATAAACTAGTTTACCCTCCTTATTTACACAGGCATATTTCATTAACACATGATGTGGGATGGAAGGGGATTCATATTTTGATTCATCAATCTGAATATTAAAAAAGGAAGATATATTGTGTCATATCACATAAAAAATTTATTATTTATTTAAAATACATATTATTTTCTTGTCTATTGAATAAAACCCCATACTTGATTTATGATAGGGGTACATTGGTTTTGATTCACATTTTTTGTTTTCATCACTCCTTTTCTATTTCATAAATTAAAAATTTTGAATCAAATTTGATAGAATAAATAATGTCAAATAATATATTATAGGCTAAAATGCACCTGATATCATTTGTCACTGTGATTACTGATGAAGTAATTCATTCTCTCCTACTTTATAATATGTGTATAAGTTACTAGTGGGTGGGTATTTACTTTCCCCTCAGTATCTCTAAGACGAAACTTCGAAACAAGAGTATGGAATACTCTATGGGATATTCCAGCGTCCTTTAAGTCATATTTTTTTCATAGAAATCATCTAAAATAAAAAAAATCTATAAGGAATAAGGAAAACTAAGTCAATATTTTATTATATATTTTTTCAGTAAAATAGAGAAAGTATATCGTAATAATACCTTAATATCTTCTCAAAGGTTATCCTTCATTACAAGTTGGACATGACATCATGAATCTATATCAATATTTACATTCATCCTCATTGTGAAACCAACATAATAGTGAAAATTGATATGTTGGGGTAAACAGGTTGGCTATGTTGGTTATATAAAACCTTATATTTTATAGTCTTACTTCATGCCTTGATTATTTTAGTCAACGTTGTGATGCGGCATCGTTCTTGTTTTTTCATCAACATGGTTTTGATCCCCTAATAATTCTGTTGTTTCAGCATCAACTGCATGTTCTTACCTATGGTAGGTAACATTATCTTGTATAAAAGTCATTTTATGCATGAGTAGTAAAAAATTTAATTTAGATGACATAAATACAATAGATAACACGAAATATTATAAGGAAAATCATACTATATTAAAAAAAATAGTTTATCATACTAATTGAAATCTCTTTCTTTTCCTTAAAGGTTAAATGGATTTTAATCCTCTATCAATAATTCAAATACCCTATTTTTTCTCCCATCTAAAATACAATAAATTTTCTATATTGGGTCCAATATTAAATGATTATGTCCTCCTAATGAAAAGGTCAACCTCAATTGAATGATGGTGGGGAATTCATTGATAGAGCTATGAATTCTGGGACCATTAGAAAACTGATCCAAGATAATTCCACACTATCGCACACCAGTAAACCTGAATAAGAAAACAATGAAAGAGGATGAGAAAAAATAAAATACCTTAGATTTGAGGCTTGATTTTTCTGAGAGAGGGTCGAGGGGGAGCAACGCCAACACTGGACTTCGATGAGAGGTTGAATGGTGCGACAAAAATTAGTTTGGTTAGGGTTTTATTAAATATTGGGGTTTGTTTGATCAGCATTTCCAAAAAAGAGCTGATAAAGAGGGGATTTATCAGCATTAAAATAATAACCGCCAATAAAAGACCTCTTTATTAGCGCTTGTTTAGCACTGAAGAAAATTTATAACTATAATTAAAAATATATTTTTTAATTATATTTATAAATATTTTCATATAATTATAAATATATTTATATCATTATATATACATTAAATAAATATAAATATAAATATATTAAATATATTCATTATTGAAATATATTTATTATAATTTTATAATTATTTAAATATATAACTATTAATTTATAATTATGTAAATAATTTTCTAAAAAATCATATTTATTTATTTATAATTATAGTTATATAATTTGATAAATATAAAAAAGATACATTTTAAATATATTTATTAATAAATATATTTGTAAATATATTTATAACTATATATATTTAATTAATATATATAAATATAAATATCTATATAGTAAATATATTTGTTTTTTAAATATATTTATTATAATATTATAATTATAAATATATTCATATCATTATATATATTTAATAAATATATATACATATAAATATAAATATAGTAAATATATTTATTATTTAAATATATTTATTATAATAATATAATTATTTAAATAAAAAATAATTATTTATAATAATATAATTATTTTAAAAAAGATTATATTTAATTATTTATTAGTATAAATATATAATTATATAAATATTGTAAATATACATTTATAAATATATTTATTTACCAATACATTTTATCATTATTAATTAATTTATAATCTTAAATGCATGAGTGTTAAAAATGAGCGAGATTGAATAATTAAAATTGAGTAGACTTTAAAAATATTGAAAAAATGGATAAGTTTTATTAATTATACAAATTATTAAAAAAATAAAATATTGATATATATTTAAATGAAGATGAATCCATATAAAAAAAATTAAAAAATAGTAAATAAATATGTATAAATAAATATTGAACAATGATTAAATTCAAAAAATATAAAAAAAAATATAAAAAATGAATAAATAATACTAACTATTATAATATTAAAAATAAATTAATTAAAGTTTACTAATTAAAAACATAATATATTAAATATATTATGTCACTAAATGAAATTCTAAAATGGACATTAAAATTTGAATAGATTACATAAATATTAGTTGTATGTGTTTCTATATAAGATTTCATTAATTAAGCAAATATTTGTGTGTGTGAAATTAATGTTTATATATATATATATACAAGTTTGATATATATTAAATTGAAAATTGAAATTATATAATATGTAGTGTCAATTATAGAAATAAATAATAATAAGAATAAATAAATTTAACAAATGAATAACCATTATTCATTATATAGATAGTTTAAAAAAATTAAAAAATGAATATTTACATATGTTAAAAGAGAAAGAATACATACTAACTATATACATTACAACCATATTAAAAACATTCAATATTAATGAATAAAAATATATAAATAAATACTGAAAATGGTTAAAATTACAGACATATTGAACAATGAAAAATTTAAAATGAATAAATTTCAAAAAATATTAAATGACAATTAAGATTATTAATGAATATATAATATTAAAAATGAATAAATTTAAAAATTAAAATAAAAAAGTAATAAATAGTATATATTGAATAAAAATATAAAAAGTGATAAAATTTAAATAATAGAAACATGATATATATTAAATATGTTATGTTAATAAATATAATTCTAAAATGAATATTAAAAATTGAATAAATTACAAAAATATTATGTGTATGTAAATTTTATATAAAAATGCATTAATTACGAATATGTATGTGTGAAATCAATGTAACACATGTTTGATAAATTATAAATTGAAAAATCTAACAACATTCAATTAAATGTTCATTACTCGATATAATTAGTAGATATTTTTAATTAATATTAATTTTTAATTCTAAACCATTTTCGCTAAATTTATGAATTATTTAATATAAGCATAAAAATTTTGTATTATATAAATCAAATTTTGGGAAAAATTATATATATATATATATATAGAAATATATAGAAATATAATTATATATTAAAGATATAAAATATATTAATGAATAATTATGTATAAAAACCATCAAAAATGAATAAGGGATTAATATATTTTTAATTATTACATTTTCTTCATTTTATATATTTATATTTAATATATATTATTTATTACTATTTATAATATATATATATATTAAATTTTTCATTTTTATTAATAATTGTTTCATTAATAATATGATTGGAAAATTTTAAATTTTTTCATACCAGAACCTTGATGATACCATAAGCATCATATTTATCCTTTTATAATATCATAATATCTAACCTTTTAATGTGGTAATGTAAAAAAAATCATGTTACGTTGCGGAGGATATAGTCTGCACAATGTACAAACAATGATTTTGTTTTTTTGATGGATGGGGTTTATGAATAAATAATGGTAATACCATTAATATAGTAACATTAAAGTATATAAATGATAATAATATCATTGTAATGGTATGTGCCTTCTTGGTCTCTTACATTGCTAGTTTTGGTGGTTGTAGGTGTTCTAGGGAGGTTCTGGGGGGTTTTGTTAGAGGATGGAGGTGCATCCGAGTTGCTGCAGAAAATACACATTGTGTATTGTTTACAAACCTAAAATGGTGGTACATGGCCTGTGAACATGGCTAGTTTATAGCTTGTTTGTAGGAATATGTGGAAGATGTGAGATGGATTACATGCCATTTTAGTGGAACTCATGAATTGTAATAATTAAAGTCCGAGGTAATGTGATCTTTAGTGAAAGATGGAAATTTTTGGAAACATAAGGATTACACACCATGTAATGGTTGCACGATGTGAAACCAATGAGAATCTAGGATTTAAGTTCTTTTATCGGTCAAATCTCATTCATTCGGTTGCACCTCCTTTCATATCATTCAGGAAAAACCTAAGGCACCCCCAGGATATCTCTTAACCCCTTTCTCGTGCTTTGATTCATTGGATCTGGTGGATTCCTATTGGTGATTAGTGGTAGGACCATCCTTCTAATTAGTTAGTTTCCTCTTGTTCTTCTCTTGTGGATTCACTGTGATGATGTTTTTTTGGTTTAGGGCGTGAGTTGTACTATGTTTTGATGATATTTTGGTGCGGTGTAGGTTGATCCATGAGTTTTTCATGCGGTTGACATTTGTAAGTGTTTATTCATTGACTTGTGGTTTGTAGTGTGTAGTCACAACTTCTTTGAGGAAATTTTTACTTTATTTCTCGCTTTTTCACATCATGCGAGAGGGTTTGCTTATATTTATATGTGGGGGATTGTTTTTATGGATAAACTAATGATGAAAGAATTGGTTAATCTAAATTAAAGGGGAAATGGGAATGCATTTTATCCTTTGTTAGTTTTTCTATATTTTTGATATTGTGAATTTTATGTGCTAAAGTTCTTACTTAAAATAATGGCCATTGGGGGTATTTGATTCTGTAGTAACTGTTGTGATATGGAAAAACTTTTATGTTCTATTATGATATAACCCTAAATGATAAATTGGTTAATCAATTATATTTGGATAATGAAGTGGTTTCCCTAGGATTATGGTTTCTAGGATAATTCCCCTAAAAATAAAGAAGGGGAATGTGATAAAAGACCATTTGTAAATCTATAAAATGATATTTGAGGTGATTTGATATGTGGTTGTAGTGGTGTGATACAATGATGTTGTTATGATAATTTGGTATGGGGTGTTGTGATATGATGTGTGTCATGTGCTGGAAAGTGGATAATGTGTGGTCATGCATGTGGGGCTGTGGGGAGTTACTTTGTTTGGGAGATTTTGAGTAGCTTGTGATGTGTGGTTATGTTATGTTAATTACTCAGTTAATAATGGGATATAAAATCATAATAATTAAATTTTAATGGTTTGGTATTGGTTTTGGTAATTGAATGTGAATGGATAATGAATAAATAAGAATGGAATGGATAAGTAAATTGGTTTAATGAAAAGTGGTTTGTGAATTACGGATTGTTGTGTGGTTTTATACTATTAGTGGTGGCAGAAAAATTGGAGGACATTGTGAGTTTTAGTGGTGATCTTGTGAGTTTTTTAGTGCTTATTGTGAACCCATAGGATGGTCTTGTGTGTGTGGGACACACACACACATATACATAAACCATGTATATTTTTATGATTTTCTATATGAACAGCACCTATATTGAACACTTAGGGTGGAAAAAAAATGTTTTCAGGGGTGTTTTTCCCAACATCTTGGTGGAAAATATGAATGGATGACTACCTACTCGTCATTACTTCCTCTTCCAGGTGATGATGACATGCAAGGGTTATGATGTCTAGAATTAAAAAGTTCTACTATCAAGATGTGATGGTTAACATCATGTGGGATTCTATAGGGGGATTTTTCATGGTCTCAGGAGGATATGAGGTTGATTTCATACATGTTCATGATACCTTATCACTCTGGTTATGTAATGGTTAGTAGAATGTGGGGTTCTTGTGCTTAGGTGACTTTGTGTGAGATGAGATGTGATGGCTAGTAACACATGAGGTTCTTGTTATGATGTGATATATGAGAGAGGTGGGAGCTTCGAGATGTATGCCATTGGGGAGTGAGAGAGGCATCTTAGTGAGAAATTAGTATAGGTTAACCTTTATTGATATACTTCTTATTATGTTATTATACTTGTATTGCATTATTTGGTTAGTGTGCCATGGTGTGATTGGGACAGATAGTTGTTCTTTTTATGTAAAATTGGTTCTTCTATTTTCTCACGGGTGCATTAGTATGCTTATTTCACATGTTCATGATAGACATTGGTTTTCATATTGAGTATACCTATATAATCAACCTATGTATATAATCTGATTTTCATGTTTCCAGGAAGACTATGTGGATTGTTTTGGATATTACTATCTCAGATCTTGGGATAGTTTATGTGTCACTACTTTAGTTTTTCTTTTGGGTATTTATAATTGAAACCTTTACCTATATCCATTTTATCTATACATGAATTATTATAATGTTTTAGTTTATTTTTATATTATGTTATAGATTTTTTTAGTGATCCATTTTATCCCCTAATCCTATATTATTATAGAGGGAAATGCCTCCCCTTCATGATATTTTTATACCGTTAGTGCTAATCACCAACCTAGGGCCTACAAGAGTCAAGACTCAGGGTCATTATATATCTCCCCTCATTATGATATCTTTGGAGGGAATGGGTCATGACGTATTTTTATCAAAGGTTATGTTTGATAGAGAGGATGAAGTTTATAGTTAGAAAAACTGAGTATTTCATAGGTTGGTATGGAATTCGAACCAATTGAACATGGTACATGACATAGGTCAAAGATACTGGCCAGGACATGGGATTTTAGCCCCCCATGATCCATTGCACAAACTCCTAGATTATTTAATGAAAAAATGAGGTGGACCTATTTTCAAGATAGAGACCTAGGAGAGGTACATTCATCATGATGAATTATGTAATTATTTTAATTGGTTTGTTTTGGGAATGTTAAAATGAATAAAGTTAATTAAAATGAATCTAAATGAAATTATATACTACGAGATGTAGGAAATTAGTATTTTATTTTCATATATATATCTTATTCATATTTCATGTGTGGATTAGAAATTTGAGGTTCAACAGGATGATCCATTTGATCACTATAGGGTTGATCTGGTAGAGGTAGATGAAGCTTAGTGAAGGACGTTGCAAGATTTCCAGTAGCAGGATTTTGGGAAGTTTGTGGTTAGTGTTTCAAATATATAGAAGGAGAGAGATTTGGAGTATCTTAGGATATCCTTTAGTTTTATTCAGTACACAGTAGAGTACTGGATTCTTTTGGTAGCCATTCAGATGTGAGGAACTATGTGATAGTGGTGGACATTGTACTTGGTAGAGAGAAAAGAGGAAGATGTTTGATGGGTTGACTTTCAAAAAGAGTTTCAGGAAGAGTTACTTTCATCGACCATGAAGGAAGTGAAGAGGTAGGATAATCTTTATCTTTTATTAGGGGAGCATGTTAGTGAGAGAGTTGGGAATAAATTACAATTACTTTATACACTTTACCCTATATCATTTTCTAGTTGAGGAGTCTCATGTGATACATCTTAATGTGTCACTTCATAATTCGATATAGTATTCAGTGACTCCTTTTATGTTTCTATCATATATGGAGGTTTGAAAGAAGGTAGAGGTGATCAAGAGGATGCACTTGGAAGGAGGTTTTCTATGAGAGGGGAGAAATAATGTTTCCAGGAAGAGCATATCTTTTAGTGGTAGGTCCCAAGTGCCATAACCTTTGTAGTTTCAACCATTTAGTGGTTGGTCTCAATAGATTCCTTTCCAACATCATGGGAGTCTTGGCTTAGGTTTTTAGACCATAGAGGTGGTGGTCATCATTAGGATCAGTGACCAATGATCTTTAAGGCTCATCTTGGTAGTGGTGGTAATTTTCAGTTGCAGTTTCAACAAAAACTGCTAGTAAGACCATTTGAATAGTTGGGGAAGCATGATTATTCTCCAGATAGGAAAGATGTGGTAGGTATAAGGAGACATCAGGATGTTTCTCATGATCAAGCAACCATTATAGAGCATGGTTGTGGAGGTGGTCATCAATAGATAGGTAGAGGAGTTGGCTGTGATCTGTTGAATTCAGTAAAGGTAGAGAAGCAGTGGGGTCATAGATAGTTCAAGGTATGCTTAGTTAGTCATGTGTCCTTGTTTATGATTCCTTATATATGTGTGGTTATTTTTGTGAAGTTTCCTTATGTGATGTGTAATTATAAACTTTAAGATTACAAATAAGGGGAACCCTATTACCTAATCATGATGTGTTATAGTTTGATGTGATTAAAACCATATGGTCAAGTTAGTGATACCTATATTGAATAATATCTTGATATGAGAAATGTAATTCCTTGACTTTTGCGCTTGGATATTTACTGTGTGATGTTGTTCCATGTTTCTTTATGATATGTACTAGTTTATTGATTTGTGATAAAGTTATGACATGTGAAAAGGGGAGTATCATATTCCTAATTGAGACGCATTATACAATGATGAAATTAAACCTATGTGGGTGAGACAGTGACACCCAAATAAGATAATATCTTGACATAGAAGATGAAATTATTTAATTTTGTGTTTTGGATAGTTTGGTTAGTTGGTTGTTGTGGGTGTGGTTTGGGTTGTGCAGAGGTTGGATGGTTATGTTGATGTGGATATGTGTTGATTAGGTTGTATGAGATTCTTCTGGCTATTTGGATTGGTGTGTTTGGCTGGTGGTAGCATTAAGGAGTAACGAGATCCTTGAGAGGTATCTTGTGGGGTTTTTTTTCATACCCCTTTACTTTTGGGCTTCGTTTTTCATTCTCTAGGGAATGAATAATTTGAGAGGTATATGATTTATTGGTTCATTCCATATCAGTATGTTAATATTCATGTTTTGGTTGCTAGAGGTGTTTAGGAGATGTTTCTGGGGTTTTTAGTGGAGGTTGGATATGAAACAATCTTCTATTAGAAATAAATGTCATTTATTAATTGAAGTTCCCAGTCCGGATCCAAGTATCACTGAGAGGGGTAGGGGGTGAATCAGTTATATCTTTTTCTTTTTATGTTTCCTTATTTTTGAAACAAACTTCACCTCCAGTTAAAGATTTCCTTCCCTAATGAACACACACAACCACTAGAACACAAGATTTGAAAGGTTCACTACTCAACAAGAGTAGCTACGTCCTTGGTATAGAACAGAAACAATCCAATTCCACACAATCCACTTGAAAACAATCCTTTTATGTGGAATACAATGAGTAGGATATTTTCTTATAGTCGTGTAGCACTTTGAAAAAAATCCAATTGTGCGTATGCACCCTCTTATCACAAATAGGGTATAAAAAAATTATTAGTGCTTCTTAATCATCTTTTACAATTTTATCTTTCAAAAAAATTGTTCTCTTTCGCACCTAGAAGCTGGTAGGAACTACCTTGTGCACAACTTACTGCTTGTGTGGAACTCAAATCTTTCACGCACCATTTTAGGTGTCTTGTGCGCAACTTTTTACCTATCACGCAAGATTTAACTTTTTTTGTGAAACACCTCTTACATGAAACTTTAATCATCCACACAAATCTCTTCTTTCATGAAATTTCTACTTCTTACACGCAACTCTATTTTTTCTGCACAACTTCCTTTACTTAAAATTCTTTCACACTTCAGAGCTTGGGATTTCTCTAAGTGTAGAGATTCAAAAATGAGAGGGGGTCACCTCTTATTTATAGGCCACATCGAATCCTGCACGCAAAAACCCCCAATGTCTCATGCAATATCCTGACACATCTCATAAAACCCCATTTGACGTCGCATTTAGCATGTAAGTCCCTTTTGAAAAAACCTCATCTTTCTCACACTTATTCATCTTTCACACAGTTCTTGAATCTTTCGCGCACTTCATGAATTTTCTATTTTTTGATGTTCTAACCTTGATTTAGGAATTTAAACCAAAATTCCAAAACCATCCTTAAACTTTCACACAACATTGTTTAAAAAAATTACATTTCTGCATCTCCTAGTTTTCATTCCCAAAAATTTTGTAAACCCTGGAAAACAACGCCACCTTAAAATTTTCTTAAGAAAGAACACTAATGTTGCTTCATTATCATCTAGCATATTCGATAAAAACTGCTTTCATCATGAACCATATCTACCATGATATATAGTCTTTGATCAAACACCTTTAGAATCATCAAATTTTCAATGGAAAGTATTACAATTTTCTTGTCTTTTAGAAAAACCATTCTTTCCAATCAACACTGAATATGATTGGAATCAACTTTTATCCCCCTTTCCTTCATAAATATTTCATCATAAGTTCTCCAAACTTTTGATATTTGGAAATTACAAATAAGTAAATCATCATCTGATTTTTCAAGTACTTTACAATGTGAATTGATTTATCTTCTTTGACAACAAAATAAAACACTCTACAAAAGAAAAATATTCTTACTTCCTTCTTCGTCCAACTTGTTCCCAACAATATCCACCTTTGGATTTTGTTGTCAACAAAGATTCAAAAATCACTAAACTTTTTAACCTCAACAATGGATTACTTATCAACAATTATAATCCTACATGAGCTAAATCATTGTAGGAAACACGAATTATTGACATCCAAAACCATGCTTTCCAAAAGTAGTGACTATGAAATTTCATCATTATTTCTCCTCAGCATTCTTCAAAACATCTTCCAAGCTTCTACCTCAATATTATTCACTTCTAAAACATTCCTAGAATACAAATTTTTTTGTTTCATACATCCACTCCAACAAACAGTTATAATAGGTCACACATTTACATGCAGGATTCACAGCTTACGCACAAATCCCCCTTTATGCATGCCCCCATAAGGAAAGATTTATGAAAATTCTACCACTTGAAAACACTATCCAAAGGTAATATGAGAGAGGGGATAGTTATACATACCTAAACCTTTATGAGAAGGAGGTTGTACACCCATGTTCAACCTCAATTTAGTAAATGATTCCTTCGGTAAAGGTTTTGAGAATATGTCATCAACTTATTCTGATGTAGGGACATACTCCAGACTCAATTCATTCTTCTCCACCTATTATTTGCTGAAGTGGTACCTTATGTCAATGTGTTTTGAAAGAGAATGTTATACCATATTCCTTGTAAGATTGAATGCACTCTGATTATCATATCCCAAGAGCAAGGGTAGCTTTACTTCAATAAAGAGATCTTCCAACTGAGTCTTCACCCACATGATTTGGGCAGCAGCTTGAGTAGTAGCAACGTACTCAGCTTCCACTATTCTAAGAGTTACTAAATTATGTTTCTTTGTATTCTAACTAACAAAATTTTTCCCCAGAAAGAAAACTACACCAGATGTAGATCTTTTATCATCAATGTTTCCTACCCAATCATCATATGAATACCAGAACATATCAATATTTTGAATGAATTTCAACTCTCTTATGCATAGAGTTTGTAATATTCCCCTTTTCAAAAATAGTGCAACAACAATCTATTCTTATTGATAAATCTGACATATCCCATGCACTATCTTTCATTGATAACGTGCGTATATTTCTTGGATACATATGTCCCAGCCTTTTATTCCATAATAGATTATCATCCACCATTCCCATGTAACAAGATTTTTATACTTCAACAACTTAGAACAAGTTCCCTTTTATACGTTGGACTCTTGTAACTACATTTACATCATTTTCACTTTTTTCACAACAAACCCATATTTTCTAAAGATAAATTTGTTTCCCTCAACACAGAGTTATGAAACACTCAGCAGCTTTTGTTTTATCCCATAAACATATAATGTTTTCCTAGATTTCATTTTTTTCTTTCCTGATGATGGCTGATCCAACACCTTTGATCCTCAGAGATTCATTAATTCCAAATGTCACTATTCCTTCTATGAAGTCTTTCACATTCTCCAAAAAATGTAAGTCTCATGTCATAGGATAAGAGAAACCACTATCAAGAACCCATGAATGTTCTCTTTTTGTAGCTTTCAAAGCAGTTTCAACAACAAGAGATTTTTGTTCTTCCATTTCATTATTCACCTCCGTCTTTTGATATTTGTTAAGAACCTTTTGTTGTTCTGGAAATATAAAAATACATACCTTAGAAAAATGTCCAAGATTTTCAAATCTTTCAAAAATAGTTTCCAATGGTTGGAACCTATTTTCTACTTTCACACTAGCCTTCTCAGATTTCTTCTAAAATTCCTTCTCATACTTCTTCTTTTGAGAGGGTTGACTCTGCTAAAAACATAGTCTTACATAACTTATGGAATAGTCGTAATGTTTCGAGTTGAACTAAAACATATTTTCCATGTGTCAAAATCCACCACAATACTAGTAGTAGGAATAGAATGAATATTTCCCTCTGAAACTTCCATACTAACTGGAGTTGTGAACATTCTTATCAACACTCTTATTAACATAAATTTTCAAACCATTAGCCTTACTATTTTACATTGTAACATTATTCTTTAGATCATGTTTCTATTCAGACTTATTAGAACCAGAAGTAGTACAAATCTTTTTGGAATTAATATTTTTATATACTTCTGATTTTTTGGTATTGCCAACTTTTTTCACATACATATCCTTTCTAGATTTGTTCTTGTTAGAACTAGTTCCATCTTTCTTTTAAACCTTTGAAGGTAACTTTTGTTGATCATTCTTTGGTTCATTATTACTAGAACTTTCCCCAAATTCTAAGATATATTATTTGAAACTGATATTCCTTTCTTCAGTTCTAGAATTTTTCTATTGGAAAAGTTCTAACTCTTTTTATTTTTTCCTTCAGATTTAATTCAAGATGATCATTACAATTATTTTCATTCTTAAGATAATTATTCAGACTATCAATCTCATTTTACATCTTGAATTTCTCAATAGGAAAATATTCTTGATTTTTTAATGTAGAATTTTTATTTATTAACTTCTTGTTTTCTTTACCAATCCTTCTGATCTGCCTCAAACATTCTTTCAACTCTTCTTTTAGATGATATTCAAGTTGATTTTCTTCTTCTTCCAAAATGATACTCCTGTAATCTTCACAATTCACTACTGCAATAAAGGTATTCAATTTAGATTTCTTAGCAAACAATTTCTCAAAAAAAATTTGCTATCTTTTTCAACTTTATATAAAAATCTTATTCCTTTTTATTTGAATTACTTTTTATCTTTACCCTTTGAAAAGTACTTATCTTTGTCAGCTTGTTTCTTCCACAACCTTCTTGGCCTTCTATCATCATCATCACTATCTTATTCTTTCTTATTTTGAGGACAGTTAGCTATAAAGTGGCCAATGACTCCACATTCAAAACATTTCAAGGTAAGTTTTCCATTGTATTTCCCTGTACCTATTTTCACATTCTTAGAAAATAAGGATAAAATTTTATAAAATTTTTTACATACCTCATCTTCAAAATTGGATTCGCCAACTTCATCTTTAGTAAGAGTCTTATTTGAATTCTCTCTCTTTGTAGCCTTGAAAGAAATTTCTTTATCAGATTTTATTTTTCTCTTCAAGGTCTTATCCATTCTCATTTCACATGTAATGAGAGTTCTATGAAAATCATCCATAGATAATGTTTTAGGGTCTCTGTCTTCTAATGATGAAACTTTAGCATCAAACTTTTCAGGCTGAATTCTCAAGATCTTATCAACAACTGTAGAATCCTCCAATTTTTCACCAAGACATCTGATAGTACTGAAAATGTCATTTATCCTTGTAAATAAGTCATCAAAAGATTCAGAATCTCTAATTTTCAATTCTTTATACTTCATCCTCCAGATTTGTAGTTTTCCTTATTCACTTTTGTATTTACTTCATAGATGTTCTTTAACTTATCCCAGATGCCTTTAGTTTTAGCGACACCTTTCACTCTTAAAAAATCACTCTCAGAAAGAGATGAGAGTAATGCATTTTTATCTCTTCCATCATTCTCAATATTCTTATTATCGATAGATGTAAGAGGAACCTTGTCATCAATATGAGGAAATCCATCAGTTTTAGTTTCAAAAACATCATAACCAAGAGAAATAACAAAAGGAATCATTCTATCATTCCAGATATTATAGTTCTTTCCATAAAATATAGAAATCCACTTACTGTTCACACAATTCAGATTCTCCAGCAAAACTTTTGAAAAGAACAAACAAAGGGAACCTCCCTCTGATACGAATTGAAATTCCTAGTCAGGATCCAAGTATCACTGAGAGGGGGAGGGGGTGAATCAGTGATATTTTTTTATGTTTCCTTACTTTTTAAACAACCTTCACCTCCTATTAAAGAGTTCCTTTTCTACTAAACACACACAACAATAGGAACACAAGATTTACAAGGTTCACTACTCTATAAGAGTAGCTACGTCCTTGGTATGGTACATAAACAATCAAGTACCACACAATCCACATGAAAAAAATCCTTTTATGTGGAATACAATGAGTAGGATATTCTCTTACACTCGTGTAGAAATTTGAAAACAATCTAATAGTGCATGTTCACCCTCTTAGAAACAATAAGGAAAAAACAAAATTTCATTGATTCTTAATTATATTTTACAGTTTGATCTTTGAATACAATTCTTCTCTTTCCTAACCAGAAGCTGGTAAGAACTACCTTGCACACAGCTTACTACTTGTGCTAAACTCAAATATTTCACGCACCCTTTTAGGTGTCTTGCATGCAACTTTTTTACTATCGTACAATATTTGAATTTTGGCATGAAACACCGCTTGCGCACAAATTTAATCTTGCGTGAAAATATATTATTGTGTGAAACTTATCATTCTTATGCGCAACTCTTTTTTTTTTCACGAAAATTCATTTAATTAAAATTATTTCGCACTTTAGAGTTCAGGATTTATCTATGTTTCAAGATTCACAAATGAGAGGGGGTCTCCTCTTATTTATAGGCCTCATCAACCCCTGCATGAAAAAAACCTAGCATGTCTCACAAGATCCTAATGAATCGTGCAAAACCCCATTTGACGCCACATTGAGCATGTAAGTCTCTTTCACGCAAACCTCATCTTTCACACACTTCTTCATCTTTCACACACTTATTGAATCTTTCGCGCAATTCATGACTTTTAAATTTTTTTGATGTTCTGAACTTGAATCATTCCTTGCACGTAATATTCCAAACCACCTTCAAACTTGAGTGCAACATTCTTTGACAAAATCACATTTCTCCATCTTCTGATTTTCATTCCCAAAAATTTGGAAAACAATGGAAAACAACACCACATTAAAATATTCTTCAGCAAGAACACCAATGCTGCTTCATTATCATCTGGAATATTTGATAAACAACTGATTTCATCATGAACCATATCTACTTGATATATAGTCTTTGATCGAACACCTTTAGCAACATAATATTTTAAATGGAAAGTACTACAACATCCTTGTCTTCCAGCAACATTATTCTTTCCAATCAACACTGAATATGATTGGCATTAACATTTCTACCCCTTTCCTTTATAAGACTTGCATAAAAATTTATCCAAACTTATGATATTTCGGAAATAAAAATCATAAAATCATCTTATTATTTTTCAAGTTCATTACAAAGTGAATTTATTTATATTATTTGACAAAAAAATACAACACTCTAAAAAATAAAACTCTTCTTACTTCTTTATCCATCCAACTTGGTCCCAACATAATTTACAATACATGAAATGGTTGTTCATGGATTGTGAAACTGGTTTGTTTGTGACTTTTTTGAGGGAAGTGGAGGAAGACATGATATGGATTAAAAATCATAGAAGTTGAATTCACGATGTGTAATAATTAATGTCTGAGATAATGTTATTTTCAAAGAAAGATGGAAATTTTTAAAAACACTAGGATTACACATTGGGAATGATTACATGACATGAAACTAACAATAATATAGGTTTTAAGTTATTTTCTAGGTTTAATCTCATTCATTCAGCTTCTCCTCCTTTCCCCTCATCCCTAATGAACACTTGTAACCCTAAGGATATCTTTTATCACCCTTCCTTAAACTTTGATTCATTGGATTCGGTGTATGCTCGTTGGCAATCAGTGGTGAGACCTTCCTTCTTCTTTGTTAGTTTCAATTTGTTCCTCTCTTAGGGATTCACTGCGATAATGTTTTTTTGGTTTAGAGTGTGAGTTAGGCTAAGTTTTGATGATAAATTAGTTTGGTTTTAGTTTATTTTTGACTTTTTCATGTGGTTGTTATTTGTGAGAATTTCTTAATCACTCTATGGTGGGAAGCATGTCAGAAAAACTTCTTTGAGTCCAAGTTTCCTTCATTCATCTCTTTTATCATAATATGGGAGGGATTTATTCTATTTATCTTTTAGGGATGGTTGTAATATATTAATTAATGATAAAGTAATTAGTTAATTTAAATTTAAGAGGAAAGGGTAATGTTTCTCATGCTATGAATGTTTTTCTATATTTTTGATATTGTGAATTGTACGGTCTGAATTCCCTTCTAAAAATTAAAGCCATTGGGGGTATTTTCTTGCATAGTATATTTAGTGACATGGAAACCCTATTGTGTGTTATTTTTATATCAACCTAAATGAGAAATTGGTTAATCACTTATATTTTAATAATGAAATGGTTTCCATAGGATTATGGATCGTGTGATAACACACCTAAAAATAAATAAGTGGAATGCGATAAAATTTCCTTTATAAATCCGTAAAATGATCTTTGGTGTGTTGTGATGTGAAGTTGTGTGGTTTAAGTGGTGTGATATAATGATACTATTTTGATAATACAACATGGGGTGTTGTGATATGTTATGTGACTTATGGTGGAAAGTGGTTGTTCTTGTAGGGTGGTAGGGAGATGGTTTGTTTGGGGGATATTGATCTACTTATGATGTGTTGTTATGTTGTGTTAATTGATTGGTTAGTAATAGAATATGAAATGATAATAATGAAAGTGGAATGTATGGAGTTTTATTTAGTTAATGAAATGTGAATGGATAATGAATAAATAAAAATGGGTTGAATAAGTAAATGGATTTAATGAAAAGTGGTCTTTATTTTATGTATTTTTGTTCAGTTTTATGCTTTTAGTGGTGGAAGTGATTGTGGAGGAGTTTTTAAGTTTGGGTGGTGATTTTTGTGAGTTTTAGTGCTTATTTTTAACCTATAGGATGTGCTTGTGTGTGTTTATTATATAATATATATATACCTTGTATATTATTGTTGTTTTATACAAGCACCCCACCCATGTAGAGATCCTTGTGTCAAAAACCAAATGTTTTGGGGGTATTTTACGAATATACTAGTAGTGAGGATTAATGGATGACTACGTGATCTTCCCTATCCCCTCTTCTAGGAGATAATGACATTCATGGTCTATTATAGACAGAAATAAAAAGTTCAATTGTCGAGATGTGATAGTTTATATCATGCATGGTTATATAGTGGGGGTGAGGCATGGTAGGAGGAAATGAGGTTGATGTCCTAAAAGTTCACAATAACTTACTACTATTGTTATGTGATGGTTAGTAGAATGTGGGGTTCTTGGGCCCAGGTTTATTAGGAAAATATTCTATGTGATGTTTAGAAACACACATGGTTCATGGAATTATGTGATATAATGAAGATCTGAGACCACTAGGATGTATGTCGTTGGGGTGTAAGAGAGAAATCTCAGTGGGAAATAGGTGAAGGGTACCCTTTATCAATATTACTATTATTATGTTATTATACTTGTCACATATTATTTAGTGAGTAATCCATGGTGAGGTTGGGGTGGATAGTTGAATTGTTTTTTTATGTTGGTTCCACTGTCTTCTCAAGAGTGTATTAGTATGATTCTTTCACATGTGCATGAGAGACATTTGATTACCCTATAAGTATACTTGTATACTCTCCCTATGTATATAATATGATTTTCAGGTTTCTATGAGGACTATGTGGATTGTACTGGAAATTTATAGCTCGAATATTGGGATAGTTACCATGCCACTACTTTAGTTTTTCTTTTGGGTATTTATTTTGGAAACCTTTACCTGTATCAATTTTATTTATACATGAATTGTGGCATGGTATTGGTTTCATTTTTATATTATGTAATGGATTTTTTTGGTTGATCCATATTATCTCCCCATCCTATATTATTATAGAGGGTAATGCCTCCCATTTCATGATATTTTTATTCGATTGGTGCTAGTCACCAACCTAGGGCCTACTAGAGGCGAGAATTGGGGGTCATTATCTCTATCCCCTCATTTTGGTATCTTTATAGGGGTGGGTCATTTAAATAATTATATTAGAATGTGTATAATTAATTTTAAAGAATATAATAAAGAAAAAAATCTAAGTAGTTGATAATACTCACGTTGGGGAGTTGAATTTTTTAGATGAATCATTAGAAATGAAGGGCTTATGATAAGTAATGATGACTAGAAAATTTTAAAAGTAGGAGAGGTTTAATATTTTATAAGTGAAGGGGAGGGTAGTTTTGGGAGTAACCCTTACATTTTAAATAATTTAAAGTTACTATTCAGGTGTAAAAGGCATTAAAATGGAAAAAGGAGTAGTGGAAAAGGAGCATGGGTAAAAAATAACCTCAATTAATCTTTTTTTGAGAAATATTTAAGTTATCTATGTAATTTTTAACCTTTTAACTTTTAACCTAATTTACTACTACCTTGTAAATTAATTTATAGCTTTAATAATTAATTTTAATGAAAACGATTAATATTTAACATTTTACCTAATTTTGTAATTCTAATTTCAAAATTTTAAATCAATTGAACAAATATTACTTCTAAAGGCATGAAAACTTAATTACAAAATTAATATACTTAATCACATAATTTTTTTTGAGAAATAACATATTTATTATTTAAATATATTTATATTTTGAATTTTTCTTAGATATATATTTTAATGACATAAATTGATTTATTATAAAAAAATGATATTAGTATTTTAAGGAAATATAAAACAAAATCTTCCTTGAAAATACGTGATTCGATGAAAATATTAGAAACTATTTGTATATTAATGTAACATTTTAATTAGTTATAAAAAAGGTTTCAATAAGTATTCTAAGTTAAATGAATATTGTAAAATGTATAACGTTATTCTTTAAATTCATATTTTATTATTTATTTTTTTTTCTAAACTTATAGGTTATTCTTATATTATTGTAAATTCATGAATTTTTTTTGAGGAAACCATGATTTTTGACTAAAATTCAAGATTTTTAGAAAAAGTACATTAAATTAATTCTTGAAAAAAGGATATTTAAAGGGTGTATATGTGAAATAGTTTTAAGATATATAATTTACCTATTATAATAGAATCTTAGGTATTATATTCTCCCCACTTAAATAATTTGATCATCAATATTTGGTTATATACCAGCTAATGAAAAAATATGGATACTCATTCCTTATAACTTCTTCAAGATCCCAGGTTGCATCTTCTAATTTGTGATTTCTCTAAAGAAATTTCCATAAAAAATATGTCTAATTCGAAAATACATTGTCTTTCATGCCAATAATCCGGATAGGCTCCTCATTATAATACAAGTCAAGCTGTAACTATATTCCCACAAACATGAGTACATGTGTTGGATATGACATGTATTTCCTTAGTAACGAAACATAGAAGATGTCATGTACTTTATAAAGATTTTTTGGTATATAAAATTGGTAATAAATGACACCAATTAATATTAAAATTTAAAAAGGCCCAATGTACATTGGTCTTAACTTTCCCATTTTACCAAATCTTACAAATCCCTTACATGGTGATAACTTCAAGAATTCATGATCCCAAACTTAAAATTACAAGTATTTCCTTCGATTATCATCATAAATATTTTTTATACTATGAGATGATTTAATATAATTTTGAATATCTCATACTTTAACAACCATATCCTCCATGATCTCCAGGATAACTAACTTTATTTCTCTAACTTATTTCCAATTGGTTGGATTAAAAAACCTATTCTAATATAATTCTTGGTGTGGTTCCATATATATTCTTGAATATAATCTATTATTGTATGAAAATTCCAATAAAGTTATATATGATCCCATATATCTTATAAGTTAAGATAACATGATCTTAGTATGTATTTCAATGTTTGGATAGTCCTTTGAAACCTCCCATCTGTTTGGCGATGATAGATAGGGCTTAAATGTATCTTTGTGTTGATATCACTTAGAATACTCTTCCATAATTTAGATGTGAACTGAGGGTCACAATTTGATATAATAAATATAGGTTCCCCATGAATAATTTTTATTTCATTGATATAGTGCCACATAGGAACTCAAAGAGTATATATTATCTTATCAATATGAAATGAGAAGACTTTGTTAGACCATCAATGATGACCCATATAACATCATTATTCCTTGGAGTTTGATGGAGTCCAGTGAAGAAACCCACTATAAAATTTTCCCATTTCCATATAGGTATAGACAGAGGTTTCATTAATCCCTTAGGATGTTGTCTTTCACCTATACCTACTGGAATACTAAGCATATGGACACCCAATATACAATTTACTACTTTATAACATCCAACTATAAATTTTCTCTTAATCCCCTTTGAATCATGGTGATACCAGGGTGTATAGATAAATTTGATCTATGTTATTCATCTAGAAGTTTCCTTTTCAACTCTAGTATGGATAGAACACATAAACTCTTACTAAACTTTAAAACTCCATCTCTATAAATTAATTCTTCCAATTTATCATCATTCACTACTTTAATAATCATTTTTATGTTATAATCATCATAATAAGACATGTATATAATTTCTAGTGAGGATGGTCTATAAATTTGTTAGAAAATTAGTGATGGAACCCCCTTGCCTAGAAATCTACACATACAACATTACTAAATATTTTTATATAGGATCCTTGTTAATCATCATTATGGTTTAAAATACATGGTCTCTATTAATCAATGCATCATCCAACTCTTTTTCCTTAATAGGGCTGTAGTCTACTAGGAAATTATATTCCTTAAGTAGTTGCAAACATCTTCTTTTCCTCATGTTGATTCCCTTATAGGAGAATATATACTTCAAAATCTCATAGTCTATATATATCTCACATCATTCACCATAGAGGTAGTGTATCCATATTTTTAAAGAAATGATTATGGATTTGAAATCATGTTTATGAGTATGATAGTTATATTCTTGTATTTTCAATTTTCTTGATACATAGGTAATCAACCTATTATTTTACACTAGGAAAAAACAAAGTCCTTTCTTTGATGTATCACTATTAATTAAAAATCCTTCCTTAACTCATAGTAGAGTAACTATTGGTTCATTAATATGTCTCCACTTAATCTATTCAAATATTACCTCATATTACCTTAACCATGATAATTAACCCCTTTACATGTTTAATTGGTTAATGGGTTGGAAAAATTGGAAAAATCTTGAATAGGACGCTGATAGTAACCTACTCAGCCAAAGAAACTTTAGATCTTAGTTATGTTCATTAGTGTAGGACATTAATTGAATAATTTTACTTTAATTGGTCAATATATATCCCATAATTGGATAAAATATTTACAAGAAGAGAAACTTCATTGATTCAAAATTCGTAGTTACTATAGTTCCCATATTATTAATTTTTTTAAGGGTCTACAGACTTATTTATAGATGAATCTCATACTCTTCATAAATCGATAAAGTATATCAACATATAATCAATTAATAACACCAAAAATTTATCAATATTCTTCTTGAATACACTATTTATAATATCTATAAATATATAAGGTGCATTTGTCGATCCAAAATGCAATACTATAATCTCGTAATGTCCATTCCTTGTTCAAAATTTCATCTTTGGTATATATTCCTTATTCACCCTTTGATGGTGATAACTATAGTGGAGATCAATATTTTTAAATTATTAGGATCCTTAAAGTTGATTAAATAATTCATCAATTCTTAAAAAATGATACTTATTCTTTATAGTGATGACATTCATCTTACTATAATTGATGAAAAATCTCATGGACCCATCTTTCTTTTTCACGAATAAAACTAGGGATCCCCATGGTGAAACACTTGGGCATATAAATCCCTTATCACTAAACTCTTATAGACATTTATTTGATTCTACCAAATACACTAGCGCCATTATATAATGTTTTTTAGATATGGGTATTTCATTTGAAATGAGTTCAATGAAGAACTCAACATCATGATCTGGTGGATGACTATGTAATTCTTCTAGGAAATCATAAATGAAATTTTATACCATGTGTACATCATCTAATATTATAGTACCTTCCTCATGAATAGATTACTTTTGATCTTACCTTGTAACAAGAATTTCATTAAGGAGAGGTACTCAGGGAGTATCCATGCATGATTTAAATGATTAAGTTTCCTCTCTAAAGACAAGTGGTTTCACTTCACCTTTTTGAATCATAATATCCTTCTCTTGGAAATAATTTTTTTCATCATATATTAAAATATATTACATAACAAGTATCATATAAAAGTCCATCATTGGTATAATAACTAGTTTTTAAAATAGGGTATGCCCATGAATCATGATTGGAACAACCTAACATATATTTGTTTCCATAATACACCCACTTAGTATCTTAATTGATAATTCCCTTAAATAGGGTGCTAGATAAATATCTATTTTTTTCAAAAAAATATAACATATAAAAGAGTAAGTAGATATAGAATAAAATAAAACATTATCTAATTTTGAGGCAATGAGAAAATTAACTACCATCATACCAGTAATAACTTCAACTTCAGCTGTGGTAAAAACATAATCATACCCTTTCTCCCTTATAAATTTTTGAAGAAAATTACCTTGAAGTTTGGGGAATTGGTTTACATAATGTAACTTCTCCCTATAGTTAAATAATTGAACATGAAAAAATTACACCTTTACCTTTCATTTGTGAGATTGGTGGCCTTTTTATACACACCTATAATAAAATCATATTCCCTCCCTGTAGACCCCATTGTATTTATTCCCACAGTTATCACATGTGGGAAATCCTATCCTTCATTTCTTCCCCTTTGTTGAATTGTTTCCCCATTATGATCATATAATCACTTATCTCCATATTTTATTTGAATGAATATTTCCTAGAGAAATCCTTTTCTATATTAATGGGTCTTGAGACTCTATCCTCATGTGATGAAAAGGTCTGAGAGACCAGCACCCTTAGAAGTCTCAACTTTAACCCATCAAATAAATGATAAATCCTATTTTCTGGTCTATGTACATAGTCTTTGACATTCTTATATAACCTTCTAAAGTTATCCTCTTACTCAATAACATTTTCTGCCTCCATTTGTCTAATATTGAGTCACTACCAATCTATTTGTCCACTTTTTTCATAATGGAAGTATTTTTTATCGAAAACCTATTTGAATGTTTTCCATTCCATGAATTTGATATAAAAAACCTTGAGATTTTAGAATAAGAAAATTAATTTCTATATCATTTATGAAACTCAACACAAGGTTAAACAACCCCTAAAATACATTTCTTTAAATTTAATCCCTTTGATAGCATACGGAACACGAAACCCTGAGTCTAAACGAACAACAATATGGGATACTGTTATAACCTAGATATTAACTTAGAAGGTATGAATATTAAAAAATAAATTATGAAAATTATATGTTCTACACATATAAAAAAAATTCATTGGTTATATACTGATAATAATAATTTAAAAGAAAAAAGAAATGTTTTTTGAAAAAATGTATTTTTTCTAGAAAATAGTTTACTCATGCTCTGTGAGTATAATTTAAAATTAATTTTTCCACATTTATAATTTTTTTGAAAAACTAAACTTCATTTTTGAAACTAGAATACCAAAATTATATAAGGTTTAATTTTTGGTATTTTTACTAAAATTTTCATTTTTTTGATGAATATTGAAAAGTACTGAATTTTAATTGAAAGTTTACTTTTCATTTAAATAGTATATAATGTTAAATTATTTTTTGAATTGGTTTTAAAGTAAAATTAGTTAAATTTTAAATCAATTAATAAAATTTATGCCACTAGAATAACTTTCATATTTAATTTCACTAAAACAACTTCGTAAACTGTTGGACATTTTTCTCTTTAAAAACCCGCTTTCTTTTCATGTCTCCAGGGTTAATTTTAAATTAAAATTTTCAAATTATGTGAATTGAATTTTGAAAAATGGATTCCATATTTTGAATAAAAATAATATATAATTTATAATAAATTCATCTTAATTTTGGTACAAAATGAATAGTAAAATATTAAAAATTAATTATTGTCGTTTAGGTAAAAACTGATTTAATGAGGGGTTAAACTAAGAAGATAAGTGTTAAAAAAGGCCTAAAAACATTCAAATTACCCATTTTATGGTCATAGTTTGACATAATATATTATAGGATCGATAATGGACCATTTTGGAGGCTTTTTTCATGATAAAAACATGGGTATGATTGAATCTTTTAAAAATCTACAAGTGTTCCACTCACCTCACTTATAAACGGCCACCCTCACCTCACGTATTCATTACTTAAAACCTATTTTTTTTGGACAATACCTACCAAAATAACTTATAAAATTCCCTAATATCATTCTATAATCTTTTTTTGTTCATAAATATAACATATGAATGATTTTATGAATACCTAATGAAGATACCCGAAGAAGAGGTAACGTTCTTCAATAAGTATTTTTATTTTATTTATTCCTCCACCTCTATCAATTAGTTTTAAACCATGATGATATGAAAAGTTAATTATATGAAATTAAATAATATATTATTATGTTAATGTAATTACCTAAAAACACTTTCACTTCCATCAAATGGGTTATAAATTCATTATTCTTGTGTACGACACACTACTGCCTCGTAAATAGATGCCATTTGTTTACCTTCCCACCTATCACAGTTGGGTATGATGACGTTTAATATATATATATATATATGAAATTTATAAAATAATTATATATCTAGATCCATTATATCATATAAACCTTTTTTTCTTTCCATTTTATAGGAGATACAATAACATAGCTTATGTGTACGGTGGACCACCGCCTCGCGAAGCGATATGATTCTTTTCTCTATAATGCTTTAATTGGAAGGTAATAAGGATTATGTTCATAAATATATGATATAATTATTTTATTCATGACATATTTATAATTATGTAAAGATACGATATCAATTTATTTATTATCTTTTCAATCACTTAATAATGGAAACATCGTTTGTTTATGTGTGGAATATCGCTTTCACGAAGCGATGTGACTCTATTTTAATCACCACACCATAAGAAATATATATATATATATATATATTGAAAAAAATAATATTCATTTATAGATATTATTATAATTCTTGAAATATAATATATTACTTAACTTTTTTCCATAATAATTACTGAAAAATGGAAACATTACTCATGCATACGTATGACCTACCATCTCCATGATCAAAACATACTTGATTTATCAAAACCATATTTCATGATTTGTTTTAAAATTATAATTGGATTATAGATATTATAATTATTTCAAGATTATTTTTCTGTATTTTATGGAACTCATTAATATAAAAAATATCTGGAACTTTCATAAAAAAGCAAGAATGAGAAAATAATACAATTGACACCCAAACAACAAAAATAATGAAATATTATTAAAAAACAGGTGGTAAAATATTATAATAGGATCATATATGATATTATAAGTATTATTATAGTTTTTTATAAACTAATAACTTGATTAAAACCGTTATATAATAATTTAAATAACGTTCAAACAAAAAGAAGCATGAGGTAAGGAACTTCCTCTCAATTTCCCTTATTTGAGGCATATTGTAATGGTATGTACAAAATTAATTTTATATAGTGAATATAATAGCCATTTGACATGTAATATCATGATTAATTCATAATTCATGATATTTAAATTTTCAGTTTGAATTATTTTATCCAAGGGAATTTGAATTGAAAATTAAAAAGTGGTAAATGTTATTGAACAATATCAATTTATTTTATGATTGTTAACCTTATACTAAAATAATAACTTTTTTTGTGATAAATTTTCATCATAAATTAAATTTAAATTAAATATTCATATTATTTTATGATGGATATTATAATTTTCTAAATAATATAACATATTTACATATGGTTCTTACTTTTAATGTTATTTGATTAATATGAGAAATATTGATAAATTCATATCCTTTACTCAATATAGATATTCGATGATAATACATATTGATTCATGAATTGAATATATTATTCAAAATATGTGGAATAATTTGAACCAATATTTATGGGTGGGGGCCAGTATAATATATCCCCTCAATGTATCAGTAGGTATCATGAGAGAAATAAATTGGACAAATTAAATGGGTTTCTACATATTGTATTTATGTTATATTGTGAAAGGTATTAACAGTTGAGGTATCATGTTTCTGAAGATCATGAAATCCAATAATGAAGCATTTTCTTCATTAAAAACTCATCTATTATTATCAATGATATTTTCACAATTATACTATCTCTAGAAACATTTAATTTTTATTTTATTGATTAAATGAAATGGTTTTTTAGTTATTTACATTTCCATATTGACTATGATTTATCTATTTATACAGTCAAGTTATTTAAATGGAATTTGGTGTTATTTATTTATCTTCATATATTGATTATTATTTATTGATCCATAATATCTTCCAATGTACTTAACCATTACTGAGCATTTGAGCTCATTATTATTTTTTTCCTTTCCCCAGGATATGAAGAAGAGGTATTTGAATGATTTTTCATGGATGGAATTTATTTTATGTTGTTTTTTATTATGTCTCATTTTTATTTTCCTAATGTAAACTGAGTTTCATGTATGTATCTAGTTATCAAAGACTACTAAAATAATCGGTCCATTAGGATTTAATCCATTGTATCTTTTCCAATACAATAAAGAAAAACACTGGCTCTGAGATATGGGGTTGATGTCATAACAGATGGTATCCAAGAAAGTTTAGTAGAAACCCTGAAAACTAGATTAAAGAAAACATAGATTAGGGAACTTAACACTATGATATATCTTTTTTGATAAGTGTAGAATAACATCCTAAAGTTTTGGTAAGTAAGAGATTATGTGGGTTTTTTATAGAAAGAAATCCCCATATGGATACAAAAAGTGGACCTGATTCTCACATAGAGTTACCTAGGGGTAATAACTCAAAAAAGGGTACATTGGGATAGACTCAATTGTCACATATTCAACAACAATGAGCCTTACTATGCACCTAGTTTAGAACTCTCGAGGGATATGATTAGAATAATTTACATTTTCTTTAAAAACCACTATCAAGGATTTAAAAATAAATATATCCCCAAATAAAGAAATTTTATAATTATGATATTAATAATTCATAAATTTTATTTATGTTAAGTGTTACATCACATTTAAGAATAAAAAATTATTATTTAAAATTTATAATTTTCTGTGATAATCCAATATATACCATTATTTATAAATGGTTCTTAGAAGGAAGAAGGGTATCAATACTCATGACCAATGTTCACATTCCCCTACTTAGGAAGCCTATATAGTTAGTATTGAAACTGAGAAAATTATGGCATATTAGGGAAGATTAATTAGGTTATGAAAAATAGGATTTCCTATAAGGATAAATATATTCCATAACAGGATTATCCTATATTTATGTGATAGAAGAACCCAATATTTGGTGGAAATAATAATCTAGTGGGAGTCGAGCAATAAATTATGTCTTTCGAGAAGATGTTTATGGATTTAAGAAATGATGAAAAGGGAAAGGTTACAATTATAGTGTATTTTATTAAATATGACCATGACTAATGATGGTCATTGATCCATAATACTTGAGAGGAAAAAGAAATAAATCTCCTAAAATGGAAATATTTTAAGGATACATTCTTAGAAAAGTATTTTCCTTGTGAGAAAAAATTGAAATGAAGATAAAGTTCCATAGCTTAAAGAAAAAGGAATAAGAAAGTGTTGAAGATTATGAGGTGACCTTTACAAGTTTATAAAGTTATTCTATATATTACATATACAACACAGAGTTAAATATTGAACATTTATTTAAAGGGATTAATCTATTTAAAGGGATTAAGCTAAGCCTCTAAAGGGAGATGGTCTATCAAAATTTTCCATCATATTATGAAATAGTTTATGTGACATAAAAACATATAATTAATTGTTTAGAATGAATATATTAAAGTGAAATAAATATTAGAATAAGATAAATGATTAAAAATATATAAATGGAATAAGGTAAATAAGTATTTTCCCACATGTGATAATTATGAAAACAAACACCCTGGAACTTTCTTGAAGGGAATGAGATTTTGATAAAAGCATGGAGAGAAAGGCCACCATGATCATGATTTCAAGGGAAATAAATAATTTTTCTATGTGAAATTCTTCCACTATAAGGAGGTGGAGTTATACATAAATAAATTCCTCAAGAGTCAAGGGAATATACCTCAGATGAAGCTAAGGGATCAAGGTCATGATTATGTTATTGATACAAACAAATTGGAATTATTAATGATGTTGTGTATTTGGATCTAATAAATGTATTCTAAAATTATATTTTTGATGATATTATCATTATGATAATCATGAAACATATAAGGATGGTACAATAGTACTATTTATTATAGGATTTGAAAGCATGTATTGAATGGTACCAAGATAAGTGATTTAGTGTCATGTTGAACTTCTTGGAAAACACATGATTGAGTTAAATATAATCTATAATATGTTACTAATGTTGAGATAATTATGTTGGGATACTGAGTTAATTGATATGGATAAAGTAAATTGGATAGTACTAAATACTTGGAAATTATAAATGATTATTTGAAAAATTGGTTAATGCTATCATTTATGGAGTTAACAACATTTTTGGATTTAAGGAATATATCCAATAATCCATGTTTTAGTTGAGGAATAAGAAATCATTCATGTTTTAAATAATTTTTATGGTAATTCAGGTTATTACCATGTTTCTAGATAATACATGATCAATGTATTCACATATTGAGAAATAGTAAGAGCCACTTTAAATTTTCTACAGAATATAATGTTGATTTATTGGACTTCTATATAAAAATTTGAAATTTGAATTTTAGAACACATATTTTGGAAGAGTATTAATGTTATCTCTATATATAATGGACTATGTTAAACTTTGGGTGTTATTAGATATATTTTTCTAACCAATTTTGTTTTAAAAGGAATATCTAGTTAAATTTTTTTAGATCTTATAATATATAAAAAATTAATTGTAGTGCTTGAGGAATAAAAATAATTAAATTTTGCATATTCATTTTTTGGAGTAAGAGATTACATGGATTTTGACACCATAAAAAGTGTCCCAAAAATTTTCTAGATTCTTCCATACATGATCTAAGATCGTAGGCCATTTCACAAGCTTTGATTTGGTAGGTCGTAGGGCCCGAATGGAGTTACAGATTAGAAGTTATGGAAATTTGAAGTTGGGATGGAAAATAGGTTCATGAAGCCTGTTCGCAAAACCCCCTCCGCGATTGCGGAGTGCCGCAACAAGGCAAGGAGGCGGGATGCTCTGTGAACACCTTTGAAGTTCATGAACCTGCCACGAAGCAAGAAGGAATAATGCTCCGTGAACCCCTTTGATGCTCTCGAACCCGCTACGAAGCAAGGAGGCGGGACGGCTCCGTGAACCCCTTTAACGTTCGTGACCCACTACAGAGCAAGCTCCATCTTCATGCTGATGGAGATCTAATTTGTGGTGCCTCTCCCCTATAAATACCTATCTCACCCCCCTTCTCCGGATGACCACTATGTCCCTTGGGCGGCTGATCTCACGATTCGCAGAGCTCCTCTTTCCTTCACGAAGCGGCTTCGCAAGCCCATGCTCCACGAGCATCTTCCTTCGTGATGCTGCTCCACGAGCCCATGCTCTGTGAGTAGCTTCCTTCACGATGCTACTCTGTGAGTCCATGCTCCACGAGAGGCCTTTTCTCCGCAAGAGACCTTTTCTCTATGAGCCCCTTTTCTCCGCAAAGCTACCTCGTGAGACCTATCCTTTGCAAGGCTCCTACCTTCATGCTCCTTGGACCATACCGTAGGGGCTCTACCTCCACACCCCCGCTTGGGGTCAGTTCCGGGCTACGGTCCTGGCCCTTCAGGACGGTCCCTTTGCTACCGTCACTCATCCCCATGAAAAATGGAGAGTCACACCGCGAACTTTTTGGACTGGGACGTCAGCATTTATAATTGTGCCCTTATGCGTACCTACCTTCTACCTATGGAATACCATGATTTGAGATACTCATCCACATGACATGAAACACCTTGAGTTGACATATTCCTCTTGGTTCATTTCCCATGTCGTGAGTTGAGATTCTCCTCATCAATTCCCCAAGTACCTTGAGTCGAACCATTCCTTAGGCAACTCCTCCAAACCCTATCACTTGGCTCCTATGCCAAGTCGAACTAAAATGGGCCGCCCTTGCGTAAGTCCCAACACCAACCATTGATAGGCGCCTTATGCCTATAGTCCTATCTACAAGACTCTAAATTGTAGTACTCCTTATGTTCCAAACATAGGATACCTCTTACTCAATATAAGAGATGCCTTATGCTCCAAGCATGAGATGTCAACAGTCCTCTCTACATGACTCTAAACTGTAGTGTACCCTATGTTCCAAACAAAGGATGCCTCTTGCTCCAAAAAAGAGATGCCTTATGCTCCAAGCATAGGATGCCTAATTCCATGACTACAGTGGTGTAATTTCAAGAGCACTGTAATAAGTTCAAACATTCCATCACTCCACCTCACATTTTGCGTGTCCTTGATTCAGATCTTCATTTTCTTCCATGTCTGAAGGGACCGCCTAACGGCCTGGTCCCATGCCGCATCGGCTCACCTACCATCCTAGGCCAACACCCCATAATACTTTGGACAACAATTTGAGTCAGGTCCTGTGTTTGGAACACAGTTAGCAGTCAACCCACATTTGTTTGTCCCCATTTCAAGCTAACTCAATATGGATGCTGTGTTTCAAACACAATCAATAGTTATCCTCCATCGTCATGCCACCCTCATCGTTCTCCGAATGCCAGACATGTGATTCACACTTTTCATCTCCCTTTGTTTGGACTAATTCCAACTCCCTTGGCATTATCTCTTTTGTGCACTAGTGCAAAGGCGAAGGCCACAACCCACCAGTGGGTTGGGATGCCCCCATGGCTAGACATGAGGAAGACATTACGGGCAGCTTCCTTGTGTAAGCCCCATTCTCCATTGCTGCTCCATAGTGGCACACAAGCATCTTCTTTGCATAAGCCCCATCCACCATTGCCTCTTTATAGAGGCACCAAGGAATGTTCCTTGTATAAGCCCCATCCACCATTTCCGCTCCATAGCGGCACCCGGGTAGCTTCCTTGCGTAATCCCCATCCACCATTGCTACTCCATAGCGGAAACCGGGCATCTTCCTTGTGTAAGCCCCATACACCATTGCCGCTCCACAGCGGAACACGAGCAACTTCCTTTCATAAGCCCCATTCACCATTTCCGCTCCATTGAGGCACACATGCAACTTCCTTATGTAAGCCCCATCCACCATTACCGCTCCATAGCGGCACCCGGATAGCTTCCTTGCATAAGCCCCATCCACCATTGCTACTCCATAGCGGAACACATGCAACTTCCTTGCGTAATCCCCATCCACCATTGCTGCTCCATAGCGACACCCAGGTAACTTCCTTGCTTAATCCCCATACAACATTTCTGTTCCATAACGATACATGAGCATCTTACTTGCATAATCCCCATCCACCATTGTCATTCCATAGTGGCACCCAGGAATATTCCTTGCATAAGCCCCATCCACCATTTCCACTCTATAGCGACACATGGGTATCTTCCTTGCATAAGCCCCATCCACCATTGCCTCTCCATAGCGGCACTCGGGAAGCTTCATTGCATAAGCCCCATCCACCATTGTCACTCTATAGCGGCACCCAGGCAGCTTCCTTACATAAGTCCCATCCACTATTGCCGCTCCATAGTGGCACATGGGCTGCTAACCACATGTAAGCCCCATTCTACTTCCCATAGATGCACCATTCACAACGTGATCGTTGGGTCTTTGCTGCCTCTTGTTTCTCACACCGAGCATGACTCACGTGGGATTAGAGCAAGTACCGACCATGAAAAAAACCTTGGGAAGACAAGAGTGTAAGCCCCAAAGGCAACCCAAACTACGTAGACTTTGATCCTTTCCAAGGCAAGGTATGAAGGAAGCCTCCTTGAGGTTCAAGCCCACCGTCCATTGGTTATGACCACCTTTATGTCAGTTCACCAACAATTTGGTCTGCCTCAGAGTGTAAGCCCCAAATGCCTCCGTTTGAACTATGTGGTCTTTGATCCTTACCAAGGAAATGTACGTAGGAAGCCTCCATGAGGTTCAAGCCCAACACAAAGTCGCTCCGACCACCATCACGTCGGTTCACCCCCATCATGCATGACGTTAAACTGTGGATCCCAATCAGAGGTAAGTCGTTGTTTCCCCAGTCAGTGGTAAGCTGTTGCACACAAATCCTACCATGAACTATGTGGTCTTTGATCTTTGCCAAGACAAAGTACGTAGGAAGCCTCCATGAGGTTCAATCCCACCATCCACTTGGACCCCAGGTCCTTATTCACAATGGTTCACCGACTCCTACCCCATACCTGAACTACGAGGACATTGATCCTTGCCAAGGCAAGGTACATAGGAAGCCTCCCTGAGGTTTATGATCAACTCCATCCCAAACTATGGGAACTTTGATCCTTTCCAAGGAAGGTACATAGGAAGCCTCCACAAGTTTCAAGCCCAACACCTAGTCGCTCTAACCCCTTCTCATCATTTCACCAACACCCTGGGTAGCCTAGAGTGTAAGCCCCACACCAACATGAACTACGTGGTCTTTGATCCTTGATAAGGAAAGGTACATAAAAAGCCTCCATGAGGTTCAACCCCACCACCCACCAGTCATCCTGATAATCTTTACGTCGGCTCGACCCCATTCAGCTATAAGTTGTTGACATCCCTATCCAGCAGTATGCCGTTGTGACCTCAATCAACGGTAAGCCATTGAAAACCCCAATTGGCGGTAAGCATTCGTCAGATTAACTACGTGGACTTTGATTCCCTACCATAGGGATATGTAGGAAGCCTTCCTGAGGTTCAAAAACATCACTTATGTCTCATCCTAATCTCTCCCTCAAGACTATGTGTTTCGAGAAGTTCATGAACCAACCTGGAGGTTCTATTTCCTCCAGATCCCATCCATGCATCCATTCTCATGGGCCGCCTCCTCAGGTGTCCCATCGTCCCACCGAACTATGTGGATTTTGATTCCCCACCATGGGGATACGTAGGAAGCCTCTTTGAGGCTCAAGACCAACACTACCATCGCCTTCACGATGGTCCCATCTCATTCCCCCTTCACTCCATTCAACTCTCCATCATCCATCCTAATTATCACCTGGGCCGCCACATCTCGGTGGAATAATTTCATCCACCTCCTCGCTACTCCTAGCAGTACTTGGGTTACAATTCACACGTAATCCCCAACATGTCTCCAGATTGTTGTCCTTTGTGTACACCCCGATTCATCACCCCTTCTAACTATGTGGGTTTTGATCCCTGTCCTCTACACAGGGTATGTAGGAAACCTCCTTATGGTTCAATCCCAGTCAATGTTAAACCTTTGTGTCCCCCATTCTGGGGTGCACTCTCCCTAATCCACCCTTAGTGGTGTTCAGATCAGCCATTATGGTGTGACATCTACCCTCCATGGGGTGCACCACCTTGGATCCATCCTCATTGGGAATTATAATCCATCCATCTTCTAATATTTCCCTCCTTGGGATGTACCAATCCGATACATCTCTATGGAAAGTTATGATCACTCTCATTCTGTCTCTACAAGATGTTAAACTCGTGGCCTACCTCATGATAAACATGAGATTCTTGAGGAAAACCTTAGATGTCAAGCCTTTAGTGTAACCGTCTCTGTTAGACGTTAAACGTGGGGCATACCCTATTTTAAACATGGGAAGCTGAGGAAAACCTCATATACATGACCATGGAATATGATTCCCCACATTCGACGTGGGATGCCTCGGGTTCTGCGCCCTGGAGATTCCCTCTTATGAGGAAGAATACATGTTTCCCAATGTCCATGCATCTAGAGATGCCCCGACATGCCTGATTTTGTCATCTACTCCAACCGAAGGTTGATGCCCTGACCGTACCCCTTGGAATGTCTCAAAAGAAGTAGTCTAATTAACCGTTATCCATGAAGATATGGCACTGGGAATGAGATTCACGAACCATGACTTAATATTTAAGGGAGACCCAAACTAGGTGACGAGTTCCGAGGAGGAATCCACGGAAGGAAGAACCAGCATCCCATCATCCGATTTCGATCAAGGAGAAAACATCCTTAAACATGGAATGAATGTCGCCCACCTTTGGAAAGCGGGAATGCGGGGCAACAGCTGTGCGTCCTCCCTAGATGGATGCGTGCGCCCCGAAGAAAGCATTAGAAACAATGGATGCAGATCAAAGAAAAAATAAAGGGTGAAATTGTTCGTACAAAATAAAAATATATCAATTATATTTCATTATATTCTTATAGGGTGAAATAATTCAAAAAATAAATGAAAATTATATTGAAACAAAAAATTTATCCAATTTTCATTATTTTTTATGATATAAATATCCTTTTTTCAGACCTTTGGTTTATGGATATGTGGTTGTTAACTCCCTCATGACAATGTTTTATATCACTCTCCATTATTATTTGGGTTTTATTTTCCCTTCCATGTCCATGTTTTCACCTCCCACCTACATCATACTATTTGGAAACCTAGTAAGTGTTATTCAATACGACATTCTTACTTCTCTTTCAGTCTTATTAAGATTATTTTTTGTTAACCCCTTTTATGATGTGGGTTCTCAAATAAGGAATTTTCAAACATCAAACCATTTATTATCATTATCAAGTTTAAATTGTGAGGATAAAATTTATTTAATATAAGGAGAATGTAAAACCCCATGATTTTGAAAGTATAACATTTATTTTGATATCATGTATGACACAAAACATCAATATTAGACAACCCATGAAATATATTTCTTTAAATGTAATCTCTTCGATAACTTGTGGAACATGAAACCCTGAGTCTAAATGAACAGTAACATGGTATACTGTTATAACCTAGCTATTAAATGGGTAGGTAAATATAATGATTACTAAATTATGAAAAGTATGTGTTTTACACATTTAAAAGAAAATTCATTAGTTATATATTGATAAGAATCATTTAAAAGGAAAATAAATGTCTTATGAAAATTTTATTTTTTCTTGAAGATTTTTTATATTGGGAAGAATATAATGATCTAACAAATCTTTGAATTATGTGTTTTAATGATTAAAAAGTAACTATTTTTATAAGGAAAATTTTATCTAAAGTGTTTTAGATTATATTTATCTTACGATATGTATCCAAGTATTTATTTTATAATATCAAAGTGCCTTATCTTATGAGAATTAAAGAATTAAGTGATCTCAAAATTAGAAAGTATCACGTAAGACATTGTCTTATGATGTTGGACTAAGTTTCTCAAGACAAATACTCATGTCAAAAAGGAATTACAAAAGGAATTTATCATTTGAAAATAATTTCTGAATCCATAAGAAGTTGAGGAAGAAAATTTTCATAGTAACACTTTATCTTATGTTGTATTGAAGTTAGTCAATCTTATGAGGAAGATCTGATTTATCCTGCGAAAGTTATCATATAATGAATAGTGATTTTATTAGATATCCTATGAAGATATGGTATTGTAGGATATCATGATTGCATTGATAATATCTTGATAAGTCAGTTCATACCTTTAGAGTACATCAAAATAGGATTATCCATTTAGGGAAAGATCGATATTCACAATACATTCCATGAATAGGAAGATTCAAAGAATGAGAAGATCTATAACACCGTCATCATAAAAGAAATTATATATTTAGAAAGTTAAGATGAACACTCTTATTAAGCTATGTAATTAGGATTCTACATGGCTCATTTGAATATTATAACTATCTTGTACTTAAGTTTAAAAAGGAAAAAAAGGACCAGTTACTCTCATATATATATATAAACATAAGAATAATCGATTTAATCCTAACAAAAATGAAAATCACTAAAGGCTTGTAAATAGAGGAAATAAAATTATTTGTACTATGATTATCAGTTCTATATATTTCAATAAAGATCTTACTGAGCTACTTCTTGATGTCTATTATTCTATTAGGATAAATATTCATCAACTTTTAGTTATTGTTTACAATTTTGTGTTGCAAAAATACATCTCAAAGTTTTTGTTTATTTCATCATGTTTTCACTCAGTGAAAGAGTGTGGTTAGGAATTTAGATAATCCTTATAATGGGAGATCATTTTTGAAATCTCTTGGAATTTTTTACTAAGTGACACCTGCTTGTAATTAGCTGCCCCTGGTAAAAGGGATGATATAGTAAAAATCACAAAGCTTTAAGAGTAGAGTATTAGTGGAGTGGACTAAGGGATTTATATTCCCTTAACCACTATAAATATATGTGTTCAATTTCCATTTTGAATGTTTTCATATTTCCACTACATATTTTTAGAAGGAAATAATCAAACTTACATACTTTGAAATGTGTGCACTAATATTCAAGAAATTTTTATGAACTCCATTCACCCCCATCTTGAGTTAATCAGTTAGTCATTATATAGGACAAAAATTGGTATTAGAGAAATTGAATCTCAATTTCACAACTATCAAAGGTTGAATTCCAAAGATCTATAATCAAATGGATGACATGGATGATAACAAAGAAGGAATGTCAATGGTTAGAGATCCCAACTTAAATGGTGCAAATTACGGTTTGTGGAAATATCATATTATTATCTATCTAAAAAATATTGGTCTAAAATTATACCTCAATGAAGTTAAGACCTATGAAATTCCTATGACAGAACATGAAACTTGAGATGCTATAACTAAATAAAATTATAATTTAAACTCCAATTCTATGAATGCTATAATCCACGGGTTAGGACCAGATGAGTTCAACAGGATCTCTCAATGTCATAGAACACATGAAATGTAGACCACTATAGTTATAATATATAAATGAACTGACAATGTGAAGGATCTTAGTTATGATAAAACTAATATTATGTTTGATACATTCAAAATTTATGAAGGAAATAGAATTAATCAACTAAATAGAGGAATCACTGAGATTGTGAATAAAATTGATTCTATAGGAATGCCTATCACTAATCCTGAATAGGTATTGAATGTTCTCAAATCATTACCACCTATGTGAAGTGATATCTCAGCCACTATTAGAAAACATATAGAATTAAAAAAATTCAAGATAAAAGATCTCATTGGAAATATTATGATGTATGAAGCTAAAATGGAAACTAGAAGTGAAGAGAATAAAATGACGAAAGAGGAAAATAAATCATTGAAAGTATATACTTCTAAAGATGATAGAAAATAGAAAAACATACAAATATCTGAACTATCTAAAGAAAAATACATGTCAATAAAATCTGAATCAAATGAAATTATTGATCAATTTTATTGAAAATTAAAAAAGTATTATAATAATATTAAAGGTTTCAGAAGATCCTTTAATAATCACAAAAATGGTCAAATATCTAAAGAGTTTATATGCTACAAATGGAAAAAATCTGGGGCACATCAAACATAAATGTAAAAAAATTAAAGATGAAAAGTTGAAAATTTGAAAAAAAATAAATACTTAAAAATTACTAGATATAATAAGTATAACAAAGATATGAAGTCCACATAGAGTGATTATGAAAATTCTAACGAATAGATGACATTATAATTAGAAGCTAAAGCTACAAATCAAAAGGCCAACATATTCTTTATGGATCTATTAGACGATATACATTATTAATATTCTTATGATGATGAAAATGAATCAAAAAATTAATATTTCCCATATAAATAATTAAATTATTACTGAACCATGTTGGGAATAAAGTATTAAATCCTATAAAAGTAACAAAATCCCTTCTAAATTTAAATAATTTAATTGTTAGTAAAGAAGAGAATATGAACATATATATTTTAGATCCAAAAATAAAATTGGAAATATATACTATTTTGAAGACTAAACAAGTCAAAATAATTGAAAACCTACAAAAGGAGGTTCAAAATTTTAAATATTTGGCAAGTCAATTTAGAAAAGGAGAAGATTATTTAAACAAAATTCTTGTTCAAAATAAATCTGGAAAATAAAAACTCATAATTGGAAGCCAAGGTGTATGTTTTAAGCTTTATAAAAAATATTGTTTTCCCTAAGATAAATATAAATATCTTTCCAAAGTTACTTGTTTTCATTGTTGTGAAATATGAAATTTTTCTAATATTGTTTACTTAAAAAATCCTCAAGTTTGTGGAATCAACTAAAAATATTTTTCGAAAAAATAGCAATGTTTTCTTGAAAACAAAAGAAAGTCCAGATACCTAAATATCTTATAGCTATCATTTTTAGACCCAAAATAATTTTGATGACAATGAATTATATTGTATGATTTTTCATCATAGGAAACTATCCATATGAAAAAAATAAAAAATCATTTATGGATTGTGGTTGTTCAAGGATTATGAGTTGAGACTACTGCAACTTTAATTATCTATCCAAATTCGATAGAGGATATTTCACATTCGGTGAGACTGAAGAAGAAACATATTTGGAATTGGATCATTTGGATATCCTTAGTCTATTCTCACTAACAACGTATATTACATTGAATGATTGAAGCACAACCTGATAATTATTTCCCAACTTTGTGATGATGGTTATTCTATTGATTTCTATGATGGTTCTTACTTAGTTCTTAAAGATAAATGTATTAAATTTAAATAACCTATAATAGATAATGTTTACACACTAGATCTTAATTCATTATGTAGAAAAAATGTAAATTTTTATATTATGAAATTGAAGAATCATGGATTATTCATAGAAGGATTACAAATTACAATGTTCATTCCATGATATCGATGTCTAAATGACATTTGATTTCAATCATTCTAGACCTTAAATTTCACAATAAAAAACTATGTGATGCATGTCAATTTTGAAATCAACAAAAAAAATATTTCAAACCAATTAAGTAAGTTTCTACTTCTAGACCTATTGATCTTATCCATATGGATTTGTTCTGATATATTGGGACAAAAAGTATTGATGGTAAGGAATTTTTTATTTTTTAGTCAATGATTTATTATGATTTATTGGGTTTACTTTTTAAAACGTAAAAATGAATCTTGTTATATTTTTATTAATTTTTGGAAAACTGTGAAAAATTAAAAATACGTCAACACCACTTTGTTGAAAAGTGATCAAGGAGGAGAGTTTGAGAATAATGAATTTAATTATTATTAGTATAATAAAAGAATTAAGTATACATTATCTACCCCCAAGACACATAAAAAATTGGTGTTATTTAAAGGTGGAATAGGAATTTGAAAGAAATTTATAGGACTATGCTATGTGAATATAGCATGCCCACTATGTTCTGGGATGAGTCTGTTAACATAGCATGTTATATCATTAACAGAGTACTAATAAGTTCTATCTTAAAGAAACCACCCTAAAAATTGTGGAATAATATAAAACCTAAGGTAGGATAGTTCAAATTATTTGTATGTAATGTTTACATCAGGAACAATAAGGATAATCTTGGAAAGTTTGATTCAAAATCCAATGATGGTGTTTTCCTAGGATATTCTACTACTTCCGAATCTTATAGAGTTTCCAATAAAAGGTAAAAGATTGTTGAATAACTGGTTGATATGAAATTATATAAAAGTAATCCTTTTGGTCACAAAATTATTCAAATTAATGATCAAAATGTTTCAGTCAAAAATATGATATCTAAACCTCTCTTTAATGACAACGAGGATGATGGCTTGAAACTTGATTAATTTAAATCGAATTCAATAAGGGTGGACACTAGTGAACCAGAAAATTTATTTCCTAGAATTCCTAGAATTCTTAAAGACCATCCTTTAGGAACAATTACAGGAAACCAATATAAAGTAATAAGAACTAAAAGAAACATTGGAAATTTAGTATAATTCTCTACCATTTTATCTTAATTAAAAACTAAATCTATTTATGAATCCTTATCTAATGAAAGTTATTTATTATAAATACAGAAAGAGACTAATCAATTAAAAATAAATAAGGAGTGATAACTAGTTTAAAGACCCTCAAACTATCCTATAATTGGAAAAACGGGGTTTTAGAAATACACAAGATGATCTTGATAAAATAACTAGAAATAAATCTAGAATGGTTTCTAAAGGATATAACCAAGAAGGAATAGATTATGAAGAAAATTTTTATCTTGTAACTTTATTAAAAGATATTATATTCCTTCTAGAATATTCATCCTATATGAGATTTAAGTTATATCATATGAACATTAAATATTCCTTTTTAAATGGTTTTTAGTTGAGGATGTTTACATAGAACAACCTCCTGGTTTTTGAAGATACTCATTTTCAAAATTCTATGCTCAAACTTACCAAATATTTATATAGAATTTAACAATCTCCAAGGGAATAGTATTAAATATTAAGTTACTTTATTTTATAATTTTTTTTTTCAGTAGTAATAGTAGATCTGACATTATTTAAGAAAACTTCTTTATCTAATATTTTTCTATTACACATATATGTAGATGATGTTTTTTTAGATCAAAAAATAAAAAATTGTGCAATGAATTTTAAAAAATTATGTAATTTGTTTTTGAAATGAGTATAATGGGTGAGATAAAAAATTTTATGGGTTTTTATTTTTAACAAAAATATTCTGGAAACATTTTAAATAAAAGAAAATACACAATCAACTTACTTAAGAAGTTTGGACATAAAAACATTAAGAAATGATCAACTCCTATGAGTTCCAATATCAACCTTGACTCGGATGAAACTGGAAAACTAGTTGAAAAAAATCTTTATAGAGGAATCATTGGAAGTTTGTTATAACTTATTACAAGTAGACCATAAATAATGTTTTCAGTTTTTCATTGCACAAAATTTAAATCTAATCCAAAATAATTTCATTGGAATGTTGTGAAAATAATTTTAAGATATCTAAAAGGAACCATAACTATTTATATTGTTTTCCAAAACATTTATTATATTAATTTAATTTTATACTCAAGTACTATTTTTTTGGATGTAGATTAAATAGGGAAATCACATTAGAAAATTGTAATTTTCTTGGTAAATACCAAGTATCTTTATCAAGTAATAAGAAACATTATATATCACTCTCAACTACTTAAGTAGAATATATTTCTATAAGAAGTTATTTCCACAGGTGTTGTGGATAAAACACACCATAATGGATTTTAGATTTAATTTTAATTGTGTTCTAATCAGATGTGACAACACTAGTTCTATCAACACCTCAAATAATCCAATAAACCATTATAGGACAAATAACATTGATTCAAAACATCATTTCTTGATAGATCATGCACGAAAAAAATAACAACTATTTAGAAATAATATGAACAAAAAAATATTTGATATTTTTACTAAACCATTGTTTTCTAATAGATTTTAATTTATCAAGTCAGAATTAGGTTTGTTTAATTTTACTAAATAATAATTTACACTATATATCTCATATATGAAGAAAAAAGGATAATTTTTTGTGTTTTCGTTTCGAGTAATGGTCACATATGATATACCATGTCACCTATTCTTAGTGGTAATTACCCAACACATTAATACATAACCTCTTGATTATCATGAACTAAAAAGACAGTGTATAAAATATAAATAAGAACCGACTTGAAAATCTTTGATACATTCCTTTCTACTTGTTCAGACCCTCATTTCCCTAATCCTAAAATGATTCCAAATCCACTATAATGGAAAAAAAGAACTAATGTCTATTTAATAGGAAAAATGATGTTTCAAAAGATTCCAAAAAAATTACTAAGTGGTCAAGCTATCAATTTTCAATGGATTGATACAATAGATATGATATTGAAGAAATTAGTCAACCATAAGGGATGTGGGTAAGTTTTTTATGAGGCATAGACCTCATTAGTTTCCAATAAAGAAGTTTGTGATTTTTATGAGTCAAATATTTTTCATTTCAGTGATGATGAAGACTTGGTCACTTTCATAGTTAACAAGAAAAATATATCTCTAACCATAGTCAAGTTGGTTGAAGCGCTAAAAAGCTCCTCATGAAGGATACCCATTCTTTAGCACCTCTTTGTCTACAATGGATGGTGTTACCCCACTGTAGATAATGAAGTAACTGTTCTGAACATCTATCATTGAGAAAAATCATGTGATGAATCTAGAGCTTGAAATAAATGTCTTAACCAAGTTCATACAATCAAGAATCACTCAATGAAATGGTGACTTAGAAAAGATTCTTTTTCAAGATGTCTCTTTTCTTTATTTGTTCATGTTATAAAATCATGTAAATATTGAATGATATATCCTATTATATATGTTCTATGTACAAAAAATCTCTATAAACTTCTACCCATATAGATTAATCTTAACTATCATTTTTTGGAGTTCTGAAGTTATTCTAGATGATAATAACCCAAAAATTTGTTATAGGTTGACAAACTTAAATGTAATAATACTATGAAAAACTAGTTTTCATTTGGATTTTTCATTAATAAAATTTATTCCCTTTTTCTAAATGCCTGAAACATGCCCTTATTTAACTAAAGGGGAGATATATGGTTTTCAATAGATACCAGTAATGATAAATAATCATCTCATTATACTGAGAATAGAGAAGTTCATGAGGATGGAGAAAATATTACCCAAAGGTGAAGAGTTATAATTGGTATTCAGTCAGACCCTCAAAGTAACTATAAGGATAAGACAACTCTCGTTTCTACCTTTTCAACTTACCATGCTTCAAAATAAAGGATAGCCTCTTCTATCACTTAGATATTTTTTATTAGCCAATAAAATACTATTTTTTGAAATACTGAGAGTGTCCCCTAACCTAATTAAGTCACACTCTCTAGAGTTATAGAAATTGGATGAAAGAAGAGTTAAAAGGATGGAATTAGAAGAATAACACCATGTAGAAATAAATATTGAATTTGATTAGAAACTATCAGTTCAAGAAGAAAGTGTAGAAGTTCAATAAGAAAAGGTTTCCCCAGTTCATCAAAATATTAGAAATAAAGTAGCACTAGAATTTGAAAAAAATATTTCTAAACCAGATTAACAGATATATTCATGGTTATTATCTGAATATGAAACTCTAAAATCTTATATTATTGAATCAAATCAGGAATTGAAAGTTTCGTGTGATCATATGGCCTCAAAAGCTAATATTCTGAAAATAAGAATTTTGGTTCAGTATGTTATAGGGAATTATTTAAAAAAACCCTCATCTAGATCTACATATAGTTTATAAGTTTAGTTGAAAATAATGGAGTTATCCTAGGATGCGGATATGTAACTACTTCTATTGATACTATTCAATGTGAAGTCATCACTATAAAGTTTTTTCTAAATCTTAATAGAACCATAGTAGATGAAATTAGAAGGATACCAATTACACTAATAAAAGTTGTTAAATCTATTGATAGATCAAAAAAATAATTAAGTTCAATACTTAATAAAAATATGCTAGAATACCAAGAAAATTCACTCCAATTAAAGAAGTATGTAAGTTTCGTCCTCACTCTTCTAGGAATGTTGGCTGGCTATTTTTCAAATAAATGTAGAGAACTTGAAAAGAAAGTTGAATACCCACATGAAGTAGTGGTAAATATTCTTAGGACAAACATCTCAAAATATTATGAGATAGAATATAATGACTTTTCTTAAAATTTAGACAATATTTCACCCTTATATGAATAGTAAATGGTTTCCCTCATTGGTATGACATGAAACATGTTTTATTTTTTGAAAATTTTGATGTTAAATTGTAAAAATAATGAAAACTTACAAAATTTCTTGGTAAATTTCTCTCAATTCATATGGAATGGTTTCACAATTCTTTTAGATTAATGTAAAAATGAAATAGTAAATAGAATTTATTCTTATTCTTATGCACCCTTTGAAATTCATGGAAGAAGACTTCTTGGACCTCAGATTATTGACCGTCACCTCTCTACCTCTCAGTGATTAAAAGAAATTTTTGATCCTTTATAGGATCATCAAGTGATAATATATGGTTTTATAAAGAAACATATTTTTTCCATACTTGAACCATATTTTAAATTACCCTTTTCTTGTGTAGATAACTATGATATCATAAGGGAACAACATGATGCTCGCAACATCCAATCGACATACATTAGGTTTTCCCATGGAGATTGCAATGATCCTAGAGCATCCTTACTGACATTAGGAGATGTATTTGGAACAAAAGATGATGATCCTTTTCCTTTATCCTAACTACCTTATGATCAGCCCCTCTCTTTGAAGAATCCACCTGTTAAAAGTTGGTTTGTGTAAAGATGTTTACTTACTAATCATTTTTATGTTCATAAAATCTGTTGCCCTGTGGTTGGGAATTGTCATAAAATTTTAAATATGCATATTTTTATGGAATTAATCCCTTTACATTTGGTTATTGATTACCTAGTGGTTGGGAAATCTCAAAACATTTGAATAATCTAACTTTCTATGGAATTGAAACTTTTAAATATTGCTGCTGTAACATCTTTTTAAATGAACCTCATTATTTATCTTCTTATCTTTTTTTATTTCGATCACAATGTTATATATTTGAATATTGTGTTATGATTTATTTTATATTTCTATATATTTTTTATATATTATACTATTTTAATACTTTATTATGAATTCTGTTTATTTCCAAATCCTTTTTACCAAGTAATAGAATTGACTTATTACTAATATTTATTAAAATATGAACTCTATTCCTTATTCTAATAATTTTTTGAAATCATAAAAAAGAGAAAAAGAAAAGAAAAGAAATTATATTTTTATATTTAAAAAAATATTGGAGAGGGAAAAGAAAATTTTCTTATTTATGAAAGTTTAACGTTTAGTGTATGTAATTGTTTTTTCCATTCAATTTGTTTTGTGATCATCAAAAAGGGAGAGATTATTGAAAATAATATATTTCCTTGATGTATCTTTGTGTTATGTGTTTTTATGATTCAAAAAATTCCATATTTTATAATGAAATTTTTATCTTAAGTGTTTTAGATTATATTTATCTTACTCTATGTATCCAATTATTATTGTCTGATATGAAAGTTCCTTATCTTATAAGAATTGAAGAATTCAGTAAGCTCAAAATATAAAAGTATGACGTAAAAATTTATCTAACAATGTTCTACTAATTTTTCAAGATAGATACTATAATCATTATTATATTAAAAAGGATTTTATCCTATGAAAATAATTTCAAAATCTACAAGAAGTTGAGGAAGAAAAATATCATAGTAATACTTTATCTTACACTAGAGATTTATCTTACTCTATATTGAATTTAGTTTATCTTATGAGGACGAGATTCATTATCTTATGAAATTTATTTTAAGATAAATAGTGATTTCATCCAATATCTAATGAATATATGGTATTTCATGACATCATGATTAATTTTATAATCTCTTTATAAGTTAGTTAATACCTTTAGATTACATCAAAATAAGATTATTCATTTAAGGAAAGATCTGTCTGCACACGAATTTCCATGAATAGAAAGATTTAATGAATGGAAAGATCTCTAACATCACGATCAAAATCACTACATATCTCATTTTACCGTTAAATCTATCTCTACCTCAATTTAAAAAAGTATACAAAATTATTAGTGACCATAAGATATATATATGGATTGAAGATCAATCGATTGAATCCTAAAAAAATGAAAAAAGAACTAGATTCTTGTACATAGAGGAAATCTAATTGCTCCTACTGTTCTTATAAGTTATATCTATTGTAATGAATATCATCCAAAGAAACTCCTAGAAGTCTATTATTCTCTTAGGAAAAAACATCATCAATTGTCAGTTTCTTCTTTCAACTGTGTGCTAAAAACTTACATCTCAATGTTTATATTTATTTCATCGTGTTTGCAATCAGTGAAAGAGTGTGGTTTAGACCATGGATATGAATTGTAAAGGGAGACTCTATTTTAAATATCTTGTACTTTTTACTAAGTGACAACTACTTTTACTCGTCTATTAACCCCTAGTAAAAGGGATGTTATAGTGAAAATCACCAAATTCAAAGAGGAGAGTGTCAATGGAGTGGATTAGGGGATTTATGTTCCCGAAAAAACTATAAATATATCTGTTTGTTTTCTATTATTCATGTTTTTATATTTCCATTGGATATATTCAAAAGTAAATAATTAAACTTATATACTTCTAAGGGGGTGTTCCAATATTCATGAAATTTTTAAAAACTCAATTCACCCCCTCTTGAGTTACTCTGTCAATCATTACTTGGGACAACTGTTTAGTTACACTTTTGTAAATATAATTCAAATATAATTTTTAACATATCTAGAAAATTTATTTAATGAAATATACATAATTTTGGAAATTAGAATACCAATATTATATTAGGGTGATTTTTTCCTGAAAATTTTCATTTTTTGATGAATAGTGAGAAGTACTGAATTTTAATTCAAAACTAACTTTTGGATTAAATAATTTATTATAAAATCTCATAATTTCTTTGTATTTTTTTTAAATTATATAGAATTATTTCGATACTGAACACTCTGATGTCACGTGATTCCAAGGCTCGGTGAGCATGGAATGGAATTTTGAACTTTTTTAAGGCACGTTTAGTAAACGTACGATCAAGTTTTTCTAAATTTTGAACAGGTGATGGGATCGAAAATCCAAGGGCACCGTTAAAATCAGAACTCCGAGATTTTCCTAGAAAGGACTTAACTTTGACCGTAAAGGGCCGAATGGAAAAGTTAATTTTTGGAACACTCAAAAAAATTAAAATAACTTTAAAAATATATTTTATTTCTTTTCCTCATACGACGAGTGATGACGCTGTGATACGACAATGAGGCAATGAAAAGGCGCATCAATGGTACTCATTAATGGCTGATAAAACTACAACAAAATGACACATTAAATGAAACGTAACAGCTACGCTGTTTCATAAATGAAACAACCTAATGATTAAACATAACTAAAACACTACTGCACATTTATTTTTATTTGTTTGGCGAGTTGGAGGAATGAGAATTAAACCTTTTCAATTCTCTGATGAACCACTAGAAGGTTTTCTCTCCAACAAAGATTGAAGAATTCCATTGAAGAACACCATCGATGAATGGCGGCGAGCACTAATGGATCGAGGATAGACAATGTCTTGGAGCTTCGCCCCTTATCAGTGACAAATCCTCAATCCTTTTTGGGGTTATGTTTAATTTTGTTTTTCCCTGTTCATAAATTCATCAGCGAATGTGGATTAGATTGAAAACAAGTTGATTTTCGGATCGTGCGTTCTTTTGAGAGGGTGGCTTTTTGGATTTCTTTATCCAGGTTTAAACTATCACTTGTTTGATTGAACTGAAATCCCCGAACCTTCCCCTTCTTTAAACCAGTAATGCGGAGGTGACTGCTGACATGAACAAGGCCCAAGCACCTCTTCCTTGTGCGTTCTTTGTGGCCGCATCCTCAAATCAATGGAAAGATGAATATGGGGCCAAGGTAGGGATGGAGGTGACCCAAATGGCCTGTAGGCACATGCAGATCAAGAAATGGACCACCAGAGTAACTCCAGTGGCCCATAGAAGGAACCACCGACACAAACAACAATCATGGATGGAGAGAGGCGGTGCGCCCGTCAGTGCGCCATGGAAGTAGAGAGCCGCAACCAGCTAGCCTTGGCAGAATGGAGGTGAGGCACTGAAAAATGTTGTGTGGTGGAGGTGGCCTGCGTCCCGGCCTCCCAGGTGAGCTGGCGAGCCTCGATTTCTCGACCGCGATAGGTGGGAGGTCTCGCATCCGTGAGGTAGTGAAGGGGGCCAAACACGGCAACCAGTCGTGCCCTGACCAGGAGAACCACCACCGATATGCACGTGTAGGCCAGATTCTACTGGAGGGATTTTCACCCAACTAGCAGATCTTTTCCTCACCCAGCAGGCCCGACCCGCACCCTTCGGGCCAGACCGGATGAGACTGAGTCGCCAGGTGACCCGACGAGCTCGACCCTCGGCCAAACTTGGTCGGGTCCAGCGAGACCCATTGGGCCTGGCCCACTATCCAAGTCAGACTGGACATGCCCAGACCTGAACCAGGTCAAGTCAGGTTAGTTGGATTAAACCGGGGTCTGTGGGACCCTAGGCCCGATTGGTCGGGTCGGTCCAACTGGGTCAGACCGGGCCTAGACACAACCGGCTTTTGATTACTAAAACATATGTATCTTGCAAACCAAGCTTCTGATTGAAAATATGTTTTCATCATTGGGACCCTCTAGATGAGGAGGATATTTTGGCCAACCCTGATGAGGCTTTCATGGAAGTCCATTTGCAAAAAATGACTTGAGGAGTTGTTCTCCCAAGCGTGATACGTACAGAACCTTGCAGTTGGCTAATACATGAAGACTGTTGACTATCAACTCTGTGTGAATCGACTATGGCCCTATGGGAAGCACCTTTGCATGAATTGGTAGGCCCACAATGGGAATCACCTCTGGGTGACTTTGTAGGCCCATGGTGGGAGCAAGACTGTGTGACTCAACAGAACCGTGGTACACAATGGGGAGGTGTACCTCAGTAGTCCAAGGTTAGTGGGGATCGACTTCTGTGTAACCCGGTATGCCCAATGTGCTAATAGTGGAGGATTTATCCAACATCTGAGGTGTTCGATGTTGTGAATAATGATTCTAGTAATATTACCTTGTATGTATACCTGGTTTGAGCTGTCTTATGCTTCATTCTTGTGCTTTATGATTTTGCTTCGTGCCCTTTCTTCGTGATTTTTAAGTATTGGTTTGTGGTATTTCCCTTTTGTTTCGGGATCCCCGACTTAGTATTTTGTAACTCACCCCTATACGGGTTTCGCCTGCATGTGTTGTTTTTGGTGCTGATGATCAAAGATTCGATAGAGGACTTGGTGGACTAGGACCAGAAGGGGCCCAATGAGATCTAGAAGGCATGGAATACTACTTCAACTTCTAGTAACTACACTACTCTTACCATCAGGTGGTCTTTTTAGCTGATGGATACCCGAGTCCCTTTGTAATTTTCAGTTTTATTTTCTTTTGTTGGGTTTGTATTCTTGACCAATTGTTTTCAGTTGTACTTGTAATCAACTCTTTTTTCAGTATACCGGTTCTCCCATTTCAGTTTGTGGGATGTGGTCGGGCGTGTGTGTGTGTACATGTACTCAATAAAATGCCTCCTACTTACAGGTTGATGCCTTCGACAGTAGTCACCAGCCCCTGGCCTTCAGGAGGTGGGCTTAGGGTAGTCACAACATGGGCCCTAGGGGACAGGTCGTGACAAAGTGGTATCAGAGGTGGTCAGTTATACCTCAGAGACCAGGAGCCTATTGTTTTGTTTTTGGGAAATAGTGTTAAATGTTTCGAGTTTAAATTTTTGATTCATGGAGTATAATGTAGGTGCAGCGGTTAAAATTTCTATATAGCAGGACCTTGAATTCTGCTTTTTCAGCTCTATACATGAAAACAATGGTTTTTTAAGTGTCTCCTTATGTTATTTTCGAATAAGATTCAGATCAACATGTACATCCTTCTTTCCATGGTACATCTTGATATATCCTAGGAAGACTCCATGTGGAAAACCATCTAGGATCACGATATGTGATCATGTGGACAAGCCACCTAGCGATGAGGCGTCGGTTCAAGGACCAGTGCTAGATATGACACTACCGGGTGGTGCACCGGTGTTGCCACCACTCACTAATCAGTAGTTTCTACTGGCAGTACCGGTAGAGGACGCACGTAGGCTCAGGGCCTTACACAAGTTCCAGAGACAAAAACCTCCTAGTTTTAGTGGAGAGACAGATCCTTAGGTTGGCGAGGACTGGCTGGATACTGTGACGCGGGTCTTCTGCTTAGTGAGGACACTACTTGACCAGATAGTGATCTCAGCTACGAGCCTTCTTCAGGTCTTACAAGTGAGATGGTGGAGTATGAAGATTCAGACTCATGATGATGAGACTCTCTCCTGGTCTCACTTTGATCGTATTTTCTAGGAGGATTTTTTCCTTGTGAGCTTGCACTCAGTGCGCATCTAGGAGATGATTCACCTATATTAGGGAATCCTGTCAGTGGTTGAGTACTCTGCGAGGTTTACAGAACTCTATCAGTACTCCACAGACATGGTGCAAGACCCTTTCTTCAGGTCCTAATCCTATGAGCAGGGACTCAGGTGAGAGATCAGGGCATCGATGGTTTATCTCAGCATCCCTACCCAAGATGGGTGCGAGAGTGAGAACTTCTTTGGGAGAGCATATTAGAGGATCAGGCATTGAAATCCATTGTAACACCCCAAGATTTCATAGTGTGTTATTTCTTCAAAATAATTCAATAACTTGCACTACACGCAACACTGAGTTCAATTGCACCATGACTTACCAAAAAAAAAGTCATTAAAAGAGGTCATGAATAGTAGTAACTAAATTTTAAACTTTATATAATCCTTATAATTTTAGAATCCATATTATGAGTTTCTTAGTCATAATGCAAGAACAGATTCATTTTCAGTATTGCACTTTTATCAACTTTTGATAGTGAAACCTTTTTAAATACAATATTTTAAACTTTTTGACTAAATGGAGACATCAAAAAATTTAAAATGAAACATCCCAAGCTTCCACGGTACGCTTTCCTTTGAATAAAACAGTAGCGTGTGTTGTACGCAACTTCGAGTTCTAACACACCGTAACCAATCAAACTAGCTGTTATGAATAGTAATACCTACTTTTTGAAGTTATATATATTTTATATTTTAAAATGAACTTCATTTTTGGATTCGGAATATCGAATTTATCCTAAGGTGAAATTTTGGTACTTTTCGGATAACTTTCATATTTTGATGAATAGTGAAAATTACTAAATTTTAATTAAAAACAACTTTTTTATTCAAAATAATTAATAGTGATAAATTATGAATTTGAGTGGTTTTAAAGTATATTTAGAATATATTTTTACAATTCAATATAATGTTGGTCATTGGATATAATTTTACAATTAAACCGAACATAAACAAGTGTCAATCTTTTGATAGTTATTATCTCTTAAAAACACGCTTTTTGTTTTGACAGCGGGAATTAATTTTAAATTAATTTCTGCCACTTCTGTGTTTTGAATTTAGGAAAATGGATTACATATTTGGAATCAAGATGTTCAAATTGTGTAAATATGTAACTTTTATTTTTAGACATTTTGAATAATTACTGCGGTAAATATTTTATTTACCATGGTTAAGGGTAAATCCGGTAAATAAGGGTTAAAAAAATAATATTATAATAATACTAAATTACCCTAAAACGTGTCTTAACCCTATTGGTTGATACATGGTCGACCATGGGCATCTTTGTGTCAATTTTGGGACCCCATGGATCCACTTGTAAGTGATAATGACACTTTATTTTAATTAAGTCAAAATGAATACAAAAATGACACAAGAATATATCTTTTAGAAAAGTAATTGTTACATAGGGTTATATAAGTTGGATATTAGATTATAAATATTCATTAGAAAGATAAAAAGATTTCCTACATAATTATATTTTATTTATAATTTTTAGACATTAAATAATTTATTTTATTTATGACACAATGATGATGCAGTAATTACTATAATAGTGAAAAATTAAAATAATTGATATTTTAAATACCCAAATAAATATAATATAAAACTTTTAATGAATTAAACTAATTTTCCAGGATAATATGATATATTAGGATTGATTTAATTGACTTTTTTCGAAGTAATCAATCTGTTATGAGTTTCACAAAAATCAACTATTGAATAGTGTCAAAATTGACATAAAAGAGTTCTTAAAACAAATATTATATTATTAATTGATATTAAATTCCTAAAAATCTAAGGTTCGGCCAAGAGACTTATATTATGATAGGTTAATCATTAATGGACCACTTGGGGGTCTCTTGGATGTATATAGTAAGTTTATTAACCATATTATATAAAAATACAAAGAGACATTGTAAAAGTGAAACTAATTAACTTAGAGTTAATACTTAAAGATAAGGTTAATATAAGTACCCAAAACTGTCTAAATTCTATTGGATGAGTTGTGTTCGACCTATCCCCACCTCATCCTTTTAATAGTCAACTTTTGAGCCTTTGGAAACCGAATATGAATTTATTATAAATTAATATTTCTAGCTTTTCCAAAAGTGCCCCTCACCCCTCTTATAAAAGGGCACTCCTCCTTCTCTTTTCCTCACACCTCTCAAGACACTTAGATCATCCAAACTCTGCCCAACTAAGCTCCCCAAATCCCTATCCTCCTCCTTGAAGCTTCCCCTTAGGCAGAAAGCATTTCAAGAAGTCCTTTGGTTCCAACCAAAGTGAGTTACCTAGATTAAAGGAGGTTAACCTACCCCAACCAAGGAAAAGTACAAGGTAAGGGTTATTTCACAATCTCTTCATTATCCGAGGTTGCTTATACGTAATAATCTACTGGGATCTCTTTATCGTCCACATCCATGTTTCTTAAAAATGTATTTCAAAACATTTTTATTATTTACAAGAATATGGGTTAAAGTCATTTATACCCTTTTTTGACTTTTTATAAGAGGTTTATAAAGGAATATTTCCGTCGTTTTCAAAACAAGGTCCTTTTGAACCTTTTCGACAGAATTAAGGTAAGAATGTTTTTTTTAACTTATACGGTGGGTGCGGCTATTTTCCGCTGTTATAAAATCTTCAAAGCATCCCTTACATCTTATAAGAATATTTTCAAAGAAAATGTTTTATTTTATATGGATCTTAAATGATTTCAAAATAAAAGGAGATATTTCTTTAAAAAGAATATTGATTTCATCTATGTCAACATCCTTTGATGGATTTTAAGATTATTTGAAGTTGATTTATTATGATATAAAACTTCCATATTGAAATGAGGTTTTGTGATATGTTTGACTGTGGATGTGCTATTTTTATACCATTCATAGTTTAAGGTGAAAGTATTGACATTTCATATGCTAGTTTTAATACGAATGTTTATGTTATGTTTAAACCTTTTCATATGGGAATGCATTGGACTTAATAAGTGACGGGTGGAGCCCGCTATAGCTCCTCGATGCATCGATAGGTCTCATGAGACAAACTAGTGTCTTGGCACAAGGCCTTGACAAAATATTATTTGTAGTCTTGGCACGAGGCCTTGACTATGTGGTTATGATAGTCTGGCATTATGAATTCCAACATTATGAAAGTGGTTATTGATTTTTGCATGTGATTATTCGATTAGTAGAATATCCATGTGAATAAGTAATGGCATTATTTCATTTTATTTATGCCATACCATGCTGAAAGTTCATGTTTGAAAGGATTTTGTTTTAGTTATACATTGCCTTAAAAGTTTATTCTTATTTATGAAAGTTTCCGCTATATTGTTATCCTTACTGGGCATTTGATCTCACCCCTTTTCTATGTTTTATTTTTCCCAGGAAGTGAAGAAGTAAGTTATGAATGACCTGCAGGGATATTATGTGGGGATATGAGTGTGGATTATGGAGACAATATGTTGTTGTAGTAGTTTTTTGTTTAATGATGTAATGTAAAACTTATGAATATATCTAGTGTTTCCAAGGCTACTAAACCAATCGGTCTTTCGAGATTTGATCTTTCTTGTGATCATGCCAATGTTATGTAATAATGCACCGACTCTGGGTAGCTGGGGTTGGGGCGTTACAGTTGGTATCAGAGGAAGTTTAGTACAAACCTTGGAAGCTAGATTTAGATAAACTCTGATTAGAGCACGTAGACCTAAGATGAACTTTGAGGATTAGTATAGAAGAACTTCCTAGAATTTTGGTATTGTAGAGATTTTGTGAGTTTTCCGAGCAATACATCCCTGTCTGGATACGAGCAGGTAGAGGCGGCTCTGGCACAGATGTACCTAGGGGTAAAACCTGAAAACACCGCTTTGAGCTAGACTCGAACGGGAACTGGTGCACGACAACGGGCCTTGCTGCACTCTTGGTTACGACACTCCCGGGGGATATGCTTAGGATAACTCTCATTTTCTTTACAAATAATTATGAAGGGTTTATGAGTATATACTTCCTCAAAGAAAACATTTTTATGATTATGGATTATATCCATAAATAGTTCAATTTATGTTAAGTGTTTTATAAGTATAGGATTATGTATTTTGACTCATAAACTAATCTAGTTTATGTCATTGTTTAGAAATGGCTCCCAGCAGAAGGAATGATAACTCCAGAAATGCACATGATTCAAAGAGAAGGAAGGATCATATCTCTCATAGTCTTAAGCTAGAATTTATAAGAGAAATAGTCTCCCATGTATTATCATCATATGAAGAAATAATATCATGTGTTGATAAGATAAGTAAAGAGTTTACTGAGTCCGATGGCTTTGAAGGGAAGCAAGAGAAGAAAAGGATGGAAGAGAGAAAGATGGATAAAGGGAAGAGGGAAAAGAAGAATTTTCCCATATGTGGTAACTGTGGAAAGAAACACCCTGGAACTTGCCTGAAAGGAATGGGAGTTTGTTATAAGTGTGGAGGAAAAGGGCACAAAGTACGTGACTGCAAGGGTAAGAAAATGGTTTTAAATGTACAATGCTTCATTTGCAAGGAGTTTGGACACTACGCGAACCTATGTCCCAGTCATCAGACTATGCCGCAAATGATGTTATTGGATAATAATCAAGTTATGATACTACCACAGATGAAGAGGAATGATTAGAGTTCTTATGTTGATTATGTCAATTGAGCTTTGTATCAACAATGTACTTGTTATAATAATTATGGAGTATATAAGGATTGTACTGCAGTACTATTTCATTAAGGACTTGAGATTGTGTGGAACAAAGAAAAGTGACTCATTAGCAGGATAGATTTTTGGAAAATATATGGTTGAGAGAATGATAAACCATAATATAGTTCTGATACTGAGGTAGTGATTTTGGAATAATATGTGATTGTTTTGGATAAATTATATTGGATATTCTTGACTACCTTGAAGCTGATTAATGATTTGTATATTCCATCTATTTTGGGGTTTAAAACATTTTTTGGATTAATGAAGTATATCCAGCATTCTATATGGAATAAGGGAACATGAATGTAATCAATAAGGAATATGGTAATACATGATGAAGGTATTCATATGCTATTACGGGGTAAAAAGGATCTATATTATGTTTACCTTCCTTATAAATGTTGGACTGTGAGTTTGGATAGAAGTATTTTGGATAGTTCTAGTTTGGATTATTTTGGATTTCCATAAAAGGACAACCCGGAGGTCAGGCGACAACCCGTCGCGTCCGGCAAGGCTGCGAGACTTGAACCCGCAACCGAATGGAGACAAAGGTGTATCACCTACCACTGGCCCACGAGATGTCCTGGATTAAATAATGTAGTTTTTATTAAAAGATCTTGTAGATGAATTATAAATTTGTTTATTTTGGAACCCTATACGAATAGTGTAAATAGAATTTTTTTTACATTCTATTATCTTTTAGAGTGAAAGATGAGTTTGTGGTAGAAATTTATTAATGGATAAAACTCTAATTATAAAGTAATTATATCTCCTTATGATCTTAGTCAATCTCATAAATAAATTCCTCAATATTAAGAAAAGCAACTTAGAACAAAAATGTTTTCCTAGATGGTACCTTAAATCATCACTAATTTATGGCTTTGGGATTGTTGGCCTTTTCATAGCCATGTTCTCTACCACTCTCATTCAGATAATTGATGGTTATATTTTTCTTCAATATCCATATTTTCTTACATGGAACCCTAGTATGTGTTATTTTTGGTAATCTTCATACTTTCGACTCTTTATTTTAAATAGAGGCCTCGTTAATTCATTTTTTGATGTGGGATTTCAACTAAGATATTTTGAAACGTCAAAAATGTGTTATCCCAATACCCTATATTTTGTTGAACCGATGGTATTTCAAATCATCATAGATTGATGAATTTAAGGACCTCAATTATACACTTGTTTGTGATTGATGACCTCAATCACTACCTATAAATATTTACGTTTTTCCTCCGATTATATGTCTCCAATTTCCACCAATGTTCTCCTAATCGAGATCATATTTTGGTGGTGACCCTTTGATTTCTCTTTTCCTCATATTAAGACTAAATTTTATTAACCCAATTTCCGATGTGGGTTTTCCCACAAATATATTTTCTACTTTCAACCTTTTATTTTTGAAGAACAATTTCAAATTGCGAGGACGCAATTTATTGAAGGAGGGGAGAATGTAACACCCCAAGATTTCATAGTGTGTTATTTCTTCAAAATAATTCAATAACTTGCACTACACGCAAAACTGAGTTCAATTGCACCATGACTTACCAAAAAAAAAAGTCATTAAAAGAGGTCATGAATAGTAGTAACTAAATTTTAAACTTTATATAATCCTTATAATTTTAGAATCCATATTATGAGTTTCTTAGTCATAATGCAAGAATAGATTCATTTTCAGTATTGCACTTTTATCAACTTTTGATAGTGAAACCTTTTTAAATACAATATTTTAAACTTTTTGACTAAATGGAGACATCAAAAAATTTAAAATGAAACATCCCAAGCTTCCACGGTACGCTTTCCTTTGAATAAAACAGTAGCGTGTGTTGTACGCAACTTCGAGTTCTAACACACCGTAACCAATCAAACTAGCTGTTATGAATAGTAATACCTACTTTTTGAAGTTATATATATTTTATATTTTAAAATGAACTTCATTTTTGGATTCGGAATATCGAATTTATCCTAAGGTGAAATTTTGGTACTTTTCGGATAACTTTCATATTTTGATGAATAGTGAAAATTACTAAATTTTAATTAAAAACAACTTTTTTATTCAAAATAATTAATAGTGATAAATTATGAATTTGAGTGGTTTTAAAGTATATTTAGAATATATTTTTACAATTCAATATAATGTTGGTCATTGGACATAATTTTACAATTAAACCGAACATAAACAAGTGTCAATCTTTTGATAGTTATTATCTCTTAAAAACACGCTTTTTGTTTTGACAGCGGGAATTAATTTTAAATTAATTTCTGCCACTTCTGTGTTTTGAATTTAGGAAAATGGATTACATATTTGGAATCAAGATGTTCAAATTGTGTAAATATGTAACTTTTATTTTTAGACATTTTGAATAATTACTGCGGTAAATATTTTATTTACCATGGTTAAGGGTAAATCCGGTAAATAAGGGTTAAACAAATAATATTATAATAATACTAAATTACCCTAAAACGTGTCTTAACCCTATTGGTTGATACATGGGTGACCATGGGCATCTTTGTGTCAATTTTGGGACCCCATGGATCCACTTGTAAGTGATAATGACACTTTATTTTAATTAAGTCAAAATGAATACAAAAATGACACAAGCATATATCTTTTAGAAAAGTAATTGTTACATAGGGTTATATAAGTTGGATATTAGATTATAAATATTCATTAGAAAGATAAAAAGATTTCCTACATAATGATATTTTATTTATAATTTTTAGACATTAAATAATTTATTTTATTTATGACACAATGATGATGCAGTAATTACTATAATAGTGAAAAATTAAAATAATTGATATTTTAAATACCCAAATAAATATAATATGAAACTTTTAATGAATTAAACTAATTTTCCAGGATAATATGATATATTAGGATTGATTTAATTGACTTTTTTCGAAGTAATAAATCTGTTATGAGTTTCACAAAAATCAACTATTGAATAGTGTCAAAATTGACATAAAAGAGTTCTTAAAACAAATATTATATTATTAATTGATATTAAATTCCTAAAAATCTAAGGTTCGGCCAAGAGACTTATATTATGATAGGTTAATCATTAATGGACCACTTGGGGGTCTCTTGGATGTATATAGTAAGTTTATTAACCATATTATATAAAAATACAAAGAGACATTGTAAAAGTGAAACTAATTAACTTAGAGTTAATACTTAAAGATAAGGTTAATATAAGTACCCAAAACTGTCTAAATTCTATTGGATGAGTTGTTTTCGACCTATCCCCACCTCATCCTTTTAATAGTCAACTTTTGAGCCTTTGGAAACCGAATATGAATTTATTATAAATTAATATTTCTAGCTTTTCCAAAAGTGCCCCTCACCCCTCTTATAAAAGGGCACTCCTCCTTCTCTTTTCCTCACACCTCTCAAGCCACTTAGATCGTCCAAACTCTGCCCAACTAAGATCCCCAAATCCCTCTCCTCCTCCTTGAAGCTTCCCCTTAGGCAGAAAGCATTTCAAGAAGTCCTTTGGTTCCAACCAAAGTGAGTTACCTAGATTAAAGGAGGTTAACCTACCCCAACCAAGGAAAAGTACAAGGTAAGGGTTATTTCACAATCTCTTCATTATCCGAGGTTGCTTATACGTAATAATCTGCTGGGATCTCTTTATTGTCCACATCCATGTTTCTTAAAAATGTATTTCAAAACATTTTTATTATTTACAAGAATATGGGTTAAAGTCATTTATACCCTTTTTTGACTTTTTATAAGAGGTTTATAAAGGAATATTTCCGTCGTTTTCAAAACAAGGTCCTTTTGAACCTTTTCGACAGAATTAAGGTAAGAATGTTTTTTTTAACTTATACGGTGGGTGCGGCTATTTTCCGCTGTTATAAAATCTTCAAAGCATCCCTTACATCTTATAAGAATATTTTCAAAGAAAATGTTTTATTTTATATGGATCTTAAATGATTTCAAAATAAAAGGAGATATTTCTTTAAAAAGAATATTGATTTCATCTATGTCAACATCCTTTGATGGATTTTAAGATTATTTGAAGTTGATTTATTATGATATAAAACTTCCATATTGAAATGAGGTTTTGTGATATGTTTGACTGTGGATGTGCTATTTTTATACCATTCATAGTTTAAGGTGAAAGTATTGACATTTCGTATACTAGTTTTAATACGAATGTTTATGTTATGTTTAAACCTTTTCATATGGGAATGCATTGGACTTAATAAGTGACGGGTGGAGCCCGCTATAGCTCCTCGATGCATCGGTAGGTCTCATGAGACAAACTAGTGTCTTGGCACAAGGCCTTGACAAAATATTATTTGTAGTCTTGGCACGAGGCCTTGACTATGTGGTTATGATAGTCTGGCATTATGCATTCCAACATTATGAAAGTGGTTATTGATTTTTGCATGTGATTATTCGATTAGTAGAATATCCATGTGAATAAGTAATGGCATTATTTTATTTTATTTATGCCATACCATGTTGAAAGTTCATGTTTGAAAGGATTTTGTTTTAGTTATACATTGCCTTAAAAGTTTATTCTTATTTATGAAAGTTTCCGCTATATTGTTATCCTTACTGGGCATTTGAGCTCACCCCTTTTCTATGTTTTATTTTTCCCAGGAAGTGAAGAAGTAAGTTATGAATGACCTGCAGGGATATTATGTGGGGATATGAGTGTGGATTATGGAGACAATATGTTGTTGTAGTAGTTTTTTGTTTAATGATGTAATGTAAAACTTATGAATATATCTAGTGTTTCCAAGGCTACTAAACCAATCGGTCTTTCGAGATTTGATCTTTCTTGTGATCATGCCAATGTTATGTAATAATGCACCGACTCTGGGTAGCTGGGGTTGGGGCGTTACATCCATAGCTACCAGTATAGCCCAGATGGCAGAGTCTTCAGCAGGAATCAGACAGCTGACATGAAGTTCCAAGTGGGATAGGTCTTTTAGGGTCCTCCCTAGGACTCAGGGTCGGAATTGCGGGGCTCCGAGACCATAGGGAGTCATCCGAGAGATAGGCTTTGCTTTGCGTGAGGTGGGAAGGGACATAATGAATGTGACTGCCTGAACTTCCATATAGATGACCCATAGATAGTTGAGGGACCACAAATACAGAGGTAGAGGATTGAGTGAGGAGGTACGCAGTGCAGCGGACGTGGTAGGGAAGAAGGACGAGCAGGAGGTGGTGGGAAAAATTTTGAGGTACTGCCAGCACCACCCCTAGGTGGTCCACACTGACCTCAGGGAGCAGGTAGATAGGGGCGAGCTTAGCTTCAGGAAGTAGAGGCTAATGACCACGGTGCTCCAGAGATGATCCGAGGTACGATCTCTGTCTTCTCCACCCAATATGTAGTTCTTATAGACACAGGTTCTAGTCACTCTTTCCTTTCCACGACTCTCGTTCAGAGCTCAGAGATTTTGGTGGATCCGTTGGCTCAATGCTTATGATTAGAGACTCCTACAGGAGGGGATACAATGATTACACACTAGTTCCAATAGTGTGATCTTACTTTAGGAGGTGAGATCTTTGACTGAGATCTCCTAGTAGCGGTGTTGAGGCCTTGCAACATCATCTTGGGTATAATATGGTTATCCAAATCCCATGCTCAGATAGACAGTTTTCGGCGTACAATGCAGTGAGTCTGTGGAGATGGGACCATGTTTTCCTTCATCGACGAGAAGGATACCCTTGCAACACAGGACATACTTTCTCAGATAAGGGTTTAGTCGATCACTCACTAGTTGGCTAGCCTCACCCTTAGTGAAGTGGATTATAGGAGTCTAGGATTTTCTGCAGTGGTGAACGAGTATGAGGATTATATTGTTGAGGATGTTTCGGGACTACCTCCTCATAGAGAGGTAGAATTTTTCCTCGACATATACCCTAGGACGACACCGATATCCACACCTGCATATCGGATGGCTCCCACAGAGCTTTGAGAGATGAGGTTACAACTAGAGGACTTGAAGTAGAAGGGTTTTGTATGGCCCAATGTTTCACCATGGGTAGCCGTGATGATTTTTTCCAAGAAGGCAGATGAGAGTTTTAGGTTGTGCATGGACTTCCCGTGCCTGAAACAGGTGACTGTGAATAACAAGTATCCACTACCAAGAATTGATGACCTCTTTGATAAGAGGAAGGGAGTGAAGAGGTTCTCTTAGATAGACCTCTTATTAGACCATCACTATCTTTGGGTATGCGATGAAGACGTACCGAAGAGAACCTTCAGGTGCCGGTATGGACACTATGAGTTCTTGGTGATTCCTTTTGGTATGACCAATTACCTAGTAGTTTTCATGGGCCTCATGAACATGATTTTCCATCCATAACATGACCGGTTTTTTTGTGGTGTTCATTGAAGACATCTTGGTGTACTCTGTGTCGGAGGAGGAGCATGCTACACACCTACGGATAGTCCTAGATACACTCTAAGAGAACCATCCTTATGGTAATCTTTCGAAGTGCCAATTTTTGATTTGAGAGGTCCACTTTATGTGACATGTCATCTCAAAGGTTGGAGTTGCAGTGGATCTCGAGAAGATAGAGGCAGTGCTCCCTTGGGAGCCACCCAGGAGCGTGATTGAGGTGTAGAGCTTCTTAGGGTTGGATGGTTACTATCATAGGTTCATGTTCAACTTTCCTAGAGTGTAATAACACTTATCATCTTTGAAACAGAAAATATATCCCTTTTTATGGACATGGAAATGCTAGTAGAGTTTCCAGGAGGTGAGGCGTAGACTAACTAATTACCCCATCTTGAGATAACTAAGGAGGGCATTGAGTAAGTAGTTTTTTATGAGACACATTAGAGACCAGTGTAGGTTGTGTATTAATGTAGGAGTGAGCAGTGATCACATACGTCTCATGCCAATTGAGTCAGCATGAGCCGAACTACATGACCCTTGACCTAGAGTTAGCAGTATTGGTATTTTTCTTGAAGATTTGGTGGAACTACTTGATGTGTGAATTATTTACAGTTTACTATGACCACAAGAGTCTCATGTATATATTCTCCCAAAAGGACCTGAACCTAAGACAATGGTGATGGATATATTTCCTTTAGGACTATGAATTTGAGATAGTATATACTACTAGGAAGGAGAATGTGGTAGCAGACACACTTAACAAGAGGACTGGTTTGCAGCTGCTGAGTGAAGAGATCGAGCATCTCGCCATAATGTAGATATCCTTAATAGATTATTATGGAGAAGCTTACCTTCAGTCAATGACTATTACTCTCCACTCTTACAGTGAGTTAGGGAGGCACAACTGGTGGATATTGACTACGATACCCGACGTGGTCAGTTATCCTCAGGGCATGCTCCTGATGGATTTTCAAAAGGTAGAGAGCACATCATTATAGCGACCTGAGCCTTTTACATAAAATATTTCATGATTTTAAGCATAATTAATCATAAGAGTACAAGCCAAGGATGGTTAAGTCTAGTGTCTTGGAAGACTAGGTACATATAACATAAAACATGGGGCTATAAAAACTTCTTTATTTAATCTCCATAAAGAGCTTCTAACTTCCTTTGAGCCCTTAAATCTGCATAGGGTACCCTGGGGAACACATGAATAAAGGGATGAGCTAAAAATCACAGTAAGGGAATGAACATAAGGATACATTTCAAGCACATGAGTTATGAGGCATGACATAAAAATATCCAAAGCATGAAACTTATAAAATCATTTAATACAAGCATGGGATCATATAAATATGAAATCATATAAATGTGATAGAATCATAAAACATTTCTTCAGTATAGGTCAAGGATAACTTCCAATCCCGTTTCCTATTTCAGTACGGGTCAAGGCTAACCGCCAGTCCTGTTTCACATCACATCTCATGAGACCTATCATTTCCCAAGGCATTGGAGTGCTATCTGGGAGCACCCATCTCAACATTTTCATAAATATTCTTGCCACATAAATATTTTTAGCACATATACAATCATACATAATCAACCATACACAAACATAAGGGTACCCATGGAAATAATTGGGTACCACAATCCTGACATAAATCATAACCAATGGGCGTATCATGAAAGTGTCCATGTAAGGAAATAATTAGAAAATTCATGGATGTTAATATGGTGAAATAGGCATATAACATGGTAAGTGGTGTCAAACATAAGTGATAACATATGAGAAATTTATTTTAGAAACATTAGCATTAAAATATTTTTGTGCGGTTTTAAGGAAAATACTACAGAGCTTTTAAAATAGTAAAAAAGACATTCTTTTATATAAAACCAAAATTGAACCAAGAAGGTTTTCATAATAAAAATACAGAATTTACAAAGATAATGGTTTTTTAAAACATAAGATAGAGTGCACTTGAAATTGGGTAAAAGTTCAGGAAGTTTCTTTAAAACGAGTGTGCTTATTGGGAAGTATCGAAGAGAGATTCACTTAAAAACATGTATATCCACGAAAGAGAATTAGAGATGGATCTTGGAACATGATTTTGGAGCATATAAATAGAATTTTGAAGTTATAAATAAAATAAAATACATCAAAGTTTTGGTAAAAAGAAATATATAGCAACCCGAAGGAATAATGGATGTTCGGGTAGAATCCATCATGGTTTATTGGCATGGTATCAAGTGTAACTAAGAGGGATTGATGAGAGAGATAAGGGGTTTCTCATCACTTATAAAACATTAGGGCAGTATGGGGATGGTGTATAAACATACCCCATCACTTTGTTTTACCCAAAAAGGAATATCATAGAGAACAATATTGATTAAGAGTGAAAAGGGAGGATCCATTACCTTAAATCCGTTGGTGTTCTCCACTTGTTATTAACGACCTCTTGAGACTTCCTCCTTTGAGAACCTATTAAGGGAAGAGGTTTTTGTATTTTGAGGAGTCTTATAGCTTTTGGACATGGGGGAGGACCTTGGGGAGAGATTTGGCCAGAATAATGGCAAGGAACAAGGTTTGAGAGGAGTGGATAGAAGAGGGAGTGAAGGGGGGGTTTTATAGTGGAGGAGAGGAGGGATTTCATAATATTATAATCATTAATTTATTATTTCTTCCCAAGACAAGGACTAGTATGTATTCCATGACCAATAATAGTAAATGGGTCATGTGAATTCAAACCATGGGTGTTGACATCATCCACGATGCTAGGAATAGTATATTTAGCTTATAATGTATATATACGGTAAATTACAGTATTTTACTATTCATCAAAATTTCAAGCATTTCAGATAAATCCAATAATTTTTCCCTGACCATTTTTTGACGTGTAGAATCCAAAAATGAAGTCCATTTTTTAAAAATAATTATCTAAATATGATTATTTTAATATTTAATTAAAATCATAATTTATTATCAAAAACCAGTTTTAAAACACTCATTAACTCATTCTAAAATATAGGTATATCATAATTTCAACTTGAATATTATTTTTATAATATCATAGGTGAGGTTACTATTCATTAGGGTATTTCACTATTCATAAGGGTATGTTACTATTCATAAGGGTAGGATACTATTCACAAAAAATCATGTTTTTCTTATCAGACTCCAAAAAAAAACTGATTGCAACCGTGTATCTCAGATTTTCGAAATTCCAAACACAGAAGTGACAAAATTATGTTTAAAGGTCACTTATCACTTAGTAGTTCATTATTATGTGATTTTATGGCATATTTATAAGAAGGGAATTTCCATTAAAAACATTGGGTCGTTACATTCTTCCCCCCTTATGAAATTTCTCCCTCGAAATTTCATGTTACATTCTAAGCCAAAAATAGGTGTGGGTACTTTTAATTCATTGATTCCTCCAATTCCCATGTTATCTCTTCGTGCTTATGGTTTCGCCATAGTACCTTGACCATATGAGTAGTCTTGTTGCGTAGAACTTTGTCTCTACGATCCAAGATCTTCACTAGCTGCTCCTCGTAAGAGAGGTCATCCTCCAACTGTACCACCTCTGAAGAGAGTACATGTGAAGGGTCTAGTATGTACTTCCTTAAGAGGGATACATGAAAGAAATCATGTACTTTTGACATGGTAGGTGAAAGTGCCAGTCGATAGGCCACAACTCCAACTTGATCAAGGATCACGAAGGGGCCGATGTACTTGGGACTTATCTTCCCTTTCTTCTCGAATCGCATGACTCTCTTCCATGGAGATATTCGAAGAAGGAATTTATCTCCAACGTCGAACTCCAAGTCCCTTTGACGGTTGTCAGCACAACTCTTTTTCCAACTATGAGCAGCTTTGATGTGTTTCTAGATGACTTTAACCTTCTCTGTCATCTATTGAACAAGATTGGGTCCAAGTAGATTTCTTTCTCCAACTTCATCCCAATATTTTAGAGTTCTACATCTCTTTCCATACAGAGCTTCATATGGAGCCATCTGAATACTCGAGTGGAAGCTATTGTTGTATGAGAACTAAACCAATGGGAGATTCTGATCCCATCCACCATTGAATTCTAGAGAGTAGGCTCTAAGAATATCTTCATGCGTCTTAATAGTTCTTTCAGACTAGACATAACTTTGGGGGTGATAGGTCGTGCTGAAATTTAATTCATTACTCAAGGAATGTTGAAGGATCCTCCAGAATTTAGATGTGAACCTTGGATCATGGTCAAAGACAATTGAGAGTGGAACACCATGCAGTCTCACCACTTCCTTCACATATATCTTTTCAAGTTGTTCAAGCGAGAGATATTCCCTAATAGTGATGAAATGGGATGTCTTAGTGAGTCGGTCAACCACAACCCATATCGCATTATTTCCCTTCGACGTCTTCGGGAGACCTGTGACAAATTCAATAGTAACATTTTCCCATTTCCACATGGGTATAGGAAATGGATTCATCATACCTTTGGAATTTTTTCACTCTGCTTTAACTTTCTGACATACCAAATACCTTGATATATATTCCGCAATCTTCTTCTTCATGTTATCCCAACAGAAGTGTTCTTAGATATCACAGTACATTTTGGTTCTCCCAGGATGGATAGAGAAGGTCAAGCTATGTGCATCATCCAATAGCTCCTTCTTTATCTTTGGATCAGATGGTACACATAATCGTGTCCCAAATCTTACAACTCCTTCCACATCAATTTTGAAATCAGAGGATTTCCCATTTTTAAAAACTTCCACCCTTTTCTGAATTTCCAAATCCTTTCTTTGAGCATCCTCTATTTTCTCTAAGAGGGTTGGTTGAGCAATCATCTGAGAAATGATTGATGATGTTCCTTCCTTAATGATTCCAATGTCCATCCTTTGCAAATATAAGAAGATCAGATCCTTTTAAATTCTCATCATTGATAAAGATGCAAGATCCTTTCTACTTAGAGAATTTTCCACCTTGTTTGCCTTACTGAGATGTTAGTGGATTGAGAAGTCATTATCCTTGATGAGCTCTATCCATCTTCACTGGCACATATTAATCTCTTTCTGTGTGAATATATATTTGAGAATCTTGTGGTCAGTATATATCTCACATTTTTCCCCATGTAGACAATGATTCCACATTTTCAACGCAAAGATCATAGCTTCCAACTCTAGATCATGCGTGGGATAGTTTTTCTCATGGATTTTCAGCTGCCTTGAGGCATAGGGTATCACTTTATCATTTTTCATTAGAACACAACCTAAGCCTTTCTTAAAAGAATCACTATACACCACAAATAGTTCTCCACTTGAAGGGAGTGTGATTACCAGTGCAGTGATAAGCCTCTTTTTCAAATCCTTGAAACAGTATTTACATTCCTATGTCCAGATGAACTTTACTACCTTCTGTGTCAGCTTGGTCATTGGGTTTGACAATCGTGAAAATTTCTTCATGAATCATTGATAATACACAGCTAGACCTAAAAGGTTTCGGATCTCCATTATAGAAGTTGTCCTCAGCCACTCTTCAATTTCCTTCATCTTGGTAGGGTCCATAGATATCCCTTTCCTGGTGATAACATCCCCCAAGAATGATAATTCCTCCATCCATAACTCACATTTACTATACTTTTCATACAACTTCTTCCTTCGCAAAGTCTTTAACACACTTTCCAAATGCTCCTCATATTCCTCCTTGCTCTTGGAGTATATCAGAATATCATCAATAAAGACCACCAAAAATTTGTCGAGGTAGTCTCTAAAGACTCTATTCATTAAATCCATGAAAATTTATGGAGCATTAGTGAGTCCAAATGGAATCATTGTGAACTCATAGTGTCCATACCTCGTTTGAAATTCAGTCTTGGGAATATCTTCCTTCTTCACCTTTAGTTGGTGATATCCCGACCGAAGGTCCACCTTAGAGAAATAAATGGCCCCACGAAGCTGATTGAACAAGTCATCTATCCATGGAAGGGGATACTTTTTCTTTATAGTGATTTTATTGAGCTCACAATAATCAATGCAGAGGTGCATTGATCCATCCTTCTTCTTAACGAAGAGGACTGGATCACCCCACGGTGAAGCACTCGGGCGTATACAACCCTTCTCCATATTCTTCTGTAATTGCTTCTTCAGATCTTCTAGCTCTACGATGGCCATTCTATTTGGTGTATTTGAGATTGGCACATATCCAGGGATAAGTTCAACTGAGAACTCAACCTCTCGGTCAGGAGGAAGACCATGAAACTCGTTAGGGAATACATCTGTGTAATCCCTCACGATGGGCATATCTTCAAGAATGATTCTATCCTTTGTCCCAATCATTTGAGCTAGATATGCTTCCTCACAGGAAAGTAGTATCCAAACTTGAGACAAAGATTCTAAAAAAGACTCATCTTCTTCCTTACACTTGTAAAGAATCTAAGGATTCTTCGGGATGTGAAAAGTGATCTCCCTTTCCTGACAATTGATGTTGGCCTTGTACAATGATATCCAATCCATGCCTAAGAAAGCACCGAACTCCACTAAAGGAGGTATGAAAAGATTTTCTGGGAGGTTTAGTCCATAAACATTAATCAGGGAGGAGTTATAAACCATGGATGCAATAATTTCCCTATTCACTGTTCTCATAGATATATTTTCCTCCAAATTTTGAGGTGGTGTTTGAATAGTTCTACTAAACTTGAAAGATATGAAAGAATGTGTAGAACCAGAATCAAATAGTATGTTTGCTATTCTTTAATGAATAACAAGCATACCTGTCACAACATCATTTTCCGGCTCCACCTCAGTAGTAGAAATAACATAAGCCCTTCCTTGTTGCCTTAGAGGTTGTTGCTGATTGCCTCCGACAACCCTCGCCTTAAGGATATTGTTCATATAATGCCCAAGATCCTTGTAGTTATACCACTACACTGTAGGCCGAGTGTTGATCTGAACCTTCCTTTCTTCTTCAACATTAGTGGGAATTTTCATATCCCTTCAGTAGTTCTTGGACATATGACCAAAATTTACACATTTGAAGCAATTCTTGGTTCCCTTGTGACAGTCACCAAGACGCTTCTTCCCACAATTTTTGTAAAGGGGAAAGTGATGCTTCTTTACATCATGGGATTTTTTTGATGAACCACCCATGTTGTTCTCCATTTTCCACTTCTTGTCACTAGGACCATCAGACCAATGAGAGTCTCTAATCTCTATTTCAACCTTGAGGGCACAACAGAGAATCTCTTCATAGCTATCGAAGTCTCGAATCACTAACACGTTTCGTAGACTCGGCTTTGGTCCTCTAAAGAAATGATCCACCTTGCTTTCGGTGTTCATGAAAAAGCCAGAGGTGTACCTTGGAAGCCTTGTAAAGTTCACTTCATATGTCCCGGTGGACTCATCTTCCTTCTAATTGAGTCCAAGGAACTCTTTTTCCATATTGAGATGAAGGGTTCGAGGAAAATATTTGTTGAAAAAACATCCTCTTGAATTCCTCCCATTCTATGGAATCAATTTACTCTTGGGACTTTGTATTCTTGATCAGTGTCCACCACTGATCAGCTTCTCCATAAAAATGATAGACTGCCAGTACAACATTCTCTTCTTCCGAGCACTGGAGGACATAGAAAATATTTTCAATGGAGTTAATCTATTATTCTATGAGGAGGGGATCGAAAGACCCACTAAACATGGTAGGCCTTTGATGCATAAATAATTCTATGGAAACTTTCTCTTTCATTAGAGGAGGGGGACGTTCCACCGATTCAAGTTATTATTCATAACTCGAGCCAACTGAGCAAGTACCGCCATGAAGTTTTGAGCACCCACTTCCGTCACATCAGGCATGTCATTAAGGAAATCATCATATTTCCTATCACATTGGTTGTTGGAATGTGTTCTTCTATTTCCCTCCATTAACTAAGAAAAATAACATATAATTATAGGTCTTGAATACTTATTTATTGAGCATAAAAAGAATATTTGAGCATAAAAGTATGAACTTATAAAGAAGAAGTATATCCTGACTTGTGATTACTTTAGTTTATATCTATTTTATCCTCGATCTATTTCTTAACTTATATTCTTATGGGCTTCTTTTTTTCCCTTAATAATGGTTTGTACTAAATTTGTGAATCTACCAAAGCATATCCCCCGGGAGTGTCGTAACCAACAATGCAGCAAGACCCATTGTCGTTCACCAGTTCCCATTTGATTCTAGATCAAAGTAGTGTTTTCGGGTTTTACCCCTAGATACATATATTCTAGAGCCGCCTCTACCTGCTTGTATCCAGACAGGGAGGTATTTTCTTGATAAACCACTTACTCTATACTCACCAAAATTTAAGAATGTTTTCTTATACTTAGTCTCATCCTGAATGTTCTCACTAAGGTGCTCTATTCCTAATCTCCAAAAATAACTAGACCATCCTTTGATAACAAATATAGCAAACTAAACCTTTTACATAAAACATTTCATGATTTTAATCATAATTAATCATCAGAGTACAAGCCAAGGATGGTTAAGTCTAGTGTCTTGGAAGACTAGGTACATATAACATAAAACATGGGGCTTAAAAAACTTCTTTTTTTAATCTCCATAAAGAGATTCTAACTTCCTTTGATCCCTTACATTTTCATAGGTTACCCTGGGGAACACATGAACAAAGGGATGAGCTAAAAATCCCAGTAAGAAAATGAACATAAGGATACATTTCAAGCACATGATTTAGGAGGCATGACATAAAGATATCCAAAGCATGAAACTTATAAAATCATTTAATATAAGCATGGGATAATATAAATATGGAATCATATTAATGTGTCAGAATCATAAAACATTTCTTTTGTATGGGTCAAGGCTAACCACTAATCCTATTTCCCATTTCAGTACGGGTAAAGGCTAACCGCCAATCCCTTTTCACATCGCATCTCATGAGACATATCCTCACCCAATGCATTGGAGTGCTATCTGGGCACACCCATCTCAAAATTTCCATGAATATTATTTCCACATAAATATTATTACTAAATATACAATCATACATAATCAACCATACACAAACATAAGGGTACCCATGAAAATAATTGGGTACCACAAACATGACATAAATGATAACCAATGGGTGTATCATGAAAGCGTCCTTGTAAGGAAAGAATTATAAAATAAATGGATGTTTATAGGGTAAAATTGGAATATAACATGGTAAGTGGTGTCAAAAATAAGTGACAACATATGAGAAATTTATTTTAGAAACATTAGCATTAAAACATTTTTGTGCGCTTTTAAGGAAAATACTATAGAGCTTTTAAAATAGTAAAGAAGACATTGTTTTATATAAAAACAGAATTGAACCAAGAAGGTTTTCATAATAAAAATAAAGAATTTAAAAATATAATGGTGTTTTAAAATAAAAGATAGAGTGCACTTGAAATTGGGTAAAAGTTTGGGAAGTTCCTTTAAAACGAGTGTGCTTATTGGGAAGTATCGAAGAGAGATTCACTTAAAAGCATGTATATCCCCAAAAGAGAATGAGAGATGGATCTTGGAACATGAGTTTGGAGCATATAAACAGAATGTTTAATTTCTACATAAAGGAAAATACAACAATGTTTTTTTAGAAGAAAGATAGAGCAACCCGAAGGAATAAAGGAAGTTCGGGTAGAATCCATCATGGTTTATTGGCATGGTATCAGGTGTAACTAAGAGGGATTTATGAGAGAGATAAGGAGTTTCTCATCACTTATAAAACATTAGGGAGGTATGGGGATGGTGTATAAACATACCCCATCACTTGGTTTCACACAATAAGTCATATCATAGTGAAAAATATTGATTAAGAGTGAAAAGGGGAGGATCCCTTACCTTAAATCCGTTGGTGTTCTCCACTTGTTATTAACGACCTCTTGAGACTTCCTCCTTTGAGAACCTCTTAAGGGGAGATTTTTTGGTATTTTCAGGAGGCTGAGAGATTTTGGACGTGGGGGAGGACCTTGGGGAGATATTTGGGCAGAATAATGGCAAGATACAAGGCTTGAGAGGAGTGGAGAGAAGAGGGAGTGAAGGGGGGTTTTATAGTGGAGGAGAGGAGGGATTTCATAATATTATAATCATTAATTTATTATTTCTTCCTAAGACAAGGAATAGTAAGTATTTCATGACCAAGAATAGTAAATGGGTCATTTTAATTCGAACCATGGGTGGTGACATCATCCATGATGCTAGGAATAGTCTATTTAGCTTATAATGTATATATACGGTAAATTACCGTATTTTACTATTCATCAAAATTTCAAGCATTTCAGAAAAATCCCAAAATTTCACTCTGACCATTTTTTGACGTGTAGAATCCAAAAATACAGTCCATTTTTCAAAAATAATTTCCTAAATATGATTTTTTTAATATTTACTTAAAATCATAATTTATTATCAAAAACCAGTTTTAAAACACTCATTAACTCATTCTAAAATATTGGAATATCGTACTTCGAACTTGAGTATTATTTTTATACTATCATAGGTGAGGTTACTATTAATTAGTGTATATCACTATTCATAAGGGTATGTTAATATTCATAAGGGTAGGTTACAATTCACAAAAAATTATGTTTTTCTTATCGGACTCCAAAAAAACATACTGATTGCAACCATGAATGTCAGATTTTCAAAATTTCAATCACAGAAGTGACAAAATTATGTTTAAAGGTCACTTATCACTTATTAATTCATTATAATGTGATTTTATGGAATATTTATAAGAAGGGAATTTCCATTAAAAACATTGACTCGTTATAATCATCCTTTTCAGAGGGTGAACCATAGTACCAGTGCCATTGTGGGAGTTCCATACATCCTCTTTAGTGGTACATCCTGGAGTGGTGAAGATGAAATAGGACCTCCGATGTCAATAGTGGTGTCCGGGAATGAAGAAATCAGTTTCCAAGTTCATTTCATGATGCCTCACTTATCAGTAAGTGAAGGTCAGGCATCAGGTTCCAGCAGGCTTGGCTTAACCACATGAGGTTCTAGAGAGGAAATAGGATGGTATCTCGATTGAATTCATGACGTGGTTACCACAAACATCCAGAGGCCATGATTCTATCTCAATGATCATTGACCGACTCACTAAGTCAGTTCACTTTCTACCCATCTAGGATTAGGGACCGGTATAGGTCTTGGGATGCCTCTACGTTCATTAGATAATGCTAATCCCTGGAGTTCCATCAAATATCTTCTCAAACTGTGATGCATGCTTTAAATCCCAATTGTGGAAGGGATTATAAGAGGCATTCAGGACTCAGCTGTTCTTGAGAACTTATTTTCATTCCTAGATGGATGGTTAGACGGAGTAGAACATATAAACCTTGGAGGACATGCTTCATGCTTGCATCCTTGATTTTGGTCATAGTTGGGAGGACTACCTGCCACTGGTACAGTTTGTATACAACAACAATTATCACTCCACCATTGGAATGGCACCATTCAAGGCCTTTTATGGGTGGCCATATAGATCACCACTATGCTAGACATACCTTGGGGAGTCAGCACTCATGGGTCTAGAGTTGGTATGAGCTACCACTGAGAAGGTTCCAATCATCCAGGAGAATATGAGGACTACAAAGAGCAGGGAAAATTCTTATGCTGACAGGAGATGGAGACCCTTTTAGTTTGAAGAGGGAGACCATGTGTTCTTTCAGGTCTTACCTTGATGAGGATTGTAGAGATTTGGCCATGGAAGAAAGCTATATCCTAGGTTCATCAGACCTTTTCAAATCCTGAGTAGAGTTTGCAAGGTGGCATACTGATTAGATCTTCCCCCACAAAAGCACTAGGTGCATTATTTTTTCCACATGTCATAGATGAAGAGATACATGCATGATCCATCACACATCATTGAATGGGGTGAGCTGGACATTGACGATGGGGCGATGTTGCTGAGTTCCTAGTGAAGATAGAGGATCGACAGGAGAAGGTCATGCATGGGTAGTCAATACATCTGGTGTGTGTTTTATGGAAGCACAGGAATCTCCAAGATAGCACATGGGAGCAGGAGGATTAGATTTGTGATCTGTACCCTCAATTTTTTCATTATCCCTTGTTTCAGCTTTTTGAGACATAAATCCCTATTGTGGGGAGAATGTAATCTCTAAAAAATCCAATGTAATTTTTTAAATTATATCGAATTAGTTTGAGACACCACGCTCTCCTGGCATGTGATTCTGAGGCCTGGTGAACCCGGAACAAAATTTTGAACTTTTTTAATGTACGTTCAGTAAACATGCAAGCAGGTTTTCCTATATTTTGAACTGGTGATCAGATCAAAAATCTGAGGGAACTGTTAAACTCAGAATGAAGTGGTTCATCTAGAAAGGACTTAACTTTTACTGATGAGGGACGTACTGAAAATTTAATTTTTGGACCTTTCGGAAAGAATAAAATAATATTAAAAAGATATTTTATTTACTTTCCTCAACCTAAGTGCGGTGGCGCTGTGATGCGGCGATGAGATGATGATAAGGCGCATTAATGGAACTCATTAATTGCTCATAAACCTGCAGAAAAATGACACATTAAATAATGTGGAACAACTAAGATGTTTTTTAAATGAAACAATGCAATGACACGTTGTTGTAGCGTAACTAAAACGCTACGACATGTTTCTTTTTATTTGTTTGGTAAATTGGAGGAATGAGAATTAAACCTTAGAAATTATCTGATGAACCACAAGTGGGTTTCCTCTCTAATGAAGAACTAATAATGCCATCGATGAATGACGATGACCGCCATTGACGAACGGTGACGAACGATAATGAATGCTAACAAATCAAGGATCAACGAGATCTTGGATATTTTCCCATCATCAGTGATAGATCCTCAATCTAGGTTAGGGTTGTGTTTAAGTTTGTTTTTCTCAGTCCATAAATTCAATGATGAACACAGATCAACCCACGAATAGGTTGATCTATGGATCATGCATTCTTGTGGGAGGATGGCTTTTGGTATTTCTGTATCCGAGTTGAAACTATCACTTTTTTGATTGAACTAAAATCCCAGGACCTTACCCTACTTTAAACCTCTAACACGAAGGGTGCGGGCCAACACAAACAAGGCTCGAGCACCTCTTCCTTATGCATTATTTGTGGCCACATCCTTATGTCGGTGGCAAGATGTCTCCGGGGCCAAGGAAAGGATGGAGGAGACCCGAGAGGCTAGTAGGTGTAGAAGGGTTGATAAATGGACCACTAGAGAAAATTCGGTGGCCTGTAGATGGAACAGTCGATGCACCAACAACAGCGACAATAGCCGCGGGCAGAGGGAGGGGTGTGCTTGTCGGCATGCCATGATAGTAGAGAGCCGCGACAAGCTGGTCATAGTAGCATGGAGGTGCGGTACCGACCAGAAATGCATGGTGGAGCCGCTCGTGTCCGGGCCCCCCATGAGACCTAGAGAGCTGCGGTCACCCGACTATGATAGGAGGGAGACCCTGCCTCCGCGAGGCAGCAAAGGGGGCCGGACACATCAACTCGCCACGTCCTGTCTAGGCGGGCCACCCCCAACTAGAATGTGTGGGCTGACTTCTGCTAGTGGGATTCACCCCCATCTACAAGCTCAGCCAAACCCAAGCCCAGCAGGTCAGACCCACATCCTTCGGGCCAGGACGGATGAGACCGGGTCACCGGGTGACCCGGCGGGCTGGACCCTCGGCCGAACTGGGCCGAGTCCAGCGAGGCCCACTGATCCGGAACCACTGGCCATGCCAAAACAGACCTACCCTAACCCAAACCAGGTCATGTCATGTTAGTTGAATTAAACTTGGGTATGTGGGACCCCGGGCTGGGTTGGTCAGGTTGGTCCAGGCCCAAGCACAACCATCCCCTGATTACCAAAACGCCCGTATCTTGCAAAATTAGTGTTTGATTGATGAGATATTTATGGGATTGGGACCGTTTTGATGAGGCATATATTTTTGAATGAACTTTGGAGGCTTTCTTGGAAGTAGAGATGCGAATAATTGATTAATGAGTGGTTCTCCCAAACGCATTACGTACGGAGCCCTACGATTGGTTGAGACCTGAAGACTGCGGACTATCCACTCTGTGTGACTTGAATATGGATCAGTGGGAAGAACCTCGACGTGACTTTGCAGGCCCATGATGGGAGAGAGACTGGGTGACTCAATAGACCCACAATACATGATGGGGGGGAGTATCTCCATTGGCCAAGGTGGGAAGTAGCTCTGTGTGACTTTGTAGGCCCACAGTGGGAGTGAGACTATGTGACTCGGCATACCCATGGTACATGATTGGGAGGTGTACCTCAGTAGTCCAAGGTTAGTGGGAAGTGGCTTCTGTGTGACTCATCAGACCCACCGTACTCATAGTGGATGAGTTCTCCAGCATCCGAGGTGTTTAATGATGTTACTGATGAGTCTACTATTTTGACCTTAGATGTATAACTGGAGCGATATTTCTCGTGCTTCGTTATTGTGCTTCATGATATTTATTTTAGGATTGTTTACGGTATTTCCCTTGTGTTTTGGGGTCCCCTACTGAGTATTTTGTTACTCACCCATACAGGGGCTTCACCAGCATGTGTTGTGTCTGGTATACATGATCGATGCTTCGATGAAGGACTTGGTGGCCTAGGACTAGGCAGGGTCTAGTGAGATTAGGAAGGTAGGGAATACTACTTCGGCTTCCAATATCTACACTACTCTAACCATTAGGTGGGGTTTTTAGAGGATTACTACCCGATTCCCTTTGTAATTTTCTATTTTCGGTTCTTTTTTTGGGTTTGTATTCTGGCCCACTTATTTTCAGTTGTACTTATACTCATCACTTGTTTCAGTATACTTGTTCTACCATTTTAGTTTTTGGGATGTTTTTGGGCATGTGTGTGCATACCAGTACTCAGTAAAATTCCTCCAACTTGCAGGTTGATGTCTTCAGCACTAGTCGACAACCCTTGGCCTTCATGAGGCGGGCTTGGGGTTTTCACGACACGGGCCCCGGGGGACAGGTCATGAAATTTATAATGTAAAATTATATTTTTAATTAGTTTTAAAGTGATTTTTGTTCAATTTTCTAATAATTAATATAATTTATATCATTGTAATAATTTTCATATGGAATTTTCATATAAAACATTTCAAACTTTTGGACATTTTCTTATAAAAACCCCACTTTTTCGCCATATCTGTGGAATTAATTTAAAATTAAATTTCGAAAATTATATAAATTTAATTTGAAAAAATTGATTACATATTTCGAATAAGAATAATTTATAATGAGTAATAAGTTTAAATTAATTTTTGATGAATATGAATAGTAAAAATAGTAAAAATTATTACCACGGTTAAGGTACAAACTGATTTACCGGCGGTTAAACTAAAAACATAAGGGTTATAACTGACCTGAAAAATTTTCTAGTACCAATTTACATCCATATTTTAACATGATATCTTCTAGTTTCAATAAAGGGCTATTTTGGAGGCTTTTGGCATGATAAAAACATGGGTATGACTGGATCTTTTCAAACAATTACAAGTGTGCCACTCACCTCAATTATAAAATGCCACCACCTATTCTCTCTTATTAACATATTAAAACTCTTTTAGTCTGGCCAATAAATGAAAAAATAATGTAAAAAATTCCCTCCTCTTATCCCAGAATATTTATTTTAAGTATAAATCCAACCTAGGAAGGATTTTTTGCAAACCTTAGAAAGATACTCAAAGAAGAGGTAACATTTTCAACAAGAATTTTTATTTTAATTCTTCTTCCACCTCCTTTATTTATTTTTAAACCATGATGATATATTAAACTAAGTATATTAAATAGAATTAGTGGTTATTATGTTATTTTAATGACCTAAAACCACTTACATTTCCATAAAATGGGTTTGAAATCTTCATTCGTGTGTACGGAAGACTATCGCCTTGCAAACCAATGTCATTATTTTTTCCATTACCACATCTCATGATTGGGTATCATGATGGATATAAAGTATATATATGATATATATATATAACATAATTATACCTCTTTAGTAATTATATCATATATACCATTCATAATTTTCATTCTTTAAGAGATATGATAACATCATTCATTTGTACAGCAGACTATCACCTCATGAAGCGATGCGATTAATCTTTCAATAACACTTTAGATGCAAGGTAATAAGGATATATTTAATAAATATATTATATATTTATGATATTCATGAAATATATATAATTATATAAAGACAACATATCAATTTATTTCTTACCCTTTTACTCACTTAAAGATGATAACATCGTTTTCGTATATGTGGACTACCACCTTCACGAAGCGACGTGACTCTCTTTTCATCACCAAAATACATGGATGATATAAATATATATGCATATTTAGAGAAATAATACATGATATTATGATCATTTTTGAAACCTAATATATTAATTTCTACCTTACCATAATAATCATTGGAAAATGGAAACATTACTCATGCGTACGTACGACATACCATCTCCATGATTATAACATACTTCATTTCCCAAAACCATATTTCAATTTTGGTTTTAAAAGTATAATATAAATATTAATATGAAAATTATTTCATTATTATTATTATGGAGGTGATGGAACTATCATGACCCCCTCCCCACAAGGTGTACCCCTCCTAGGTCGGCAATGTGAGAAGGGAGATAATGACCCTCAAGTCCCACCTCCAGTAGGCCCCGGTTTGGAAAATAACACTAAGGGTATAGTAAACACAAAAATGGTAGACATTACCCTATAAGAGAACACATGAGAAAGAGAGAGATAAGACAAAGACCAACCTACTCCAACTCAGACTGAAATATAAAATAAATCCCAAGTGAACATATGTAATGGCATGCAAAACTACTACAAAAGAAAGGGAAAACTGAAAGTACCAAAAGAAAGTAAAAACAACAGTGACCACGAAGCCCGAATAACTCATGAAACCCCAAGCTAGTAGTAACCAGACTGATCTCTAACTTAATCCAAGTGACTAAGAAAATAGTTTATATATACATAGGGTGAGTATAATAGTATACTCAATAGGATCCTTCTCAGAGCCTCTCGTGCAAAAGTAAATAAAGCATGCTAATGCACAGTGAAAAACAAATGAAACTAACTTGTCACCTAAACTGGTATACTATGTTCCCAGCCTCACCATGGCTACTCTCACCAAGTAATTCATACAAGAGTATATAATATAATAAAGAATATCAAGGGTACCCCGCTACTACTTCCCCACTAGTTTGCCGCTTTGCCCCAACGTTACATGTCCTAAGCATCTATCTCCAAAAAGGCTTGCCCACCGACACCTAGGTGAAGCACCACAACATGCACCTTGAGGAAAAAACACCATGTCCACATAATAAAAGTAACTAGGTAGTTTCCGGGAGCCACCATAGCTCACATAACATGTATCATATGTCAGTCATTATACCTCAAGCCATTACAGCCCATACACCGAGTAAGAATCTTCATGCCATCCTAACCTCTACACGTTACACCTATAGTAGTCCATAGGAAACTATATATAGAATATAGTGAATACCAACAAGCCATTAAATCCCTCCACATGCATATATGGGTAAAACTAACCACTGTGCCTACTACTATAAGTAACTACCAAGAGAAGAGAGAAGAGCCAAAGGGGGTAGTCATCCATCCATTATCCCATCGAAATGTTGGGGAAAACACCCCCAGGGCACAGAATCCCTGGGGTGTCCATTGCCCTAACTGACATGTTGGAGTAGCATATAGAAACACAAAAAGTACAGAATATACTATATCTCACAACCATGATATTGGCATAACCTAGTCTTAGAATCAATTGAAGCTAACATCTCTCAGATTCTCAACTGCCACTTCTAAGACAATGTATCCTATAAGAACACAACCATTTAAAGAGATTTAATACCTTACTTAATTCCCTTTTTTTATTTTCACTTTACGTTAATTAATTATTTAAACATTAATTAACCATTAATAATTTCCACATTATATTTCATTTGCATCACACCCAAATTTAACTATTCCTTTAAATTTTCAACCTCATGAATGAATCCAAGTAAGCTCCAACCCCATAGGTTAACATCATTTATTCAATCATTTATTAACAACATTATTACTTTCCCATATTCCCTAGAATTCTAGAAAACAAATTCTAAGCTACTAAACACAAGGGGGCTCCACATGGTGTGTAGATGAACTACCCGTCAAGTTTTTCCCACCTATAGAAAGAGCGTAGACCCATTTAAGAAGCTAAACACAGAAAGCACGTGGCCTACCCCCCACATCTTCATCCCATTTGGGAGGAGGGAAAGTAAGACCAACTTCCTTGAGCAGGGGGAAAGGTAATGTATATATACAACCAACAAGAATCATCATACATACAAAGATTCACATCCAACCTGCTTCATCATCTCCCATGTACTCCCCGACACCCACATGCATAAATCGATGCATGTCACCACTCTAGGCATCAACTGATGTCATAACCAATGAGCCTCCCTTCCCCCACATATCTCAACAACCATCCAAACTCATATCACAACACGAGAAGTAGAAGAAAAACATTATATCAACTCGGATTTTGGCCCTTAAACAATGAATTATTCGTTTATACATAACAATCTCTCACAACTCCAAGTATAAGGCTCTTGGACTTTAAAAACAAGAGGGTAACTCAGAACCCTACGAGGCATTATATTTTTATCAAATAACCATTTATTTAATCCATCAGGAATTAATTGATTTATTATTTGTAGGTTCTAACTATGGTTAACCTAAATAGCTACTATCATAGCTATCAAAAATTGATTAAACATGCATACAACATCAATTTGATTAACATCAAATTACAACAACAACAACCAGATTCATTTACTTGCCTGTTTATCTTTATCCAAACAATTATCAATTAATTCTGGCTTTAAGTTCTCTACCAATTTCTATCAAGAATGAAAATCTAAACAAAGCAAGCATAAATATCACACTATATAGAAAAACAAGAGTCAATAACAAACAATCAATATCAATTTATTTATCTAGTTCAAATATTTATTATGTCAATTCCATTGCGATCTATTGAAATAAAACATGATAAATCTATAGTTTCACATAAAATAAAAGTGAATAAATTAATCCCCTACCTCAAAAGGTTCTTAATGTTCTTTATACAAGAACAATCCACACAACATATCACTATTTCCTCCTCCTGTGACAACTGCATCCACCCGAGGATGTCGCGGCATGACCACCCCATCCGAAACCCAAGAAACTCCATTAGAAGCATGAAGATTACATGAAATAATATATAAAAGAGAAACATGAGAATATGAACCTAAAAGAATGATTATAAATCATAACTTATATCGAATATTGATGGATACTGCTTGGTTACACCAAAAAAGGGGGTGCACTTCCAGCAAAAATAATGTCGAGGGAAACCAATCGATAGAGAAAAGTTTGATCTCACGATTCCAATGAGAAGGAAGGAAAGGTTTGAGCATCTTGCAACAAATAACAAGGGGAAAGAACAAGAGATAAAGATATATCATCCCTTTAGAAGATTTAATGGAGCCTCAGTTTAAGATACGCTAGATTTTCCATTAAATGAGGATCACATTAAACAACATGGTTTGACCAAGTGAAAGAATACCGATCCTTAGAAAAATTAAAATAAGAGTGATGGTCATTGAATCGACCTTAAATCCCTTAAAACAGGGCCCTGAATTTTTTTTATGTTATAGAAAATGTTAAATCTGTGAAACTGGAAAAAATCTAGAAATTTGGCAAAGGAAATATGAAATAGTTTTGGAAACACTGTTAATGAGCAGTGATGCCGTTTCAGTCACACCGTGTCTGTGACACCATTTTTGTCACACCATGTTTGGGAAACCGTGTCTGTGACACTATGACTATGAAACTGTGACTGTGACACCGTGTCTATGACACCGTGTCCATGACATCGTTTTCGTGACACCGTTTCTGTCACACTGTTTCTGTGACACCGTGACTATGACATTATTTATCTAACACGATTTCTGTCACACTGTTTCTATCACTCCATGACTGTGACACCATGACTGTGAAACCATTTGTGTCATCCCATTTCTATCACACCGTTTCCATGACACCATGAATGAGACACTGTTTCTATGACACTGTTTCTGTCACACCATTTCTGTGACACCATGACTGTGAGATAGTAATGGTGAGAAAATAATTGTGATATAGTAACTATGAGACCCTAACTATGAGATAGTAACTGTGAGACAGTAACTGTGAGATAGTAACTGTGAGAGAGTAACTGTGAGACAGTAACTGTGAGACAGTAACTGTGAGACAGTAACTGTGAGACAGTAACTGTGAGACAGTAACTGTGAGACAGTAACTGTGAGACACTGTTCATAAAACTAGAAACACTGTTCACAGAACTGGAAATTTGGAAAAGTGTAAGAGATGAGTCACCTTAACCTCCCAGAACACCTCAACCACTAGATTTCAACAAGGGAATGGACCAAAGTGGTTTGGGCCATTACATCAGATACCACTCAAAACATTCTCATCCTCAAGAATTCAAAACCCACCTAAAGGGAAACTGAAACGGGTCCAAACAACCACCCAACGAGATACCTTTTAAAAGAGAGAAAGTCACAAGAAGCAACCAAAGAAAGCTATATCATAAACACGAATGGTATACAACCACAAAGAATACATCGTTACATGAAAAGAGTTAGACATCAAAAAAATTTGGGTACTGATCATGTATTTGCTACACACATTCCCAAGTACTCTCTTCCATGTCACCGTGTCGCCACAAGGCACAAACCAAGAGGATAGAACACCCGCAAAACACCTTCTATTTGTGGTCTTGGATCTCCATAGGTCTCTCCTAAAAGGTTGCATCATCATCGACATCGATCTCTCCCCAATCGATGAAATGAGAGTCATCATGAAGATAATGACGGATCTGTGACACATGAAAAACATCCCGTATCCATCTCATCTATGGGAAAAGTGCTACGCGATATGCCACAACTCCAACATGAGATAAAAACTTGAAAGGACCAACAAACTAGGGATAAATCTTACTCCCATGACCAAACCTTTGCTGCCCCTGATGGGGATTCACCTTCAGAAACATGTGATCCCATACATCAAACTCTAAGGGTCTCTTTGTTTGATAGGCATATGATTTATGATGATCTTGTGATATCTTCGTCCTCTCATGAATCACCTAAACCATCTCTATTGTATTCTTCACTATTTATGGTCTGAGAATTGCTGACTCTCCGACCCCAGTACAACACAACAGAGAATGGAAAGGTCATCCACACAAGGATTTAAATGGAACCACACTGATGGTGGAGTAAAAACTATTATTGTAAGAGAACTCCACCAAGGGTAAGTGCCTCATCCATGAACCTCCAAAATCCAAGACACAAGAGCATAACTGTCTTCAAGAGTCTCGATAGTCTGATCTATATGAACATCCATCTACAGATGAAAATTAGTGCTAAGGAATAACTGAGAACTGAAAGAATACTGGAGAGCTCTCCACACCCTAGAGGTAAAACAAGGATCTCGATCAGAAATGATCATCCTCAGTAATCTGTGGAGTCTCACCACCTCCTCCAGATACTTACTTGACAAAACTTATACTGAGCTTGAGTCCATGATTGCTATAAAGTGGGATGATTTTGTTAAATGGTCCACTACCACCGAAATAGTGTCTTGTCCTCCCCAAGATCGAGTTAAACCAGTAAGAAAGTCCATTGAGATGTCCTCCCACTTCCACTGAGCAATATATAATGGCTGGAGAAAACCATCTGGGACACAGTGTTCATCCTTGAGCTTATGGCATACTAAAAATTGAGACACAAACTCCATAACTGCATACTTTAACCCAGGCCACCAAAACTAACTCCTCATGGCTCGGTACATCTTTTTTATGCCAGGATGTACTGCTAAAGGTGAACTCTGGAACTCTCTGAGAACCATCTCATGCATCGCAAAAGGAACAAAAATCCTTCCATGATACAACACTTGGTGTTGTTCATCCTCAAACTAACCATCAGGGCCTTGCCAAAAATAACTCGGTCTCTCCAGACCTCCACCCCAGGATCCACCAACTGGGACTCTTCCACCTACTGCACCAGAGATGACTACAACGTCATTTAGAAAAACATCATTTTCCACCAACTTCTCCCATATAGAGATGTAATGCTCAATGTTCTTCCATTACTCTCTATGAATCACTAGATAAACACACTACATCACTATGTGACTTCCGGATCAGCGCATCAGCTACAAAATTTTCCTTTATAGGGGTATACGATATTTCAAAGTCATATACTTATAAGAACTCCATCCACTGACATTGTCACAAGTTTAAGTCACACAGGGAGAAAACATACCTCATGCTCTTATGATCGGTGAAAACCACAAAGCACTCTCCAATGAGGTAATGTCTCCACAAATTCAGAGAAAACACCACGACTACCAACTCACGATCAAGGGTAGAATAGTTATGTTTGTGGAGATGAAATTGTCAAGATCCATAAGAAACAACTAATCTCTGCTGCATTATAACACAACCTAACCCCATATGTGAAGCATCGTAGAAAAAATCAAACTGAACTCCCTCTATTGGAAGACAATGAATTGAAGCACTTACTAACTTCTACTTAAGATACTTGAAATCTACCTGAAACTAATTAGTCCGCATGAATGCCTGAAACTTCCTAGTCAATGTTGTTAGAGGAGTCTGAACCTGAGAGAAATCAGCTACGAACCTCCTGTAGTAGCCTGTGAGACCAAGGAAACTTCAAATCTATGCCACTGTCTTGGGGGCTGCACAAGAAACAACTTATTCTATCTTTGATGTATCCAAATCTACTCCATTCTTGGGCACAACATGCCCCATGAAACAAGATTATCATGCCCAAAACTCACATTTAGAAAAATTCCCAAAACATCTGCTGTTGATGAAGAACTCCCAAAACAGGGTGCAGATGATCTGTATGCTCCTCCTCATACATAGAGTACACAAGGATTTAATCAATGAAAACCACCATGAACTTATCCAGGATCTCACAGAACATAGTGTTCATTAATCCCATGAACACATATGGAGCATTCGTCACACCGAATGACATTACAACGAATTCATAATACCCATGACGACAACAGAAAGTAGTCTTTGGGATATCCTCATCATTAAAACACATCTGATGATATCTTGAGCATAAGTCGATCTTTGAGAACAAACTTGAAACCTTCAGTTGATCAAATAAATCATTAATCCGTAGAAGAGGATATAAATTATTCACTGTTACTTTTTTTAAGTAATGATAATCGATACACAACCAAAAAATGTCGTCAGACTTCTTCTTGAACAAAAATGGTGCACCCCATGGTGACACACTCGGCCAAACAAAACCGCACTTTAACAAACCATCAAGTTGTATATGCAGCTCTCGTATCTCAGAAGGGGCCATCCTATATGGGTACATAGATATAGGAGATGGTCCTGGTTGTAGCTCGATCCCAAACTCGATCTCTAGTTGAGGGGGTAATGCTAAAACCTCTTCTAGAAAAACATCATGGTACTATTATAGGACCCTAGAAAAATGCCAACTGCTGAACCTCTGAAGAAATAATCATTAGATTAGTCATCATGGATGATAAGAATGGAATATTCCTTTGACCAATCTAAGTGTCTTTCTCACCAACAAACATTGATGGCTCTCCATATACATCAAAGAACACCACATGCCTCATGAATCAATCCATGATATCCTACACCGAATACAACCAATCCATGTTGATGATGAAATAATATGGTTTTATCCATAAACATAGAAAATCTCCCCAAGAGCGGTGCTGCCCCATCACTAGCTCACTGTCTCTACATACTTCAAACAAGTCAGCTCGACCTCCAACTGGAATAGTCAACGCAAAGGGTACTAGAAGCCTCTCTACCTCAAGTCCCAAAGCATGGAAAAGGGTAAGTGATATGAAGGATTGTGTCACTCCGGAATCAAACAAGGCATACACCAAGGTAGAAAACAAGCAAAGGATTCCTTGAACAACGTCTGGATTTCCTAGAGATGGAAACGCTAAAGAATGAAGCTGAATGCAACCTCCTCCATGACCTCTTTCACCTTGATGATGACCACCACCATAGCTGCACTCTACTCTATGAGGACGGGGAGCATCACAGAGCTATCCTCTACATTCCACATCTTTCCTCTACAGATCAAAAGATGGTGCAACCTACTGCTGCTACCTCAGATGGAACTGCCTCAACGGAGGAACCTAGAGCAGAACAGCTAGTGCACAATGATTTCCCTGAAAGTTCGGGCACTCTTGTTGCTAATGAACTCACCCTCCAAAAGAAAAAAAGTGCCTGATCCCTTGGCATAGACCTGAGAGCTACTGGAATCGGAGAAACGAGATGATGAGGGCTAGGACCTACCCCCAACTGAATGTAAACCCTTCTACCCTGAAAATCGGGAACCTTGGACCATAGCTCTGCTTCGTGAGGAATCATGACGACTCCACTCTCAAGACAATCTAGTTCTAGCCAATGTCCTATCGATGACCTATGTCCTTACTAACACCTCAAGATATGTCTTCATTATAAATGGGGTGACCTGGCATTGGATCTTTGGATGAAAAGCCTCCTTGAAATGCCTAACCCTGACCTCATCATCTAGAAATAGGTCCGAATCATATCGTAAAAGGTTCTTGAAATGGATTAAAACTATCACACATTGGAGATCCCTTGCTAAAGGGTAAGAATTTCCTAGTGATTGGACACCTTCACGGTCAAAGAATGATACTTGACTCCAAACTTGTCTCAGAATTTCTCCCATGAGATCACCGACTCCTCATGATCCCTGAGGAACAAGAACCACCGCTTCCTTGCTTCTTCACACAACAACGTCACAACCAAGGACACTCAATGCTCCTTCTGAGCATGGATCAAACTAAAGCCTATCTTGACCTCCTCCAACCAGTCTTCTATGACTGCACCGGAAATGGATCCCTCATACTTCTATAGAATCTGGTGCTAAAACTCTCGGAGTATCCTCCCCCATGTGTCATCGTCGTCAACCTCTACCCTACAACGATCTGCTGGCATAGCCTTCTAGACATCTTCTATATGATCCTGATGACGACGTTGACCCAAAGCTATACCTGAAAAATAACAAACAATTAGATCTTCTAAACCTGTAATATGGAAGAATTAACATTAATTAATTAATTTTTTTCTTTTATTCATTTGAGGTTAACCTATCCCAAGGTCTACCCATTCAAACACAAGCCTAAAGAAGAATGATGCATGATCCTTTCCTAGGTCTCTACCATGAAACTAGTATCACCTAGTTTAGTAGCCATTGTAAAAATAAAGGTTAGTGCATCATATCATATAATTCCCTAAAAACCTATGTCTCAGTTGGTCTCTAGTGTTTACATCACTGGCTAAACATGAATAATACCTTTCCCAACAAACCCATGCAACCTCACCTATTCTTAACACCAAACTCTATCCTATCTCTCAACCTACCTCTGATACCACTCTATCACAACCCCATCCCCAAAAGGTGTACCCCTCCTGGGTCAAAAATGTGATATGGGAGATAGTGACCCCCCGAGTCCCGCCTCCAGTAGGCCCTCTGTTGGAGACTAGCACCGAGGGTATAATAAACACACAAAGAAGAGGCATTACCCTCTAAGAGAACACATGTGAAATATAGAGATAAGACATATACCAACCAACTAAAACTCAAACTATAATATAAAATAAATCCCAATTGCACATACTTAATGTCATTCAAAATGAATACAACTAAAAGGGAAAACTGCAAGTACCAAAAGAAAGTAAAAATAACAGTGACCATGAAGCCCAAACAGTTCCTGCAACCCCAAGCTAGTAGTAACTAGCCTGATCTCCAACCTGCTCCAAGTGACCTGAAAAATAGTTTATATATACATAGGGTGAGTATAACAGTATACTCAATAGGATCCTCCCTTGAGCCTCTCATGCAAAAGTAAAGAAAGCATGCTAAAGCACAGTGAAAAACAAGTGAAACTAACTTTTAACGTAAACAGGTATACTATGTTACCAGCCTCACCATGGATACTATCACTAAGTAATGCATACAAGATTATATAAAATAATAAAGAATATCAAGGGTACCCCACTACTACTTCCCCACCGGTTTTCCACTTTTCCCCAATGTCGCACGTCCTAAGCATCTCTCACCAAAAGGCTTGCCCACAAACACCTGGGCGAAGCACCACAACATGAACCTCGTGTAAAAAAACCACCAAAACCACGTAATCAAAATAACCAGGTACTTTCTGGAAGCCACCACAGCTTGCATAATGTGTATCATAAGTCAGTCATTATAACTCAAGCCATTACAACCCATACACTGAGTAAGGACCCTCAATCCATCACAACCTACACACGTTACACCTATAGTAGTCCATAAGAAACTATATCCAGAGTATATGTGTGTGAATAAACGCAATCCATTATAACCCTCTACACACATATATGGGTAAAACTAACCAATATGCCTACCAGCACAAGTAACTTCCAAGAGAAGAGAGTGGGGCCAAAGGGGGTAGTCATCCTTCCATACTCCCACAAGAATGTTGGGGAAAACACTCCCAAGGCTCAGAATCCCTGGGGTGTTAGTTTCCCTAACTGACAGGGAGGATAAGTGTAAAGAAACACAAGAATATACTATATCTCAAAATCATTCTATGGTCATAACCTAGTCTTAGAATCAACTGCAGCTAACATCTCTTGGACTCCTGATTGACACTTCTAAGACTATGTATTCTATAAGCACAAAACCATTTAAATAGATTTAATACCTTACTTCATTCCCTTTTTATTAGTTTCAATTTACGTTAATTAATTATTTAAACATTAATTAACCATTAATAATTTCCACATTATATTTCATTAGCATCACACCCAAAGTTCACTATTCCTTTAAATTTGAAACCTCAACATTGAATCCCAACATGCTCCAACCCCATGGGTTAACATTATTTATTCAATCATTTATTAAAAAAATTATTACATTCCCATATTCCTAGTCATTCTAGAAAAACCTTATAAGCTAATGAACACAAGGGGAATAAATATGGTGAGTAGATTAACTACCCATTGAGTCTTTTCCGCCCAGAGCAAGAGCATAGACCCATCCTCTTTCAGGAAGCTAAACAAAGAAAGCACATGGAATACCCCGTGCGTCTTCACCCCTTTTAGAAGGAGGTTAAGAAAGAACAACTTCCTTTAGCAGTGTGGAAAGTAAAGTATATAAACAACCAACAAGAATCATCAATCATCGAAACATTCACATCCAACCCACTTCATCATCTCCTGGGTCCTCCCTAACACCCACATGCATAAACTGACGAATCTCGCCACTTTAGGCGTCAAATGCTGCCATAATTAATGGGCCTCCCAGCCTGCACATATCACAACATCCATCCAGGCTCACAACACAACACAAGAAGTAGGAAAAAACATTATATCAACTGGGATCTTATCCCTTAAACAAGTCATTCTCCCTTCATACATAATGAGCTCTCACAGCTCCAAGTATAAGGCTCTTGGCCTTTACAAAGAAGAGGGTAATTCAGAACCCTATGAGGAATTATCTTTTTATCAAAGAACTATTTATTTATTCCATTTGGAATTAATTGATTTATTATTTTAGGTTCTTATTATGGGTAACCTAAACAGAAATCTATCATAACTATTAAAAATTTATTAAATATGCTTACAACATCAATTTGGTTAACATAAAATTACAACAACGACAACCAGATTCATTTACACACCACTTTATCTTTATCCAAAAAATTATCAATTAATTATGGATTTAATTTATTTAACATTTTCTATCAAGAATGAAAAGCTAAAAAAATCAAGCATAGATATCACACTATCTAGAAAAACAAGAGGCAATAACATACGATCAATGTCAATTTATTTATACGGTTCTAATATTTATTATTTTAATTCCATTGTGATTCATTGGGTTAAAATATGCTAACTCTATAGTTTCACATAAAATAAAATAGAAACAAAAAATACCCTACCTCAAAATATTTTTAAAGTTCTTTATACAAGAAAAATCCATACAACGGATCATGATCACCTCCTCCCATGACAACTGCATCCACCAGAGGATATCGCGGCATGACCTCACCAAACGAAACCCAAGAAACTCCATTATAAGCATGAAGATCACATGCCATAATATAGAAAGGAGAAACATGAGAATATTAACCCAAAAGAATGATGATAAATCATACCTTATATCGAATATTGATGGATACTGCTTGGTTGCACCAAAACAGGGGGTGCACTTGCATCAAGAAGAACGTCAAGGAAACCAATCCACAGGGAAAAGTATGATCTCGTGATTCCTCTAGGAATGAAATAAATGTTCGAGCGTCTCGAACTAGAGAACAAGGGGGAAGATAAATAGAGGAAGATATCTCATCCCTTTAGAAGATTTAATAGAGCAGTGGTTTAAGATACACTAGATTTTATATTAAATGATGATCACACTAAACCACAGGGTTTGACCAAGTAAAAGCATCCTGAGCATTAGGAAAATTAATATAGGAGTTATGGGATTTGAATTGGTCTTAAATACCTTAAAACAAGGCCCTGAATGCTTTTTACGTTAAAGAAAATGTTAAATTAGCGAAACTGGGAAAAAATCAAGAAATTTTGGAAAAGGAAATATGAAACAGTTCTGGAAACACTATTCATGAGCAGTGACACCATTTCTGTCACACCATGTCTGTGACACCGTGTCTATGAAACTGTGTCTGTGACACTGTGACTGTGACACTGTGACTGTGACACTGTGACTGTGATACCATTTTTGTGACACCGTGTCTATGACACCATTTCTGTCTCACCGTTTCTGTGACACCATGACTATGACACTATTTCCGTGACACCATTTCTATCACACCATTTATATGACACCGTGACTGTGACACCATGAATGTGACACATTTTCTATCACAATGTTTCTGTCACACCGTTTCTATGACACCGTGACTATTACACCATTTCTGTGACACCGTTTCTATCACACCGTTTCTGGGACACCATGACTATGAGACAGTAACTCTAAGATAGTAACTGTGAGATAGTAACTATGAGATAGTAAATGTGAGATAGTAACTGTGAAACACTGTGACACTGTTCATAAAACTGTAAACAATGTTCAAAGAACTGGAAATTTGGAAAAGTGTTGGGGATGAGTCACTTTGACCTCCCAGAACACCTCAACCACCATATTTAAGAAAGGGAATAAACCAGAGTGCCCCGATCCATTATAGGAACAATATAATATACACAATGACCATAACATTCATAACAAATCACAAATGAGAAAATACAGTGATTAACACCTGAACAACAAAATAATAAAATATTATTAACAAACTAGTGGTAATATTTTATAAGAGGATCCTATATGATCTTATAAATATGATTATGGTTCTGATATAAATTAATAACATGATTAAGACTATTATACATGAATTTAAAAAATGTTTAACAAAAATAAAGCACGAGGGAAGAGACTTTTTCTCAATTTCCCTTCATTGAGTCATATTGTAATGTTATGCACCTAAATCCTTTTATATGGTTCACATAGTACCCGTTTGACATGTAATATCCTATTTCATTCAAAATTAATGATATTTTAAGTTTCAATTTGAATTATTTCATCCAAGGGGATTTGAATCGAAAATTACTACGTGGTTAAAGTCATTGAACAATCTCGCTTTCTTTTATGATTCTTAACCTTCTCTTGAAACAATAATTTTCTTGTGATCATTTTTCATTAGAAATTAAATTTATATTAAATATCAATATTTTTATATGATGTATCCTAAATCATATAATATTTTTATATATAGTGTTTAATTTTAAATTTATTTGATTAACTGTGGAAATATTGAAAAATTCGCATCCTTTACTCAATATGAATATTTGATGATAAGGCACATTTATTCATGATTTAAATAGAATATTTAATATATGATTAATTATTTGTACCTAAAGTAATGGTTGGGGGCTAGTTTATTATATCCCCTTGATGCATTGATAGGTCTCATGAGATAAATAATTTGGCCAAATTAAACGAGTTTCTACATGTACTATTTAGACTGTATTGTGAAAGTACTTGACAGTAGAGGTATCATGTTTCCTAATATAATGATGTTCAATATTTAATAATTTACATCATTAAGAATTATATTATTACTATCCATGATATTTTCATAATGATATTATCTCTGGATGTATTTCATTCTTAGTTTATTCATTAAATGGCATGACTTTTCAGTTATTTACTTTTCCTTATTGATTATGAATTATCTATTCATATAGTTAATATATTTAAATGGAATGTATTTTAAGTTATTTAAATTTCTATAATTATTATTATTTATTGATCTTTGATAGCTTCTTCTATACTTAACCCTTACATATTATTTAAGCTCATCCTTATTTTGTTTCTTTTTTTCCATGATATGAAGAAGAGATCTTTGAATGAGTTTTCAAGGATAAAGTTTACTTGATGTTTTTTAGGTATTAGGTTTAATTTTATTTTAAAAATTTAAAATGGTATCTTGTTTGTATCTGGTTATCCAAAAATAATAAACTAATCGACCCTTTGGGATTCGAACCACTGTGTCTATGCCAATATAATAATGTAAGGCACCGATTCTTGGATATTGGGGTCAGGGTCATTACATGATATCATCTTCCTCTTTAGTTTTTTTAATTAGAGACCAATGTTGGTCCACATATCTAATAATATAATAATTAACCATGATAATTTTTTTCCTTTTGACTACTTCCCAAAGTATTATAGATATTTTATAGGGACTTGATCCATTGTTCAACTACCAATGGATTAATATTTCTACTAACTGCAGTAGTATTTTTTCACATGAAGTTATATAGCATAGTTACAGCATTCTTTGGATATATATGATGATCTATACATGAAATATTATTTTTGATAAACTGGGATAAGTACCACAATATGGTTACGAACTGATTATCACAAATTCCAGCTTTATTAACTTGTTTAAGGGGGATATCCCTGCATTGACTATGGGTGTTGATATAGTTCTCATTACTCCCATTAGTATCTATCTTACTAAAATTTCATACACATAATTATTTCATAATATTAAATTATAAAATAAAATTCCTATTATTTTTTCCAGAGAGTTACCTCAGAATCTTGAGGGATTTTCATAGTACTTGATCCATCATACTTGGTTCATCTATATCTAATCAATAATGTCTCTTCTAAAATTACTTTGATTCCAAATAGAAAATAACAGGATCTATAAACCCATAAATGGTAGTTATATTACATTATTGGTATAATTTAAAATAGTTCCTAAAGGATTTAATAGTTTTTAGTCTTTGATGACTATATACATAAATACATTACACATGAAAACATAGGATACAATATGAACATGTTTCAAGAACATTATTATCCTTCCTATCATATATATGAAAATTATACATTTTCCTCTTATAGGTTTCTTATGTAAAGGAAAAAAAATAAGTGCGGTATCAGATACTTAGTAAAGAGTTTCGTACAATGGAATATTATATAACATAAACATGAAAAAATTAATATGAAAAGAATAAATGAAAAACATGAAGCCATAATAATCTAAAATTGAGGAAATTATATATCCATTATAATAAAATAAAACATGGATAAAAATAATCACATATATCATACTAATGGATTGTATAATAAAAAACATAAAAAATACGCTCTCAAGGCATTAGGACAAGAAAATTTCTTATTATGGGAAGATAAATATACAAAAACCCAAAATATTTTTTCTCATGAGATTAGTCGATGCATTGAGGGGATATATAATGTTGGGCCCCACCCATCACTAGTTTAATCCTAACGAATTCTCCATAAGAGTCATCAAGACCATTTATACTATTCCTTGGGGAGCCTATTATGGAATAAAACTTTTCTATCTATATATTGAGAAATAAAAACTTCAAATACTTCCCCATTAAATAGATAATGTGGATATATTGGAGAACATCCCTTAATAAACTTGAAATCCATGGGATATCATAAAAACAATATGAAGTAATCTTTTGAAATAAATATAGTGGTGAGGGTACATAAAATTTTATATTTTATCCATGGATGATAGTAATTGGATTCAAAATATCTAATGCAAAGGAGACTATGTAAATAGAAGAAATAATCCCTCATCATGGTTCATTAATAGCTTGTGAATATTTCAAATAATATCCTATAAGAGTGTCACACCAGGAGTGCAATCTTAGACCCATTCATCATGCATCAGGTTAATGATTTAGTCAGTTCTTAACCAACCATTTTCAATGTGCTTACCCCTAGGTGAATATATTCCATAGCCATATCCACTTTCTAGTATCTAAAGAAGTATGCATTTTCTAGGAAATTACACACTTTTACCTTACCAAAACATTTGAAAAATTTTCCACCATGTAAAAGTTAAATCTTGAATTAATGGAATATGAGAGAGGGATAACAATATAGAATTCTTTTTTTTTAAATTTCATGAGTAAAATAGAAAATTATTTTATGGAAATTTATTCACCATATAAAAAAAATATGTGGTAATTACACAAGATTACCAAATAATGAACATTGAGAAGGAAAAAAACACTTATGTCTTTGGTATAAAATCAATAATAACCTAAAAAAAATAGGATATAAACTTGATCTTAAAATACCATGAATAAAATTATTTGATTGTATAAAATCTAAAACAGGTAGTATATTCACCACATAAAGTTAATTAGGTTCATATTACAAAACACTACTTAAGGAGAGGAGTTTTAGATGAAAAAACCTTATCACTTGTCTAGAATTCCAAAATCATAATTTAAAATCTTTTAAAATAAAAATAACTATCTTAAAAAGTTAATTCAAAACTTTAATCCTATATATTTTTATTCACAATCTTCAGAATTGGTCATTTGCTGCATGAATTATTATTATTATCCACATCCAATGTTTATAGTTTTGATAGTTTGTACTATTTTTATAATAACAATGTTCATATTAATTCTTATTAAAAATTTAATTACTAATAGGTTATTAAATTCAAATTTATGGATTATTTAAAATAATTTATTATGTTTCAAATTCCATCCATGAGTGTTTTATAACTTATCCTTGAAGATGAAGTTGATAATAAACATGCTTTGGTTATTTTGGATGAACATAGGGTGTTTACATAAATGATGAATTAGATATTGATATAATATACACAGAGAAAAAAATAAAAATTATTTAAATTTTTTTATCATATTATAACATTAATTATGTTACCATATTCATTCATGGTATAAATTCAAACTATAATTCATGTAGGTGGATAAACCAATCTAAACCTGAACATACCCCAATTAAATGAATGCTAGAGAAGAAATTTTGTTGAAATATCATCGTAATAAAAATATAAGGATATTATTTAGTTTTTTAGGGATAAATAACAAAATTATAAGGAATTATAAGATTAATTAATAGAAAATAAAACATTTCATAATTTGAATAAAATATTATATGTTTTTTATACTTATTTTAAATGAATCATTTTTTAATAATATGATTTATTGGTTTTTAATTTTATCATACCATATAATTAATGATATCATAAAAATCATATTTATCCTTTACTACCAACCTTATATCCATTATTGTAAAGAGGTGAAGGAAAATGAAACACGTTACACCGTGGAGTCGGTAGTCCACACAACACACATAAAATGATTTTGTTTTTTTAATGGATGAGGTATTTCAATAATTAATGGTAATACCATTAATATAGTGAAATGGAATTATATAGTGATAATAATATCATTATTTTACTATGGATATAATAAATTTTAAGGAATATAAAGAATGAAAAGATAAGTAGTTGATAATACTCACAATAGGGACTTGAATTTTCCTTAGAAGTATCCTTAGAAATGAAGGCCTCATAATAAGTAATGGTGACTGAAATATTATAAATTTTGGATAGGGTAATAGGGAGGGGAAATGGTATAGTATAAAAGAGAAATTAGAATGATAGGTGAGTCTTAAAGTGGTGAATATGTTTCCATTTTTTTAGTGAAGTGAAGGGTATTTTTGGGAGTAACCCTTAAATTTTATTTAATTTAAGGCTAATATTCAAGTGTTAAAGGGTATAAAATAGAAAAAGGAAGCTAAGAAAGGGATTTTTGGTTGAAAATAACCTCAAACAATCTTTTTTAATGAATCTTTGAGTGATTTATTGATTTTTTGTTTTAATGTTTTAAAATTTACCCTAATTTTCATTTATCTTGGTAATTAATCTCTAACCATAGTAATTAATTTTAATAAAAAATATTACAAGTGACCATTTAACCTAAATTTATAATTCTAATTTAAAATTTAAAAATAATTTATTCAAATATTATTTATAAAGGCGTTAAAATTAAATTTTAAAATTAATACACTTAACCACATAAAAATAGTTTTTAGAGAAATAAAATTTTTAAGATTTAAATATATATATAAGATAAAATTATCAAGGATACTAATTTTAATGAAATTAATTGATTTATTATAAAAAATATTAATTATATGAGGATTTTATGTCTTTCCAAAACTAAATCTCTCTAAAAAATACTTGATTTAATGAAAATACCAAAAACAATTTTTTAATTAATGTAACATTTTAATTATTTCTAAAAATATTTTCCATAGGTTCTATAAGTTAAAATAATATTTTAAAAAATATAATTTTATTCCTTAAATTAATATTTCATTACTTAAATTTTTTTATAAACTTATATTTCATTATTATATAAGGATAATTTCATAAAAATTAAATGTTTCGTGAAAACCATAATTTTCGACTAAAAGCTGAAAGTTTTAGAGAAAGATAAAAAAATATTGCTAAGTTAATTTTGATAGGATCAATTCAGGATTGGAATTAGTTTATTTAATTTCAAATTCTAAATTTTAACTATTAAATAAATTCTTGAATAAAGACTCTTTAAAGGGAGCATTTTTGAAATAGTTTCGGGATGTAGCATCTACCTGTTATAGTAGCATCTTGGGTATTACATGAAAGGTATATAATTTAGAATATAATATTATGATATATATATATACTATGGTACATGATTTTATAAATTTGTAATGTTGTTTGAGGAAGGATAAGTAACTTTGTATAAACTAAGAGAGAAACAAAAATGTTATATTAGATGTTAAATCCAAAATGATGGAGATGTTAAGATCACCCTCAATTACATTCATTAGTGAGTAATAATTAAAAATTTATGGGTTAAATTTATTTATAGGGGTAAAATGTAATGACCTGAGATTTAAGACCCTTTAAATTAATACTATCTTCAACAGCTTGTGTCACACATAATACTGTTATAATGAAACACCCAACTAAAAACAACCATGAAATATTTAAAATTACATGATTAATGTAATCATTAGTATATGAAAATTTAATAATAAATTAAAATATTTATATATTATTATTTTTATTTGATTAATCTTTTAAAAGAATGGACCCCTTTAGAAGAACCATTTAAAAACAGGGAATTTTATTTTACCTTAATTAATTGAATTGATCATAATTATTTTTTTTATAATAGGTAACATTTATATTTATAAAACATTATTTAGATATTTAATTACTTATAAATCTATATAAAATATTATTAAAGACACCTGAATTTTAAAAAGGTCATTTTTAATAAAATATGTTTTCATGTATTTTAATTTAAGTTAAAATTTATAAATTTTAGATTTTTAATTTGAAAAAATTAAGTTTATTTTTTGATTTATCATGGAAATATTATCCTAAGATTTTTTTATTTTCATGAAATGATTATTTTTAGGTGAATAATCCGAAAAACCGTTGTTACAAATAAAATGTTTTTTATGATATTTTTGGTATATTAGTATGAATTTTATATTCTTAATACCTTCTTATAAGAATAAATATATATTATATAAGTGAATTTATAATTTAAAATATTTTGGCTTTTATTTACAAATCTATATTTTACATTGTAGAACATAAGTTATATTTTTCAAAAGATTATTTTTATTAAATTATACATTTCTTATTTGAAAATTGATTCTTATCAATTTTTGAAATTTAATCAAATAAATTAGATTTAAAATTTTGAACCCTTAGGTTGAAATTATGCAATAATTTTTATTTTATATTTGGTAATAAATGATAAGTCACCTTAGGTAAAATATAGTTACCACAATAAAAGATAAAATAGTAAAACTAAAAACACAAGAGTACAAGACCTCAAAAATATTTAAAAAATTCAATGGAATGTGTGTTTGAGTCTTTTACTAACTTTATCGGTCCTAATCTATAATCATTATCAATTTTAGATACACTTTACTTGATATTTACTTTCCACAATTGAAATGTTTTGGGATTTTATAAAAATACCATCTCTTTTCACTTATAAAAGGGATTATCATCTCATCACTTACCCTCACACCAAAACCCACTTAGTTTTTCCCAATTTTTTATGAATCATATTCTTATTTTTTTTTGACCACATTCAAGAGGATTTTTATCCTAAAAAACCATCCCTTAAAGGATTAACCCCAATCATAAAGGAGATAATTCATGTGGTGAGGTAAAAATCTCTGATAACTTCTTTCCCATTTCTATTTTTATGAGAAATCCTTCATAAAATTCCATTAAACCTTCATAAAATGATAAAATATGTATCATTTTTATACTATTATTATATTATAATGATGATAAAATAATTTAACACCTTTATCTCTTTTCTATTAAGAAAAACCAAACTGTTAAGTGTGTGTTGGGCAGACTACCGCCTCTAGGAAATAATGTGATTATTTTCCTTCACCACCTTTCTAGTATGGTAATAATATGGTATTTAATATATAAGTATTATTTTTATGAAATATTTTAGATTATAAAATAATAAATGATATTACTCCTTTTCTTCATTCTATGTAAAATTAAATCATCGTTCATGCATATGAGTGGACTATTGCCTCCATGGAATGATCAATTTATAATTTTATTTTTATCATCAAATTATGTGGACATACATGAGTATTGTTTTAATGGATTAATATTATTTTTATTAAATTATTAAGGTTTTGTAATGAAAATTTTAATAACTTATTAAAAATATGATAAATAAACAACCGCGCTAAAGTCAATTGCCCAAAATAGCATTTTAAGAGTGAAAAATGATTTCATTGTACTATGAAATAACTTCTTATAGGTTACAATATTCTTATAATCATTTAAAATTATGATATATCACACTAATAAAAACTAAATATGATCACTATTCTTCTAGTCAAACTATATTATAAGTATATAACTTCATAATGATCAATTAATTATGGAATGTTCTTATTTGGGTTGGTTTGACTAGCTACTTTAAAAATGATATAAATTTTTATCATGACTAACTATGAGAATTTAATTTCTGATAATATTATATATAAATAATTAAAAAATGATTTTTTTCGGTTTTTTAATAGTAATAATTTTTTACTTATTATTTAAGAAAACACCCTTCATTAACAAAGAATCATCAAAACAAACTCATCACCAAATTCATCATTAATGATTATAAAAAAATCTCATAGAATTAAATTATAAATTTATATAATATCATAAAAAATAAATTAGATTACCTTATCATTTTTGGGAATTATTAAATTTGAGGTAATAATGAAGAATAACACCGCTATTGCAGAACAAGTTAAAAATGATCAATATTACTTACAACAGATTTTGAAAATAAATAAAAGATAACTAATATATATAGGGAATAATTGAAAATGAATTTCATAAATGTTTATAGATATTAATAAAGTTTTGAAATAGGATATTAATATGGTTATTTTAGTTATATAATATGTTTGAATCTGATTAACTTAGCATGACTTCAAGGAAAGGGTTTCTATGTCTCATTATCAAATATACGAGACATGTTGAATATTACACACCATGGTTTATTAAAAAACATATTGACATAAATTAAAATGAATATATTTTCATTTCATTATAATTGAATTTTAATTTCATCATAACCCTCTTATTATTTTGTTACTATTACCATATTTTTTGGAAACTCAATTCTCATTCATTGAGTTATTATTGTTTTCATTAAACATATCTCATATAAGTTTGGTACATTATACCATTTTATTGTATTATATATTAATTTATATTTTTCTTCTATGGATTTAAATTTCTTCCACTTATTCAAATTCAGATAGGGATGGTTATCCATTTATGTAGAATTACCCACACTCATCGGATGGTTTCCAATGAGGTTTATCCATAGAACCAAGAAAACCAAATAGTTCCCATATTCAGAAGGAACTATGGAATTTATTTCTAAAGATATGCGGTGATTGATGTGTCTTACCAATTACACTTGGGGACTCACATTATTCAAGTGGATGTGAGGTCGGGCATATCACACCATTTTGGGGGGAATTAATCCTTACCCTAGGACAGTCTTATAGATTTAAGACACGTTTTTGAATCTTTTTGAAATATTGATATGGGAATAGTTTCCCTTATTTTTGAAATCAATTATTAATATATGAAAATTTGAACATCAGTATGTATCACTAGTTATCCATCAATGGAACCATCTATTTTTATCATAGGTTCTTGATCAATGGTATAATCAATATGTATCATTGGTTATCCGTAAATAGTATCATCCGTATATATCAGAGATTCTCAATTTTTTTTTATTTTTTCATGGGTGACTTTAATTAACTATGGTTTAAATCCACACAGTTGGGAATAATGAAATTTATTGTCTTCGAGTAAGATTTTTGTTGTTTTATCTTGGGATCAGTCTAGTGATGGAGTTTCCCATGTATCACCATCAGAGGATTTAGAACCCACATAGTTTGGTTACACTTAATGGTAAATTTTATACCTTTTAGGATCATATTAAAAGTAATAGGGCTTATAGTTTAAGAACATACAGAAAGGAGATCAAGGCAAAAGGTGTCTAGAAAATACTAATGTAGGGATTATGCATGAGTGGCACTTTATAATTGAAAGGGCCAAAAAGGAATAAATCCCTCAAGGTAGTTACATAAAAAATTTGTAATATGGCCTAATTAATATGGTGATATAATAATGATTATGGATTTTAATATCAAGGATGTTTCATTGATATCCCATTAGGATGAGAATAAAATCCCACGTAGTTCAGTACGGTTGGGGATTATAAATAAGGAGGATTCGCAAGGATTGGATTTTGATTATACTAGTGGAATTATCTAATTGATTACCTCATAAAATGTGAGTTATTATTAGTGTGAGGAACAAGGGACAGTAATAGATGAGTCATATTGCATAATTGATTTAAAATGGAACTTACAACTCAACTTAAATCACCGAGATGAACTTTCTTTCTCATCCACTTATGGATGATAAAAAGAGTATGTAAGCCATGGGAAATGTGTAATATTATAAGAATAGATAGAGGATTAATTTTTAATGGATTCCTATGAGTATCTTCTCATTATTCGTTTATGGATGAGGGAGAGGCTATGGTGGGGTACCCAAGAAGAAGGACACAGGGTTTACTCTTGGAGGGATGCATATTTTTTCTTATTACTTATTTTTGAACTATAGATTAGGGATTTCAAAACCATTATTCATATAAGAAATTTTTTTTATTCTACTTGATTCACTCAAAATTTTAGAAATAATGCAGAAGGAGAGTTTTGTTTCTAGAAATGAGAAGGTTTTGATCACTACTTCCAGGATTGGGGCCTTATTACTAATAGGATCCATGATTGTGAAATATCTTGATGACCCCACCTAATAGGGAGCTTAAGTGGGGAGAATTCTTTACAAATGTAATTCATTATAAAAATAGAGTTATGCTTGTGCGTCATATATCTTGATCATACAGATCCAATGGCTTTATAAGTGGACTTAATCTAGCCTTACTCATGATTTGATTTTTATGAGAGATAAAATTTTGGATACTAATAAGGGAGGATAAAGTTAATCCTAATGCTACGAAGAAAGATAATTATGAGGGTAGAGAGGAAAATACCTTACAGATACCTCATTTTGTATATTGGTCTCCCTATGAGATATGGGGAAATAAGAAAGGGTTAATCCACAAAGGGTGTTCCTTTATGAATGTATTTATTAATAAATGTGAAAATACCCTTTTTGGAAAACCAAGTGTACCTCCAATTTCAAAAAATATGACCTTTACGGTCAAGGCCTTTTATGAAGGATTAATTTATGGGGATTTTTATACTCATTTCCATTAACAATGTTACATGTTGTTTATGGTGAGACCAAATCTCAAGGTTCCCAAAATGGGAATTTCCTTATCAACATTTCTCCTTCCTATCTTACTCTCAACCATCTATTTGTGTATCAATGTTTCTTTCTTTGGGGTATAATAATGCATTTATAGGTATTGAAAGAAAAACCACTTTCTCAAAATTTATTGCTGCATAGCATGTTATACACTATGCATTGGGTGAAAGAAGCACACATCTACTTTCAAATGAATTTCATTTATAGGGGGAAGAGGCACCACCATTCTCTTGAAATGAATCTCATTTATAGGGGGTGAAATAACAATGAATCTCCCTATAAATGACTTTATTTTGTTGGGGGTTCTATAAAAACAATAATGTTTTGCATGGAATCATGGCATGATATACGAAAAGGATGACTGAAACATGGTTTCAAGTCCTTTTCCAATTATACTAAAATTTTCATTTGGTTGATTATAATGTGGGATTGAAAACTTTTTTTTAAATACCATTCTCAGATTCTTTGGAAACACATGGACCTCAAAACATGATCCCTATTGGGATGGGGTCCGATCGGCATAAAAAATATTCTACTATGAGGAATAAAATTATCTGGTATATATGAATTATTTTATGAACTGAAATACTAGAAGAGGGGACAATCCCTATATAAATGTGGTAAGATGATCAATTTTTCACATAATAAGAATAAGTGATTTTCAGTCAGCTCTGAGCTCATTACCACATTTCCTTCTATATAGAATTCATCCTTTGCATAAGAACTCATCTAGTCCATCATAAAATAATATAGGTTTTCATACCTAAGGTACTAAAAATTATTATTAATTCTTGTTAGTTGGTTCAAGTTTCACATAAAATATTTTTATCTCACATAGAATGGGCACCATGTAGTCTTCATAACACACATTATACCATGTATAAGTACTGACTTTGTAAAATGTCCATGATTTTATCTATTTTTTCATATTTTTACATCTCTATTTATTTTATTTATAGGGAAAATAGATTCTGAGTAGATAAACCTATCTATTTTGATGAATTTTGTTGAGGGGATATTTTCTATCACCAAAAATGTTGGAGCTAACCCTCAATACCATATTATTCCCTAAGATAGGATCCTAAAGAATCCTCTTCCACCCAAGTTTAAAAATTATCTATTATCTATCAGACTTAATATGTAAAATTTTGGGTTGTAAGATGAAACTATAATTATGACGGCTATTAAAATATTTTTATCTAATTGGTTCAAAGTTTCCTCAAACTATGTTCAAGATAACATCTCTATTTTGGTTTATATAATCTTAGATTAATGTCAAGTATATGAATTTACATTGAATGTCTCTTCATGGAATTAGGATAGTTAGGATAACTATGATATTCCCCTATAACCTACCACTCTAGGATTCCCAACCATTTTGAAATTTCATAGAATAATTGCAAAGTTGGATGGAGTTCAAAGTGGGGATTTTAATCCACCAAGAGATTATATGATGAATGGGCCTGATCATTCTAGGTTCATGAGAGTTTTATATAATTTATTAAGTAAATTTAATTCATTATTTTATACCAAGAAATATATATTTCTTAAATTATGATGTATTTTATAATAAGGATCTTACTTGAACTAACCATCCATTGGTGTTAAAAAACAAACAGATTCCATCTACCACATGGTGAAGTCGAGATTATTATATGGGATATCTATCAACTAAAATGAATCCCAATCCATGGGGGGATATATGATAAATTATTCCCCATATAAAATACATAGGTATATTCCTCATATATTTATCCCATAATGAGAGACTTATTAACTATGAAAGAGAATTCATAGGGAAAATATATTCATACTCATTAAATTATTTCATTTAGTGATTGGGTGAAGATATTCCTACAACCTAGTAAGTTAAGGCCAATGGTTATTCTCACTGGGAAACAACCTAATCAATAATCATGATATATTAATGGTGTATACTAGGATACCCAATAATTAGGTCAATACAACAGATGGGGATAAATGATCTGAATAGATATACCTTTAAAACATTATATAAAGGGGGTTTTTATCAATTTTCCTAAGAGGATGGATTTTCCTAACATGTGATACTAATTTAGGCATTATAATTTACACCTTGATTATGGAAACTACATTGGTACAATGACATCCCATTAAATTAGATGCACCCACACCTACTCATATTTAAAGGTTATCCCATTAAATTGGATGCACCCACACCTACTCATATTTATAGGTTGTTGGGTCATATATAAGATGGAAGTTTTTCAAATCACCTTAGTAGAGCATTCTAATTTTTATATATCTCGATGGAGGAATTATTTATATGTTATAAATATTAATATACCAAAACAATTCCTCATTCTTAAATTCCCATCAAGTTACTCAGTATTGTTGTTTTTACTACCAATATCATTAGATATTGATGAAATTATTGTGATGTTGAGGAATCCACTTGACTTTACGTATATTACACACATTATACCTTTTAAAATAATAACATAAAATGGTTTGGGAATCCCAAAATAATGTTCGTACATCATTTCATTTTGAGATGGGATTCTGAACTTTTTAACAAATGGAGCGATCATTAATAAACCTGACACCCCTTATATGTTTTCACTACAGTTTATATGTCTATAATAGGACACTTTCTTACTTATTAATAAGATTAATAGGAAGGTATATCTATCCATCCTATATAAATTTCAGGTGATACTAATTCATGAGGATACATTTATAACAATCATAATTTCATCCATTAGTTCTCTGACTAACCTACTACTGGAATATACCAAATCAGGGGTAGAGTATTATCTATATGGAAAACTAGGGTAGCGGGTTTGGTGGGTAAATAAGCCATTGATTTCCTAGATTCCCCTACTTTCCATTATTTATAAACAAATTTATGAGATAGAAAATATTATGGCCAAACATTTGAAACATTTTAGGGAATTTACATTTTCAAGTACCCCTCATATTAGTAGTAATACATACGTAGTATTATCAACCAAGGTTTTTGGTTATTCCACTTACATTGATCTCACTGTGATGATGTCGATAACTTCATCAGTAGTTTCCACCCTCATCAGACCAATCCCTAAAGTTATCTATAAAGTAATGACAAAAGGTTTCTTTGAAACTGTGTTACAAGTTAAATCAATCCTATCTACAATGAAATTGAATCCCGACCATATATATGCAACAATTTGTAAATATAATCTTGATAAAAAATTTTCTCTTGAAATATAGGATGTGAGAAAATGGTGTTGGATATAAATTTTTACTAATATCACAGAGACACCTTTATAGAATATAATTGATAAGTAAGAAAGTATTTGTCAATTATTACATGGCATGAATATAGGTGGGTTTGATTTTCAACCCTTTTTATACCCTCATACTTCAAGTTCTAATATCTCAAGATGAGATCTAGCCTAATAATGTGATCTAATCCAATTTGATTTTGCTGAATATAATGTTGAATCTCAGGAAAATACTACAATAGAGCTGCATCATTTGGTTTCTTAGGAAGCACAACATCATGATTGGATAGCTGTGTAAACAACACCATTGTGTTAATATGAGGCTCATTTGTAAATATTAAAGGTATGATTATCATTGAAAAAAAACAATTATTGATCCCATTAGACAAAGCATCTAAGATATAAATTATTTTATTGAACAAACACACACATTGGTTAAAGTGAAATATTATAAAATTACAAACCTTTAGCAGTACCTTAATATATATCATTAGGTTTTAACTAATTTTTTAGGTGAAATAAATCTAGGTTTATTATAGTTTTTGTTTATTAGTTTCTCCCTACTTGTAATGTCAAGGAGAGACTCTATATTATGGATGATCCTTTTTTCTTTATCTTTTGATAAATACATGAAAAAATTATTGTTCTTAGTTATATGTCTTTCATCTCAAATTAAAATTATTTGAAAATTTATATCAAGACATGCCAAATCAATTGACCCCTAAAATTAAAATAATTAAATAAGTTACAATTATTGAATTATTGAGTCAAATAAATTTCCTCTTAGGTGTGGATCATGGATGGGTATAGGTATAATTTTCCATCACCATAACACTAGAGTTGGTCTATTTGGGTGGGTGACATCATTCACAATTTTGTAAGCTTTACAAAAGTATCTAAACTAAAGTATCAGTAATAGAAGAATGATATAAGTTTTTCCTAGTCCAAGGATCCTAGAGATCATATCGTGGCTCTTCCTAGGTCCATATAGTGATCCCCACAAGCTTTGTGTTTTTTATTTGATTGCCCAAAATATTTATTAAGAGTAATATGGAAAAGGTTTAACATTAAATAATTATATTTTTATTAGTATTAAATTTATGGGATTTATACCTAATAATTTTCATGCCTTTTCAATTTCAGTTTCTCTATTTTTCTTAGATCATGAAAAGTGTGTGTCTAGCGAGTGAAGACTTGAATTTTCTCTAGAATTTCCATTGTGGGTTTTCATTATGGTGAGTTTTTTATCTTTCATTATGATTTTTGTGGTCATGTAAGTAAAAATATCATAGTTTTAGTTTAAGTTCAAATATCTTTGACCAATGGTTACCATAGTTTAAGATCATGTAGCATTGACCAATGGTTGTTGAAGTTTTAGGTTGTATAGCTTTGACCAATGGATGTTTCTTGAAAATGTGTATGATAAACAATTGTGTACTATTGAGGATGCTGAATCTATATAAATAACTAGAATATATAATTTTTAAATCATAACCCATGAAAGTTTGAGTCAATTAGAAATGGAGAGTCATGGGAGTAAAATAACTATTAGTAATAGAGGAAAATTAATTCCACGCTCAGTTAATGGAGGTTGTTTAGAGAAGGTTGGCTATTACCACACCTAGTCTAGGGATAGAATATGGGTTTTATGTTGTAACTGGGAGGAGTATAATAACCATTAGTGATGGTATAAAACTAATTCAATTATCATTCATTAGAGACCGGTGGGAGTAGGCTAGTAATTATTACACTCAATCCATTATTGTTACAAATTTTTATATGAAATGGTGAACCTAGAAGAATGAACAATTGAATGTTTGGTTGGTGTTGAATCAAACATCAAAAATATGAAGTGGGTTCATGGAGAACCTGGTTGTTTAGGAAGAGATTCAAAAAACTCAATGACTATATGACTGTATATGGAACACATATTCAAGGCGAGAATATTTCATATGGAACCATTCCCTTGAGAGTATGACCATAGTATAAGGTCATAATGTTTATAACATTAAAAAAGAAATTATGACTTGAATTAAGTTTTATATGCCATGTATGTTCCAAAACATTATTGAATGTGATGATAGTCATTGAAAATCATAGATTAAGGATCCCAGATATAGAAAGGTGGTATGGTAAAGGCAGTCAAGGAATAACCATGAACCATATTCCAAAGGAAAATTCCACTTTAATACTATAAAGTCATATAGATACATGAGGATTTACTCCCTAATATTCATATACATATGGTTTATGGGCAATGTTGGGGGACCATATAATGCACTATATCGGGGGTGTATTATGCATTGTAAAAACAGAGGAATCCTTAGGAGTTAGATGATCTTTTCCTTGAAATATAAAGAAGGTTTATAATGATCTGAGTTTTTGAAGACATGAAGAGTGATCTATGAATAGAAGGTGTCCAGAAATAGTGATGTAATAATTTAGACTTGATCTTTACTAGACAGAGTGATTGTGATATTATTGAGATACCGAGATTAAACTCTACATGTAATGACCCAGACATTCATGAATAAAATTACCTTACTTTTATTAAATGTCTTATGGATATAGAAAAAACATGCACTCCTATTTTTTATTATTATTGGGTTTAAATTACCGTTAAGTATCATTATCATTGATAATATAGTTTTTGAACAGTGATCACACTACTGATATAAATTTATGGTTTTTAAAAAAAATCCTTTTAACACAAACAAACGAGAGGATGAACTCATCCTGTAGACTCAGGCCATATGAATCTCATTTGTCTAAGCTCAGAATAGAGGTAGAATCACTTGGATTCACTCATGACCAAGACCAATATGATCTTCAATATGTTAATATTGAATAGAATTTCATACAAGATAAGTTCAAGTTAATATAGATTACCACCCGGGCGATGTTATCCGAGCTTCCCCAAGAGTCTATCACCATCGCACACCTTACCCTTAGGTCTTATGTGGGTGTTATAAGAGGTTATGTAATAAGGAATTAGTAACTTATTGTGTAATACATTTTTATAAATAAAAGTCTTATTCCATCCATTTCATTATGAGAATATTTTTCCTTAAAAATATAATGAATTAGATAAATTGATTTTTTGGGTAAAATGGTACTTTTTAGAAATATATAAATTATTATATTAAACCAACCTTTTATTAATATTGATATAATAGTGTTATAAGAACACTCCTTTTAATTATAAGTGACTATTATATTTATTCCTTATTATTTTTACTCTATAAATGATTAAGTATTCAGTTTGATAAGAATTATATTTTCATATGATAAAAATGAAATTGTATTTTTAATTAAAGAATTTATTTTGATGAATTAATGAATTTTTGGAGTAAATAATATTTTAATAAAATAATAATATTATATAATCTTTATTAAATAAAAATGATCATAAAATTTTTATGAAGTCAAATGTAACTTTTATTAAGTTTTGGAAACTATTTTTGTCAAAACCCGTAAATTTTCTATAAATAATGGTTCTAATTTTAAAATTAAAAATTCACTCATTTAGAAAGATTATTTAGATAAAATTAATATTATTTTATAAATCAGAATGTCAAAATTATAGAGTGGTTAATTTTTCATAATTTTCAGAGACAATAGAATTTTTGGGTAAAAATTAAATACCGTATACAAATATAATGTGTTTTATGACATCATAATGACCCAATAGTAATGTAATAAAATACTATAAAATGGTTTATTCAGCCAATATATGTTTTAAATTTAAAATAATGTAATTTTATATTTGTTTTATTAATTTTATAATGCCGTAATGGAACCTCAAAGACTTATAAAATATTTTATCATTTTAAAATGATTTCCTTGAGAGTGTGACTCAACTCCACATAAGAAAGCTTAATATTCCAATAATTTTGACCTTTGGACTTTTAAAATAATGTTTTACACTCCCCTTTTTCAAAAACCATGTGCAAAAACCATGGGAAGGTTTTTGGTTTTTAACATTTAATTATATAGATTCCAAAACCCAAGTTTGTGAAATATTAAAGAATTCCACTCACATTTTCTATATAAACCCACCCAAGTTCCCACTCATATTCAATAAAAATCATTTTAGAACTTCCTTAATATGTAATCCACTCTCTAGAATCCTCTCAAGGAACCCGATCTATCAAGAATCCCCTCCTCACGCTCTTCAAGTCACACACTCAAGTAAGGGATTCCTTCCTTTCTATTTTTATCTATGTTTCTTTATATTGTTATACCCAGTTATTTTCAATTACAAATGTTGGGGTATGATTTTTCACCTCCACCATAAATCTCTCCTCATGTTTGAATTATTAGAGACCTATTTCTCTCTAATTAATCCTTCCCATGTACACCCTTTACCATGCCGAAATTTCGTAAGAGTTATTTCATTTCTCCGCTTTCTTCAAATTTCTTTATTATGTTACGCCTTCTATTTCCAAATTCCATGTATTGGGAAATGTATTTATATTAAACCTTAATTTAAATTTCATATACATATGATGAGATAACCCTTTCTCTCTCATGAACCCTTTTAGGCTTTTTTATATAACGCCATTATGCTACCAAAATTGTTCTGCGATTTTCCAATCCAAGATCATTGTGTAGTGAATACCATACTCATTTCTTTATAAAGGGTATTAAACATTATGAACATATACATATTTAATGGTACTTAAATTTATGTATCCCAAATTCCATAATTTTTGAATAATTTATGATGTTTAATTATTCTATGTTATATGATCCATGTGGAACACTTATGCATGAAATGAAATATTTATAAAGGGTGCACCCTGATAGCGCTCTAATGCATTGGGTAATGTTTATTATCATGATAAACAATGTGAAATGAGGGTTTAATCATGCTAATTAATGTTAAAATATGGGTTAATCATTCTAATTTATGTGCAATGAGTTTTTACTCATGCTAATTCATGTGCAATGAGGGTTTACTCATGTTAATCCATGGGAAATGAGCCTTGTATCATGCTAATATCATGTTGTATATTGTTTCAAAATTTCCATTTTATGATAAACATGATATATCCTGAATTTATCTTCATTTTTATCTTGTGATCCATTTATATTCCTATTTCCTAACATGTGATATATTTTTCATGTAATTCCTTGTTTACTCCATTACTAGGCTTTATAGATCACCCTTTTCTTATTTATGTCCTCAGGTTATCCCATGAAATTATAAGTACGAAGGAATATGATGGACATGTAAAAGAAGTTTCCAATAAATATGTTGTATTTTTATGTCTTAAGTATTCATGTAATGTTCCTAATTTCCCCAGATAGCTGACTTCTCAATCCTCAGAGTTGTCTTAAGTGCATATTTATGTAAAAAATCATGTTTAAATATGCAATAAAGAGTAGGGTTGTTATTGTTGGTATCATAGGATAGATTTAGTTATTTTTGGTATTAGGAATATAAAACCCTAGTGAAATCCTCAGATATAAGACTAAGTATAATAAAAGCTTACCTAAATTTTTTTGAGTATAGAGTAAGTGGTTTATCAATAAAATACATACCTATCTAGATAAGAACAGGTAGAGGTGGCTCTGGCACAAATGTATCTAGGGGAAAAACCCAAAAAAATAGATTTTAGATAGACTCTAATGGGAACTGGTGCACAACTGAGGGCCTTTCTGCACTCTGGTTTCGACACTCCTAGGGGATATACTTTGGTATATTCATAAACTTAGTATGAACCATTATTAAAGGAATAAAAAAAATTCCCCTAAGAATATATGTTGTGACATAGATCATGGATAACCTAGATTAAATCCTATAAATTCATAAGTTATGGAAATAAATGTAATTTATAATTTATCCTTTTTTTCATTGTATTCCCCTATATGTTTTACCCCTAACTTTCCATTTATTCTAGCCAATAGCTAGTGATAGGAGGACTCAGGATAACAATCGATGCGAAGATCAATGTGATGGCTGTTCTAATGAGATGACCAATCTAATGGGAGAATGAATCAAAAAATTTGTCATGATAGTATATCTGTTAACTAATTTTTTTAATAGAAACAAGGGTCAACAGGAACTTCCACCCCCCCATAAAGAACAAACCACAATCAAGAGATTTATGAGATAAAGACCTCTTACTTTCAATGGATCTTCTGATCCCTCAATCGCTAAAAAATGGATCAAATAAATTATGAATATATTATCCATCCTTCAATGTTACAAAAAGGAGAAGGTTCTTCTGGATGATTATCATATGGATGGTGAAGATGATCAATGGTATACATTGATAAAAAATAAAAAGCTTGAGGAAGAAATCGATGCGTTGGAATGGATGGATTTCCAAAAAATGTTTTTCGATAAATATTTTCCTCAAACCCTTCAACTTAAAATAGAAAGGGTCATACATTACCTCAAGAAAAAATATGATGAATAAATCGGAGTATACATGGAAAAATTTACAAGGATTTCATGATACACATCTGGCTTTGTTGTTACTATGGAAACCTGCCTTTTTATTTCATAAGTTTTCATTACATTTTACAAACCAAGGATCTTTAAAGTCTAGTGTCTTGGAAATCAGGAACATAAAACATTATTCTAATCCAATTTTAGGGCTTTATCATAATTTATTCCTATGTAAAATTATTGCATCTCATAACCTGGAGACATACAATAAAGGAAAGGGTGAGCAGAAGTCCCAGTAAAGAAAACAAGAGAACCAGTTTACTTGTGAAATCAATAAGAACTTGAAAAAAACATAGAAATGATAAATTGAAGTAGAGGAATTTCATAATAAAAATAACTTGAATCATAACTTGAATATGTGGATAAAAAATTTAATTTATACATTCATGAACATATCACCAAGGTTTATCCCCAAGGTGTCATAAAAATTACCAAGTTTATTCACCAAGGTATCGTGAAACTTGTCATCTCTAGAGATTAAATTATTTACCCAATGCATTAGATAGATATCAGGGAAAACCCTTAATATGTATTTATATTCATGTGATCCATAGAGATCGTAATAAATCATTTCATAAATAACCCATAGAGAGTAAAAGTAATGGGTTTCACTTCAAAATAGTGAGGTTTTAAAAGTGCTTAGAAACATGATCATTATGTCCTTTATAACCCTTGGAAAAAGAAAGTGGGTTTCATGTTTATAGATTATAGAATAGAATATATCAATTTAATGTCTTGATAAATACCTCTATAAATTAAAATATATTTTGGTATTTAGATAAATAAAACACAATAATTTATTGATAAAATGAGAGAGATATTTTGAGACAAAATTTCTGCAGCATAACGACTATATAACATGGTTTTAGAAAATAATTAAAAGAGAGGGGACAAGGGTCTCACATAAATAAATGAATCATTTACAGTAGTGGTACTTAATAAAAAGAAACAATATCATGGTTTGGAATGACACACCACATGAAAAGGAAACATTAAAGAAAAGAGAAAATGTGATTTTTTACGAAAATTCGGCATCCTAACGACGTCGCTTATAATTCAGAAAAATAGGTTGATGAGAGTGGAAAGGGTATCTCATAAATTGTAAATGAAATGGATAGTAATAAATATATAAAATAACATACCCCATATAATGAAATGGAAACTAGAAGACATAACATAAAGAAATTCAAGATTTAAAAGAGGAGGGTGAAATATTCCCTTACCTTGATGAGTGACTTTGAAAGCTAGAAGTTTGGGAGCTTGAGGGCTTGAGGGAACCTTGGTAGGACTTCTTGGGTGGTAAAAGGACTAGAAATTCGTTGGGGAGGATTTTGGAATAAAAATAATGAGGGAATGGATTGGTATTTATAGGAAAAGTGAGGGAGTATTTAATTAATTTCTAAGGGACACCTCATCGGTGGTATTTGCAAAACCATGGGCTTGCCCATGGTATTTTCCCATGGTATTGTTCACTTGGGACACCTCATAACATATATTTCTATTAAAAAGTCAACCAGATTTATTACATCATGATTACATCATCAATGATGTCATTAAACACCTGAAACTCAAAACTGTATTTTTACTATTCACTGAAAATTCAACTATTTCAGAAAAATCCAAAAACATTACCCTAACCTAATATCAATGTTCTGAATTTTAAAATAAACTCCATTTTATGAAAATAACTTTTTAAATGTTTTTAATTTAATTTTTAAATAAAATCACAATTTATTAAAAAAACTCTAAAACTATAACTTATTTTGTAACACCTTGAGAAAGTAATCAAGGTCCCATAAAATTATCTCATAACCATAAGATAATAAAGTAACATTTTATGATTACATTTTATGAAAATATTTTTTTATATTAAATTATTAAATTAATTATAAAATTTTAATTATAATATATATGACATATAAAAATACCAATACTTATATTATAACCAATTTTCACATTTAAGATGTCTAAATTATATTTATTCATAAATGGGTGATGTTTCTATTTTTTTGGCCGATTTACTATTCATCACTATTCATAAGGGTATATTACTATTCATACTTTACTATTCACAAAAAATAAGTTGATCTTATTAGACTCTAAATTTATTACTGGTCACAATTGTAGAAGACCATTATCTAAAAATCATTTCATATTATTAATTATTTAAATTTTAAATAAATATTTTAAAATTCCCTTTTTCCAAAATTAATTAGTAATATGGAACTATAAATTAATCCTAAATTAATCCGGATATTTGAAAATCACAAATTTTACCATAATAATAAATAAAAATTTTATTTATACCAAGGTATTATAATAAGTATCTAACGCCTCGTTATGTATCCCCTTATAGCAGCTTCATAGGACCTAAGTGTAAGGTGTGCTATGATGATAGAATCTTGGGGCGGCTTGGACAACATTGCCCGAGTGGTGATTTCTATCAGCTAGAACTTCTCCCTTAAGAGATTGAATTCAAGCTTCACATGCCAAATCTCAGCTTGGGCTTGGACCAGAGAAAAGCCCATAGATGCTACCTCTTTCCAATGCTCTGAGAGATGAGCTTCGTATGGCCCGAGTCTACTAGATGAGGCCATCGACTCTTCTTTCTATATTAATTAACCAAGATCACTTGTATTTATAAATAGTAATTGTAATGTTGAGAGTTTAGTTTCCAATGGTCATATTGAGCAACGATCATATAATAGTCGAAACCCAATGGTATCACTTCATTATTTGAAAGATATAGTTTGTGGAGTATAAAATGAAATAACACCCAAATTTAGGAAACAAATTTTATTCAAAAGTTCAGGTCGTTACATTCTTCCCCCCTTAAGAAATTTCATCCCAGAAATTTTATCTTGTACCCTAAGAAGAGAAAAGATGTGGGTACTTCTACCTCATAGACTCCTCTGGTTCCCAAATTTCTTCTTCGCATTTGTGGTTCCTCCATAACTCCTTAACAAGGTTGGTCATCTTGTTGCGTAGAATCTTGTCTCAATAATCCTAGATCTCCACCGGCTGCTCCTCATAAGAGAGACCATGTTCCAGCTGTACCGCCTATGGATTTAGTACATGTGAATGGTTAGGTATGTTCTTCCTCAAGAGGGATATGTGGAAGACACCATGAACTTGTGCTACATTTGGAGGAAGTGCAAGCCGATATGCCACTGCTCTTACACAATCAAGGATTTCATAGTGGCCAATGTACCTAGGGCTGAACTTACCATTCTTCCCAAACCTCATGAATCTCTTCCAAGGTGAAATTCAAAGAAATACCTTGTCACCAATGTCAAACTCCAAGTCCCTTCGACGGTTGTCGGTATAGGTCTTTTGCCGACTCTAAGCAGCCTTAATGTGTTGCTTGATGGCATGGACCTTTTCTGTCATATCTTGCACAATATTAGGTCCAAGAAGATTTATCTCACCAGCTTCATGAAAACAAGTAGGAGTTCTACATCACTTACCATACTGAGCTTCATAGGGTTCCATTTGAATGCTCGAGTGGAATCTGTCATTGTATGAGAACTCAACTAAAGGGAGATGTTGATCCCATAAAACTTTAAATTCTGTTGAGCATGTTCTCAGCATATCCTCAAGTGTTTGAATAGTCCTTTCAGATTCGCCATCTGTTTGGGGGGTGATAGGCCGTACTTAAATTCAATTCAGTGATCAGAGCATATTGAATACTTCTCTAGAATTTTGATGTGAAACTTGGATCATGATCAGATACGATAGAAAGTGGAACTCCATGCAGCCTTACCACTTCCTTCATGTAAATCATGGCAAGTCGATCAATAGAGAAATCTTCCCGAGTGGAGATAAAATGGGATTTCATTGTGAGACAGTCCACAATAACCCATATCAAAATGTTTCATTTATAATTTCTCAGGAGACTAGTGACGAAGTCCATAGTGATATTGTCCCACTTCCATACTAGTATGGGTAGTGGTTACAATACCTCTTTAGGAAGTTATCGCTCTGCCTTCACTTGATGACATACCATGAACCTTGAAGTTTAGTTATAAATATTCCTTTTAAAATTATCCCACCAATAATGATCACAAAGGTCCCTATACATTTTTCTGCTTCTAGGGTATATAGAGAAAGTAGAGCTATGAGATTCATCCATCAGATCCTTCTTTATTTATGGAATATATGGAACACATAGTCTTGTATGAAATTTCAGTATACCTTCTTGGTCAATATTGAACTTAGGAAACTTCCCATCCTTCATATCCTCAAACTTCTTCTATAACATAGGATCTTCTTGCTGAGCTTTCTTGATCTTTTCTAGTAATGAAATTTGAGAAATCATTTGGGTTATGGTTGATGATTTCCCTTACCTTATAATTCCCATGTACATCTTTACTAGGTTATTGATCAGAGTATCTCTTTGAATCCTCATCATGGAAAAAACAACTAGGTGTTTCTTACTTAATGCATCATCGACTTTGTTTTCTCTTCCGGGATGATAATGAATTGAACAATAATAGTCTTTGATAAGTTCCAACCATCTCCTCTATCTCATGTTCAATTCCTTTTGTATGAAAATATACTTCAAACTTTTTTGGTCTATGTATATATCACATTTCTCCCCAAAAAGTTATTGCATCTATATCTTTAGAAAAAAAAAACGACTGTAGACAACTCCAGATCATGTGTAGGATAGTTCTGCTCATGAGTCTTCAATTGTCGAGATACATAAGTAATGACTTTTTCATTTTTCATGAGGACACACCCAAGAACTTTCAGAGATTCATCACTAAAAATAATGAATCCTTCTCCACTTGAGGGAAGAGTTAACACTGGTTTAGTAAAAAATATCTTCTTGATCTCTTGGAAACATTCCTCACACTCCTTTGTCGTGATGAACTTGACCCCTTTTCGAGTTAACTTGGTTAATGGATTAGAAAGTCATGATTTTTTTTCAAAAACCTCCTAAAATATTCTATTAGTATAAGGAAACTAAGGATCTCATTTATCATTTTAGGATGAGGCAACTCCTCTACATCTTTTTTTCTTTGCAGGGTCAACTATGATTCTTTCATTGGTAATAATGTTCCCCAAGAAAGCAACTTGCTGTAACCAGAATTCACATTTGCTGAACTTCCCAAAAATCCTATCTTTATGTAGAGTTTGAAAAATAACCCTTAAATGATCCTCATGCTCCTCATGAATTTTAGAATATATCAGAATATCATTAATAAAAACTACCACAAAGTTATCAAGGTAGTTTTTAAAGACTCTATTCATCAAATCCATAAAAATAGCAGGTGCATTAGTCAGTCCGAAGGGCATAAAAACAAACTCTTAATGAACATATCTTGATCCGAAGGCCGTTTTAAGAATATCTTCTTTATTCACCCTCATTTGATGATAACCAAATCAAATATCAATCTTAGAGAATAATTGATCCCCACAAAGTTGGTAAAATAAGTCATCAATTATTAGAAGAGGGTATTTGTTCTTCACTGTGATCTCGTTCAGTTATATATAATCAATGCATAGCCGCATTGACCCATCCTTCTTCCTCACAAAGAGAACCGGTTCTCCCTAAGGAGACACACTCGGTTAGATAAACCCATTCTAAAAAAGATCTTGGAGTTGTTTCTTTAATTCCTATAGCTCCACGTTTTCCATCATATAGGGGGTTTTTGATATCAGTTGAGATCCAGGTATGAGTTAAATGGAGAAATATACCTCTCTTTCTGGGGGAGGTCTGGGTAACTCCTCAAGAAATACGTCAATTTATTCTTGGATGATGGGGACATTTTCTATCCTCAAACTCTCAATTACTTGTTCTTCTTCACCAATCAACTCTATAAAGAAGGATATAAGAGGTTCATATAGACAAAGATCAGGTTGAGATATCTCTCCTTAGAAGATATCTATAGGTTTTCCATTCAAGACTACTGATATTTCCTTGCTTTTTCATTTGATCTTAGCATTATACTTTGAGAGCCAGTCCATCCCTAGTATAATTCCGAATTCTATCAAGGGAATGACTACTAGATTCTCAATAAGATTGTGCTCAATAAAGTAAATACTAGAGTTTCTAAACACTAACAATGCTCAGATAATCCCACCAGGAGTCTTGACTTATAACTATACTTTTATCAAATTAGGGGTTGATTTGAAATTATTTGAAAACATTGGGGAAATAAAGTAATGTATAGAACCAAAATCAAACAAAGTACTTTCTAGCATTGAGATAACTACAAGAGTCCCTACCACCACATCATTTGGAGATTCAATTTCATCCTTAGTGATTACAAAAGTATGTCCTTGTTCCCTTGGATGTTGCTGAGGCTGATGGTGATTCCCATCCACTACGATCAGATTTGGACAATGATTGGAAAAGTTCCCAAGTTTTCCACACTTATATCATTGGACATCAGGCAGGGCCTATATCATCTTCTCACTGTCGTTAGTGTTGGGAAGTTTTGGATTCACCTCACTATGATAATTCTGCGCAATGTGGCCATCTCAACTACACTTTTAGAACTTCTTGCTTCTGAGCAAGCAGTTCCTCGAATGATTCTTCTAACATTTATTACACTTGGGATGTTGTACTTTCTTGCCTCCTCTTCCCTGATCAAAGCTCCTCCCAATGTTTGGGTCTATTGAGATTTTCTTGTCATTGGATTTATGAGACCATTACGTCTCACCAAGCTCCAGTTCGACTTTCATCGCGCTTCATATGATCTCCTCATAGCTATCATAATCCCGTTTGGCTAGATTCCTCCATAGATGAGGTCTCAGTCAACTGAATAATCTATCAACCTTACCATTTGGATCCATGAAAAAGTTAAAGGTGTAGCGTGAAATCCTTGGGAAGTTCATCTTGTAGCTTCCCACATATTCATTCTCCTTCGGCTTCAGCTTAAGAAACTCATTCTCCATTATTGTTCTCATCGATCGAGGGAAATACTTGTTGAAGAATATCCATATGAACTCTTCTCACTAAATATCTTCAAAATCCACTATTATACTTCTGTTCTTAATCAGTTCTCACCACTAATCAGCTTCTACCTCTAAGCGATAAAAAACCAAGGTAACCATATCTTATTCATAACAATAGAGCACACAAAATATCTTCTCGACAGAGCTGATCCACTGTTCAAAAATCAATGGGTTGTTAGATCCACTGACAGTTGGTGGTCATTGACTCATAAAGGATTCAATAGAAATTTGTTCCCTTCATGGTGAGGTAGGTCTCTCAGCTTGATTCAAGTTATTTCCTATAACATGAGTTAGTTGGTATATCATTTGCATGAAAGTTTCCATTCTGGCATCCATCGGGGGTCCATTAGTGCATGGTCCATTGCGATCACCATTTTCATGGTTCCTCCTATTTCTCTCCATTTTATAAAAGAATAAAACCTTAGTGAGAAGATTATTTCATTTATGAATCTTTTAACTATAAAAAAATTTATGTCTTAAAACCTCATGCTTTAAAAAATTACATTTCTCTATAAATCCTTCATAATGATTCATAAAAAGATTATGATTAACCAAAAATATCCCCTGGGAGTGTCATAACCAAGAGTAAAGAAAGGCCTATTGTCATGTACTAGGATACCCTGGGTCAAGCCTAAAATTACTTGTCAGATTTTTTACTCCTAGGTACATCTGTGCCAGAGCCACCTCTACATGCTTTTATCTAGGCATGAATGTATTTTCTTGATAAACCACTTACTCAATACTCACCAAAATACCAGGAAGTATTTCTATATTTAAACTTTTCTATAGGGTTATCCCTAAAGTTTTCATATCCTAATTTCGACAATAACTAAACTTTCCTTTTATACCAACTACAACATCCCGCCTTTTTTACATAACTTTTCATTACATTTTACAAAAAAAGGATCTTTAAAGTCTAGTGTCTTGGAAATAAGGAAAATAAAACATTATTCTAATACACTTTTAGGGATTTATCATAAGTTATCCTAAGTATAATTATTGCATCTCATAACCTGGAGACATACATCAATGGAAAGGGTGAGTAGAAGGTTTAGAAAAGACAACAAAGGAATCAGTTTACTTGTGAAATCAATAAGAAATTGATAAAACAACATAGAAATAAGAAATGGAAGTAGAGAAATTTCATAATTAAAATAACTGTAATCATAACTTGAATATGTTTCTACAATATTTATTTTAGAAATTCATGAACATATCACCAAGGTTTATCCCCAAGGTGTCATAAAAATTACAAAGGTTATTCACCAAGGTATCGTGAAACTTGTCATCTCTAGAGATTGAATTATTTACCAAATGCATTGGAGCGATATCAAGGAAAACCCTTAAAATGTCTTTATATTCATGTAATCCACATATATCATAATAAAACATTTCATAAATAACCCATAGAGTGTAAAAGTAATGGGTTTTACTTCAAAATCGTGACGGTTTGAAAGTGCTTAGAAACATGATCATTATGTCTTTTATAACCCTTGGAAAAGGAAAGAGGGTTTCATGTATATTGATTATAGAATAAAATAGATCAATTTTATGTATTGATGAATAATTATAGAAATTAAAATATATTTGGGTATTCAAATAAATAAAATAAGAGAATTTCTTGGGAAAAAGAGAGAGATATTTTGAGACAAAATTTCTGCAGCATAACGGCTATATAACATGGTTTTAGAAAATAATAAAAAGAGAGGGGGAAAGGGTCTTCCATAAATAAATGAATAATTTATAGTAGAGGTTCATAATAGCAATAAATAATATCAGGGTGTGGAATGACACACCACTTCAAAAGGAAACTTGAAAGAAAAGAGAAAATGCGATATCTTTTATGAAAATTCGACAACCTAACAACGTCGCTTATAATTTAGAAAAAATAAGTTGATGAGAGAGGAAAAGGTCTCTCATAAATTGGAAATGAAATGGAAAGTAATAAAGCCATATAAGAGCATACCCCCACATAATGAAATATAAACTAGAAGAAATAATATAAAGGAAGTATTGACTTAAAAGAGGAGGGTGAAAGGTTCCCTTACCTTGATGAGTGACTTCGAAAGCTAGAAGGTTAGGACTTTGGGGCCTTGAGGGCACCTTGGGAGGACTCCATGGGAGTTAAAAAGACTAGAACTTCATTGGGGAGGATTTTTGAATGAAAATAATGAGGGAATGTCTTTGTATTTGTAGGAAAAGTGAGGGAATATTTAATTAATTTCTAAGGGACACCTCATTGGTGGTATTTGCAAAACCATGGGCTTGCCCATGATATTTGACCATGGTATTGTCCACTTGGGAAACCTAATAACAAATCTTACTGTAACAGCCCAAGGTTTTTTAAAAAAATATTCTTTTTAATTTTATTAAAGTCTTGTGTTGTACGCTACACCAAAAGGAGCTTGCACAACACACATCCTTGACTTGCCTTGCATTACACGCAATCACGACCTTCCTCGATAGCGTGTGTAATACGCAATACCGAGTTTCACTAAACAATGATATGCTATTAAAACTAGCCATTATGAATAGTAATAATCACTTTTTGAAATTTTATAAATTTTATTTTTCAAAATGGACTTCATTTTTGGACTCAGAATATCGAAATTAGCCTAGGGTGAAATTTTGGTATTTTTCTGAAAACTTTCAATTTTTGATGAATAGTGAAACCACTAAGTGGTAGGTTAAAAACTGAATTTTGCATAAAACTTAATTTTACCGCTTCTGTGAATGGAATTTCAAAAATCTGAGAGACACGGTTAATATCAAAGACTAAAATGTGGTTCAATGAGATGAAAATAATTTTTTGGTGAATAGTAACTTTTTACTTTTTTTACGGCGGTTAATAGTAAATTGGGTAACTAAGGGTAAATATGATATTAATATTACCCTAACACATGTCCTAATTCTATTGGACAAGTGTAATTCGACCAAAAACAAACTTAGGAATAAAATATGACCATTTAGGTCCACTTGGATTAGATTAGGACATTTATTATTAATTTATTTAATGAAGGGTTAAAATAGTTAAAATCAAAGTTTAATAAGTAAATCATTTTTAATATGGGGTTATACATAAGATAAATTCGACTATAAATATTCATTAGAAAGCTAAAAAGATTTACTACATGATGGTATTTTATTTGTAATTTCTTAGACATCAAATCATATAATTTATTTATGACACAAAGATGATGCAGTAATTATCTTATTAATGAAATGTTGACATAATTGATAATATAAATACCAAAATAAATGTAATTTAAGACTTTTTATGAATTACACTAATTTTCTAGGTTACTATGATATATTAGTGTTGATTTAATCAACTTGGTTCGAACATATAATTCTGTTATGACTTTCACAAAAATCATATATCAAATAGTATCAAAATTGACACAAAATAGTTTTTAAATCAAATATTATATTATTAATTGTTATTTTATTCCTAAAAATCTAAGGTTCGGCCAAATGACTTAGATAAGTATATATGTATTAATAATATACAATTTGGGGTTCTTTTGGCATTTTATAGTATGTTTATTAACCATATAGTGAAAGAAAACAAAAAGACACGGTAAAAGTTAAATTATTTAACTTAGAGTTAAATCTAATTGATAAGGTTAAAATAATACCCTAAACTTGTCTAAATCCTATTGGTTGATAGGATTTCGACCCATCCCCACTTTAGCTTAGAAATAAGACCCTTTGGAACCATTATAAACCTATTTTGACTTTAATATAAAATAATATTTTGAGATATTCCTAAGGTTCCCCTCTCCTCCCTTATAAAAGGACACCTCCTCCCCCTCCTCCTCACACCAATTGGAGCACTCAAGCTCGGACAAACCCTGCCAATTTATCCTCTCCACTTCCCTAGCAACATCCTATAGGTTCTGGTCTTCCTCAAAGACCAATTTTAGTGCCCTAAGAGGAGGTCTCAAAGAGGCACTTCAAAGAAGAGGTAATTACCGTTACCAATTCTTTCATCTTTATTTCTTCTTCCACTTCTTCTTCTTAGGTTGTTTCATTATGAAGTAATAACATCAGTATCACTCATATAATGATATGTTATTAAAAGTATGAAACAACACTATTTCACCATCTATCCATCCTACGGAGAAAGAAATCACCGCGCGTGCGTACGTACGGAATACCGTCTCCACGCCGTGGTGTAATCTATTTTCCACCACCACCTTACATGGATGGGTATTATGGTGTAAAGAATAACTATACATAGTTATTATAACATCATATTGATTCTGATATATTGTATAATCCACTCCAATTCAATTCAATATTTATAGAAATGATATCATCGCTCGTGCGTACGTACGGAATACCGTCTCCACGACGCGATGAGATTCATTCTCCATGTTAACCATTTAAGAATGATTATAATGTATATATAAGAAATAATAATGAAATATATGACATTATAAAGATACTGGATTTATGTATATATATACATATGTATGTCATCTACTTACTTCCATTTCAAGACAATAAGGAAAGGAAAACAGCGTTCATGCGTACGTACGGACTACCGTCTCCATGAACGGTGTTTTTCATTTTATTTATCTACCTATTATATATATATATATACTGAATATATATGATATATAAATCATATTTTATATTCTGGAAGTAAGTAAATCATGATATAAGTAATAATGATGTCAAGAACAACAAGTCAAAACACCTACGATAAATGAAACGATTTTACCCAAAACGTTTCTTTAACATGGAATTTACAAAAGAACGGGTAATATAATGTCATAAGTGAACCATATATGATATCATAACAATGAATATGATTCTTTAATAAGTCAATAACATTATTTAAACCATTATACAGGAGCTTCGGACACGAACAAAGCAAATCGGACCTAAGGTAAGGGAAATATCACAATCTCATTTTTATCCGAGATTGTTTATTCATAAGTATTTACTGGGGTGTATTTTATCATCCACATCCATGTTTCTTCAATATTTAATATTATTTCCATCCACCTACAATTTTTTAAATCCAATTTTACCCTTCGGTGAGTTTTTAGTAAAAGATATGAAAGGAATCTTTTGTCGTTTTTTTTATACGAGGTACTTTTTGACTTTTCCGACAAAAGTACGAAGAATGTTTTTTTTAACTTATACGGCACGAACGGATTTATACTGTTTTATAAAGCCTTATTTTCATGAAGCTTCCTCTAAAAGTTTTCATGAATATTTTCAATAAAATCTCTTTCTTTTAAAATTGCATGATGTTTTGTGAAAAGAAATTGATTTTGAAGAAGAAAGGATATTTTCCTCAAGAATTCAATTCAAGTGTTTTATCAAAATTATTTTCCATATAAGATAATAAAGGGTTCTATTTCTATCCATATTTTTACATTGATTTGACTATGTTGTGATGGAATTATGTTTATGAATTCCTTTATCTTATATGAATGGTTTTATGATGTCATGTTGTTTAAGAATCCCATTTTTATTACATGGGTTATGTAATGATGTATGATTTATGATTTTGTGGCACACATAAGAATGGTATCATTATGAGATGGGTGGGACCTATATCTCCCTCCAATGCATTGGGTAAAGATTTTATATCTCATGAGATAGACCTGGCTGGAATGGTAGGTTATACCGGTTCAGTGAAACAGGACTGAAACGAGGATTACTCGATTCAGAAAGGGACTTTGTCCACTAAGATAGTCTTGGCAATGAGTCTTGACTAACAAGAAATGATTCTCTATGATTATGTGTGTATGCCACAATGAGTAATGTTTTAAGTTATGATTTCATTTCACTACTATGATTTATCCCATGTTATGAAATTATGCTCTCTTTTGCAGGTTAAGATTTCCAAAAATGTTATGTTCTTATGAAAATTATGTGATTGATATTTCCTTTGTTTACCCTTACTGAGCATTTGAGCTCACCCTTTTATGTTTTCTTTTCCCCAGGATATAAAGAAAGGTTTTAGGTAAAATAAAAAGGAAGATCTTTATGGGAGATGTTGAAGATCTTTCCCCACGATTAGAAGATTATACTCCGAGTTTCCAAAGACACTAAACTATTACGGTCCTTGTGTGTGTGTTTTTGTTATGTACTAAGTATTCCGCAAAAGTAATGTAAAGTCCATGTACGTCAAGATACGGGTCTCTACACTTACAATTCACAAGTTGACCAGATTTATTACATCATGATTACATCATCAATGATGCTCTGAATTCAAAATTGAAATCCATTTTATGAAAATAATTTTTTAAATATTTTTAATTTATTTTTTAAATAAAATCATTATTTTTAAAAAAAAGAAATCTAAAACTATAACTTATTTTGTAACACATTAAAAATCTAATCAAGGTTCCATAAAATTATCATATTACCATAAGACAATAATGTATAAATTTATGATTACATTTTATGAAAATACATTTTTATTTTAAATTATTAAATTAATTATAAAATTGTAATTAAAATATTTATGACATAGAAAAATACCTGTACTTATATTATGACCATTTTTTCACTTTTAATATGTTTAAATTATAATTAATCATTCATGGGTGAAGTTTCTATTATTTTGGCCGATTTACTATTCCTTACTATTCATAAGGGTATATTACTATTCATACTTTACTATTCACCAAAAATTAAGTTGATCTTATTAGACTCTAAATTTCTTACTGGTCACAATTGTAGAAGACCATTTTCTGAAAATCATGTCACATTATTAATTATTTAAAAGTTACATAAATATTTTAAAATACCCTCTTTCCAAAATTAATTAGTAATATGGAACTATAAATTCATCGAACATTCATCTGGATATTTGAAAATCACAAATTTTACCATAATAAGAAATAAAAATTTTATTTATACCAAGGGATTACAAAATGTATCTATGGACTCGTTACATATGCCCTTATAACACCAGCATAGGACCTAAGTGCAAGGTGTGATATGGTGATAGAATCTTGGGGCGGCTTTGACAACATTTCCCGAGTGGTGATTTCTATCAGTTTGAACTTCTCCCTTAGGTGATTCTGTTCAAGCTTCACATGTTGAAGCTCATATTGGGTTTGGTCCTTAGTAAAGCCCTGAGATGATACCTTTTTCCCAAGCTCTGACAAATTGGCTTCGTATGGCCTGAGTCTACTGGATGAGGCCATTAACTCTTCTTTCTGTATTAATTTACCAAGATCACTTGTATTTATAAACAATAATTGTAATGTTAAGAGTTTAGTTTCCAATTATCATATTGAAAAACAGTCATATAATAGTCAAAACCCAACGATATCACTTCATTAATTAAAGGATATAGTTTGTGGAGTATAAAATGAAATAACACACAAATTTAGGAAACAAATTTTATTCAAAAGTTAGGGTCCTTATAGTTACCTCTGAATGCAAGGTTGGCCCTTCTTTGGTGGGATTAAACCTAGCCTACAGAAAGCCCTAGTGATCTGTGACTTTGATAGCTATGATGAAATAGTCTATTGTGCCCTCAAAGTTGAAATGCAGATCAGTGAATCTTAGGTGTATCATGGGGATAAGAGGAGGAAAGTGGACTTTAATTCTATTGGTCTGATGGATAAATCCAATGGTGCTAAGAAATTCCAGCACCCCACTTTCCAAATGTGTGAAAAGAAGAACCCTGGAAATCATCTTAAAGGGACAAGGAAATGCTTTAGGTGTGGAAGAGAAGGGCACCTGACTATTAATTTCTGACAAGAAAAACCCACTGTTGAGATAGAGGTGAGGAATGCTCTGTTTGAGCCTCAATGCAATGTTCATTACTATAACGGAAAATAACCAAGGAACTTTTCAAACCATTGCCCTAATCCAAGGGTTTTTGGAGGCAACCAATAACCTCCATGGTAGAAAGGGTGATATTATTCCATCACTACCACTGAATAAAATCTTAAAAATAAAATGGTGATAGGTATTCTAGTGATTCATTCAATAATAGAGAACATACTTTTTGATTTTGGTTCAATAAATTCTTTTATATCTCGAAGGTTTAGTATAAAAATCCCAAAACCACCACAGATCATGGAAGTAGAGATTTATATGAGAATGGAAAATGGGGAAATTATTTTATACCATGAATATAACTCCTCCCCTATCAAAATATGTGGATTAAACTACCTAGAAAAACTCATTATACTCTCTCTGGTGGAATTTGTTACAATTCATAGCATGGATTGAATTTCTCTATATAGAGGAACAAAAATTTCTATGAGAGGGAAATCACTCTCCATATGGATAATTGACCCCTGATTCTATACAAGTTCAAAGAGGAGGATGAATCATCTTTAGCACCATAATCTCAATCATGAATATTAATGCCCTATGAGCATGCATATCTAGCTCAGATGACTGAGTCTAAGGAAGGAACCATACTTGAATACATGCCTATCATGAGAGAATTCACTGATGTGTTTCCTTAGGAATTTACTGGTCTTCCTCCTAGAAGAGATATTGAATTCTCAATTGATCTTATACCTGGGGAATTTCCAATATCCAAGACTCCACATAGAATGGCTATTTTGGAGCTTGAGGATATAAAGAAACAAATACATTATAATCAGGATAAAGGGTTTATACACCCATGTGCTTCACTATGGGGTGAACCAGTCCTTTTCGTCAAGAAGAAGGATGGGTCAATGTGCCTTTGCATTGATTATTATGAGCTCAACAAAATCAAAATAAATTACAACTACCCTCTACCACAAATTGATGAATTGTTAGATCAGCTACATGGAACAAAATACATATCCAAGGTGGATCTGTGGTTGGAATATTACCATATAAGGGTGAAGAAGGAGGATATCCCCAATACTGCATTTCATACAAGGTATTGGCTCTAAGAATTCATATTAATGCCTTTATAACTCACTAATGAAACATCAATCTTCATAGACATGCTGAATAGAGTCTTAAGAGATTACCTCGACAAATTTTTGGTAGTCATTATAGATGATATTCTAATATACTCCAAAACCAAGGGGAAACATGAGGAGCATCTAAGCACTATACTAGAGACCTTTTGAAAGGAGAAGCTCTATGAAAAGTACAACAAGTGTGAGTTTTGATTTAAGGAAGTCTCATTCTTGGGGCATATCATCAGAAGCAATGAGATATTTATAGATCCCTCCAAGACAAATGAAATTGAGGGATGGACTAGGCCAACATCTATGACAGATATCAATATCTTCTGTGGGTTAACTAGATATTATCACTGATTTGTGATAAATTTATCACAATTATCAAAACATATTACGATGCTAAATCATAAGGGAGTCAAGTTTTATTGGAGTGATGAATACGAAGAGATCTTTAAGGAGTTGAAAAGGAGGATTATCTCTACACCCATGCTCACACTACCTATAAGTGGAGAACTTTTTGTGGTATTCCGTGATGCTTTGAAGAAGGGATTGGGATTTTTTTTAATGAAAAATGAAAAATTAGTTGGCTATGATTCAAAAAAATTGAAAGTTCATTAGCAAAACTCTCCAACACATGATATGGAGTTAGATTTTGTAATATTCACTTTAAAAATTTGGTGACATTACCTCTTTGGGGAGAAGTGTGAAATATATATGGATCACAAAAGCCTAATGTATATATTCACACATAAAGAGTTGAACATGCACCAACGAAGATAGTTAGAGATGATCAAAGAAAATGAATTATCAATTCAGTACCATCCAGGGAAAGCGAATAAAGTGGAAAATGCTCTAAGTAGAACAGATCCAGCTACTCTTTCAATGATGAGAATAGAAAAGGATCCAATCTTCTTAGATTTGATGAAGATGGACATGGGAATCATAATTAAGGGAAAATCATAAATCATTTCATAAATTATTTCTCAATAGTCTCTTTTGGAAAGATTGAAGGATTCTCAAAAGATGATGTGGGAATTTATAGGAAAGTGGAAACTATCAAAAAAGGGAATTCCTCGGAGTTCAATGTTAATGAAAAAGGAATTTTGAGATTTGGATCAAGACTATATGTTTCATCAAATACGAAGTTAAAGAAATAACTTTTAGATTATGCACATAGTTTGAATTTATCCATTCACCCAGGAAACAAAAAGATGTTTCAAGATTTATGAGTGCATTATTGGTGGGATAATATAAAGGAGAAGATAGATAAAGATGCATCAAAGTTCTTGGTATATCATAAAGTGAAGGCTAAATGATAGAAGTATAAGGGTATGAAGAAAACATTACCTATACCAACATGGAAATGGGAGAACATCACCATGGACTTTGTCACCGGAATTCGAATGAAATCCAAAGGAAACAATGATATCTGGGTTGTTGTGGATCATCTTATAAAGAATGTACACTTCATTTAAATTATGAAGGATCTATCATTGGATAAACTTATACATATATACACCAGAGAAGTGGTAAGGATGCATAGAGTACCACTATCGATTGTATCTGATCAAGATCAAAGATTCACCTATATGTTTTGGAAGAGTATCCAACATGCTCTGAATACTAAGTTAAACTTCAGTATGACTTATCATCCTCAAAATGATGTCCAATCTAAGAAAACTATCCAAAAACTTGAGGATAAGTTGAGATCATGCTCAGTGGACTTCAAAGGAGGATGGGATCAAAATCATCCTCTGGTTGAGTTCTCTTACAATAACAGTTTCCACTCCAGCATCCAAATGGATCCTTAAGCCCTTAATGGGAAGAGATGCAGAACATTGAAATGTTGGGATGAAGTTGGGGAGAAAAAACTCCAAGGTCCAGGAATAGTTGAAGAAATGGTGGACAAGGATAAGATCATCCAGCAGCAAATTAAAGCTGTTCAGATTCGAGAAAAGAGTTATGCTGATAATCATCGAAAATACCTAGATTCTGATGTCGGAGACATGGTATTCTTAGGCATATCACCATTGAATAGATTTATGATATTTGGGAAAAAGGTAAAGCTTAGTCCAAGGTACATCGGTCCTTTTGAGATCCTTGATCACATTGGAGCAGTGGCCTGTTGACTAGCACTCCAAGTGAACCTATATCAAGTACATTATGTATTCTATTTATCACTCTTGAAGAAGTAAATACCTGAACCATCGCATGAACTCAATCTATATGTGGTACTATTATAGAATGACCTATCTTATGAAGAGAAGTCGTTGAAGATCATAGATAGCAGGAAAAAAGTCCTACGAAATAAGACAATGCCCCTCATTAAAGTATTGTGGAGAAACCACAAGTTTGAAGAAGCAACATGGGAACCGGAGGAAGTGATGAGGCAGAGTTACCCACAACTATTTTAGTATGAGAAAAGAAAGTTTTGAGGGAGAAATTTCTAAATGGGGGAATGTTGTAACGACCCGAACATTCATGAATAAAATTACATTTCTTTTATTAAATGACTTATAGATATAGAAAACACATGAAATCCTTTTATTATTGTTATTGGGTTTAAATAACAGTTATGTATAATTACCATTGATAATATAACCATTAAAAAGTGATCACACAACTGTAATAAATTTAAGGTTTTTAAAAAGAATCCTTTCAACACAGAAAAAGGAGAGGATGACCTCATCCAGTAGACTCGGGCCATTGGATTCTCATTTGTCAGAGCTCATAAAGGAGGTAGTATCACTGGGATTTTCTCTTGACCAAGATCATGCCGAGATTCAACACTTTAATATTGAATGTAATCACCTATGAGAGAAGTTCAAGTTAATAGAGATTACCACCCCATCGATGTTATCCGAGCCACCCTAAGAGTCTGTCACAATCGTACACCTTACCCTTAGGTATTATGAAAGTTTTATAAGGAGTTGTGTAATAATGAATTAGTTACTTATTGTGTAATACTTTTTTATAAATAAAAATCATATTCCATAAATTCTTTTATTAGAATAGTTTTTCTTAAAAATATAATGAATTAGGTAAATTGTTTTTTAGGTAAATTAATCCTTTTTAGAAATATATAATTTATTAAATTAAACTGAGGTTTTATTAATATTGTTATAATAATGTTATTAGAACACTCATTTTAATTATAAGGGATTATTTTGTTTATTACTTATTGTTTTTACTCTATAAATGACTGAGTATTCAGTTTGATAAGAATTATATTTTCATACGATAAAAATAAAATTGTATTTTTAAGTAAAGAATTTATTTTGATGAATTAATGAATTTTTGGAATAAATAATATTTTAATAAAATATTATTATTATATAAATTTTATTAAATATGAATGATAATATAATTTTTATAAAGTCCAATGTAACTTCTATTATGGTTTGGAAACTATTTTTGTCAAAACCCATCAATTTTCAACAAATGACAGTTTTATTTTAAAAGTAAAAGATCACATATTTTAAAAATTATTTAGATAAAATGAATATTGTTTTTGGAATATATACGTCAAAATTATCTAATGTTGATTTTTTCATAATTTTCTGAAATTTGAGTTTTTGGGTATAAATTAAATACCATATAAATATATAATGTGTTTTATGAAATCATAATGACCCTATAGAGATGTAATAAAATACTATAAAATGGATATTCAGAAAATATATGTTTTAACTTTAAAATAATGTGTTTTTATATTTTTTTTATTAATTTTATAATGCCTTAGTGAACCCTCCAAGAGTTATAAAATATTTTAACATTTTAAAATGATATCCTTGACAGTGTGACTCACCTCCACTTAAGCAAGACTAATATTTTAATAAGTCCGGACTTGTAAAATTAGGTTTTAATCTTGATAATTCATGTTTAATGAGGGTTTAATCATGTTAATCCATGTGCAATAAGCCTTGTATCATGCTAATATCATGTTGTATATTGTTGCCCATTTCCATGTTATGATAATCATGCTAAATAATTCCTTTGTTTATTTTCCTCTTATTCTCCATCGATACACCTATTTCATAACATGTATTTTATTCTTTATGTTATTACTTGTTTACTACCTTAATGTGATTTATTTATCACCCTTTTCTTATGTATGTCCTTAGGTTATCCCATGCAATTCTAAGTGCGAATGAATGTTGTGGTCATGTAAAAGAAGTTTCCAATAAAGATGTTGTATTTTATATCCCAAGTTTTCATGTAACATTCCTAATTTCCCAGGACACTAGACCTCTTGATCCTCAGAGTTGTCTTAAGTGAAAGTTTATGTAATAAATCACGTTTAAATATGTAATAAAAATCAGGTTTGTTATATAACATGGTTCTCATAAGGGTTTCCCTATATAGATCTCCCTCATATCCAAATAGTGAGAGGAATTTATTATCAGGACTAGGATTAGGATAAGGGATCTAAGAATCACTATGTATCTCATTAGAATGATAATAAATGCACATATAGTTCTAAGAAATAATTCCCATGTTTTATCTTATATATAGGGGAGGGAATCATTTTTTAGACTTCACAACCCGGCTTAGGATATTAGATCCAAGTTTTACTATGTATCTCATCGGAAGAAGAAACAATCCACACATAGTTCTTAGAATGAAGATACCATGCAGAAATTTAGATCATATGTTAAGAAATGGGAATTTTATTTCGATAATGAATCTATAAACGAGAGATCACATTGGGATATCCTTCATGGATTTGCATCGTACGTAGGAGAGGGGGGTTATTTTTTTATTTTGAAACTAGGATTAAAGTGGGAGAATAATCCATCACTATGTATCTCATTGGAATGATAATAATGCCACATGTAGTTATTAGAAAATTCCTTACATAGTTATGGATCTCACGAAAGGAATAGAGAAACATTCAACAAATAATTCTATATAAATTGAGTTCATATGTAGGGAGAAAGAGACCCAAAGGGAATGTTCCACCCTAAGTAACTTAGAGTCATGTCAGATGAACTTCCACCAAGTTGTTAAAATTTATACAATAGGGATATGGGTGTTGTGTAGTTTAAGTTATTTACTCATAGAAATTGAAGTTTGGTTTTACCTAGATCTGATCCCCATATAAAGTGTAGGGCCTTGTTAATATTCCTAGTAAGAGAGATCCAACTAATTACTAAGATAATATTAGGTAATTATAAATTTTGGTTAGTGGATTATCCTAGGATAAGGGTTCCTTGAATCACTAAGTCTCTCATCGAAACAAGAATCAAAACATTGGTAGTTCTTAGTAATTTTCTCACATAGATCTGGCTCATATGGAAGGAAAGGGAAGGACATGTGAAGAAGTCCCCTAGGAATTTTTTTTTCATAATAGATGGTCTAAATGTTTCATTGTGAAACATAGTCATGAAAACTAGAATAATCATCTAAATACCTTAATTAGACATGAGTTATGTTCTATGTGATAAATATGAGGAAATTTGTAATATTACCAAGATTGTATTAAGTTAAAACCAAGTATTTTTCTGATACACATCACTTAATTTTGTTTTCTTATGATAGATATGTTTTCTACAGTTTTATGTTGTTTGAATATGAAGTTTTCCATGTAGTTTAACATCATTTTGTGGTGACTTTGGATGAATTTTTTTATCATTATGCACTGAGGATGATTTATTGCTACAGTTTAATATTTCATATATTTGACCAAGGGGTTTTCACCTCATTTAAGGTCATGATGCTCAAACTATGATGTTATAAATTTTAACATCATATAATAAGGATGATTTATCATAGTTTAACATCATGTGACTAAGATATAGGCCATGTAGTTTAACATCATTACATGATGAAATAACTCTGCTACTGTTTAAGGGATCATATCTTTGACCAATGGTTGTGCGTTTTAAGGTTAGGAATCCAGGACCATGGATTTGGATTAAACAAAATATTTCTTTTCAAATCCTGCATTGGCAGGGGGGATGATATGCTCCCCATCCATGATGATCATTAAATATTCATTATTGGAGTAAACCTTAAGAATGAGGAATATACACTCTTATTTTGGTTCAAATTTTGGATGTTTATTCCCATGTATCAAAAGGGTATTGATAACCAACCCCAATTAACCTTAGGGAAATGAAAAAAGGTGAAATTTATTATTGAATAATCATTCCACTCAACTTTAGTGAACCTCTATATAGTGATAGATATATAATAGTATTTCATTAATCCATTAAAACTCATGAAATCTCTTATGAGATTTCCCTCTTGCATATATATTTTTGAAAATGGAAATACAAAGTTAATGAAATTATACCTCAATGGAAATAACTAATTTTATTCTATATATAACAAAATATGGGTTTTTTTGTAAGGTAGTGTAGGTTCTGTTGCAATAGGACCACAAAGCATGAAAAAAATTTGGGACAATATTTCATATCTTTTTCTACCATTTTATAGATTATTTTTTATAGAGTTTTATTTAATTCTTCTATCTATCTGTTTTCCACTACATAGTATCATGAAAAATAGTTAGAATGTTTTCTATAATACTAATACAACCATTTTAGATTAGAATAGAAGAAGTTGGTAATTTTATCTATGAGTATTTTATGAGGGAATCCTGATATAATAATAACATTTGTCTTCATGAAGCTGATGATATCCATTTTCCCACCTTCTTTGAGGGATATATCCTCATCCCATTTTGTGAACAAGTCAGTGGAAGAAAGGATATACTTGAACTGCTTGACTATTTTTGGGGGATATGACCCCATGAAATCTATTCCCTAGATAGATAATATCCATGAATGTTTAGTGGTGTGAAAGTATTATGGGGATTGATGGATGAATTTGGAATGTATTTGAAAATAAAATGATCCTTAGCCTAGTTGGTAAGGTCTATCTATGTGAATCCAAGAGTCCCAGGTTCAAAATAAGTTGGAGGCATAATACTAGGTTACTGTATCAAGAACTGTAGAAACACGATGCTAGTATTGTACCAGTTACTGTAGTAGCCATGACTATTCACCTTAGGCCACTGGTTTGGGCTTGGAGTCCTTAAAGCCTTTGGGCCACCAGGGCCTTTAGGCCAGTAAAGCCTTTGGGTCACATTTAAGTCATTTGGTCCACCTCAAGGACTTCAGGCCACCTTAAGGCCTTCAGGCCACCTCAAGTCCTTCGGGCCACATGATTAGTGTAGCTACTCCAGAAAGACTCTATAAAAAAGAAGCAGCCCTAGAGGAGGATTTGGAGTAGGTACACTCCCCAGTGCAAAACCAATGGATTTGGAAGAATGAGAGGTTATAACTACGCCATCGGGACCAGGCAGGTTTGGCATGGGAAGCTTAACCAGATATCCATGCGAAGGTGGAGAGCTACAATCACAATATAGATGCTGGGGAGGGGAAGTTCCTTGTAGTTATAGTCTGGTTGAATTCCCTAAGACCTTCGGTCCATGTAATGTCTCCTAATCATATGGGTTGTGTAATATATAATCCTACGAAACTTTTAAGGGTTCCCCCTCATCCCTCGAAAGAGGGGTTATGAAAAATAAATAAAAATGAAAGCCTTCGGGACATTCGATATTGGAATGTTTTTGAAAAACATAAAATTTTATGGTGAATTCCATAAAATCCTATGTTATTTAAGGGGAAAAATAACAAAGTCTACTGATTTTATGGGAAATCATGATCCTTGATTAATGGGAACAACATGATCCTTCATGGAATTCATATATAAAATTGAGACTTTCTCCTTTTTAAATTCATCTGAGGATAACTCCATCAAAAACTCATTTATAAAAGACATTATGAGGATTAATGCTGTTATAAAGAGTAAAATTAACTTCATGTCATTTTATTTTCTATTTTATATATTATATTGATGATAAAATTCTATTTTGGAGATAATTTCTATGGTATATAACCATTCATTTAGAAAATAATATTGGTTGGGGATGGAATTGAACTCATTGATCTCTTCAATGCTATTACTAATATATAGTAATACCAATCAGTGGTGCACAATATAATGAGTGTTTCATTCTTATTTGAATCTTATAAGTCTATAATAACATTATATAATGCATCTACCTAGGCATTCAATGAATATGGGATGTGTGTCAGTATTGGTTCTAAGGGGAATTATTCCATAAAACCTCATACACAGTCAAGTAGTGGGATCGACTCTTCCTTTCTGAGGGCATAGTCACAGTCGATTTTTTCGATTACTAACTCTGAATCACCTTTTATTTTCAAGTTTTATATCAATATTTTCATTGAAAATTACAAAACTACAATGTAAACTTGATATTATACATCTTTATTGGTTAAACCATCTAACAATAAGAAGGAATAAGGTAAAACTACCTTAGATGGAGAGACATGGATGACTCTTAAATGGGATTTACTATGTTTGATTTCTTCTATTATTTTCCATGTTATTATTTTTATTGATCTATCAAAGTACATATTCTATTCATGGGGATAGTTATAGATATAAAATGATTCTTCATAATTCAATTTGTATTTCATTTATGTATTTTCTGCTCAAGGATCCTCTGTGAGAAAATCTACTAATGTAAGTACTTTTATTAGATTTTATGGTATGAACTAAATGTCAAAATACTGTAAAATAAATATCCACCATGCTAATATTCAAGTAAATATACTAAAATTGATGATATATTTGAGTAGGTTATTGTGAGTATCCAAGTGGATATTATAAAGCTGCAGGTAGTTCCTCAGCTTCGGAATTGAAAAGATTAACACAAAGATTTTTTTTTTTCAAAATATGAATATCAAATCTTAATACTAATAATAGTTCAACCAATATAATAGAGTTTATTCTAATTCATTGTGTTATTATTCTATATAGTAAAAATTACCAGTGATCACTCTAAGGGTGCCACATATAGAATGAATGGATTTCTATCAAAAGGGGGAATTAATACTGGAAGAATCAAAATGTATTTCTTGAGATGGTTCAAATCTTCCTGATAATCATCTATCCACCGATATTAGAATCCTTTATTCATCTATTTGGTGAAAGGAAAAAATTTCCTACAAGGATCAATATGAGGCATCAGATACAGGAATGGTGTCCCTAAATCCATATCAACTATTTGAGGTTATAATGAGGCATCATGTCATGTATTTCCTTCGCTTTCTCGGGATTGGATTCGATGTCATAGTAACATACTATGAAACTAAGAAACATCCCTGCGGTGACCCTGAATGTGAATTTCAATGGGTCCATATTCAAGATATTCCATCATAGATTATTGAAAATGGTCTCATGATTGGTAATATAGTCAACTCACTATTAGAATTTGACCACCAGATCTTTAACTTGACATTCAATGGTGTCCCCAAAGAAGTTTTTTGAAAATATGGTGCATGAAATGTTGATATGTGGAACCAGTATTATTAAAAAAAAACCATCACCAAATAAATGTATATTCTTTGGGATTACCTATAACTATTGGATTATTTATCTTCATACCTCATTCAGATTTTTTGTATCCTTAATATCTATCCCTAAAGGAGAGGTCTTTATAGATAGTAGTCACATCACTCGTAAGTTTTGTAATTAGGACTAGAAAATCATTTTTAAAAAATTACATTTGAGACATATATGGTTGATGTTAAATACGACCTTATAATTTTTTTCTCTACTGATACAATATTGGAAATCCATTTTGGGTATGGATCTCCCAAATTATGTTATATTTGAAAAATTATCAACCATGGCTTCATTCTTGGTAGCGTGAGTTCCATGCATTCTTCGGGCTTCCTACTTGTAACCATGATGATCCTCCCAAAAGTCTAAGTGGTGGGTAGCCATATTGAGATTTATTCATGTAATTTCTATGTAATTCATGAAGAAATAATCTCAGTTATTATTTATAAAATAGGTATAAAACTATTATTATTTGGAATTCATGTCTGCACAGATCAATATGGGTCGATGATCTTCCTCTGTGGCCATATTTATTTGTGTGAGTTTATCAATAGTGATGTAGAAAAATTACTCAAATGTTGGAGGTGAGTCCTTGAGATCCTATTACACTTCTTCCTCAACAACAATATTAGAAGAAATTCTAGATTACTTATAGATAGAATAAGTTTCAATATCCTCACATTTAGAAGATGATGTAGGAGAATTCCCAAGCTCTATTTGTGATGCCAGATTATTTTATGCTTCAACCAATGATGTATGATTATTATAAAACTCTAAGAATGAATAAATGGTACATTTACTTGGTTTACTTATTTTATTAAAGTTATCATGCGATTATTCTATTTCATTAGATTTAAATGACCTAACAGATATCATGAGATATTATGAAAGAACACCCCAATACGAACTTGTGCCTAAAATTTGATTGATGGGAAATACATATTCGTCATCAATCTATTTAAATTTGTTATATGGGGTCATTTAAAAACAATTTATATCCATGACCAAAGAAACATCACCAATCATGTGTTTTTTTATTCTCTTAGAAAAAAACTTATATTAATGTATTGGGACTCCCAAGATTCAAATGGAACCCTATCACTGTGAAAAGTCCAAATTTTTTCCATTAACATAGTATTTGACACATTGATGGTATAATGAAAGAAATGAATCATGCTAATGAAATTTTAGTATCCATATAAATACATTGAAATATATATCCTTTTGGACGAAAAATAATTCCGATTCAAATATAAGATCCCAAAATTGAGATCTGGGCTTGATTCAACCAAGATCTTTTTGCTCATTCTTATTACAAACATAAAGTGTTAATGAAGAAAGATAAAAATAAAACTTTCTTTAGATAAACTGATGAAGCGTTAGAGATGGAATGATATTGATTCCTAAGCCACTTTTAATGAAGGATCACTAAATGTCAATTTTTTCTAGCTTTCTATATATATATAGGGGATAATTTTGACCCCATATAATATTATCATTATCTTTCTCTGTAAAGGAGATGACCGCATGAAAATTCATATGATCAGTCTTTATATGATATGCTTCAGTAGTGGTGACCTCATATTTTAACTCTTGAGGTCTTAATAGGAATTCTATAAGATCTTTATACAGACCATTTGATAAATTGAGAGCATTTGTGATTGAATGATTACTATAATTGTTGATAAATTCATAATGATATCATAATTACTATCCAAAGGTATACATTTTCCTGACATGGAGATAAGATTGTTACTTTGAATGTTCATTGGAGGATGAAGTGTCTGAGGTAGATGAGAAAAGTATTTAAAGGAATTTTATTATTTATAGATTGAGTCAGCCGAGTCTGCCCCCTCGTATGGGCTAATCAGTTGGTTCCCCATTCATCAATTGGTCTTCTAGAATTTATTTTTTATGAATTTTGAAATATGTTATGGTACCTCCTCTTTTTTTGTCTCACTAAAGTGATTTCCATGGGTTTTAGCCATGTAAATAGCTTTAGTAAATAAATGGATGAGACGTTGGGATCATCCATGAACATATCTTCCCCCGTTCTCTTAATTTTTTTGGACTCTACTTTTGATTCCCTGATCCAGTATTGGGAATTTGGGTTCATAAGAATACTCTTCATTAGAGAAGGGTCCATTAAATTAATTACATTAATTAAACTATTGTTTAATTTCTCATCTGATGAGGATTCCATTTAGAGGAGAAGTGTCTGAAATGAACCAAACTTTTACAAATGAAATTCTATTTTTGAATAAATAAATTCCTTATTAAGTATTTTATTTATAGAAAAAAATAAACCAATCTGGTAATTTTGGATCATTATAAAATATAGGTAATTTTATTTAAAAGGACATTAAGCATCATAACCATTGATAATATACCTTTTGTACAGTTACTATTATGATTAGTATATATTAAGGGTTATAATGAAGTTTAATTAACAAGGAAAAAAGAAGAGATGAACTAAAATAGTAGGATTATACCCTATAAAACCCAATTATCTGAACTTCTAAGGGAGATGGAATCACTTGGATTTTCCCTTGAACAATACCAAGATAAAATTCAATAATTGAAACATGAATTAAACAATTTATTGGAGATGTTCAAGATTATAGAGATGACAACCCAAACCATGTTTTCCAAACCACCCTAAGTAAGTACCACAATGGAACACCTTACCCTTAGGGATTACACTGGTGTAATAAGGGGTTGTGTATATAGGCCATAGTAGTATCAATTTTTATGTTTATTTGTAAATAAATAATTATTATAATTATTTGTTTTCATTATTAAATTATATATATAATTATATATATATATATAATTATATTAGGTTTTTGAGGGTGCAATTACATTAAACACATGCACACAGAGGCCTTCAAGGTAGTTCATATCCACCCAAGGATAAATCACCCATCTAACTGCTTTATAACATAATATATTATTTTTGGCCCAAATTTCTAGTGGGCATGAAGACCATTACATGGCCCGTAGGCCCGAAAGTTTTGAACCAAGGCCCATTCTGGGAATAGTAAGCCATTTTCTACATTACCACTACAGTAGCACCACCACGACAGTACTCATCCATAACCACTACAGTGTTGCGTTCCACTACTATAGTGACGTCATTCAATAGTTCCACCACTGCTATAGTATACTAGAGTATTGCTATACTACCTATGTCCAATGGGTTTTCAACCCCCATTCAATTTTGATATAAAGAAACCAATTTTTTTTGAAAATATAATGTTTTAATAATATTTTTTATAAGTTTGATAATTTTGAAATAAATATTAATTTCGTAAAATATTATTATTAAATAATATTAGTTAATTAATTCTAATGTAATCTTTATAAGGGTCAGAAAATTGTTATTAACATAAAAGTAATTATTTTCTAGTAAATATGTTTTCTATTTAAAAGTTTAAATTATCATATTTATAGAATTATTTTGATAAAATAAATATTATTTTAAAAAATAATCACATTGATATTATCCAATTGTGAATTTTCCAAATTCTCTGAGACACTCAAATTTTTGGCTAAAAATTATATATAATGTATATACACTGTCTATATTATGACATCATAATGGCCAAAAAGTGAAGTATCAAAATATATAAATGGAATATATGACCAAATTTATATTTAACCCTTAAAATAATGTGTTTTTGATGTTATTTTATTAATTTTATAAACCTTTAATAAATACTCTATACCCTATATTATATTTTAAGGTCTTAAAATCAATTATTTATGAACGTGACTCACTTCCACATCACCAATGAAATTATTTTAATATTTATGGTTTTGGGACTTATAATATATCCTATTTTTCAAAAAACCTTGTAAAACACCATGGGATGGTTTTGGTTTTTATTATTTTATCACATAGATTCAAAAACCTTTATTTAAAATTTTATAAATAATTACTCCCTCATTTTTTATAAATACCCACCCAAAATCCTACTCCTCGTCACTCAAAAACTATTGAGTATGAATTTCATCTACCTATACCTCTCTAAATCCATACCAAGGTATTCCCAAGATCTTAATAAGTTCTTCCCAAGCTTTTAGAAGCACCCTCTAAAGGTAAGGGATTCTCTCCCCCTTCTCTTTATTCAAGCACATTCTTTGTCTCATTCCATTTTATTTCAAAATTTTCAAGTTATAATATCTTTTTACAAATCAATTTTAAGATAATTATAATTTCTAATTGATTATATACCACCTATAACTCTCTTTAAACCCTTCCATGAATCCTTATTTTCACCAGTTATGCTACTGAAATTATTCTGTGATTTTCCATACGAAACATTTGTGTAGTGAACACCCATCCCCATTTATACTCAAGGGTATTCACACACACACACACACACACACATATATATACATACATACATAAAATTAATTTATTTAAGAATCCGTTTTATGTAACCCCCATTCCATATTTCTGGGATTAAAATTAATAAAATACATCCTTATGTTGTATGATCTATGTGGAACAAAAATTCATGTATGTGATATTAATGTGATGAGTTGGCCCAAAATTATATATCCCTTCAAGGTATTGAGTAGTTATTTTATCTCATGAGATAACATGTATGGTTCATGTAAGGTTATCCGAATAACACTATTTTATGATTTATTAGTGGTTAGCCTAGACATATGATTTTGATGTCATGTTTTATGTTGTTTCAACATTCCTATGTTTCCTTGATGTTATCAACTTATATCATGATTGAATGTACAAGTATATGATCCTCACACTTTTTATGTCACCTTGATATGACTCTTGAATAACATGTATTACTTTCATCATGCTATTATTTGATCATTGCCTTACTCAACTTTATAGACCACCCATTTCTTATGTATATCCCTAGGTTTTATCATATAGTATTAGAAGATAAAAGGAATATAATGTCATGTTTTTTATTTTTTAAATAATTTTATTATATCCATGTTTCAAGTTATAGTACTATAAATATAATTAACTAAATAAACTACACCTAATGATCTTTTGGTATTGTATTAAGTGTATGTTTATGTAATAAATCAGGAATTAAGGTGTATTAAATACATTGGTTGTCAATGTTGGTATCAGATCAATGTTTAGTTATTTATGTGGATTAATATTTGGAAACATTCATTAAAGACTTAGGGATAAGTCTGAACATAAGAAAACATTCCTTTAAGTATGGTAAAGTATAGTGTATGTGGTTTCTAAACAATAAAATCCCAGTATAGATACTATAATTGGGTGTTTCTTTAGAATAGTTTTACCTTGTCTTTATAACTGTGAAAATGTTGAATTGGGTATTAACTTGACTATCATCCAATGCATGATAAACTGGCATTGTTTCACACATGGTTTGACACTCACATGGGATATTCTTTAGAAAATTTATGATCTCCTTATGAACTATCATGAAGGGAACAAAAATGTACATAAAATTTTATTATTGGAAGTAGACTATAGATAACTTAGAAATAAACATAAAAATAAATAACTTAAATAATATATTCAAATTATGATTTTACCTTAAATGTTTATAAATTTACCTTTTATTTTTGAATTAGTTTGAAAATTATCATCCCTAATTTTTAGAATTATTTTAGACAATGGATAAAAATTCATATTTGGAAATTTATCCATTTGCGAAGGGTCATTTATGATGGGATCCAGTTGAAACTGGATATTTTTCAACATGACCCCATTATAAATTCATGATGGCTGAAAATGGTGTTGAAAAAACTATTTTTAGTGTGATGGATCATCATAAAAAATTTTCTTCTTTAATAATGATTATACCCGTCTTCAGTATTTTTCAACCATATTTCAAGAAACAGTTATTTGTGACAATTTTTTAATTTTTCACAAATAACCCATTATGAAAATATTAAATTCCATGAAAAACAACCTATTGTGATGGAAATAAAATTCAAACATAAATTACTTATTGTGACGAAAATAAAATTCCATTACAAATAACTAAAAAAATATAATAAAAATAAAAAATGATAAAAAAATCTAAAAATATTTAGAAATTAAAATAAAATTATTTTTTTTAAAAATAATATATATATAAAACTATATACATATGAATTAATAACCATATTTCACATAAAATATTCATCCCAAAATCATCATAATATGTTTTTCAACAAAATTCATCAATAACTTTGGAGGTGGTGGATCATCTGGAGGACCAATTGGAGGGAACTGCATCCCTATACTCTACACAAGTTGTTACATGTAATCCATAATCATCTCACGATACTAATCCTACTATCAACACTCCTCCTCCTACACATCCTCCTTCTGTTATTGTTAGTGAATATTCTATTTGTCTCTATATGGGCTCTCTATAAACTCATCTTGATCATGTATCTTCTCATCATACTCTACATATGACTATGATGATCCTGCATGTTCTCCCATCAATCTAGAGGATCACCATAGAATAGTACCATAAAAATTGGCAGGTGTTAATTGAGAACTAATACCAACCACTCATCATTTTTCAATACCATACTGAGTGGCCTGAAACCTTGATTCCTTATCAAATCTTTGTGCACCAGTGGTCTAAACCTCAGTATTGCCCTGAATCTCATCATGTGTGTGAGAATTCATGAACTTATATGACTCTGTAAAATCTGATTTTAAATTAAAATAATTAAAATAATTATTTAAATGAAATTTAAAAATATAAAATATTATATTGACCACAATTTGATGTTTTCGGCTACTAGTAATCTCTCTAGTGAAAAGTTCAATGTAAATCATCTTAATAACATCAAAATCTATAACATCAGGATGGTCGACTCCATAAATGAATATAAAATAAAAATAAAAATTTAATGTATTTATAAATTATTAAATAAAATTACTTACCAAATGAAATTGATGAATACTAAATGTATGATTTCCAGCTCTATGCATGCCCCTATCTCCAGTAGTTATTATTTTATAATGGTCATATCCTCTAAAAACTATCTCCCATATGGGTTTTCATAGTCTCAATTGCACCATTCGGAAGGTCGACACCCATCCTTTCAGTCCTAAAGGCATGAAATCTTAAATAGTCAATATTTTCTTAGGAATTGGTACAAGATCATCATCTATCACTTGAATCATGCCCCACTGGTAATGTCATCTTTTAAAATATCATCCCTTGTAAGATTACAGTGTTGAAGAGGTTGGTTTCACCATGGAAAAAAAAGAAATTAGGGGCACAAATATCTGATTTAGCTATGACCTGAGGATAAAATGAGTTTTATTGATTGTTTTTGGATCAACTAGTTAGCAAACTTCTAAAGATACTAACAAATAATATCTTACAATTTACCCAATTCCTAAGAAACTAAAGTAGAAACACATTCAACTTGTGCATGTGGGTTGCTTAATTTCACCCCTCTAGATTCAAACATCTTATAGAGGTATCCTTAAAACAAATAACTCCTCTATGGTGTGCCCAATTTTTTTTAGAAGGGAAAAAAATTGGGGTGATCACTAAGCCTAATAAAATTAGGTGTTATGGGTTCTAAAAATCATAGAATATTTTTTTCCATATACAGTAAAATGTAACCATAAACTTTATAATCTTGGAAAGAATAAAATTTATTCTTTCAGTCCTTGAATGAAAGATGTTTTTGATATTTTATACCATCCTAAAAAAGATATTATTTCTATTATTTATATTCAAGAGGAGGTTACACATGATATTATACGATCTTATAAGTTGGGTTCAATGTAGGAGTTGGATTGAGTGTGACAATTATAGTTTCCACTTTACCTTTTCTCTTCACTTGAATTTTTGACATTGATCAATATTTAGATTTGATTCACTGAATGTAATCTTTCCATATCTACAAAACTATAATGATTTCATGAAACAATCCTCGATGTTTTTCTAGGATGATTGGAATCTATAACTTATCATGAAGTTTATCCCTATAAAGACAAAATATCTCCTCTTGCTGTAGTTGTAGGTTCAGGTAGTAAGTAAAAACCTTCCACTAATAAATAAATTTTTTGACTCTCTCATTATAATTATATTTACAATTTGAGAGGTTGAGGAATATTGTATTTCACAACATAGAGATGAATAAATAAATAAATTACCAATAGAGGTTTTCCCACCTCATGATCTACTTTGATAGTAAGCTGGTATACTAGATAAAAACTATCCTCTACAATGTATGTATAAATCATATGAGTTTAGTGTCTTCATGCTTCTTAAGTTTCAGCATCATGGGACTGGACCGAGATATAAAATGCGTCAGCTTCTATTTTAGATCCCCTGTTTCAATGAAAAGTGGGAATGTAGGATTCCAAACATTGGGTGGGGGAAGATTTGTGTGTAAACATTTGGGGTATGGTTTTATTTTTGGATACAATAGTGCACAATGTCCATTAATTGTTTCTAACTTGGCTATCAGTGAGTTAATTGTGTCAATGAATTATGAGGGTAATGCTGTTTTCACATGCACTTGAATAAGGTAATGACGGGTGGATCTTGAAGTGGTGTGACTACCTGCATTTGAGGATGATATTCATTATTGATTGACCTTGGATATTTCAATTGGCATGGTCCTAACTACTATCCCAATGGTGGAAACTCTTAACATCCTTCTACTATTGGATCAAAATAGATTTTTTGTATAGAAACTAGATTGAGAGGATGTACTGGATCTACTTTTTTGAGAATAATGATCTCATCACATTGAGGGAGATCTGTTAAAAGAGTAAGGTGAGGATCTACCTAAATAACATAACCAATGGGGATATTTAATATTAATTAATTTAATACCGATTCACTTTAAATCCTTTATTTAAAACTCATATTGAGAAGTTATTTCTTCAATTGTTGGGGGTTCAAATTCTTTAGGTAAAAAGAAGGGTATAACCGTACATTTTCTTTTCTTCTTTATTTAAATCCCATTAAAGTGGTGGTAGAAAAATATTTTAAGGAGTTCCCAAATTATTATCTAGGATTGGATTTCTGGTATACATACCTTATTTAAATATTTTTGAGTGGATTGTGTTTTTAATTGAAATATCATCCTCTCATTCTCTTTTACTAGATTCTTGTTCCATAGTAATTGAAGGGCTAACACTGATAAAATTTACCAACAGAAAGTGCATTGTAGGAATAAGATCACCATCGTAATTATAGGTGGGATTATCTCCCATGGGATATCCATTTAAAAAAGAGTTTTGATCATCAAGAGAAGTTTCCCTATTGATGTATCACATTGGTCTACAACCCGTATGAGACATTATATTTTCCTTCTAGGATTCTCCTAGAACTATTTTATGATAGGTGATCCAGATTAAGTCTATTAAAAAACTAATTATAGATGTTTCTAGGAGATAGATGGAGAACATGGTGGGAAAAATAATGAGGAATAATTTTGAGGTGCACCTTATAATTTGGAAAAGACTGACCTGGATGAGGGATTCAGTTGAGGTAAAAATACTGCTAGGACTGTGTGATGGGGTTACTCTTTATCCATCAATAAAAAATTATGGATTAGATTTTATGACCATGAAAAAGGATACTATGGTAAGAATAGCCATATCCTTATGGGCTGGGGCTATTTCTGGATTACCGATGTTACCATCTTGATCTTGTAGATCCTTTTTTGTATATTATTTGGGGGAAATGCATGATCTATATGTGAGATTCTTGCTATCAAATGAAATGCCATCATTTGTGATTTTTATTTCATTAAATGAAAAGAATGATAAATATTTTTAGAAGATATATTTTAGATCCTTTTGATGGATAACATTTTTTAGATTCAACACTTTGATTTGGTTATCAAAAATCCCTATTGATCATACTCTCTATTGTGGGTGGAGATCAATTATAAGAGTCATCCAAAATCTATGACATTGTATGATTACATTTTTTTTGGGATTTAATATTCTATTATCAAAGTGAAATACAATGATCCATGTTCACCCCATCCTCTAATATAGACACTGAATTGAGTATCAATGATTAACGAATATAGGGTTACAAAATAATCAAGGCAGGAATGTTGAAGATTTTCATGATGATTTCCCAATTTCAAGTGCCATATAACTAAAAGGGAATCCAAGTAGATATTTCAGTGAAATGATTCTATTTAATTAACATGATTTTCATATCCTTTATAGGGAAATAATTTCACTTTTAATTGGAAAAGAGTCTTCAAAATATTTATATGGATATGATGTATGTATTCCAATGTCAATTTTTTTAATGTCATACTGAGGAGTGGGTAGGGTCGAAAACATGAATTATATGTTGTCTTTGGACAATTATTTCCTCATGATCAACATGTTTTCTTTATCTTCTATAAGATATTTCTTCACTTTCTCTGACCAAAGGGGACATTTCTGAACATCCTTATTATAAAAATAGGGGTTGGTTGAAATATTCTCTATAGAAATAGATGTTATGAGATTAAAGGATGGTTTGGAGAATAACAATTTCCCCATGATATCTTTTGAATTATAAATAACATCTCTTATCATAGAAAATGCTTCAAGCATAGCCAAACTTATCTTCTTAACTGCATCATGATATGAGGGATTTCTTATAATTGATTCATCCAGGGGAGGAGCTTGTTGTGAAAAGGAAAAATCACTATGGGGAGGAACTTTATATAAAATACAATCATGGGTAAGTCTACTGTCATGGATTAAAATCTGAACAAGTGGAGGAGTCCTACAATGTATATCTCGAGGAGGACCTTTTGGGTGGACAATGTAATGGGGGAGAACATCCTGTAGTTTGATCTTATGACCATGAAGATAATTTCCAAAGTAATAATAATGAACATGGTTCTCATGACCGAAATAAGTATGACCATAAAATATAAAATTGTGGTAAATTATCTGGGAAGACCCCCAGAGTTTTTGGGATAAATGTTTCAGGGAGGATATTTTCCATTACAATTGCTTATTCCTTAATCTAGTAACAATGTAGTTGGATATTGGGTCATCGTTGATAAATATTTTAGGGCCTAAAAGAACCAATATTAATAAGATAAGGAATGTGGTTATGCTTTTGAAATTCATATCACCCCTGGAGAGACTTATTTTTAGATGTTCTTTGTTGAGATATCAAAGTAATATGTTGTGAAAAATGACTTTACTATGTGGGAGAAAACTTAAGAGGATCACATGTTGTTTCTAGAAGGTGAATAATTTTTTGTGTGGTTTTTGTATGGATATTTTCCTTTCTTGATGAAACCATTGGAATAGGATGATGATCTCTAGTTGGAACAAGAATTCATACCCGATCCTATTATCTGTTTATCATGGAAGTATGCCGATGGCCCTTCTAGATGGGTGGAGGAATATGTACCTTCTCATGAGTAGTCCTTGATCTATATTGATGAACTACTTTGGTGGTAGGGACAGGAACATGGGTCTTCCCCCTAACTATTTCTTCTTCCAAGATGTACTTTCATCTTTGTAAAATATTTGAAGAGATATATTCCATCCCCTCTATTGGTGATGAGATATACCAATGAGATTCCATAGATGGAATAGGAATGTGTTCCATTTCCTTGGTTAGTGCAGGGATATGGGCCTAATTATTTCCTCTAATTTAAATTGGGATATACTGACGAGATTCATGTATTTGGGTGGGAATGTGGGTATGCCCCCTATTCATTGGAGAGATGCACTGGAAAATTTCTTTGGGTGCTTCTAAAATGTGCTGGTAAGATTTATGGGTGAGGAAGGGATGTATTCTTTATTGAAGAATTACACAATAGTATATTGGTGGGATTATTTAGTGGAATTAGGGTCATGGTATTTCTTTTATTTATTGGTGATTTTCATCCCTTGATGATCTTTCTGGGGTTTTTGGATCTGGGTGACCTGAGCTGAGACCCATGGTTTATATTTCTCTGTGAGATGTGGGCTTGATGCCAAATGCAATTAGCTGCGATGATAATAGAGAGGATCCTTTCAAGGTGAATCATGATCTAGGGTGAGGCTATTATCGACCAACTATTTCACCTCCCTGAGGTGCGGGAGGTATCAACTGATACATTTTGGGGAAAGTCTCCTGAAATAGTTTGAAAAAATAAGAATTGACACTTGATTATTCATCACCACTCATCACTAAGTGGATGACTGGTGGAGATTCATATCTTGTAGGGATTCATGTGAATCCAACAATATTGGGATAATACTATTAAGGTGGTACTCCCTGATCAATGCATTTTCCACTCGGTGTTTAAAATAATAGGTCTTTGATTATGTCCTCTAGTGTGATGAGGACCTAGTTCATATGGGAACATATTCATATGTTCATCAGGATTTTCAGGAAACCATTTTGATTAAAGGGATTTTTGGTGAATGTTTATGTTGATTTAACATAATAATGAATAAGGAAACCCATAAAAGTAACAACACATGAAAAAAATTCATGAATTACTAATTACTTTAAATTATCTATGCTGTGCTCATTTTTATTTTACAAGATGAAACGGAATGTCATGTGGGAAACTCATTTAAAGATTCACATTGGTTTCACCAGTTTTTTTACATAGAGGGTATAAATTATCCATTTATGGGGAATTACCTGCACTCTTCAGACTTTTTCTAACTGGGATTATTTGTGGAACCATAAACACCCAACGGTTTCCATATCCGTATAAAACTACGGACCTTATTTCATAAGAAAATAGTCATTGGGGTGTCTTACAAATGACACTTTGGGACTCACATTGGTCAAGAGGATGAGAAGTTGGGATCATCATGACTTGTTTGGATGGAATTATTACATAATCTAGGACTCTATTATATATTTAAGAAATATCTATTAATCTTCACTAAATCATTATATATGATTAGTTTCCCTTATGTTTACAATTAGTTATTTACGTATAAAAATTTGAGAATCTATATGTATAATAGGATCTCTATCAATGAAACAATCAATTTGTATCACAAGTTTTATATTAATGTTATAATTTGTATATATCGAAGGTTATCTTTCAATATTAGAATATGTAAGTATCATAAGTACCGTATCATGTTTTATTATTTTTCAATGCATGTATTTAACTAACTATGGTTTAAAGCTACATAGTTTGGAACTCTATAATTTATTATCATCTAAGAATATGTTTATTATTTTGATATTGGGATCGACACCTGATCGGGTTTCATATATATCCTCATGAGTGGAATTAGAACACAAATAGTCCAGTTCCACTTAATGGGACATGTGATAACTTTTTGTGTAATGTGATAAGGATGAGACCATGAAATTTAATATTATATGGAAAGGATATCCATGTGAAAGGGGCCTAGAAAAGACTATTTTAGGCCTTATAAATGATTGTCCCTTTTTAGTTTAAAGGACCTAATAGTAATATATCCCTCCATTTAGTTTCATTGTATATTTGAGAATATAGCCAAATAAGGATGTTAATGGGTTGATGATGTTGGGTATGAAACTCAAAGAGGTATCCTAATTCTCTCATTAGGATGTGAATAAAAGTCTTTGTAGTTTGATAAAGGTGGGGTTTATACCTAAAGGGGAGGCCTAATGATTAAATTTGGATTATTCTAGTGACATAATTTAATAAAGTTTTTAAGATCACCTGATCCATGATTGATGTGAGAAATAAGGGACACCAACAATTTAATCACATTTCTAATTGGTTTCAAATGGGACTTGCACATGAACTAGAATACCAGAGCCCAAATTACTTTATCATTTATTGATGGATGATAAATAAATTATGGAAGGTAAGGATAATATAAAATCCTACAAGAAATGCAAGGGGATTACTCAAAATGGAATTATGAGGAGGATCTTCTCCCCATCTACTGATGGACGAAAGAGAGGCTATGATGGGGTAGCCAGGAAGAAAGTACAGGGGATTAATCTAAGAAGGATTCTCATTTTCTAATTATTTACTATTTTGAACCCCATATTGGGGATTATCAATTAGTTAATCATATAGTACAAAGTGACGATGCTACCTGAATCACTTTTCATTTTAGGGAGTATAAAGGAGGTGAGTATCACTACCCAAAGTGAGAAGGTTCACATCACTACCTTTGAGATTTGAGAATTAGGTACCAAGAGGAACCATGATTGTGAATATCCAAAGAAACCAAATAATAGGGAGTTTAATTGCGGGACATCCTTTACCAATGTAATGCATAAACAAAAGAGGGTCATTTTGGTGTGCCCCATATCCTAATCATATGGGTCTATTTTCTTTAGAGGAGGTCTTAATCTTTCATTTGTTGAGTTTTGATGTTGATGAGAGAGAACCATTTGGATACCTCACAGAGGGGGATAAAGTGAATCCAAATGAAACATGGATAGAAATATTGAGAGAGGAGAGTTAAATATTCTTGTGATACCCCATTTCTAATACTGGTCTCCCTATGCATGATGGTGACATAACAAAGGGGTCCTCTGTAAATGGAATTCCTCTATGAATGGATTTTTTCATGAATAAGAAAATATACTTTTTAGATGGCTAGGTGTCCATCAACCTTTGCGAATGATGTCCTTTTATCAAGGCCTTTTATGAAGGATTCGTTTTTGGGGTGTTTCTCTTCCTTTGAAGTGATAATGTCTCCCATGGTATGCAGTGAGATCGAATCTCAAGGTTCCTGAAATGAAAATGTTCAAATTGTTATTTCTACTATCTCTATTAATCCCAGTTATCTCTTTGTATGTCATTGTATCCTACCATGGGGGGTGGGGGGTTTATTTGTAGGTGTTTCAAAAAAAATTATTTTCTAAACTTTACAATGGCATAGAATGTCATACACTATGTTGTGGGAATATGATCATAACCTCAACCCTCAAACGAATGTCATTTTTGGGGGTCGGGTGTGGGGGGGGGGGGGGTAGAGACACTTACTATATCCTCAAAATAATCTCATTTATGGAGGGGGGTGGGGGGTGAAAACCAACACCTGGCACTATAAATAAATTTCATTCTATGGGGGAGAGAATCCCACACCTTTAACCATAAATGAATTTCATCTGGTATGGGTACTATGTAAATGAGTAGGTTATGTATGGTGTCTTGGGGTGCTATGTTGAAAATGATGATTACTATGCTATTTCAAATAATATTTTAAATTTACTCTAATTTTTATTTGTATTTTATTAGTTTTCTCAAATGTTTTATTAAATTATAATTATCATATTATTTTCAAATTTTTAGGCATCTACAACCACATAACCCCTTTCTAAATGTCCCCTGCTTCATGAATTATTACATCCACAAGGGATTATTTTAAATCAAAATTTTTATCTTTAATTGAAAATGTTAGTCATTAAGCATAATTATTATATTTTGGATTAATAATTATATTTACCATTTTATAAGATATTTAATCTTTTTTCTCTAGGTAAAATGATGTTTTTAAATCAAAGAAGCTTTATCGATGAATTTCTTTCTCATAAAATTGTAATGTTTTTAAGGAAAAAATACCAGCTCTATTAAAGATAGATTTCCCTCCATTTCTATGATCATTATTCCCAAGAATATTTTTCATTTATTATTTTGAAACCAAAATATGTGTTTACTCATGTGACCTCCATATTTATCTTCTACTATTTTAAAATGTATGTATTATTACCTCTTATAAGATGCATGTTTTCAAAAAATACATTTAGAATATTCAAAAGGTTTTCTATAATTTTAAAAAAAATGTTTTATCTTAAAATCAAATATTTTTTGATAAAATTTATGTATTTTCAATGATATTTTTCTGTAATTCATTATAATATGATTTTAAAAAGTCTTCTTTTTCCCTTAAAAAACATTTTGAACATAATTTATAATTCTATGTTTTGAACGATTTTGTGATTTTTTTAGGTTTAAATTATATTTACCATTTATTGTATATCATTACTGAAGTGAAGTTTTGATCACTATATATATATATTATTATGATATGATTTATATTTTAAAAAAATGATATTTTTGTTATCCTATGATTTCTTAAGTTCTTATTGTGTGATATTTTTGAAAGAATTAGGAGACCCATTATTTTTCTATCGGTTCATTCTGATATGATGAATGGTTTTTTTATAGAACAAATATTTATGGATGAGGGAATGGTGGGTTTCTTTACAGACCTCAATTTAATTGGATAAAGATTTATATCTCATGAATAAAGGCTGTTAAGAATGTACAATGTTTTTCTCACTACATGAATCATGGACATTTTGTTTGTTCACCACATGAAGTGTGGGAATTTTTTTGTTCATGTCATGAAGAATGGAAATTTCTTTTATTCCCAACCTGATCTATGGACATTTTTTTGTTTACAGAAAAAAGTGTGGAAATTTTTTTTAACATGAAGTGTGGGAAATTTTTTTATTCATAACATGATGTGTTTGAATTCTGTTTGTTAACAACATGAAGTGTGGAATTTTTTTTTCATAAACATTTAATTTTAATATATTTATGATTCTTTGAAAGTTCATTGTTATGATATATTTCAATAGGGAGTTACATTTAGAAGCCATATTTCTATGATTATTTTCATGAACCATCCCAATGGGTCCCGAACCATAATAACCCCAACCCCGCCTCCAATAGGCTAGGTGTTGGAAACTATCACCTAATAGATATATCAATCAAATTTCACGACTTAGCCTAATTTACCTATACACATGCACACATATCATTGAAAAACATTACTTAAATTTAAAATAACTAAAAAAAATTAATGCATACATCTAAATCCCACTATCTGAGTATGACAACATGTACTGAAAGAAACGAGTGTCAAATACATGCCCACAAAAAAAAGTCTAAAAAAATTTCATCCTAAATGTATAGACGAGGAATGATATAAAGATAGCCAAAGGAACACATATCAGTCTTTCTAGATCACTAATAAATACCCAGTACTAGTCCCTCTTGGACTCTATCAAAAGGGTGACCATCTTCATATGACATGACATGTGCGGGCAAAGACCATGAATGGGATAGTATAAAAATACCTGGTAGGACATCCCCAAAACACTAAGCATATAACAACAAAAGTAATAGTCACCTATACACAAGTATATGTCTAAAACACATATAATAAGAATATAAAGATATAATTAACAAAGAAACACACTCTAAATGTAATGTCTCAATCATAATGCCAGTTTAGGGATTCTTTCTAAAAGATTCCACAAAGAACACATCCAGGACACACACTCCATGAGATAAATAACACTAATGATGTCCATATGAGATGTATTGATTATTGCGTCTTTCAATTATAATTATACACTTCAATTATGAAGATAATGATACATATATGAGGATCACACCAAAGGCCATGGGGTATACCAAAAAATCAATAAAGAATAACCCTTTAAGTAAAGGATTTACACCTACATGGTATTGGACAATATGATACTAAGAACTCCACTTAGGAAAATATGATAATAAAGTATCTCACTATAGTAATCACAGAAAGATTATAATAATTATATATAAGAAGTCCTAGTGAATTGATCACTATCCTACATGTTAGACACAATTTCATACGAACCCTCAAAGAAAGGATCTAGTGAATACTCTCTAAAAAAACTTTTCCAAGATGAAGAGGAAAAGGGGTATAACCTAACTTTGAAGGGATAAAAAACATGTAATAGTAGTACATGGAACTTCCCATTGACACCAGGTTCTTCATATTTAAAATGACCCATGTTTATTCTTGAGTACATGGTGTGTTTGATCCTGTGTAATAATGATCATATCCATGTACGGATAGGTGTTCCCATTCCCATGAATGTGTATCTCCTTGGGTATATTCCCAAGAACAATTAACGGTTCACATGCCGTGTTATAGGGGTCACACACCTTGTGAAGCTTAACTTATCATTGAAACCCTAACATCATAACATAGTTCCCACATAACATGTAGCTCCACAATACAAGCCACATTCTACGGGATATTATAGAAACTAAAATATAGTTCTTGTATATTTAGATGATCCTTCGACCATTGATCTAACCACACCCCATATCAAAAATCAAGGAACACTATTCATTGATCCTCACCATCTTCTATCATCGGAATCTGGTCACAAAAATTCATGGGAATTCCATCCATTGGATATCTTAGTATCCACACATCAAACCCAGATTAATAAACTTCAATATGGTCTCAATATATTCTTGTAACTTGATCCATCTGTTGATCAAAACCTGGATAAGCGATATCAATCCATTTAACCAAGAAACATGTTCTCAATGATTGATTGTCCAATATTTTTTAAATGAAAGACCAAGGGATTTTCCCATAATGAATGAATAAATGGGGGGGAAAATTCATAATAAAAAACAAGATGAATGAAACTCCTAAAATGTTCATGTAAGACTCAGTTAGTTTCTATTATAACAATGCATTAAGAGAAAATAAAATAATCCCAAATAAATTCACCAATTTCTAGATAAATCTAACCCATACATGTGATATGTACGATCTGCGAATCAATTCGTTGGGAGATTGATTTGCGTTCACTATAGTAATAATAAAACATGTATATATTGAAACAAAAATCAATATCTTAACTTTATTGTATCAATAGACGATGAATAATGGTTTTGTTCCATTTTCATTGGTGAGATCCCTGAATTTTGTTTCACACCGATCAACGACCCTTGATCTGTTTATCATTAACCAACCTAAGTTCCTCCAATGAAACCTATAGATATCTAGGGTTATGAAGATAAACCTTTGATTTTAACATTTTTATATACTTATGAAAAATAATTAGTTTATTTTGTCTTTTCAAATTAAATAAATTAATTCAATTAATTTATATGTTATCCACGCCTGCCATGACTTTTACACAAACACCCTGCCCTGGAAAAGGTTATTTGTGCCTAAGGTAAAAACCATTCTGTAAACTCAATGAAGGACTCAAATTTCTGATAGAACCCTCCATTTATTAGTTATTCTTAATTCTTAGGAAAGATTTGGGCACATTCATGTAATATATTTAAATATTTTTCAAAAATCAATTTTAGGCACACCAAGCCTCGGAATATCACACTGTATTTTCTTCTAGATTTGAAAATAATATATATAATATTCCAAAGTAAAAAATGGAAAAAAATGATTTCATTAAATTCTCCCCACCTTGGGGATATACCTCCCGAAAATCCAAAACAAAAGTATATACAAAGAGATGTGGGTGCTGATCAAGAATCTAGGTCTCCACCTCCTAGGTGCTCTCCTAAAGATTCTTATTGTACCACTAGACAAACACTAACGGAATCACTTTCCCATGAAGGATCCTCTCCTGCATATCCTCGATCTTTAATGGGTACTCAGCAAAGGTTTCTCTATCCTAGATGTTCAGCTCTATCCTATCGATAATGTGTGATAGATCATGCACATACCTCCTCAGATGCGACTTGTAGATGATTTCATGTACCTGGTCAAACTAATATGGTATAGTTAAAAGGTATTCCACCTCACCAAATCAACATTGTATCAAAAAAGGTCTAATGAATTTTAGATATTGACCTCCACCCTTTCCAAATATATATATTATCCATCGAAGAGAAACCCATAGGAACACATGATCTCCATCCTCTAACTCCAAAGTCCTCTATCATCGGTCATCATAAGACTTCGGATGGATCAGTGCAGTCCAAATCTGCTTCTGGATGATCAGAAACTTCTCTATAGTGGCTTGTACCATCTTTGGACTCATAGGTGTTGACACTCTTGGGTTTGTCCCAAAAATTGGTGACCTTCAGGGTCACCTTTACAAGGCATTTAATGGCACTACATTGAGGGTGGAATAATAGCTTTTGTTGTATGAAAACTCCAAAAATGGTAGGTGATCCTCCAAACTATGTCCAATTATAACAAGAAATCTCGCGGTATTTCCCACAAAACTGGAATGGTCTGCTCATTCTAGCCATCAATTTGGTGGTGAAAATTAATGATCAGATGTAGTTGAGTTCCAAAAGCCTCCTATAATCCCTTCCATAACTAAGATGTGAAGCAATAATCATGGTAATTAATGATTTTCAAGGGAAATACATGGAGTCAGACTATCTCTTACATGTAGAGGTATCCTAATCTCTCTACTGAACTCTTCTCATGTATATATATGAAGTGGTATAACTTGGTGAGTTAGTCTATTATCACCCAGATAACATCATTTCCCTTGGATAGATATGGTAATACCATCATTAAGTCCATGGATACCCCATCACACTTCCAATATATCACCTCAAGGAGTTTAGCTATACCCACTATAACCTGGTGATCAGCCTTCACTTTCCAACAATTAAGGTTTTCAAAGACAATCTATGCAAGTCCCTTATCCATCCCTTGCCCCCAAAATTTTTATTTGAGGTACTTGTACATATTTAACACACTTGGATGTACCACCAAAGAATATATATTAAACTCTCTCAGAACCTTCTCCCTCAATGTAATAAGTACCATCATGCCTCCTCTAAGAATAACAACATGCTCCCGCCCTTATAAAATCCATCCGAAGCATGTCTGACGGATATCTGAGTATGTAGCATCTCAGAGTTGGTTTCCCTAAGATATTACTCCCTGAGTGTCTATAAAAAATAAGGGGTAACAACCATCAACTAGAGTTAATATGATCCATCCCCATCTACAAAAGGATACCTATAATGATTCCATCAGCTCTGACACCTTGCTCAGTAATTTCGAACAAGATCTCCTTCTAAGAGAATCTACTACCATGTTCTTATTCCTAGGAGTATAGAAAATATCAATGTTATATACATGATGGAACTATATCCATCACATCTATCTCAAGTTAAGATCCTTCAAAGAGAAGATGTCTTTGAGACACTTTTGGATAGAATAAATGATAACATGCTCATCCATCAAGTAGTGTCTCCAAATATTTAGTTCAATGATTATTACTACAAACTCAAGATCATGGGTAGTGTATTTATTCTCAAGTGGACTCAAATGACATGAAACATAGGAATTCACCACCTACCTCTACATTATAAAAAAGTGTGATTGGTTTCTAATGCATACCATACGTACTAGAAACTCTCTTATGGAAATATGAAGATGGGTCCACTATTCAATATTTTCCTCAACTCCTAGAAACCCTATTGGAACCTCTCTGTCAACACAAAAGGCTTCTCCTTTTAAGGTCAAAGCTATCAAGGGAGACAATTTCTCAGAGAAATTAGGTTTGAATCTCTGATATTATCCTAAAAAACCATAGAATCTCTATATTTTAGTCATGTTCCTTGTTGGATCCCAAGATAACCTTTACTAGAACATCACCGGGTCAACGGTTACTCTATATAATGAGATAACATGTCCCAGAAAGTAGACTTACTAAATTAAAAACTGGAAATTCTAGAGATTTTCATAAAGATAGTTCTCTCAAGGTACATCCAAAACCATCCTCAAGTATCTCACATGACCCTCCTTCGATTCTGAGTACAAAAGTATATCATCGATGAAGACTACCATGAACTGGTCTAAGAAGGGATTAAATATCAATTTCTTGAGTCCCATGAACAATGACGGGGAATTAATCACACTGAAGGGAATCACCAAGTACTCATAGTGAAAATAACAACATCTGGATGTCATCGTCGACATATAATCATCTAATACTCACAATTATTGATAGCCTGCTCTGAGTTCAACATTTAAGAACCATCAGACCACACCCAACTGATGAAATTGTTCACCAATCCATGGTAGTGGATACTTGTTCTATATGAGAACCTGGTTTTTGTGATGGTAATCCACACACACCCTTAATATCCCATCTTCCTTCTTAGTGAACAACACTAAGGATTCCCAGGGTGAAGCATCGTGTATATTAAGTCCTTTCCTCTAATATTACTCTAATAGAAAGCTCAGCCTGCAAACTCCATGGGTGACATTCGATATGCAGGTGTAGATATCAAGGTCATACTAGGGTGTATATGAATGCCAAAATCTATTTCTTGGTGTGGGGGTAAGCATGGAATATTCTTGGGAAAGGCTCCCTTATACTTTTCTACCACTAAATGGAACTAAAAACTCATAGAATCTATTGTACCAAGGGTCATGTTAGTCAATAGATTATTAATTGGTTGGACCCTCCTATAAAAACTAATAAAATCATTTCCTATACCCATGGTTCAAAACCATGGGTATAAATCAGAAAAGTGTGAGTATAGGCTACCTGTACCCATGATTCTCTAATCGTTGATGTTGGAAATTTCAATGGAAATACCAGTACCCATGGTTTGGTCAAACCATGGGTATGTGACCTTTATTAAAAAAAATCCTTAATGAGGATTTTATCCTAACACCTTCCACTAATACTCCAACAACATTACCACCATCCTATAACACATTTTGGGTCCTTATATTGAAACATATATATATTTATATGTATATGTACATATATATATTGATATAATATTATTTATTATAATTTTTATTATTATGAAAAAATAATGGGTCAACTTATACCCATGCTTTGGTAAACCCATGGGTATAAGCCCTTTATTAAAAAAAATCTTCTGTTAGGAATTTATCCCAACACCTTCTTCTTATACTTGAAAAACTTTACCACAATCGTATAACACATTTCATGTTATTATATTTAAACACACACACACACACACATATTTTTATATATAAATTTATTTATATAAATTATTTATTATTATTTTTATTATTATGGAAAAAAGTGGGCCAACGTATACCAACACTTTACCCAATCCTTTGGTATAGGTGCCCATAAATTTTTTCTATACCCATGGTTCTGTAAAACTGTGAGTATAGGTTATTCTTGTGAAATTATTTTTTCCCTGTGAATCCTATTTACATGGTTTACAAAAACCTTCAGTATAGGGGTGACCTATACCCACAATTTTTGGTGAAATGTGGGCATAGGTTCTTCCCACAAAAAATTTCCCCCCAAGAAACCTATTCCCATGGTTTAAATAAACAATGTGTATAAGGGTGACCTAAAGCCATGGTTTTTAGAGAACTTTAGGTATAGGTCCTTCCCATGATTTTTCCCATGGCTATAGGGGTGACCTATGGCCATGTTTTTTCTAAAACCATGGGTATAGCCATGTTTTCCAGTAGTGACATGAGTCCATCTTATGCTGCAAGTGTTTTTCTTTCACCCACAAAGAAAACCCCAGTCCCATCACTGTGGACACACCGTATCCTCTACGTGAAACAACATATACGTACATGAATAGTAGATAACCGATCCATACCTAAGATGACATCGTAAGGTATAATCATTTCTATAAATACATCCTAATAGAAACTCACACCTCAAAGAGTTAGGTCACACTGTCACTACAATGGTGTGATTACTGATTCATCTACCATATAAGTCTCCTAGCACAAGGGTCAAGCCAAGGAATCAATTAGAATCTCTAAGTCTCAAAACAGATAAGTCCAAATAAAGGAATGACTTACACCTATGTCTATCAGTACAACATCTAAGGTAAAAAAATAGATCATATCTTATATCATCCATAGAGTCTCTAGGTCATAATTCCTGATAGCCTGTAGCAGGACTCACCCTTTTCATACAGTTCCTTGAGCCAGGTGTGGACCAGCTGGGGGTGGTGGTGGAAACAAAGTTAAAATGTACACCATATCTATATGATCTCTTAGCTCCTCTTCTATGTACAATTCCTAGAATACCTTTATTCTCCCACCATTGGATCTTCCTATGAATCCCAACCATTGTCTCTCTATCAACCATATGGTGGGTCAGAAAATACCTCATGATGTGTCCCCTATCGTGAAATGAGTAGCACTTCCTCTCCCAAGGTTGACTAAACTAATCATGTGAGCCATGAAATGTTGAACCTATATCATGTGATCACCTCCTAAAAAATATCACACATCCAGTTCCTTGAGACTGACATAATCTCCCTACTTCTAAAGTCTCTACTCATGAGTGCCCACTATCGAAAATAACTATTTGCATCTTCTCATCTAAGAAATGCTCGATCATAAAGGTACGTTGTAGCACCCCAACATAATTAAAAATATATAGATGTGTAATTCTGGATCATATGTCTCTACATATTCCTTTATCAAAGATCCAATTTCAAAAAAATTGATCATAGACCATATCTATTAAGTACCTAGAAAGGTTAGTGAACCTCGATGAATAATCTTACACTATTGTACTTCCCTATTGAATTTGTACAATCTCTTGGATGCACCCATACATTAACATAGATAAAGAGAACTCCTATCTAGAGATACACTCAAACATTGGCCATGATAGAGTCACCTCAACATAAATTTTTTTCACTAAACGTACCATCGTCCTACAAATCAATGAAGATAAATTTTTTCCAGAACCACAATCAGATCTATCAGTGTCATAATATGATGAAAAAATAACATCACCACCTCAAGAAATCCCTAAACCACCTATGGATCGGGCACACCTTCGAACTTGAGGTGTCTTTGTCACTGAAACTCATGAAGATAACTTAGCATTCACACCTCATCTTCTATTATGGCGGGTAACATATCCTACTCAATAGGTGGTGGTGTAACTGGTACACTAACTTGAGGTAAAATCTCTAATAAAATCCTCTGTATCAATTCTTTATCACTTAGGAAATCATCATTGAGATCCTGATACTGAATCCTGTCTAGAATATTTTATAGAGGCATCCCAAATTAGATAATATATACCAAATTTATAGAGTATATCTAGAGATCTGACTTAAGAAGGACATGTAAATCACAACCCATTCCTATATGTTTCATGTACCGCTGTATTCCCAACAACCAGTGTATATATTTATTGATTCGAAAAGTAGGTGATCATAGTCTTGGTGAATGGATACGTTATCCATTGCACCAAGACTGGAGAACCTAGCTAGAATGTCGATCTTGAAACACATAAAACTATTTCCCAAAACCATTCTCATAGACTCTGGTGCTAGGGTAAAACTGATTCCTCTGATACCACTATGTCAAACCCATACGAATGGGAATCAAATGATAACCACCCCAAGCCTACCTCCAAGAGGCCAGGGTATAGAGACTAGTTCCAAATAGGGATATCACTCACGTGGAAGGCCTTATACTAATGTAAATATATAGACACACACATCTCTAAGCCCACACAATGATGAAACATAAAAAAACTGACAAACCATGCATTCATGCATATAAACCCCACCATCAATGTACAATGACTTGTTTTTTATGTAAAGAGGGACAAATATAATCTCACCACCAAGAGTATGAAAAAAATTCCAACATGAAAGTATGGATGGGGATTACTATCAACATAACCATAGGAACACACCTAGTTCTATCTATATCACTAAGAACTACCTAGTCTTGGTACCTCTAGGACTCCATCAAAAGGTCAATCATCAACATAAGTCAAGACACATGCAGATAAATCCCATCCATGGGTGAGTATAACTATACACAGTTGGCACCCCAAAAAAAATCGTATAGGGAAAAGAATAAAAATCATCTATATATAGTTATATGTCTACAACACATATAACATGAATATCTAGATATACTCAATAAAGAAACACCATCATAAGGTGATGTAAAAATTGTAATGATTGTTTAGGGATTCTTGCTAATAGATTCCATATAACATTTATCTATGAGAACACAATCCAAGAGTGAATAACACCAATGACATCCATCCGAGATGTACTACCCAGTGGGTCTTTCCATTTGATATATATAATGGAAGTATAAAAATAATGATACATAAGTAAAGATCACACCCAAGGCCATGGGGTATACCTAAAATTCAATTCAAAATATCATGCTAAGTAGATGATCGAAACCCAAGTAGTGTCGGTCATGATAATACCAAGGACTTCACCTATGTAAAGATGATGATATAGGATCTCACTTTGGGACTCATAGAAGGATTCCAAAAACTCTATCCCAGAATTCCCACTGAAGGGATAACTATCCTATGTGTAGAATGTGATTTCATGCTAAAACTTAGGAAAAGGATCTAGGGAATGCTTCATAATGAAACTTTTCTAAGATGAAGAGGGGAAAAACTATTCCAACTTTGATGGTGCACACAGCGTGTCCAGGTTATACATGACCTCTCCCATCAACACCACGTTCTTCCAGTGTAAAATAACCTCTTTCTATATTCGTGTTCATTCATGTGTACACAACATGCCCAAGACTATGTAGTTATAGCTATGTAAATGTATGGATAGATGTTTCCATGTATGGATAGCTGTTCCCATGTCCATGCATGTGTATCTCCCTTGGTGCACACCCAAATGCTAGTAAAAGGTTATATGCTATGTGATAGGGTTCACATGATGTGTGATACTTGACCTCTCATGGATACCCTAACAATACACCTAAGTTATCACATAGAGTGTAGATCCCCAATACACGTTGTGTACTCTATGATTTCCCAAAAACTCAGACATGGTTCATGCGTATTCGATTGTTGATTGGGCCATGGACCATGCCGGAAATCAACGAACACTATCTGCTGAGGCTCACCATCATTGATTATCAAAATCTAGTCAAAAAAATGCGTGAAAAATCCCTATGTCATATCTCTCAGTTGCCGAAAATCGAACCCACCTGAAGAAACACCAATATTGTTTCAATATGTCCCTGTATCTCAATCCCTTTGTTGATTCAAACTTAGATATGTGTTATCAATCCATTGTGCCAAGAAATGGGTGTGCAATTATTGATTATCCAATATTTTTCAAACCACAATACAAGGGATTATCTTGTGCTAAATAAATAATTGGGGTAAGAAATGAAAAATAAAAAACAAAAGAAATGAACCTCATCCAATGTTCATATTGGATTTTATTTTTTCTATCACAACAATGAATAAATATATAATAAAATAATCACAAATAAATTATCTAATTTCTAGATAAATCTAACCCGTACCCCTGATACGCATGATCCGTAAATCAATATGTCAATTGATTGATTAAAATTACTCATAGGAATAATAAAATGTTGATAAATCCAAACAAAATTAAACATCCTGCCTACATTGGATCGATAGATGGTGAATAATGATTTCATGATACTTTTTTTGGTGAGATCCTTAAATTCTGTTGCACGGTGATTGATGATCATTGACTCAATTATCATTTTACCATAGAAGTTTCTCCAATGACTCTTCTAAATTTCCAAGGTTATAAAGATAACCCTAGGATTTTACCATATATGCGTACTTATAGAATATAATTAGGTCACTGAGTTATTTCAAATTAAATAAATTAATTGTATCAATTTATTTGTTATCCATGCCTGCGATTAATTTTCCCAAAACACTCCATGAATATATAGGTTTTATCGTGTCTAGGGTAAAACCCAAAATCTAAACTCAATATTGGCCTTATATTTTGATCTGATCCTCTATTTTGATGTTATTCCTATTTTTTAGGAAAAATTTGAGCATGGGAATTAAATATATTTTAATATATTTAAAAAATTAATTTAGTTCACACTAGGCCTCAGAATCTCACTCTATCACCACACATGGATCTAGAAATTATCCATATAATATTCCAAAAAAATCAATGAAAAATTATATTTTTTATATTTATGCTCTCGTGGATCATGTTTATTGACTCATTATTTCATACTATTTTGATTCATGTATTATGATATACCAATCCTTATTATATGATTTATTATCTATTTTTTGGGTATAAGTTTGTTTTTTTATCTTGATTATTCTAATATGATCATCATATTATCATATATGATATTTGATTATTAACACTTTTTTACCCTCACTAGGCATCTAAGATTACCCATTTATTATGTTTACGTCCCATAAGTTATTAATATAAGAAAGGTATGTAATATCTAGAATATTTTCTTATGTGGATAATTTTTTTGATATGTTTAAGACACATTATAGATTATGTAGTTTCCTTCATAGTGGAAAAATGTCCATTAGTTAATAGTGCATGAGTTTGGTCCATTAATGTTTCATCTTGATTATCTACAACTTAAAACCTAAAAGTTCTTGAGAATGTATTGTAATGAAATAATTTTTTGTATGTTATGTAATTTAGTTTGTCATGCCTGTGGGATACGATATCAATACTGCAATTCTCCTTGTTCTTATATAACTTCAAGATGTTATGGGGAACCATCCAAAATACTATATTATTTTTAATATACATTATCGAAAACTATTATATAACTTTTCAACTAACATTTTCAAACAACATTGACCAAAAACACAACCAACTTGAAAATATCGTAATGGAACCTTGGAAAATTTTTCCCAACAATGTATCTTTATAAAGAGGTATAAATATAAATTTGTTATTAGTTTAGTATATGATTTATATTTTAATATTAGTGGAACAAATGAATAGTTTTTCCAAGGAAGTATAATATTTAAAGAAATAATTTAAATGAAATAATTTTAAAGGAAAATTTACACAATGGATTAAAAATTTAACATCTAGAAGATGTCATTTTTACTCATCAGTAAAGGTATTCTAAAAAACACCTTACACATCTATTTAGTACAATGGTGGTTGTGTGATTTCTTAATTGAGATAAAATTTATTTTAGTCCATGATAGGATAGTGAAAAACTGTTGGGTTTTAATGTGTCAAATCTTAGTGATATAAGATAACTAGTGTTCGTCAAAAATAATATAAGTCCAAATATATAATTTATGGTAAAGTAATTCACAAACAATATTTCTTCTCTATATCATAGATATTACAATAGTATCAAATAGATATTATAAAACCTTATAGGATCTATTCATTGGGGATTAATATATTTTAAAAATTTTAAACCAAAATTGACTAACTATGCTGGTGTATTATATTTTTCTAATATAAATAAATCTAAATATTAATTTTAATATTTATTCATATATGGTGGAAAAACTTTATAATGGTGTTATATAAGACACATAAATTTTATATCTTCCTAAAATAAAATTTAATTGATTTAAATGCATGAGGAAAGTCCAAAATATATTTTTTTAGAGAAATTATTAATTATTATTGGATTGGTAATAGATTAACTATGAATAATGATATTATTAAATAATTTACATTAATATGTTTTAAAGTTTATTTCACAATTGAACAATAGTTATATCAAAGGAAATAGGAAAAAAATATATCTCACCAAATTTTTATTATCGATGAGATTTAGAATAATAGTGAGAAAAATATCTAAAAAATTAATTCATTTGATAATTATGAAAATTTATTCACTATGACATTACCAACTAAAACTTTTGAGAATATGGTTTATAAAATTGTGATGAAAATACTAAAAATATTACAATTATATAATTATAGAGAGTTGGGAATGTTATATTCCTTTTTGGTTCATCAGATTTTTCCCAATGGGTTTTCTTGTTAAGGTTTTTAATGAGGTAGCATAATTTTTTTTATAAAATTAAATAACTTTTCTTTACTTGTTTTCCCCAATAGGTTTTTTATGTAAAGGATAAATATGTTTTTTATGATATTAATGGCATCCAAGGGTGATTGTTATGGATTTGAATAAAGAATTCATCAATCATAGTATATAGGGATAACTATGGTATAAATTCTTAAAAAAAACACTTTATATGGTCAACTCTTCATATCCTATATCCACGAGGATTAAATAATGAAAATTTTATTTTATATGAGAATTATGATCATTTTGGATTGATAATAATATTTACATATAGTTGATATATTTTTCAACATGATAATGGAATAATTTTTTTGACATATATTATTCTCCCAACTCATTTTATTTATTTACTATTTATTTGAATTGTAATCATATTCCCACATTTTTCCTTTATCATTTTCACCTTTGATTGAAATCATGATTCATCAATGATTGACTACGAGGTTCTAATTTTGACACACTTTATAGTTTTAATCAACACTTTGATCCTATTTTCTTACCAATTTAATTTTCATTAAGTAAAAAACTAGACAATTTGTTCCATTTCATTATAAATATAATGTAAACAAGGTATATAGTTAATGTATGAACTAATAATTACTTATATTTTATTATTTATATAATAACTTTAAAATTTTAAATGCTTTTCAAATATTTAAAACCCACAATAAAACATGTTAAAAATAATATTAAATAACAAATACTGAATGTTTTTTGGGGAGATATAGGGGTGTAATCTTAGAAATTTTTTCCTAAAAAAAATTTATGGAATGGAACATGATTATAACAATTTTATCATGCATAATATTATTTATTAATGCTTTTTTCATCCCTGGATAATGTTTTTTTGAATTAATTAGAAATATAATTTATGATAAAGAAAAAAAGTAGTATATTAAATATATAAAACATAGAAAAACAATATAATAATGAATGAACATGAAGTAAAAACCCCAAAGATAAAATTATTTTCTAAAAAAACATCATTTATTCGATATAATTCCATCACGAGTGAATGTTTTGGTTTATGTGGCCCAAAATTTCAAATATCCATAGAATATAAACAAAACTAGAATATTTAGTGAAAAATTAGAAAGAATAACTTAAAAAATTATTTTATTAAAGAACCAACTGAATATAAATAAATTTAATGATGGACAAACAATAACTAACCCATTGAATATAAATGAAATTAGATTCTATAGAAAATTTATTATAGTGGAATAATTTTCTATTGAAAGAATAAATAATACACTATTGAAAATATAACATTTAATGAGGAATATAATTTAAAGGCCTATAAAACATGGTATGTACAAATAAAAAAAATATTTACTAGACCATTTGGCCAATTTTTTAAAAAAAATTGAAAAAAGAACATAATGATAGTTAGTCTACTTAAAATAATATAATCCAGGTAAAAAAATCCATATTGTAACACCCTGAGATTTTATGAGATATATTATTTTTAATTTCTTTGATGTCTTCTTTTATACACTACACCAAGATTAACTTGTAATATACGCAACACCGTATTAGCTTGCAGTATACACAACACTATTCTTGGCTTGTGTTAGACACAATTTCAAGTTCATTTTTTGGAAATTATTCTACGCGACATTAAGTATAGATTTTGTTTAATGTATAAATGAAATAAGTTTTGATTATTTTATACGCAATACCAAACAAAGATTTCACTACATGCAACACTGACTTGGCTTGAATTACACGCAATCCAGACATTCTTCGATAGCGTGTGTCAATGCAATACCAAGTTTCACTAAATGAGATATTATTATAATATTATTATGAACTAGCTGTTATGAATAGTAATACCCACTATTTGAAATTTTATAAATTTTATCTTTCAAAATGGGATTCATTTTTGGATTTGGAATTTCAAAATTAACCTAGGGTGAATTTTTGGTATTTTCCTAAAAACGTTCAATTTTTGATGAATAGTGAAAACACTGGGTTACTATTTAAAAACTGAATTTTTATTTAAATAATTATTTATTTTATTTAAATTTATTTTAGGTAAAAATTGATACTTAATACCTATATAAGTTTAATGTAATTCATTGGAGTCATTTTATAATAATTTTAGATATATAAAATTTTTAATGAACTTCTCACCGTCTTTTACCCACCTCATAGGAGAATTTGAAAATTTACATAAAATATAATTTTACCGCTTCTGTGGGTGGAATTTTGAAAATCCGAGAGACACGTTTAATATCAAGGAGTAAAATGTGGTTCAATAAGATAAAAATAATTTTTGTTGAATAGTAACTTTTTAATTTTTTTACCACGATTAAAAGTAAATAGGGTAATTAAGGGTAAAAATGATATTATTATTACCCTAACACATGTCATAATTCTATTTTATAAGTGAAATTCGACCAAAAACAACCTTAGGAATAAAATATTTCCCTTTAGGTCCACTAGGATTAGATTAGGACATTTATTATTATTTTATTTAAAGAAGAGTTAAAATAGTTAAAATCAAAGTTTAATAACCAAAACATATTTAATATAGAGTTATACATAATCTAAATTCGTCTATAAATATTCATTAGAAAGATAAAAATATTTCATACCTAATGGTAGTTTATTTATAATTTTTAGACATTAAATAATTTAATTTATTTATGACACAATGGTGATGCAGTAATTACCTAAATAATGAAATATTAAAATAATTGGTATTATAAGTACCCAAATAAATGTAATTTGTGAATTTTTATGAATTCCACTAATTCTATAGGTTAATATGACATGTTAGTATTGATGTAATTAACTTTATTCGATATAATCATGCTGTCATGAATTTCAAAAAAATCAATTACCAAATAGTGTCAAAATTGAGATAAATTAGTTTTTAAAACAAATATTATATTATTAATTGTTATTATATTCATAAAAATCTAATGTTCAGCCAAATTACTTATAAAAGGTTATATATATTAATAATGAACCACTTGGGGTTCTTTTGTCTTGTTATAGTAAGTTTATTAACCATGTAGTGTAAGAAAACAAGAAGACAGTGTAAAAGTCAAATTATTTAACTTAGAGTTAAATCTAAATGATAAGGTTAAAATAGTTACCTAAAATTGTATAAACATATTGGTTGAGAGGATTTAGATCCATAACCAATTTATCATATAAATAAATCAATTTGGAGCTATTATATACCGAATATGACTTTATTTTAAAATAATATTTTAAGTTTTTTCAAAGGTGCCCCTCTCCTCCCTTATAAAAAAGGGAACCCCTTCCCTATTCTATTCACACCCTTTTGAGCCTTGAAGATCGGCCAAAACCTAAAAATTACTCTTATAAAATTCTCTAGTTACATCATAGAGGTTCTGGTATTCTCAAAATACCAACTCTACTGCCTTAAGAAGAAGTTTAAAGGAGGTGCATCGAGGAAGAGGTAATCTCTTCTATCGACTCTTTCAAGTTTCTTTCTTCTTATACTTCCTCTTCTTTAGTTGTTTCATTATAAATTAATAACACTAGTATTAAATATATACTGATATGTTATTATAAATATTAAACAACCCTATTTCACCTTCTATCCATCATATGGAAAACGAAATCACCGCGCGTGCGTACGTACGAAATACCGTCTCCACGCCGTGGTGTAATCTATTTTCCACCACCACCTTACTTGGATGGGTATAATGGTGTAAATAAATAACAATATATGATTATTTTAAAGTGATATTGATTCTTAAATATTATACATACACTTCAATACAATTCCACGATCATGGGAATGATATCATCGCTCGTGCGTACGTACGGACTACCGTCTCCACGAACGCGATGAGATTCATTTTCCATGATTAACCATTCAAGTATGATTATAAAGAATATATAATAAATAATAATGAAAGATATTACATAATAATGATACTGGATTTATGTACATATATTTTTCATTTACTTAATTCCATTTAATTCAATAAGGAAATGAAAACAGCGTTCATGTGTACGCACGACCTACCGTCTCCATGAACGGTGTATTTCATTCCATTTATCGATCTATCATATATATTTATATACTGAATATATATTATATATAAATCATGTTTCAAATTCTGGAATTAAGTAAATCAAGATATAAGTAATAATACCAAGAAAAACAAGTCGAAACACGTACGATAAATGAAACGATTTTACCCAAAACACAGCTTTAACATGGAATTTACAAAATAACAGGTAATATAATGTCATAAGTGAACCATATATGATATCATAATAGTGAATATGATTCTGTAATAAGTCAATGAAATTATTTATATCATTATATATGAGGTTCAGATATGTACGAAGCATATCAGAACTAAGGTAAGGGATAATTATTCCAATCTCATTCTTATCCGAGATTGTTTTTTCGTAAATATTTACTGGGGTTATATTTTTCATCAATGCCCATAATTTTTTTTCATAAAGTGTTTAATATTCTTCCATGTATGTTTAATGTCATGTTTACCCCTCTTTTAATTTTACTTAGTGTTATGGAAGGAATATTTCTTTTGTTTACCATATGAAGAGCTCTTTGACATTTTTGAAAAAAGTACAAGGAGAATTTTTTTTAACTTATACGGCATGAATGGATTTTTACGGTTTCATAATGACTTATTTAAATGGATATTCCTCTACAAAATTTCATGAATATTTTCAAAAAAATCTTTTTATTTTAAAATTTCATGAAATTTTGTAAAAAGAAAATGATTTTCAAGAAGAAAGGATATTTTCCTCAAGAATTCATTTCAAGTGTTTTATAAAAACCATTTTCCCTCTAAGATGACATAATTCTCTTATGTGTATGTTTCAAGTATAATGTATCTATGATTTATATGGTTTCACATTTCTTATGATGAAATGATATCCATTTTTTTATATGGATTATGTTATGATGGGATGATGTTTATGAAACCCATATTTTTATTATTTGGGTTATGATGAATGATTTATGTTTCTGTTGTGTCACAAGTAATAATGATTTCATTATGAGATGGGTGGGACCTATATCTCCCTCAAATGCATTGGGTAATGATTTATATCTCATGAGATAGACAAGGCTGGAACGGTAAGTTAATCTGGTTCAGTGATACAGGACTGGAACGAGGAGTGAACTCGATTCAGAAAGGGACTTTGTCCACTAAGATGGTCTTGGATGCAATGCCTTGGCTACTATGGAAATCATGTCATGTTCTTAATGGTTTTACTCAATTACATGTTTTATTTCCCATGCTATTTTATCATGATTGATGTTACTTTATGATATATTCCTTACATACTTCCAAGATTTATGTCTTTTCTCAAGATTTTGATGTTTAGATTTTATGTTCAAGTTTCTTTTTGCACTCAAATGTTTATGGATTGTTTTATATTCTCTATGTTTACCCTTACTGAGCATTTGAACTCACCCTTTTTATGTTTTCTTTTCCCTAGGATATAAAGAAAGTTTGTAGGTAAGAAAACAAAAGGGGATGATCTTTATGGGAGATGTTGATGATCTTTCACCACGATTAGAAGATTATATTCCGAGTTTCCAAAGACACTAAACTATTACGGTCCTTTGGTGTTTGTTTTTGTTATGTATTAAGTATTCCACAAAAGTAATGTAATTTCCATGTACGTCAAGCTTTGGGTATCTACAGTTGGTATCTGAGGCGAAGGTTTAGTTAACCTTTGGAAACTAGGATGTGAGAACATTAGTGAGATCCCTAGAGATATTTCTAAGGTATGTCTAGGTATGTCCCTAAGGTTATGTATAAGTATAGGTTATAGTCCTAGAATTATGATAATGATATTAGAATTAAACCTAAGATGTTAGATTTTGAAGGTACGCCCCCTTTATTATTTTGTTTTTCCAGCATGATTTTTTCCTCTCACACTATTCTTTTTGGGTTTTAGAAAATGGATGGAAACAGGAAGATTCATGATAATGGAAGATATGATGGACAACAGAATGATATTCTTCATGAGAAACCAAATGAAATGGGATTTGGAAGTCCAAACATCGTTATTATGCCTAATCATAAATCCCATAATATGATCAATAATATCAACTTTGGTAAGTTTCCTGACTTGACTAATAAGAGAAAGATGAAGTTTCATGATGATCATAGAGGAAAGAAAGTTCAATTTCCCTCATGTAAATCATGTGGGAAGAGGCATCAAGGAGAATGTTTAAAAGGAACTGGAAGATGCTTTAGGTGTGGAAAAGAAGGACACAAAGCCAGTAAGTGTAAAGGAAGAGGTTCAGTTAACACCATAGACAAGGATAATGGTATTGCTATAACATCATCAATGATTAAATGTTTTAAATGTGGAATGTATGGGCATTATGAAAACCAATGCCCTAAGGGAAAGTCTCATGAAGAGAATCTGCATAGTAATATGGGTAGTATTTATATTGATGATGATGAAGAGACTAAAAATGATATGTGAGATGAAAGAATTGTTCAATCTCGCTCAATGGTTTAAGAAGGTAGTGGAATAATTTATGTTTATCAAGAGTTATGTTGTATAGGTAATGGTACTATGGAATAAAGACACATCTAAGGATTGTTACACTATTGTGTTTCATAAAGTATTTGAAAGTATATGTTGAATGGTACTGGTAACCATGAAAGGTTATTCAGATATTTTTGGAAAGAATATGATATGCACATAATGAAGGGATAAAGAGAAAATGAAATTTTGATAGTATTCATGAGCTCATGACGGATATAAGGACAAAGTGATATCATGGTTAGAGTATATAGAAATTTTGGGATTTTGGTATGTAGATTGAGTTAACTTTTGATAGCATTCATGTTTTAACTAAGATTCTATGGTAATTCATGTTTCAAAAGAATACATGATTAAAGTATTCACATGTTTGGAATATGACCAACAAGATATATCTTATGATATATGGGAGATAAATAATGGTATTCACATGCTTGTTATATGACCTCTCTAGTAATCATTTTCTTTATACTATGAGATTGGACAGATGTATTTTGGATAATCCTAAAAATTGGAATGGATTATGTTGGACATAAGATAGTATTATTTAAAGATAAAACTTGTTTTTCGATATTATTTCGGGAATATTATAATATTATAGTTTTAGAAAAAGGGAAACCCATAGGATGAGCGACAACCCATCGCGTCGGACAAGGCTGTGGGAATCGAACCCACAACTGAAGTATGGCAGGACTTTATCACATAACACTGGCCTATAGGAAGTCCCTGGTTAGTAGAAACTAGTTTTATTATATTAATCAGTATGATATGTGAAGTATAATCCCATTTTAGGAACCATATATGATTAATCTCACTATAGATGGACTTATGTATTTTTGATAACTTTTTCTAACCTTTTGTTTGAGACAGATGGAATGACCCATCATTCTGTCACATGATCTGCTAACACTTCGTGAATGACAAATTCAACTTCATTTCTTTAAGATATGAAGTCGAAATTGTCCATGGAACGACCAATGGTGATATTGTACCAAAATCAAGAAATTATTTCTTCTAATTCCAATTTCTTCTAATTCCAATTTCTTCAACTTTAGGGAAATGATCTTGAAAACCAAAAATTTTGTCATAGTGCCATTATATATGATTAATTAGATGGATCCTTAGATCATCACAAATTTATGGCTTTTTTATTATTGGATTTTTCGTAGCCATGTCCTCTACCAATCTTCATCAGAAGTTGATGGTTATATTTCTCTTCCATATCCATATTTTCACCTATGTTGTACTATGTGGAAACCCAGTGCTGAGTTACTTTGGGTGACTGTTATGATTCTATCATCCATTTTTAAAATGAAGTTTAGTATTCCTTTTTAAGATGTGAGTTTCAATGAAAGAAACTTTCAAGTCGTAAACCATTTATAACCCCGACGAATTTCGAGGGCGAAATTCATTTTAAGGGGGTAGAATGTAACACCCCGAGATTTTATGAGATATATTAATTTTAATTTCTTTTATGTATTCTATTATACACTACACCAAGATTATCTTATACTATACGCAACACCGTATTAGCTTGCAGTATACGCAACACTATTCTTGGCTTGTGTTACACACAATTTCAAGTTCATTTTGTGGAAATTATTCTACGCAACATAAAGTATAGATTTTGTTTAATGTATAAATGAAATAAGTTTTGATTATGTTATACTCAACACCAAACAGAGCTTTCAATACATGCATCCTTGACTTGGCTTGCATTACACACAATCAAGACCATCTTCGATAGCGTGTGTAGTACGCAATACCAAGTTTCACTAAATGAGATATTATTATAATATTATTATGAACTAGCCGTTATGAATAGTAATACCCAATTTTTAAATTTTTATAAATTTTATCTTTAAAAATGGACTTCATTTTTGGATTCGGAATGTAAAAATTAGCCTAGGGTGTTTTTTTGGTATTTTTATGAAAACTTTCAATTTTTGATGAATAGTGAAAACACTAGGTTACTATTTAAAAACCAATTTTTTTTTAAATAATTATTTATTTTATATAAATTTATTTTAGGTCAAAATTGATATTTAATACCTATATAAGTTCAATTTAATTCATTGGGGTCATTATATAATAATTTGAGATATATAAAAATTTTATTGAACTTTTCACCGTCTTTTACCCACCTCCTAGGAGAATTTGATAATTTACATACAACTTATTTTCACCACTTATGTGAGTGGAATTTTTAAAATCCAAGAGACACGGTTAATATAAATAAGTAAAATGTGGTTCAATAAGATAAAAATAATTTATGGGGAATAGTAACTTTTTATTGTTTTTTACCACGGTTAAAAGTAAATAGGGTAATTAAGGGTAAAAATGATATTATTATTACCCTAAAACATGTCTTAATTCTATTGGATAAGTTAAATTCAGCCAAAAAAAACCTTAGGAATAAAATATTTCCCTTTAGGTCCACTTGAATTAGATTAGGACATTTATTATTATTTTATTTAAAGAAGAGTTAAAATAGTTAAAATCAAAGATAAATAACAAAAACATATTTAATATAGAGTTATACATAAGATAAATTTGACTATAAATTTTAATTAGAAATATAAAAATATTTCCTATTTAATGGTATTTTATTTATAATTTTTAGACACTGAATAATTTAATTTATTTATGACACAATGGTGATGTAGTAATTACTTAAATAATGAAATATTAAATTAATTGGTATTATAAGTACCCAAAAAATTGTAATTTGAGACTTTTTATGAATTCCACTAATTTTTTAGGTTAATATGACATGTTAGTATTGATTTAATTAACTTTTTTCGAACCAATAATGCTGTTATGTTTTTCACAAAAATAAATTACCAAATAGTGTCAAAATTGACATAAAATAGTTTTTAAAACATATATTATATTATTAATTGTTATTATATTTCTAATAATCTATGGTTTGGAAACATGACTTATATAAGGTTATATATTTTAATAATGAACCACTTGGGGTTCTTTTATCTTGTTATAGTAAGTTTATTAACCATGTAGTGTAAGAAAACAAGAAGACATGGTAGAAGTTAAATTATTTAACATAGAGTTAAATATAAATGATAAGGTTACAATAGTAACCTAAACTTGTCTAAAACCTATTGGTTTTGAGGATTTATACCCTTAACCACTTTTTCTTTGAAATAAATCAATTTGGAGCTATTATAAACTGAATATGACTTTATTATAAAATAATATTTTAGGTTTTTCCAAAGGTGCCCCTCTCCTCCCTTATAAAAAGGGCACCTCTTCCATCTTCTCTTCACACCCTTTTGTTCCTTGAAGCTCAGAAAACCCCTGAAAATTATGCTTATCAAACTCTATAGTTACATCATAGAGGTTCTGGTCTTCTCAAAAGATCAACTCTAGTGCCCTAAGAAGAAGTTTAAAGGAGGTGCGTCGAGGAAGAGGTAATCTCTTCTACCGACTCTTTCAAGTTTCTTTCTTCTTTTACATCCTGTTATTTAGTTGTTTCATTATAAAGTAATAACATTAGTATTACTTATATACTTATATGTTATTATAAATATGAATAAACCCTATTTCACCTTCTATCCATCCTACGGAAAACTAAATCACTGCGTGTACGTACGTACAGAATACCGTCTCCACGCCGTGGTGTAATCTGTTTTCCACCACCACCTTACATGGATGGGTATAATGGTGTAAATAAATAACTATATATGATTATTTTAAAGTGATATTGATTCTAAAATATTATACATACACTTCAATACAATTCCACGATCATGGTAATGATATCATCGCTCGTGCGTACGTACGGACTACCGTCTCCACGAACGCGATGAGATTCATTTTCCATGGTTAACCATTCAAGTATGATTATAAAGTGTATATAATAAATAATCATGAAAGATAATACATAATAATGATACTGGATTTATGTACATATATGTTTCATTTACTTAATTACATTTAATACAATAAGGAAATGAAAACAGCGTTCATGCGTACGCACAACCTACCATCTCCATGAACGGTGTATTTCATTCCATTTATCTATATATCATATATATTTATATACTGAATATATATTATATATAAATCATGTTTTACATTCTGGAATTAAGTAAATAATGATATAATTAATAATATCAAGAACAACATGTCAAAACACGTACGATAAATAAAACAATTTTACCCAAAACGCTGCTTTAACACGGAATTTACAAACGAACGGGTAATATAAAGTCATAAGTGAACCATATATGATATCATAACAATGAATATGATTCTATAATAAGTCAATGATATTATTTAAATCATTATACAAGAGGTTTGGATACGTGTGAAGTATATCAGACCTAAGTTAAGGGATAATTATTCTAATCTCTTTCTTATCCGAGATTGTTTATTCGTAAGTATTTACTGGGGTTATATTTTTCATCCATGCCCATAAAATGTTATTCATAAAGTCTTTAATATTCTTCCATGTATGTTTAATGTCATGTTTACCCCTCTTTGACTTTTTATGACAACCCTGCTTTTTATTACAACTTAAGCATGCTTTATTACATAAAACTTCACTTGATACAACAAAGAAGATCGATAGGTTTAGTGTCTTTGGGGCTTAGGATCATTACATAAAAACTTTAAACTTGAAATACAACATCCTTATTGAAAAATTCCTTTACATGACCACTACATTCCTTCGTACTTAGCATTTCATGGGATAACCTGAGGACATGCAAAAGAAAAGGGTGAGCTATAAAGCCCAGTAAGGGAGTACACAATGAATAAAATGAGGAGTACAATACATGTTAGGAAATAGGAACATCAATAGAGAATTAGAGTAACATGAACATAAAGGCATGATAAAGCATGATAACCATAACATGGAAATGTGGAAACAACACTTAACATTGAATTAGCATGAGCCAAGGCTCATTGCACATGGAGCATGAGTAAACCCTCATTGCACTTGAAGCACGAGTAAACCCTCTTTGCACTTGAATTAGCATGAGTCAACACTCATTTCACATGACGTATCATGATACTATACTTTACCCAATGCATTGGAGCGCTATAAAGGGCGCACCCTTCTTAAACATTTCATTTCATGCATAAGTGTGCCACATGGATCATAAAACATGGATTCATAAAACATAATCATTTATTCCATGATAAAGGAATGTGGAATTCATACATGAAACAATATAATAAAGAAGTAAATGTGCATAAAGGTGAATAAACTTGATGGAGAAATGGTCATGGTATTCACTACACAATGATATTGGCTTAGAAAATCGGTGTGATATCGGCAGCGTAACGGCGTGACATAAGAATTCATAAAAAAGGTTGATGAGAGAGAAAGGGGTTCCTCATCATATTTACATGTAATGGACAGTAAGGAGGTCATATAGATACATGTCCCAACAATTTAAAAGGAATTTATATTCATGATACAAAAGTATTGCTTGAATATAAAAGAGGAGAAAAAGGTTTCTTTTGGAATTTTGGCATAGTAACGGGTGTACATGGGAGGATTTTAATGAGAGAGAAAGGGGTCTCCCATCATTCAAACAATAAGAGGGAATTATGGGAGAGGTGAGAAACCATACCCCAACATTCATAATTGAAATTAAAAGGGCAATACAACTTAAAGAAAATTGACAAAAATGAGAAAGGAAGAAAAAAAAACCCTTACTTGGAAGTGTGCTTCCAAAGGCTAGAGAGAGGCTTGTGAGAGGCTTCTTGGGAGCTTGGGGAACCTTGGGAGGATTCTAGAGAGAGTAGGGCAGAGGTTGGACGAACTCCAAGGGATTTTAGTGAGGAGGAAGTGGGAGCTTGGGTGGGTTTATATAGGAAAGGTGAGAGAATTCTTTATTATTTAGGTTTGGGACCCCTTATATTAAAATAATCCAAACCAAAAACCATCACATGGTATTTGACCATGGTTTCTAGAAAAGGAAAGAGGAAAAGAATATATTACAAGGCCAAGATCCGAACTTATTAAAAAATTAGGGTTGCTTATGTGGAGGTGAGTCACACTCCCATGGAAATTAATTTAAAAAGGCAAAGTGTTGAATAAGTCTTGAGGGCTCCATTAATGCTTTGAAAAGTAAGTCAAACAAACCCAAAACCTCATTATTTTAATGATAAAACACATATTGGCCAAACATAATGATTATGTTATTTTATTACATCATCATTGGTTCATTATGATGTCATAAAACACATTATATATTTAAATGGTATTTAATTTTTACCCAAAAATTTGACTGTCTCAGAAAATTATGAAAAATTCATCGTTGGATAATTTCGACGTCCTGATTCAAAAAATAATATTTATTTTATCTAAATAATTTCTTAAATATGTTAATTTTCACTTTTAAAATAAAAAACGACTTTTATAAAAAAAATTCACGGGTTTTGACAGAAATGGCTTTCAAACCTTAATAAAAATTTTAATTACATTCATAAAATTATAAGATCATTTATACTTAATAAAAAATTAATTTAATATTAATAATAATATTTTATTAAAATATTATTTAATTCAAAAATCCTTTAATTTAATAAATTATAATTCTTAATTAAATAATAACTAAAAACACCATTTGTACTTTAAAAACTAATTACAATGTATCAAAAAATGACTAGAAATTATATTCATTGTTATATAAAAAAAATAATGTACATGAACATGGTGCTACTTATTTGTTACATAACCCCTTAAAATAGCCACATAAGACCTAAGGGTAAGGTGTGCGATGGTGATAGACTCTTGGGGTGGCTCGGATAACATCGCTCGAGTTGTAATTTCAATCAACTTCCACTTTTCCCGTAGACGATCACGTTCGAGCTTGACTTGATGAAGCTCAGCTTGGGCTTGGTCAAGGGCAAATCCCAAATACGCCACCTCTTTTCCGAGCTCTAACAAATGGGCTTCGTAAGGGGAAATTCTACTGGATGAGGCCATCGCTTCCTTTTTCTGAGTAGAAAAGGGTTCGTTAAAGCCTTATATTTATACTACTCAGATGATAACTGTTCAACGGCTATAAAAGTAACGATCATAAATCATAACGTAAAACTAAAGAAGTTGACATGTTATAAAAACATTTTTCATAAAGAAACATTTAACTGGATCAAGAGGGATTTTCTATTAATGAAACTTTGGGTCGTTACAATATTCCCCCCTTAAGAAATTTCGCCCTCGAAATTTTCCTTTTCCCACACTAAAACAAATGTGGGTAACTTAGCTTCATCATATCCTCTGACTCCCAAGTTGCTTCTTCAAACTTTTGGTTTCTCCACAACACCTTGACGAGGGGCATTGTCTTATTTCGTAGAACTTTTTCTCTATGATCTAAGATCTTCACTGGTTGCTCCTCATAAGAAAGATCATCTTCCAATTGTACCACCTTAGAAGAGAGTACATGTGAAGGGTCCGGTATGTACTTCCTTAAGAGGGATACATGAATGACATCATGCACCTTGGCCATAGTAGGTGGAAGTGCTAGTCGATAGGCCACAACCCCAACATGATCAAGAATCTCGAAGGGGCCGATGTACCTTGGACTTAAATTCCCTTTCTTTCCAAACCTCATGACCTTCTTCCACGGAGATATGCGTAAAAACACCATGTCTCCGACTTTAAACTCAAGGTCTCGTCGACGATTATCTGCATAACTCTTCTGTCAACTTTGGGATGCCTTGATATACTGCTGAATGGTTTTCACCTTCTCTACCATTTCTTCGACCATTTCTGGTCCATGCAGCTTACGTTCACCGACCTCATCCCAACATGCTGGTGTTCTACACCTTTTCCCATACAGGGCTTCATATGGTGCCATTTGGATGCTCGAGTGGAAACTATTATTATAAGAGAACTCAACTAGAAGAAGATGTTGATCCCATCCTCCTTTAAAGTCCATTGAGCACGATCTCAACATATCCTCATGTGTTTGGATAGTCCGCTCGGATTGGCCATCAGTTTGAGGATGATAGGCCGTACTGAAGTTAAGTTCAGTATTCAGAGCTTGTTGAAGACTCTTCCAAAACTTAGAGGTGAATCTTGGATCTCGGTCAGAAACAATAGATAGTGGTAATCCATGCAACCATACCACATCCCTGATATATATCCGTGCCAGTTGATCCAAAGAGAAATCCTCTAGAATAGCAATGAAGTGTGAAGTCTTTGTAAGACGATCCACAACAACCCAGATTGCATTGTTGCCTTTGGATGTCCTTGGAAGTCTAGTGACAAAGTCCATGGTGATGTTCTCCCATTTCCATTCTGGTATGGGCAATGGTTGCATCATCCCCTTAGACTTCTACCTCTCTTCCTTCACTTTCTGACACACCAGGCACTTTGATGTATATTCAGCGATCTCCTTCTTCATATTATCCCACCAAAATTTTTCTCGGAGATCTCGATACATCTTCATGCTTCCTGGGTGAATAGAGAAATTTGAACTATGTGCATCATTCAAAAGTTCCTTCTTCAGCTCCGAACATGATGGAACACATAGTCTTTTCCCAAACCGCACAATTCCTTCTTCATTAACATTAAACTCTGAGGATTTTCCCTTTTTGATAGCTTCCACTTTTTCTTGGATTCCCGCATCATCCTTTTGAGCATCCTTTAACCTTTCCAAAAGAGATGGTTGGGCAATCATTTGTGAAAGGATTGATGATGTTCCCTTCTTCATGATTCCCACGTCCATCTTCATCAAGTCTAAGAAGATTGGATCCTTTTCAATTCTCATCATTGATAGAATCGCTGGATCCTTTCTACTTAGGGCATCCTCCACCTTGTTCGCCTTCCCAGGGTGGTAATGTATTGAACAGTCATAATCCTTGATGAGCTCTATCCATCTTCTCTGGCGCATATTAAGCTCTTTCTGTGTGAATATATATTTAAGACTCTTGTGGTCAGTATATATCTCACATTTCTATCCATAGAGATAATGCCGCCAGATTTTCAAGGCAAAGATCACCGCCGCTAACTCCAGATCATGCGTTGGATAGTTTCGCTCATGGATTTTCAACTGCCTTGAGGCATAGGATATCACTTTATCATTCTGCATCAACACACATCTTAAGCCCTTCTTCAAAGCATCACTGAATACCACAAAGAGCTCCCCACTTGTGGGTAAAGTGAGAACGGGTGTAGTGATAAGCCTCCTTTTCAACTCCTTGAATCTTTCTTCGCATTCATCACTCCAAGAAAACTTTACTCCCTTTCGAGTTAGCTTGGTAAGAGGGTTGGACAATCGTGAGAAATTTTTCACAAATCGTCGATAATATCCAGCTAACCCCAAGAAGCTACGGATATCAGTTACCGATGTTGGCCTCGGCCATCCCTCAATTGCATCTGTTTTGGAGGGGTCCACAGATATCCCATTTCTTGTGATGATATGGCCCAAGAATGAGACTTTCTTCAACCAAAACTCACACTTGCTGTACTTTGCATAGAGCTTCTCCTTGCGCAAAGTCTCTAGTACAGTTTTTAAATGCTCCTCATGGTCCTCCTTGGTTTTGGAGTATATTAGAATATCATCTATAAAGACTACCACAAATTTGTCAATGCAATCTCTAAAGACTCTATTCATCAAGTCCATGAATATTGCTGGAGCATTGGTGAGTCCGAAAGGCATTACTATGAATTCATAGTGCCCGTACCTTGTACAAAAAGCAGTCTTGGGGATATCTTCCTTCTTCACCCTAACTTGATAATATCCCGACCGCAAGTCCACCTTGGAGAAGTATTGTGCTCCACGCAGATGATCAAACAAGTCATCGATTCTTGGGAGAGGATACTTGTTCTTTATCGTTATTTTGTTAAGTTCACGATAATCGATGCAAATCCGCATTTACCCATCCTTATTCTTGACGAAGAGGACTGGTGCACCCCATGGTGATGCACTTGGGCATATAAACCCTTTATCCAGATTCTCTTGTAGTTGTTTCTTCAGCTCTTCAAGCTCAACAACACCCATTCTATATGGAGTCTTGGATATTGGTAGCGCCCCAGGTATAAGTTCAATTGAGAACTCAACATCTCTTCTTGGAGGAAGACCAGGAAGTTCCTCGGGAAATACTTCATCGAATTCCCTCACAATAGGCATTTCTTCAAGGGTGGTTTCTTCCTTGGACTCAATCATCTGAGCTAGATATGCGTTCTCATAAGGCAGTAATATCCATGCTTGAGATGATGGGGCTAAAGGAGATTCATCTTCCTTCTGACACTTGTAAAGAATCGGGGGTCGATTATCCATATGGAGTGTGATTTCCCTCTCCCGAAAATTTATGTTGGCTCTATATAAGGAATGCCAATCCATGCCAAGAATTTCATCAAATTCCACCAAAGGGAGTATGATGAGGTTCACTGGGAAATTCAATCCACAGATTATAACAGGGGAGGACTTATATTCATGGGATGCAATGATTGCCCCATTTTCCGTAATCACCGACATCTTTACTTCCAGGATTTGTGGTGGTGCTGGGATTGTTCTACTAAACATTCGAGATATAAAAGAATATGTAGAACCTGAATCAAAAAGTACGTTAGATATTCTTGAATAAATAACTAGCGTACCTATCACCACTTCGTTGTCGGGGTTCACTTCGGCAGAAGTGATGGCAAAAGCTCTTCCTTGTTGTCTTGGAGGTTGTTGGTTGCCTCCGATAACCCTTGGATTAGGGCACCGATTCGCAAAATGACCCGGTTCTTTGCATTTTTATCATTGAAAAACGCGTTGAGGTTCGAACGGAGTGTTCCTCTCCTCTGTCGCAGCCGCGGGTCCTTCTTGCCGACAGTTAACAACTAGGTGCCCTTCTCTTCCACACTTGAAGCATTTTCTTGTCCCCCTAAGGCAATTTCTAGGGTGCTTCTTTCCGCACTTTTGGAAAATGGGGTGCTGGAACTTCTTAGCGCCATTGGATTTATCCATCGGACCACCAGCATTGAAGTCCACCTTACGTTTCTTGTCCCCATGATACCCCTGTGATTCTTCGATCTCCATTTCAACCTTGAGGGCACATCGGACAATTTCCTCATAGCTGTCGAAGTCACGGATCGCTAATGCTTTCCGCAAGCTAGGCTTCAGCCCACCAAAGAAGCGGTCAACCTTGAATTCGGGGGTAACGACAAAGCCGGAAGCGTATCGCGCAAGCATTTTGAAGTTTGCCTCGTACGCTCCCACAGATTATTCATCTTTCTGCTTGAGGGAAAGGAAGTCCCTTTCCATCTTAAGACGGAGGGTGCGCGGAAAATATTTATCGAAAAACATCTTCCGGAATTCCTTCCATTCCAAAGCCTCGATCTCCTCCTCAGGCTTCGTATTTTTGATCAACGTCCACCATTGATCAGCTACAGCCTCTATACGATAAGCTACCAGGAGAACCTTCTCTTGTTCAGAAAATTGAAGGATAGAGAAGATCTTTTCAATGGAGTTGATCCATTTCTCAGCGATCGTGGGATCAGATGATCCACTAAAAGTAGGAGGCCTTTGTCTCATGAAGCTCTCGATAGAGACTTGTTCTTTCTTAGGGGGGGTTGAACGTTCCTCTTGACCTGTGTTTCTATTCAAAACTTGAGTTAGCTTAGAGAGAAGCGTGACAAAGTTCGCGATTCCCGCTCCCATTGGATTGGGCATCTCATTAGTACAATCATCACACTGATCTTCACAACGGTTGTTAGCCCGAGTTCTCCTATTACCGTCCATTGGCTGGAATAAAAGGAAAGTTAGGGGTAACAAATAAAGGGTAATCCAAAGACAAAAGTTGATGACTTATAAATAAACTTTAACCTCTTTAACTCATGAGTCTATAGGATTCAATCCAGGCTTTTCATGATCTTCATTCTAACATATATTCTTAGGGGAATTTTTCCCTTAATAAGGGTTCATACTAAGATTGTGAATTTATCAAAACATATCCCCCGGGAGTGTCGTAACCAAGAGTGCAGCAAGGCCCGTTGTCGTGCACCAGTTCCCGTTCGAGTCTAGCTCAAAGCGGTGTTTTCGGGTTTTACCCCTAGGATACATCTGTGCCAGAGCCGCCTCTACCTACTCATATCCAGACAGGGATGTATTTGTTTGATAAACCACTTACTTAGTATTTACCAAAAATTAGGGATGTTTTTATTATGCTTAGTCTTGTATATAAGGCTTTACTAGGGTTTCTTAATCCCAAAAATAACTAAACCTATCCTCTGATACCAACTATGACAACCCTGCTTTTTATTACAACTTAAGCATGCTTTATTACATAAAACTTCACTTGATACAACAAAGAAGATAGAGAGGTTTAGTGTATTTGGGGATTAGGATCATTACATAAAAACTTTAAACATGAAATACAACATCCTTATTGAAAACTTCCTTTACATGACCACTACATTCCTTCGTAATTAGCATTTCATGGGATAACCTGAGGACATGCAAAAGAAAAGGGTGAGCTATAAAGCCCAGTAAGGGAGTACACAATGAATAACATGAGGAGTAAAATACATGTTAGGCAATAGGAACATCAATATAGCATTAGAGTAACATGAACATAAAGGCATGATAAAGCATGATAACCATAACATGGAAATGTGGCAACAACACTTAACATTGAATTAGCATGATCCAAGGCTCATTGCACATGGAGCATGAGTAAACCCTCATTGCACTTGAAGCACGAGTAAAAACTCGTTGCACTTGAATTAGCAAGAGTCAAAACTCATTGCACATGACATATCATGATACTATACTTTACCCAATGCATTGGAGCGCTATAAAGGGCGCACCCTTTTTAAACATTTCATTTCATGCATAAGTGTGCCACATGGATCATAAAACATGGATTCATAAAACATAATAATTTATTCCACGATAAAGGAATGTGGAATTCATACATGAAACATTTTAATAAATAAGTAAATGTGCATAAAGGTGAATACACTTGATGGAGAAATGGGCATGGTATTCACTACACAATGATATTGGCTTAGAAAATCAGTGTGATTTCGGCAGCGTAACGGCGTGACATAAGAATTCATAAAAAAGGTTGATGAGAGAGAAAGGGGTTCCTCATCATATTTACATATAATGGACAGTAAGGAGGTCATATAGATACATGTCCCAACAATTGAAAAGGAATTTAGATTCATGATACAAAAGTATTGCTTGAATATAAAAGAGGAGAAAAAGGATTCTTTCGGAATTTCGGCATAGTAACGGGTGTACATGGGAGGCTTTTAATGAGAGAGAAAGGGGTCTCCCATCATTCAAACAATAAGAGGGCAATATGGGAGAGGTGTGAAACCATACCCCAACATTCATAATTGAAATTAGAAGGGCAATACAACTTAAAAAAATTTGACAAAAATGAGAAAGGAAGAAATAAAAAACCCTTACTTGGAAGTGTACTTCCAAAGGCTAGAGAGAGGCTTGTGAGATGATTCTTGGGAGCTTGGGGCACCTTGGGAGGATTCTAGAGAGAGTAGGGCAGAGGTTGGACGAACTCCAAGGGATTTTAGTGAGGAGTAAGTGGGATCTTGGGTGGGTTTATATAGGAAAGGTGAGAGAATTCTTTATTATTTAGGTTTGGGACCCCTTATATTAACATAATCCAAACCACAAACCATCACATGGTATTTGCCCATGGTTTCTGGAAAAGGAAAGAGGAAAACAATATTTTACAAGGCCAAGGTCCGAACTTATTAAAAAATTAGGGTTGCTTATGTGGAGGTGAGTCACACTCCCATGGAAATTAATTTAAAAAGGCAAAGTGTTGAATAAGTCTTGAGGGATCCATTAATGCTTTGAAAAGTAAGTCAAACAAACCCAAAACCTAATTATTTTAATGATAAAACACATATTGGCCGAACATAAGGATTATGTTATTTTATTACATCACCATTGGGTCATTATGATGTCATAAAACACATTATATATTTAAATGGTATTTAATTTTTACCCAAAAATTTGACTGTCTCAGAAAATTATGAAAAATTCATCGTTGGATAATTTCAACGTCCTGATTCCAAAACTAATATTTATTTTATCTAAATAATTTTCTAAATATGTTAATTTTCACTTTTAAAATAAAAACCGACTTTTATAAAAAAAAATCACGGGTTTTGACAAAAATGGCTTTCAAACCTTAATAAAAATTTTAATTGCATTCATAAAATTATAAGATCATTTATACTTAATAAAAAATTAATTTAATATTAATAATAATATTTTATTAAAATATTATTTAATTCAAAAATCCTTTAATTTAATAAAATATAATTCTTAATTAAATAATAACTAAAAACACCATTTGTACTTTAAAAACTAATTACAATGTATCAAAAATGACTAGAAATTATATTCATTATTATATACAAAAATAATGTACATGAACATGGTGCTACTTATTTGTTACATAACCCCTTAAAATAGCCGCATAAGACCTAAGGGTAAGGTGTGCGATGGTGACAGACTCTTGGGGTGGCTCGGATAACATCGCTCGAGTTGTAATTTCAATCAACTTCCACATTTCCCGTAGACGATCACGTTCGAGATTGACTTGATGAAGCTCAGCTTGGGCTTGGTCAAGGGAAAATCCCAAAGACGCCACCTCTTTTCGAAGCTCCGACAAATGGGCTTTGTAAGGGGCAATTCTACTGGATGAGGCCATCACTTCCTTTGTCTGAGTAGAAATGGGTTCGTTAAAGCCTTATATTTATACTACTCAGATGATCACTGTTCAACGACTATAAAAGTAACGGTCACAAATCTTAACGTAAAACTAAAGAAGTTGACATCTTATAAAAACATTTTTCATAAAGAAACATTTAACTAGATCAAGAGGGATTTTCTATTAATGAAACTTTGGGTCGTTACACTTTTACTTTGTATCATGTAAGGAATCTTTCTTTTTTTTACCATATGAGGAACTCTTTGACTTTTCGGACAAAAGTACGAAGAAAGTTTTTTTAACTTATACAGCGTGAATGGATTTTTACGGTTTCATAATGACTTATTTCAGTGGAGATTCCTCTACAAAATTTCATGAATATTTTCAAAAAAATAATTTTCTTTTAAAATTGCATGACATTTTGTGAAAAGAAAATTATTTTGAAGAAGAAAGCATATTTTCCTCAAGAATTCATTTTAATTGTTTTATCAAAACCATTTTCCCTCTAAGATGACATTATTCTCATATGTGTATGTTTCAAATATAATGTCTCTATTATTTACATGGTTTAAGTTTTTTTGTGATGAAATGATATCCATTTGTTTTATATGGATTATGTTATGATGTGATGATGTTTATGAAACCCATTTTTTTTATTATTTGGGTTTTGATGAATGATTTATGTTTCTGTTGTGGCACAAGTAAGAATGATTTCATTATGAGATGGGTGGACCTATATCTCCCTCTAATGCATTGGGTAAAGATTTATATCTCATGAGATATATATGGATGGATCAGTAAGTTAATCTGTTTCAGTGATACAAGACTGGAACGAGGAGTGAACTCGATTTAGAAAGGGACTTTGTCCACTAAGATGGTCTTGGCAGAAATGCCTTGGCTACTATAGAAATCATGTCACATGCTTAATGGTTTTCCACAATTACATGTTTTATTTCCCATTATATTTTATCATGATTGATGTTCCTTTATAATATATGCCTTACATACTTCTAAGATTTATGTCTTTGCTCAAGATTTTGATGTTTAGATTTTATGTTCAAGTTTATTTTTGAACTAAAATGTTTATGGATTGTTTTATGTTCTATATGTTTACCCTTAATGAGAATTTGAGCTCACCCTTTTTATGTTTTCTTTTCCCCAGGATATAAAGAAAGGTTTTAGGGAAGAAAACAAAAGGTGATGATCTTTATGGGAGATGTTGAAGATCTTTCACCACGATTAGAAGATTATATTCCGAGTTTCCTTAGACACTAAACTATTATGGTCCTTGAGTGTTTTTTTTGTTATGTATTAAGTATTATGAAAAAGTAATGTAATGTACATGTACGTCAATATTTGGGTCTCTACACATATAGTATTTGATAAAGACACCACCGAATAATTCATTTACTAACCTGATATTTTGAAATTATATATTCAAAGATCCATAAAACATATATAAAGCACAAAACCACAAAAACTGGGTGAAACTATAATGGTCATAAAACATTTAAAATATGATAACTATTTACAACAATGAAACTAACATGATATGTCTTATTAATATTATAAAAAAATTTACCTGTCTTCCCATTCATCTTAGTTATTATATCCACTAATAAACCTAGATATTATCCTTTTTCCATTACCTCAAAAAACCACAGTTTATTATCTTGATTTTAATTTCTTCAGTTACATTTCATTAAAATAGTATAACCATAATAACTCTATTTTAGAAATAACAACTACCAGCATAACATATTCTTGGGAAATCATATATCTCACCTAAAACATCTATTCATCAAATAAAATATTTAAATTCCTCACTACAATAATAAAAAACATTACATTTCCTAAAAATTTATAATGAAATAATAAAAATTCTAAATTCAAATTTAATCACATTACAATCCATATTAAAAAGAACCTTGTTTTTTCTAAGGATATATTTAAATTCCTAGAAATAATTTTTTGTTGGGAAAAAACCCCAAAATTAACAATATCAATTGCCATTATGTAACCTCCCCTAAAAATATATTTGATTAAAAATGATTGTATTTCATAATTTGGATGATATTATCATCCACTAAGAGGGACAAAAACCTACACACACTAATCTGGTTGAAAAAATTAAAAATTATAATATTTATAGATTAAAAAATATTTTCCATATTTAAAATACTTGAAATTATTTTCATAAAACTAAACAAAATTTTTTGGCATGTTAAGTAGGGGAGGAATAAAAGAAATAAATTTTATCAAAAATAAATTTTCTAACACGATTAAATGCTATTAAAACACTCCATGTTTTCCTTTTCATAAATATTGTAAAAATATCTATGTTAAAAAATCCACTCTACAGAGAAATATATCAAATCACTTTCATTATTATCTTGTTTAATCTCTTTTTTTGAATGTATAATATGTCTAGGATGTTTCTCTCTTTAATATTTTGAATAAAAAAATTCCTTTCCCATAAAATTTCAAGGAGAGGTTGGTAAATATTTTTTGTTCTCATAGACATGTATAAAACACCCACACTATCATAAACAAGTTATAGACTGATTATCCAAATTATACACTATATAATTGATGTCATAATAAAATAAAATTATCTTAAAAAACATTACTCCACATTAATCCACCCGTGTATTCATCTATATTTAATAGTTTTAAAATCTTTTGTCATAATGTTAATTTTTTTTATAAAATTTGTCTAAAACTATATTAAAAAAATAAAAATGATTTAAAACATTGTTAATATTATCCATTATATTATGGAAAAAACAAAACCTCATTGGAAAGTTAAAAACACACTCTAATAATTTCTCATGGAAAATAAGAAAATATTTAAATAGATACCCTATAAAAATATATACTTTCAAATGGTTTAATGAATTCAAAAAACAATTAATACAAATATAAATTCTTATTTTATCATACAATATAGCATAAAAATATGAAAATTTTATCTTAATATTTAGAGATATGATTTCCTCCATGACATTTTTATTTGATTTTTTAAATTGAAATATTCTATCCCAAATAATTGATTCCCTTGGTATATAATCTCTATAATACCATATAATTATGAATATAATCTATAATTAATTTTTATAATTAAATCTCTACAAAGAAATAGAGAATAAATAGTTGAATAATGAATTATGATTTCACATATGGATATTTTTTTGGGTAAGTAATAATTTTATACATTTATCTTAAGCCTATTAACCATTCTAACTGATTCTACCCATGGAAAATAGAAAATTAACTTTGTAAAATTATAATAACTCTTTAAAAATACTAAAAATAGTTATGGAAAATGACATAATAGTTGAAATAATATACTTAATTATAATAAGTTGGCCTTTTATATAAAATAATTTCCTTTTACAATCTAAAATATATGTTTTATAGAGAACAAATTCAAGAAATTATATACAATATATCTAATTTTTAATAAAGAAATTTTATAATTAGAAAACAGGAAATTAAGAACATTATAAAACCAAGAGTCTTTAGATAATTGCATCTCACTCAATTTGACAAAATTAAGAAACTAAAAAGAAACTCATGTCAATATTTATCACCTACCTCAATTGTTTTTTCAAGTCCTTGAAAAATTTCATGATCTTTTTAAGAGATCCAATATCTAGATTAGATAAAATTTGTGTATTTAATTAAAAAACGATGAGTTATTGATGAATAATTTCTAGGAAATTTGAATGTTTGATTGTTTAAAAAGAAAATGTAATATTAAAAACTATACTTATAGCCTATAAAGTTAGTATAAAGAAGTGGGAAGAAAGTGAACCCCCTGTTTCACTTTCCTTAAAGGTTTGAATAATCTAAATGGTTTCTTGATCATTATAACCAAGATATATGTTGAATTAAATATACCTATAAAAACATTGATACTCAAGAAAAAAGAAATAGATACTTCTATAACTAATTAAAAATATTATATGAAACCAAATGAATATAATGGTTCATATTTATCTTTATAATGGTGTTATGGATGATATTTTTCTTACCAATTATATTTATCACCCCGTAAGACATTAAAGAGTCATCCAAAATAGATATACATTTTTTATTATCCATTTTATTCTCTGAGATGAATAATGATAAAATCTTAGTTAATCAAACTTTAGAATGTTTAAAAAAAATATTATATGTAAATTTTCATATGGAAGTAGTTATGAAGTCCTCAAATTTGTTTAAATCATCCTTATGGGGAATTAAATTTTTTTACCTACCTATACCTTGTAGTGTAAGAGAACATTTAAAGAAATTATTAACTTTAATAATAATTGTTTCTACCGTTAGATCTAATCAAGAAGAAAATTAACAACATGTAAAGACATCAGGTTTATAGGAACACTCATTATTTATGTCAAAACCAAATTTTTTATTTTATTCAAATATAAACATATTAAAATAGAAAAATTATATTCCCAACCATTCAAGATAGGAATTCATAATAATTTTTATAATCTATCCTCAACCATTATATAAATAATTATTTGAAAAATTCAATATATTTACCATGAATTATATAAGTTTATTCAATATAATAATCATATATATATTTAATAGATTTAATTAAAGAATTATATTTGTATTATATGGTATGGAATGATTTTTTTTTAATTTTATAATACTCCTATTTATATTATATCTTCTTATATTTATACTTCAAAAATATTACTTACCATTAAAAATACATTAAGTATATAGATCATGTTTTATAGAGAAAATATTTATTTTCAAGTATTTGATATATCATAATATGTTCCCCTTAATAATAGAAATTAACATTTAAGATCCTTACTATTTTTAAAAATCTGGAAATTGTTTCTCTTATTATACTTCTAAATACCCCAATATAACTTTTTTATGTTTCAAGAAGAAACCACAAACCTTGATCCCTAGAGAAGGAGGACCTTATAAAGAATTAGTTATATACAAAAAATATTAATGTGTAATCCGTATTTTCCAAAAAATGAATTATTAAGGTCTATTATAAAAATTTGAGAATATTTTTAATAAAATAGGTTAATGTTATAAGTATGTTCTATCAATTTTAATAAAATTAAAATCTTGATAATTATACAAGAAATCATTAAAAAGATATAAATCAAACATTTCCTCAGATCATATTAAAGTTAATGTCTAATCCATCCCCAACCATTATGATTAAAAGAGACAATTATCTGGTTCAAAATAATTTAATTCCCTAATAACATTAATATTAGGGCTATAGTTCCTTTCATACTCTATTATATATAGAATCACATTAAAATATTATCCTACAAACCAAAAACAAGTCATGTTAAAATTTAACAATGAAATTGATTTCTATAATTTATGTTTGATTTTCTAAATAAACATTTCATAGATTTCTATCTTGATAAAATATAAATTATATTTAAAATTATAAAATTTAAAATATAATATTTCATGACCCAATCTTATCAAGACTCTAATTAAGATATAAATGATATTGAGTTGTGACTAATTAATTCCACAAAAAAAGGACATGGGTTGGATTCTAGTACCAAGGGTTTAATATCAAATAATTTTAAGAAATTAAACATTGAAAATAAATATACACATAAAAATAAATTATACCAATTACTATCCCAACAATTATATATGAATAATGTATAATCAAATTCAAGCTATGTTAAAAAAATTCAAGAAAAAGAAAAAAACTACAATAATAATAACACATATCCTATATACTTATAAAAAATTATAATGTAAAAAACTACTATAAAAAATCCCCAATATTAATATTTAATGACACCCAACACCACCCACTCTATTTAGAATATTTGAAATACCATATATATATAAATCATAGGTAATAATATAAATATGCTTAGTTTATTCCTCCGTGAAACAATAATTTTTCATTGTGAATGAAACATTCTATTTCATCAATAAATAAATAAAATAGAATAAGAGAAAATATATTCTATACTTATGTTATGTATAATAATATCTCTTAATTATAATGATTTAAGACCGTCTAAATCCCCATTACATAAATAAATAAATAAATATATATACATAATGAAAAATTAATTTAACGACACATAAATATGAGTTTTATAATTAGGATTTCATATTTTTTTGCATTATGATAATATTTTTGGTTGATAGTTTTAGAAAATTAGTATAAAATATATAAATAAGTGGGTACTTCCATATGGTGTACATTTTTTCCAAAAGAATAGGTTTGTATGTTTACACACGTATTTCATTCAAGATTTTTTTTCTTTTAACAGGATCCCAAAGTTGAAAATGTGACCATTTTGTAGTTAATAATAATGCATAGATCATGTGAAAATAATTTAGAATTATGTTATGGAAACAAAATGATTAATATGGTATATAAAAATAATGGATCCCATTAGTTTAGTGAAAACTGAAAATCCCCTAAAAATGATTATATTTTTTTCCAATAAATCATTGAGAATATAAATAAATCTTTCCAAATATAAAACAAAACTTTAATAAAATAAGATATTTTAGAACGCATTATTAAGAAAAAGAAAACAATTAATTCATCTTGAGTCATGTGGGAACTCATGATTTTATTTGAAAAACAATCATTTTATCATTGAAAGTGTATAAAATTTACTAAACTCATGATATAAAATGATTCCTTTAAAAACCCCCTTATCAAGTATAACATAGGTAGTTTAGAGAATAATATTAATAACTTGTTTCCCCTCTTGTTTAGCCTATATTAGAATAATTTAATCCCATTTAATTCTATAGGTGTAAAAAAACTGGTTACCTTTTACATTTTCACCTTGGAAGACTAAATCATTATCCAATGTATTAAGAAGATATATCGGTATATCTCATCATTATGAGCTATATTGATCTCACCCAATGTCATCTATAATTATCAAGTACCATATCATGAATTAAAAAATTATATGTTTGGATATTTTCATCATAAACCCCTAAAAATCACATTTGAACCCATAATAAAGGCACTTATCATTTTCACATAATCATAATGAGAAATATAATTTTTCATTAAAAACTATTAAAAATATAAAAAAACACAAAAAAAAAAGAAAAATTTAATTTAATTTTGAAAAACATTTAAAATTATATAGAAGAATTAATAAAAAATAAAATAAATAATTTTAGGAAATCTTTTTCATACCTTATATGTCAAAAACATTCTTTCTCACTTTGGTAAAAATATTCAAAAGAGATGCATACAAAAAATGATAAAAACATTCCATTTTGAAACATTTGTAAATAATGTCAAAAGTATATAGGAAAATGAAATTTAAAATAATTTTAATTATAAATAATAAAATTATTAATGAAATTTATAGGAACATATACTTAAAGGAAATATATATTGAATTTTATAATTTAAATCTGGGTTTTAAAGAAAAATCCCATACCACATTGCTAACTTTTGAATTAAAAGATTACAGATGGAGGGAACATGAAAATGATTTATAAAGAACTTTAAATTTAATAAATTAATTACCAAATTAATCCATATGGTATTATATACATAAAAAAAATGAAAACATGCAGTGAACATGACATGAGTCTCAATAAAAGGAAATTCTGAAAAGAATCCCCTTACCTCAAGTCCCATCTAGCTTAGTACGTTCTCTAGCTTCAAGATAATAATATTATTGTATCTATTTAATTGATTAAGAACATTTTTAATTTTTATTCCAATATATTTATCTTAATTATTTTCTTCATTACCATGTTTTATTTAGTTACTAAATTGGTTAAGTTCACATTAGATTGTTTGGGGTTGTCTAATTTAGAACCTCAAAATAACATTACTGCGTTGAATGTGGTCAAAGGGTTTATGGTTGAAATACCTCCAGAATCATAAACATGTATAATTATAATATTTATACATTAAATACACTTTTAAAACTAATGCAACATATTCTTTTACTATTTAAATACATTAAAATAAATGATAATTTTAATAGAAATTTTTATTTTTAATTACTCATGAAAAATAAATCTTTTTAGAAAAATACAAAAACTTTTACCAAATCTAAATTAAATATATTGAATACAAAAATAAATTAATTTTTATCAAATTAAAATTCAAAAATTTATAAATTTATCCTTTAATTAAAACCATTAAATATATGGAAAACAATTTAGTTAAATACAAACTATTACATTTTTCAATTGGATAATTATATAAATTAAGTTATAAAACTATAATGAATATGAATAAAAAAATTAATAATTATCAATCATAAGATAGATTTATTTCTTGTATTTTCCAGTTTTTAAGATTATTCCCCACTTTAAAAAGTTACATCCTTATAATTTTATTTATTACTTAAACAAGTGCTATTATCTTTCCATCATAACTTTTTTCAATTCCTAAGAAGCTTCCCAAATCATATGATTCTTCCATAATACATTTACAGATTGAATAAAATTATTTCATAGTACCTTCTATCTTTAATCCAAATATGAATTAATTTTGTTTCATATGAAATGTTCTCTTCCAATAATTCCACATTTGGGATTAAAACATGTGATGCATCTTGTATATATTTCCTTAGAAATAGAACATGAAAAACATCATGGACCTAATATGAACTTTGAGGAAAGGTTACTTGGTATGGATTTGACCCCACATTTTATAGAAAATTTTATGTTCCAACAAACCACAGACAAAACCTTGCCTATTTTAAAGTATTTAAAATGAGATAATTTAAGAACAAATGATCTCGTACATCAAACAAGAGATATTTACTTCAGTTAGCCACATATTTTTTTCCTGATCTAAGTTACCCTCCCACAATGCTTAATCATAACTACCTTCTCAACTAGCACATATACAACCTTTGGTCTCAAACAATTCCATTCAAAAATCCCATCCCAATATAAAGGAGTTCAACACCACTTTATAAATAATTCCTAAAATTTTTCTTTCTATATAATGGAATGAAAACTATTATTATAAGAAAATACCAATAATAAAAAATATTGATCCCAAATCCCATAATAATATAAAGACAATTCCTGAATAATATATTCCTACTTCTGAATTGTTCTCTTTAACTATCCATCAGGTCAATGACAAAAAGTTGATTTGAAATTTAATTCAGTGCCCAATGAACATTGAATTCCTTTCTTAAAATTTGAGGTAAATCTAGGGTGATGATGAGATATAATAGAGCAAGGGATCCATTTAATATAAGTATTTCTTTAAGATAAATTCCATTATGTTGGTCTAAATACAAAGTATCTTTAATCAGAATAAAATTTACAAATTTAGTTAAACAATAAAAAATGACCCAAATCACATTATTACCTCAACATGTCTTTAGTAATACCACCATAAAATCCTTCTATATGTTCTCCAATTTCTATTTAGGAACTAGAAAAGGTAGAAACATCCCATTTCTTAATTGTTTCTCTGCTTTAACCAGTTGAAAAGTAAAAAATTTCATGGTAAAATTAGTTAAAAGTTTCTCCATTCTACCCCAAAAATAATATCTACAATATCTATATACATTTTATTGTTTCCAAGATGTACAAAAAATAGAGAACTATGAGATTTACTTAACTATGAATCACTTAGCATAGAAAATATATTTCTAAATATCATAAAGCCAACCTTTTTTATTTCAAATTATGGGAACTCATCCTTCTTAACCAATTCCACAATTTCTTGAAAATCATGATCTTAATTATGAGAACATTTAATTATATATAAAAAGGATGACTATAATGAAACATGAACCAAAATAGAGGGAGTTATTACATGAATAATTTCAAGACCAACATTCAACAAATAATTAACCAAAGGATCATATTCTAAATGTAATATGGTTAATGATACATTATCTTTTCAATTCAAATAATCATGTTCCTTGTTTTCTTTATATGGATAATAGTGAATATTTCAACCATAATCCTTTATTTTTTACAACCATCTTCTATACCTTATGTTCAACTCTTTTTGAATAAATATATAGTTTAAAAGTTTTATAATCAGTATAATATTCACATTTTACCCCATATATAATATTATACTAAATTTTTATATTAAAAAATACCACTATAAGAACAAGATCATGAATATGATAATTATAATCACAGAATTTTAATTAACATGAATCATATAAAATTAATTGATGATCCCACATCAAGACACAACCATGTACATTTAAAAAATAATAAATGTAAATAAAATGTTAACTATTTATTATTAGATATACTAACACTGAGGAATTAACTAATATTATTTTCAATTCTTAAAAACATTCTTCGCATTTCTTGGTTCAGATTAATTTAACTCATTTTATTTAACTTATTTAGTGGGCCAGATAACCATGAAATGTTTTAAAAAAATCATCAATATTAACCCACATATCTAAGAAAAAATTGTATCTCATTGACATTTAGAGATCTTGGAACCTTATTTGTTTTAAAAATATCAACAATAATTCTATATTTGGAAACAATATGCCCAAGGAATGAAATATAATATAACCAAATTCAAATTTGATAAATTTTATATAAAATTATTTTCATTTAAATTCTACAGATTAATCCTTATATGTCTTTTATAATCTAATTTACTTTTATAGTAAATAATAATTTCATCAATGAAAGCACCCATAAAGTTATCCAAATACTCATGATAATTATATTCATAAAATATATAAATAAAATGTATTCATTTGTAAAAATAAAATGAATCAAAAAAAAACTATATTGTTTATATATATATATATTATAAAACACTATCCTTATAATTCATTCCACTTTTACATTCATTTAGTGATACTTATACCAGAGATAAATCTTCAAAAAATATTGAGCACCCTAAAGCTAACCACACATGTCATAGATACAATCCATTAAATTATTTTTCATATCAATGATTTTTTGGAGAACTATGTAATCAATTTAATGTCTCATAGAACCATTATTATTTTTTTAAAAAATTGGATGACACCAAAGTGGAGTTCTTGGGTGGATGAAACATTTATTAAGAAATTGTTATAACTACATTTTCAATTCCGAAAGTTCAAATAGACAAATTGGATAAGGGTGTTTTTAAATTTTCTTAGAATTTGAAACTATGCCAACCATAAATTCATCCTACCAATCAGAAATTACACCATGAAAATAATCAAACAATACATCTAGATACTCATTGACTACTAGAATATCACAAATCTGAATAGTTCCTTTCTTTTTAATAATATGTGGAAGATAACTTTCACATGAATATTTTATCATTTTCTTAGAATATTGATATGTTATCAAAGATATGAATTTATTATTATGTATAAAATTAAACTGATTAAAAAAAGACTTTATTATCTTTACAATATATTTTATAATGAGAAACTGATGGAAAATCCATACTGAGAATAAAATCAAACTATATAATAGGAAAGAAAATGGGGGTTTTTTTGAAAAAAACATTCCATAGATGATAAAAAGAATATTTATATATATTTTTGGATTTATACTATCCCCATGAGTTATTATTTTTTTATCGATTTCATATCTTGATATGTAATTTTCATTTTACTCAAAATTTCCCATGTTATAAAAGAATTCATGGATCTAAAATCAAAAAAGGCATTGACATAATTATAATAAACATGTGATGTACCTATCAACACTTCATTTGAGGGTCCCATAATTGCTTCTGTATTGGAAAAATACTTTTCTTCACATTTTTATTATAGATCATGATGATTACAACCTTGAGTAAATGAATTCTTATATTTGTTAACATAATGTCCCAACTAATTATACCTAAAGTATCTTACTACTTGTTAACAATCTATTTTTCCATTACTTTTATGACTAGAAATTTTATCTTTACAACCATGATCCAAATTATTATTCTTAACACATTAGTAACACATTTTTAATTCTTTAAAAAATTATTTGGAATGTCACTTACAAAAATTGGAACATTTTTTGGAGCCTACCTATAGATCTCTTAGTTGACTATTTCTCCATTTCATTACACATTGATCACTTCATAACCTTGTTGTCATGATATATATAAGTGTCAACAAACTCCATCTTAAATTTATCATATAAAAAAACATCCTTGTAAATTTTAAATTAATTAGAGGACAACACTCTTCTTATAATTGATTTTAGGCCAACGTAAAATCTATCAAATTTACTCTTATGGTTTAGAACAAAATCTAGTTTATACATGGACGGTTTGGTAAAATTTTCATTGTAAGCATCCACTAAGGATTATTTTTTATTTTATTATATAAACATAATTTCTTTTAGAAGTTAATTAAATTAAGGAAAATATTTATCAAGTAAAATATCTTTAAATACCATCTAATCTATGATGTCGATCTCATACTTTTACTCTATATTCTTAATCGATGACCACCATTGATAAAAACCACTTTCAAATTGATAAATAAAAATAGTATTTTTTTGTTTTGTAAATTCCAAAACATAGAATATATTTTCAAATATATTTATTCTTCTTTTATCTTTTACTGGATTCGATGATCTATGAAAAGATATAGGATTATATTTTAGGAAATGCTCCACTATAGATAATTCCTCTATTGAGAATTTAGTTGTTCTCTTTTATGATTTCATCTATTAATAGACCGTGTAAACTGAGTTAACAGTACCATAGAATATTCTATTCTAAATATTTTAGGTTTTTGATTTGGATGGTTGTTATCCTCTTGGTGCCTTCATATTTTAGCTTCCTTTTTCCATATGTAGAAAACAATTTTAAAAGGAATTATATTTAATAAAGAGACATGGAAATATTCAAAAGATATATCATGATAAACAAACAAAAATATGAATTTTTATACATTAATTTTAATATTATATTAACCTCAAAAGGTTTCTAAACATTTAAATGATATAAACTATAATGAATCATTACTTTAACATCCCATAAATCTTAGTTTAATTGGAATGATTTAAAATTTTTTTACATTCCCATGATCTTTTGTGTTTAGAGTTCTATATAATTAGGAAAAAATCACTTATAAAAGTGGATAGTTCCTCACAATATAAATTTTTTCCACTAAAATAGGGCTTTAAGTTTACACCCCTATTTTATTTGAGACACTTTGTCTTCTTTTAAGACAAGGGTAAAGAATAAAATTTGTCCTTTCTATAGTTCCTACCCATCCTTCAATTATATAAAAGAACATGTGAAGTCATCGTTTGAGAAAAAAAAGCCCAGTAAGGGACTTAAAACTAACATTATCCTATTAGTACAATGAAAACGTAAAATCCCATTAAAATGTATATCCTTTTCCCAATAAAACTTTTATCACATAAATAAAATATTCTCACATATAAAAAACAAACTTTTCTCAAATAATTTTTTTTTGAACCCATTATTAAGCATAAGAAAACCCTAAAGGAATCTTGAGGATCTTGGGAACTCAGGAAAACATTTCTCTGATGAACAAACCTTTCCCCTTTAAAACATTACAAACTTTCCTTATATCTAGAAATCAAATTATTTCTATAAAAACTATTATGTAAGAACAACATTTTAATCTTGTATAATCCTATTCATAAATGATGTTATCTCATATTTAACCAATTTTAAAATATAAGAATCCTAGTTAATTCCATAGGAGTAACCAGACCAGCTATCTACCTCATTTACACATTTGAGGACTAAATCATTACGCAATGCATTGGAGAGTTATATTAGGCTTACCCATCATCATTAACTATATTGGGATCACCTGTCATCATATATAATACTAAAGTACTATATCATGAATAATTTTTTAAGTAAATAATTTTTCATCATAAAACTCTTGAGAAACACATTTTAGTTTATAATAAAAACACTTTTTATTTTCATATAATCTTAAAGAGAAATATCCCTTTTTTTAAAGAAAAATTCCAAAAAATGGAAAATTGAAATTACATTATAAAACTATGAAAAATTATATAGTAATATTAATAAAACATAATGGACATGATGTTGGGTAAATCTGTTCATACCATTCAAGTAAAAATAATTCTTCTCCACTTTGGTAAAAAGATTTAAAAGTTACCCAAACAAAGAACGACAAAAAATTATTTTTAAACCTTTTTAAAGAATGATAAAATTTTATAAGATTGAAATCTAATATCATTTAATGTATAAATAATAAAATTATTGAAAAAATCTTTAATAACATGTACATGGAGGAAATAGATTTAAAATGAATACTTTAAAACATGGTTTTAAATAAAAATACATTACCACTTTAGAAAAATTAAAATTAAATGGTCATTAAAAGAGATAAATTGAAACTGATTTATAAAATACATAATTTTTATTAAATTAATAACAAAATAAATCCATACATTAGAATATACACCAAAAATAACATGTGGTGAACATGGAATGAGTCTCAATGAAAGGAAATTGACATAAGAAATACCTTACCTTAAGTCCCGTATGGCTTTATACATTCTCTAACTACTGAATAATAAAATTTTATTTGTTATTTACATAAATAAGAAATTTTTTCATGTTTATTAAATTATTATTATTCATTTTATTTAATTTATTACCATGTTTTATTTAGTTACTAAAATGATTAAGTCCACATTATAAATTTTTAGGGTCATTAGGTTTATAACCTCAAAATAACGTCGGTGCATTTAATGTGTTCAAAGGGTTTATGGTTCCATTACCTACATAATCTTAATTATGTTATAGTTATTGAATTTATACATTTGATACACTTTTAAAACCAACTAAAAATAGAATAATAATTGTTAAATAATTGAAAGAAATGATAATTTTAATAAAAATTAGTATTTTTCACTATTCACCAAAATATAAATCAATTAAGAGAAATATAAAAAATTAAACCTAATCTAAATTCAATATGGTGAATAATAAAATGAAATATTTTTTTATCAAATTAAAATTCTAAAATTTAAATGTATATCTTTTAATTAATACCATGAAATACATGATAAAACTATTTAGCTAAATAAAACTCTTTCATTTTCAATTGAAAAATTATATACTGTTGGGAAAAACCGCTTTGGAGGTGTGTGAGGGTTGTATTTTTTGAAAGTATTAAAAAGGATTATCAATTTATTCTTAGAGAGTTTGTAAAGTTTTGTTGAAGAATTCTGTTTGGAAGATAGAGCACACAGTGCAAAACCTTCTATGTGCTGTAGAATATATTGTATTTGAGAAGACTAAATCATAGTGAATCTAGCTAAGTCACAGAAGACATCATGGAGGGTAAGATAATATATTGAATATTATGTAGTCACTATGGTTATGATGTAATTTAAATTATAATTAGGTACAAGTATGGTCAATCCCAATCATGGGTAGCACCCGAACAACCTCTAAATAAGTTGTCTTCCAAACTTAGGCGACATTTAGACGAATAGTATGAAAAGGGTGTGAATGTGTAGGAAGCCCATGATGTAGGGGAATCCATGAGAGGTGGTTATTATCCTATCACATTTAGGGTGGAATGAGAGGCTATATGCAATCATCGACACCAATTAGACTCAAATGATCCATCGAGAGGCATCCAATATTATATAGAACTGGATTTCCAAAAGGAATTCTAATTATGGGACTTGGAATGGTTTTACCATACCATATACTATTAAAAAAATACATGAGACCCTTTTAGAGGATTTGTAAGAGTCTTGTTTCCACCATAAAATTAAGTTTGTTCAGTATATAGAGAGTTTCCTATGACACAGTCAGATTTTGAAGATAATATGTCAATGTTGCAGTTACACCTTGCATCATGTAGGGTTCATATTTTATAGAATTAAGGATATAAAGGATTTAATATCCTATAGTAGCTCCCGATGTAGTGATGTTTTTACCCCATATCTATTTTAGTTAATCAATCATTTATATGAGATCATGCTAAAGATCATGGTAGAGTAATAGCAGAGTTACTATATTAGAAGTGTGGATTTGGTCAACTATAGGTGCCCATACTACAATATACCATACAATGCTGCAGTAAGAGAAAAAAAATGAAGGATTATCAAATATAGATATATCCACAATATATTATATGGAAAATATAATATGACATGATATAAAAATATACCATGCTGCAACCAGTTAGTTTTACTTAGTAGAGAGTTTCATACAAAATCATAAAGGGAGAGTTAATGATTAGATCTTCATGTGTCTAATTTGGATTTAATGGAACATTATGGTTCCATTAAATATATGTGATGCTTGGTAGAATCTAAGTAATAGGATATTAAATCCTAACTATTAGATTTAAATTAAAATAGAATAGTGGCTCTAAGATAATTTAGATATTCATAGAGAACTAGATAATCTTTGCTTAAATTAATAGTAAGGAAGAAGGAGAAATTTTGAAGAGTATATTATCATTTGAAAATTATTGGAAGGGTGTATATGAGAAACAACTTGTTAGGTGTATTATCCATAACTAATATTTTAAATAGGATTGGGGATGGGTAAAAGGGAATAGTATGTTCATCTCTTTATCAATAAGTTATGAGATTTCTCATTTTATTTGAACAGTGAGTACAGAGGGTTTGTGAGACCAATCCACCATGTAATCAATAAAAAGACATGTGATATATTGTTTTTGGTTCATCAAAAAATAATTTATCAAATTCTCCTTATATTATCCTGATAGAGTGAATTATATAAAGTTATCTATGTTTTGTTTAAAAAAAGAAGTATTCATTGCATTGAGAAAGTAATAGTGAAAAAATAAATATTCCTTACATTGAAAGAAAAGAATAATGAAAAAAATTATTAAATGGTTTAAAAATTTTTATACCCTAATTTAACCCCCATATAGAGTAATCACCTTATTTTTAGACCAGAAATTGTTTTCAATGGATAAGTTTCTGGGGTTCCATTTTTTATTATTGAATCATGGAAGTAGTAATGGTGGTAAATAACAATGGCATACCAATATTTGAAGGTAAAAAATTTCCATTTATCATAGAATAATATGAATAACTACATTAGATAATTATTATTTGTAGTATACACAATATTTATTAATGTAAAAAATAAAACATTGAAAGTGGATCCTTATCAATAATATACAATAAAGAACTAAATGATGATGCAATGGTGATAATTATGGGGATCCTTGACCAACCCTATCTACGCCAAGGGAATTTCTTTCAAAACTTCTCATGTTATGTGGAAAAATTAATTGAATATTTAAAAAGATTATTCCAAAGTTCAAGATGTAAATATTCAAGTGATATGTAATAAATATGAAGCCATAAGGATGAGCCCAACTACAACCATTAATGATTTTTTTTAATTTTATGAATGCTCTTGTTAAAGACATGTGAGATATTATAGAATATATTAATAATACCAAGATAATCAAATAAATATTTAGTATAATAACTCTATAGTTTAATAATAAAGTTTCCATACTTGAATAAAAATATCTAAAGGATGTATTGTTAGATAACCTTTATAAGATACTTATCACGTATGAAATGAGAAATGATGATAATGATACCACATCAAAGGAGAAATCAAATGAATTTAATTTAAGGAAATAATGTACTTTTTTAAAGTTTATCTAGTTAAATATGATGTAAATTTCATGGTGGATATTCATTACTCTAATCATAATAGAGTAAAAGAAAAATTCACAGGAAAGGTTCCTACTTTGTTCTTCCACTATCGCAAAGTAGGACATCACGTTGATTTTTTTTAAATATTATAGATGTTGATAATGATGAATCTATAAATAAGTAATTTAATGATGATAAAATAAAAAGAAAATTATTTTTATTATTATTCAAGAAGAAGAATATACTATTTGTTGAATATGGAAGTTTGTAGGATTTTGAAGTGGAAGATGTTGTAGATTTTAAGGACCAAAATGAATTTCTTTGGTGGATATCATCGATAGAAAACAAATTGATGGAAGTGATGAAACATATAAAGATGTTGTGTGGAGAGTTTATCTAAAAATTGATATTGAGTAATATTTATAATTACTTGATAAATATAGGGATAAAACCAATAAAGAAAAGGTAGTTTTTAGGACTCAATGTTGTTTTTGAAAAAAATGAGGAAAACATTATGAATTAAGAATTGATATTAAAAAATAAAGACCAAGAATTTCTATAAAATCAAGAAAGGAAGTAGAGATCACGCACAAAATGGAAGAACATGCATATATTATTGAAATATTGAGAAACACAATGGAATAAAAGGTTAAGAGGACTAAAGAACCTGAATAAGAATTCATGACTTTGTGATGAAATTGTGAGGAACAAGAGAGAATTATTACACCTGTTATGGTATCAGGTTTCTCAAAGAAATTAGTCTCAGTTGATGCTAGTGAATTTCTAAAAGTACACACTGAAGAGTGTATTCACTTTCAAATGGCGATGATATTTAAAAAAGGGAAAGTTATTGTGAAGAATGAACAACTGAAGAAGACATATATACCTCATGTTAGGTCACATGCATCAACTCCCTAGATGAAATTTAATTTAAAAGAATATAAAATGACTTCCTTACAAAAAACAAAAAACAAATATAATTACACAAAATATCATTTGTTATAAATTTGGAAAATTGGGGCACATTAGATATGTTTTCTCCCTTACAAAAATATCTTTTAGAGAGATACAACACCAAAAATAAAAAGATATTTTCTATTATATTATTATGTTTTTAACGGTTATTGATTTAACTATAAGGGCTATGAAAAAAATGTATCCTATTGTTCATATAGTTTATAATTATAGCTGACTAATGAGACACATAAAAGAGGATATCTATAGTTGATAAAATCATAGAACACATCGAATACTGAAAATATATTTTCTATTTTACAAGAAGAAAGTGAGAGTGGTGAAACAAAAGACCCATATGAGTATTAATATTCATAAATACAAATGGTATGAGAAATAAAATGTTTATGAAGTTTCATTGAGAGAAACAAACAGGCCCAATTTAGGGGTATATGATAGTAGATGTTCCTCATATATGATCATGAATTATAATCTTATTACCGATATATAATATGAAAAAGGTTGAGTGGTTCAATTTGGAAATGATAAAGGGATAAAAATAATTAGCTTTGGGAAGGATAAATTTAGTTTAGAAGATCTCTAGTTGAAAAATGTTCTTTTAGTAGAAGGAATTATCCACAATTTGATGAGTTCAAGTTAGTTGTGTGACCCAGGATAGGTTTTAGAATTTTGAAATAAATGATTTGCTAATATATTAAAGAACATATCATTTTTCCTTTAAGTGTTATGGAATAAAGGTAATCAATGTAACATCGCTCCCCTCCTCATTGTCCTGAGAAGGTGAAAGGATATTAATTGGTCATAAGAGACATCCCCAAGGTGCCAAAGGATTTGAAATAAATTCCAAGGCCTTCAATACTATTAGGGGATGATTTTACCTTTAATAAAAGAAACTACTCAACCCAATATTACTTAATAAAATACCACTACATGATGCAAGATAACAATGAAAACAAACTCAAAGTAATAAAATCGATATTAAAGATAAAACTACAAAATGTACTATAGAAAAAGATTGTAAAACATCAATGTAAATAGTGGGAGACATAACTGAAAAAACCCAAAGACTCCAAAACAAAACTCCAAACTCTAACCATGCCCCATGCTCTAACTCCAAAAAACAACCAAATTATCACTATGCACCACTAGAAAAGTGTGATAATTTACCTTTTCCCATGTTTTGATAAATGATATATGAAAAAGAACCAAAGATCCAATATAGGGGTGAGTAATGTAACTTAGTAGGTTTTATACAAATGACTTCCCTAATCATGCCACTTGGATAAAACATGTTAGCACATTAATATAAAACACTTTAAACCAGTTTATAAGAGAATATATAGAATTTCTAAATTAATTTTTTTTATCAAAATCTATTTTCCCAAGGAAAGAACCAAAAAGTAATTTAAATATGTTCCACAAGTTCAATTTTTTACATAACCATTCTATTTAACATTTCCACATATCCACATATCCAACCATTCATGAAACCTAGACCCCCTATAATCATGAGCGGTAATTAATCCTTTCACTATGTTTTTACCTAATGAACCATTTTTATCGGGTAAAGTCTTGATCCTTATCCATATTAATAATAATGGGGAGACCTAATACCCTTATTCATCCTAAATATACACGAACACACACAACCATTATGACAAAACCAATTCCGAAACAACCCTTTAATTCATTTAAATAATAATGTACTTTTATTTAAAACGCTTCAAACAAATCATTTTAATAAAAAACTCATTTCATTGAAAACAATTTACAATGTATCAAAAATAAAAATTCATTTTAAAAGAAAGTTACCAATTTCACATTCCAGAAAAACACCTAATTACCACAATTCTATAAACCATCCCCAAATAGGGTTTTTAAAAAAAATTCACAATAATTTCACTACCAATTTTAATTAAAACAATCAATTTGAAACTGATTCTTCAAGTCTTAGTAATAGGATTTGAGAGTGAAGCCACATACGCTATAATTTATGGTGAAAATGAAGAACGATAGTAAAATGAAAACAAAACTGGGTTGAATCTCAAAAAACCCTCCTTAAATCTCTTCTTATATCATCAACAAAGACAAATCTTACCACAATGAGCATAAAAACCTTAGATCTATCCTCAATGGGACTAGATCTATAAAACAAAAAGAGAGAGAAGTAAATCTAAGGGAAACCAAGAAAAAGTACCATTAACAAAAACATAACAAATGAATCCAGCTTCAATGCACTAAAAAATACCTTTGGATCATCTCTGGATTGATGGAGAAAACATCCTTATCATTTTGGAATAAAAATTTTTTAGTTAGGGTTGGGTTGGAGCATAAAAGAGGGGTTAAAGGAAAATCCTGACAAAGATCCACTTTTTGTGGATATTGTTTTTAAACAGTGCATGGTAAGTCATATGATTAGAGAAATCATGAACTAACCATGTGTTATCCTCTTCCTTAAGAGAGACCTTACATGGTTGGCCTGAATAGTTAGACAAAGTGTACACCAACAATGAAAAAGTCAACTATTCAACTTTTCATTATTAATCCTTGGTAGCTGCACTGTTTGGAAAAAACTATGAACCTATAAGAGCGTCTTAACCTTAACCTTTATCACACTATGCATGATTTCCTATTGGAATTTCCTGGTTTCCCCAAATCATGCTCAAAATGTGCACTTATATAAAATCCCCAAAAACATTCAAAAAGATTCCCAAAATCTCCCATACTTCACCAAAACACGTTACACAATTAAAATACCTAAAATAAGGGTTACTTGCTTGAAACTAGGGTAATAAATTCACCCCACCATTGGCGTTTCCAACCGTGAAAAGTAGAAAAAACACCATTACTATGAAATAGTTCTGAACATTTCTCTTTCTTTTCCTTGCCCCATTTCAAAGTCTCTTCTTAAATCTAACCATGTTTCCACAAAACCCAGACTAGAACAATGATTTTCCCATGCTAGGAATTCTCTTACCTATCCAAAATATGCACTAGCATGTGAACCAATGAATAAAACGATTGTAGGTCAATGTGATTCAATCTTATCACATAGTCAAAATTAGGATGATACTTTTTAAACTCAGATACATGAAACACCTTTTTCACTATACTGAACCACGGTGGACAAACCAACTGATATGCTACCTCAAAAAAAAATTCAAGTATCTCAAAATGGCCTATGTATTGAGGAGATAAATTGAACTTCATCCTGAAATTAATATATCCATGCCTTAGAAAGATCCTCAATAACACATGAACACTATTCTCAAAAAACAATGGCTGTTGATGATGATCCATATATGATTTTGGACAACTCTGTGTCTCCTCCATTCATTTTTTGATCAACTGAATCTTCTACATTGTTTCTTGGAAAAGGTTCAGCCCAACTATTGAAGTAACACCTGTTTACAGAAAACTGTGAGCAGAATGACAAGGACACCCATACAATGTTTCAAAAGGATCTATTTGTATCGAGTCCTGATAGATGTTGTTATAGGAGAACTCTACAATTGATATGTTCTCAACCCATGATTCACCAAAATCTATTACCTAAGACCTCAACATTTCTTCCAAAATTTTTATTTTCCATTGAAATTTCACATCCATTCGAGGATGATATTTCATACTCATAGTCAACTGAGTCCCAAGAAATTTTTTAAGGATTTCCATAAATGAGATGTAAACAGTTGATCTATTTTCGAAACTATCATAACTGGTACCCCATTCATATTTACCACTTATCAGATATTTTTTTTTGACAATTTCTCTACCATATGAGATTCGTGAATAGGGATTAGATGAGACGAATTTGTGTGATGATACACTATCACCCATATGTCATCATTTTTTAGAATAGTTATTGAGAGAACTACTAAAAAATACATGGCTATCTAAACCAATTTCCAAACAAGTATAGGTAAGGACTACAACATACCTCTTGGTCGATGATGATCTTCTTTAACCTGATGACAAGTTAAGTATCTCGAAGTAAGATCAGCTACCTTTTTTCATACTGAACCACAAAAAACTGTAATTTCAATTCCTTATAAATATTTTATATTCCAGGATGAACAACCCATCTTGAAAGATGGTAAGTATGAAGAATTGTTTCCTAAAAATCAATAGGTATAACCATATGATTTTTTAACCCCAACACTAAACTCTCATCTAGATTCTATTCATTAATGGTCTCACCACCATTTATTTTTTTTACCTCATAGAAACACATTCTGAATCAAATTCTTGTGCCTACTTAACCATATTCACCAAATTAGTAACCAATGAAACTGTAAATAAAATTATTACAATCCCATTGCCTTCATAATCTATAAGAATTTTTATGGGAACTGACATCATCGTCCACTCATATGAAGATTCTTTTGCTAACTGATCATATGAATTTATGCTTAAGGAATCCAATACTAAATTTCCCTTACCTTTTGTACACATAATGTCAATGTTTTACATTTGGCGATAATCCATCTATATTCTTTGTCTCAGATTCAAATCGCTTTGTGAGAAAATATGTTTCAAGAAATTATGATTTGTAAACATATTAAAATTTTCACTAAATAGGTATTGATGTCAAGTATTCAATGCATGTATTATGGAAGATAAATGAAAATCATGTGTTGGGTAATTCTTCTCATGCACCGTTAACTTTCTTGAGCCATAAGAAACAACCTGATCTCTATTCATGAGAATATATCACAACCTGTATCCCAAAGGATCACAATACACCACATACCCTTGTCCTGATTCCAGAAAAATCAATATTGTTTCTGATGTAAGGTGAAATTTATGCTTCTAAAATGATTTATGACATTACTCATTCTATTTTAAGGGAAAATTATTCTTTGTTGAAGCAATAATATGTGAGGCTAGCCATCAAAAATCAAAAACAAAGAATCATAATAACTTTCTAGACCAGGGAAACTTTGTATATAAAATAAATTATATGGTGGTTACCAATAGATAATATCCTCAATATTTTATATATCTAAAAAACATCACATCTAGAGATTACATAGCCCAGGAAACATACCTATTATATCCAAAAATCACTCATTGATAATTTGGTATACAGAAGATGACCCCACAATATTCCTAACAATATCTCCAAGTGGTTTTAATTCTCATTCCTTTTCCTTGAATACACCAATATGTCATCAAAAAACACCACCAAAAAATAATATAGATACCTATAAAATATATAATTCATCAATTCCATAAATACTTCTAGTGTATTTATAATACCTTAAGGCATTAACACATGTTTATAATGGACATATCTACTCCAGAAAGCTGTTTTTGAATTATCCTCCTTCCAAAAAAAAATTAGTGATATCTTGATTGCAAGTAAATTTTAGAGAACCACTGAGCTCCCCTCAATTGATCAAACATATCATCAATGCATGGAAGTGGATACCGATTCTTTATCATAACTTTATTAAGCTTACAATAATACACATAGATCCTTAGTTTTCCATCCACATTTATTATTAAGCTTACGATAATCCACATAGAACCATTTGTTTTTCAGCTCTTCCAACTGCACTTTAAATTTTTATAGTTTTTTTAGTTTTATACAAAAATATGGAAGTAAAATATGACTAGTCCCCATAAAAATATCAATCGAAAACTCCACTTCTCTTTTGGTTGGAAACGTCGAGATTTTTTTAAGAAAAACATCTAGAAACAATTTGAAAACCATTGGAAAGATTCTATTCTTGATATATTACAAAATTCCCAAGTCAATGTTGTCAAATGGTATAAGATCATTCCAACTATATGGGGCTCAAAGGTTCATTTAACCTTCATTTAAATTACTTTATCCGATGAATAGATGTTCAATACCATATTTTATTGTAAAACTAACCCATTAGGTATAATAATTGATGTTATCCCTGAACATAGTTAACCCATCAATAAATAGAATTATGTAAAAAACCACCATCTCAAGCATAGATAAATCCCATATCAACCCAACACCATCAATTTTTATAGAACATGCCTTACACATAAAGTCTTCAAATTCTCTTTGACCAAGTGGAGTTTTTAGTTTTAACATAGATGACATCATCTCAAATTTTAAAACTATAAAATAAATAGCATGAGAAGAAATAAAGGAATGGGTTTCACCCATATCAATCAAATATTTCATAAGCGTAGAATTAAAAACAATCATACCTCTCATCATTGATGGTATATAATGATCACCCAAAATTACATGCTCAGCTCCATATAGTTGATCTCTTGTGACCATTTGTTCCTTTTTCCCTGTAGATATTTCCTTTACTGAGGAGTCATGGTATTTAAGGAATCTCTATATCTATCTCTATTCTACTGATGAGTGGTATTCTTCTTCCCTCTCCCCATAAAAACATAGGACTTCTATGATACAAGAGAAGTGTCTGGAATAGCTGACTGTATAGTATTGTGATAATAACACTAAAGATACCCCATTTAATTTCTATTATCACATGCTCTAGATTGTGTTGTATATTTTCGCTTCATGTGGTTGAATGAACCACATTGAAAACATCCAGGATGTATCTTAAGTCTAGGATGAATATTAACCAATCCATCTGTTTGATTCTGATCTATACTCCCAACTTGGATATAGGTTTCCCTCTTCTATGTTCTCCATGTATTAGAGTTCCCACCATTTCTCATAGGTTTCAACACTCTTCCTCAATCTGAAACTCCCGAAATGTCTCTTTTTTCTACTATTGGTCTATTGTCCATCTCTATATAATATGTTATATAGAGAACACTAATCTTTGATCTAATCTATTATTTCATCCCCAATTCAAAGAAACATCCCTGAAAGGATGAACTTGAAATAAATTCATGTGAAAATCCAAAAAAAATCATAAATTTAAATGTCTACTATGTCACTGTGAGGCTCTCCAGTTTTAAACTGAATAAATCTATTGTTCTTACAATTCTAAAAATATGAGGGTTGAATTGTTTGTTGAAAAATTATTCAAAATCCTCCAAAGCAATTCCCTAGTCTAATTTATCCTGAACGGATAAGTCCCACCATTTATGTTCAATATTTTCCTATATATATGTCACCAACATGACTTTTAGATCTATTAGTGTGATAAAGAAATAAAATATTTGATTCATCCTATTAAAACATGCCTCTTTATTCTCTAGTTTTGAATCACCTTGAAAGACGGGTGGATTCTTCTTTTTTAAATAGATGTAGTGATCCACTTTCCTTGGTTCATCCTGTCAGTTCCCTCTATCCACGACTTGAATGGAATGGACAATACATTGAACTAGCTGTTGGTACACCTGTGGCTTAGGTGCAACCACATTCTGAACTACTTCTTCCAGTTTGTTCCTATGATTCCTCTCAGGTGCAATTTTCCATACAGTCAAAAAATATCATATATCACACTCTTTAGCAATTGATGTCTTAATAATTTCAAATTCTACTACATAATCTATCACAATAAGGCTTTCCAAAATTCATTCTTTCTATGTTAAACCATTTTGGAAAAATTTCAAATTTATTTTAAAAATCAAACGATTTTCAAAATACTACAACCATCCGCTTTTGAAAATCTCACATTTGAAAAAAAAACTTTAACATTTTTCAATAATAAACATCATTAAATCCTAAATCATAAATTATTACTCAAAATTAAATATTCCCTCCTAGTTTAATGTCATATCTATAATGTGTTTCATGCTCATCCCATTTGTTAAACCCATGACAATGATATTCCAAATCCTTTAAGTGTCTCCAAAACACTTATGTAAAAAATACTTGGTAACTTAAAGCATAAAAATGTTAGTTATGCCTTTTTATGATCTACATTTAAATATCCAACAATCCCATGCCTTTCTACCATCCCAACTTGAGGAATAAAGAAGAATGAATTTCAACTCAATGGTTGAGATAACTAAAGACAAATTTTTAGTCATGGACGGAACAAGATGATACCACTTATAACATCCCACCCCTTCTCATTGGTTTGAGATGGGATAAGGATATTACTTGGCCTTCAGTGACATCCCCACGTAACCAAATTCTAGTAATAAATGCGAAAGGAATCGATACAATTGGGGAAAATTTTCCCTTTAAGAAAAGAAACCAATCTACCCAACATTCTATAACGTAATACCACTGCATGATTCATGATTACAATGTAAAACAACTAAAGTAATAATATTTATATCAAAGAACTAACTACAATAATTACCACATTAGAAGACTACACAACATCAAAGTAAATAGTCAAATACATAACCAAAAAAACCCAATGGCTCTGAAAGAAAACTCAAAGCTTCAACCATGCTTCATGCTCCAACTACACAAAAAAACCCAAGTATCACTATTCACCACTATATAAGTGTGATACTTTACCTTTTTCCATATCTTGATAAACAATATCTACAAAATCACTATAGTGCTAAAGTAGGGGTGAGAAATGAAAATCAATAGGTTTTCCCCAAATGACTTCCCTACTCACGCCAGTAGGATATAACATGTTAGAATATTTATAAAAAAATATATAAAACACTTTAAAACAATTTATAATATAATATGAAACAATTTCCATATCAAAATAGTTTTCCAACAAAATCCATTTTTCCAATGAAAGAATCCAAACAATACTTTAAATATATTATACAAGTTCCATTTTGGCATAACCATTACATTCCACATACACACAATCCAACCATACATGAAACCTAGACCTACCTATAATTGAAAGTGGTGATTCATACTTTCAATAATATGTCACTTAATGAACTATTTTTATAGGGTAATGTCCCGACCCTTATCAATCCCACTAATGATGTGGGAGACTTAATTCTCTCGTCATTCCTGAATACACGTGAACGCACACAACCATTATGCTAAAAACCAATGCCAAAACAACCATTTCAGCAATTTCAATAAAACTATACTTTTATTGAGAATATTTACGAAAATAAATTTCAATGAAACCAAAATTTTATGGAAAAAACTTCTCCATGCATCAAAACAAAACAATCATTTTAGAATCATCATTTTAAAATCATGTTACCAATTTCACTTTCCATGAAAACCCAATTTCCAAAATTCTATAAAGCATCACAAAGAGGGTTTCCAACAAGGAACTCACAAAAATTTCACAACCAATTTTAGTTAAAATAATTAATTTGATACTAATCCTTCACGTTCTAATACGAGGAGTCGACATTAAAGTAACTAACCTCAAGATTTATGAAAAAATGAAGAGTGGCACTAAAATACCAACAAAATCAAGTTGAATCTCAAAAACCCACCGTAGATCTATTCCCCTAGAATCAACAAATCCAAATTAAATGATAATTGGAATAAAAAACTTAAATCTATCCAAAATAGAACTAGATCTATGAAACAAAGAGAGAGAGATAAGTATATCTAAGAAAAACCAAGGAAAACTACCATAAATGAACACTTATCAAGGGATTCTAGATTCAATGCACCAAAAAGTGATTTCATAGCAGCTCTAGATTAATAAGGAGAAATTCCATAGCCTTTGGGAGGAATAATTTTAGAGTTAGGGTTGTTTTGGAGTGAAAAATAGGTGTTAAAGGCTAATCTCGACCTTTATCCACTTTTTGTGGATTTTACTTTTAATCCGTTCATGGTTAGTTACACGGTTAGGAAAACTATGTGCTAAGCATGCACTAGCCTTACTGCAAAAGGGTCTTAACACAGTTTGCCTACATGGTTAGAAAAACCATTCACCAACCACTAAAATGTACAATGTATATATTTTCATGGTTTCTCTTAGGTTTTTACATGGTTTGGACAAAAGATTCACCTACCATTATGCCTTACCCATAGCCTCTATCTCACTCTGAATAGTTTCCTATAAGACTTTCATAGTTTTTCAAAACCTTTCTCAAACCATAAACCTATATAAAATCCCCAAAAACATTCTAAAAGGTTCCCAACCCTCCCAAACTTCACTAAAACACTTCACATACTTAAAATACATAAAAGAAGGGTTACTTACTTGAAACTGGGGTACTAAAATTAATATTTGATAGGTAAATAAAATCGGTGAATGTTATCTCAAGAAGATGAATAAAAGATATGATATAATAAACTTATGAACATATGACAATGGTCTTTAGAAAATATGATGAAGAACGAGAGATAATGTTACCTTATTGATATTACATTTTACTCTTATAAGAAGGTAAAATAATTTGAAACACTTAAAATCTAATGATTAGAAATTAATAAAAAGTATTGTAGTTAGTTCATGTATCTATTTTCAATAATTATTACTCCCAAAGCATCAGATAAGAAAAGGTATTATATTTTTTGATGATTTCAGTAAGATGGATTGGTTGACATTGATTACTCATAAGACTAAAGTATATAAGTGCATCACTCAATAATGAAGAGAATATAAAGTAATTATTGTTCTGAAAATTTAGAAGTTTTACATAGATAATGGTACATAATTTACAAATATACAAGTAGATAATAATATGAAGAAACATTGAATTGAACATCAAGTTTTAGATGTGATAACTCCTCAACAAAATAAATTTATTAATGAAGAAATAATATTTTAACAACATAGAATGAACTATGCTCATTGAAAAATTCTTACTACATAATTATTGGAAGGAAATGGTCTTAATAGAAGTGTAAATATCTAATTGGTAATTTCTTTTTATAAACAAAGAAAATATCCCATATGAGATGTGTTATATGAACAATTCCATGTCGAAACATTTCAATGTATTTGGAAGTAAATTATTTATTCTGAATAAGGAAAAGAATAGAATATTTAAAGCATGTACAAATGAAGATATTATTCTTGGATTTTCATCCAAGATAATTTCATGTTTATGATAAAACAATTGAATGGGAAAATAGATAAAATCATGTATTTTAATGTGACTGAAAATGAGTAGATTTTAGATTTTGGCCTGAATAATTCAATCTCCAATGAACAAAATTTTCACATATTCAGTGGAAAATGTTAGGTAGATAGTGAAGATGATGTGTATATTTTAGGGGGAGTTCAATGGGATGAAAAAAACATAGATGATATCTTTATTGATAAAGAGAAAATAACAAGAACATATAATATTGTTAAATGGTCTAGTAGAGAAAAACCACTAGTAATAACATAGTTGGTGATCAAATAGTCCCAGTTCAAACAAGAAGGATGAAATGGAATCCACAAATATTATTTCTACATTTGTTAGAACCAAAATCATTTGATTATTGTTCCTTTAATGAGCTTCTGGGAAAATCAATAAATGATGAGCATGTTCAAATTGAGAAAACTTTGACTTTTGAAATCATATCATGGCCAGAAACCAAAGATGTGATCAGAACAAAGTCGGTAATCGAAAGTAAAATCAATGAATATTAAACGATGAAAAGGAAAAAATAATGTCTTGTGTTAAAGGGATATTTCCAAATTTATGTGATCAACATTGAAGAATCATTTTCACTAGTGGATTGAATTTAATCAATGAGTTTATTTCTAGAAATGACTATGTATATGGGTTTTAAGGTGTATCAAATAGATTTAAAATCCAAATTATTAAATGGATTCCTTGAATATGAAGTATTAATTGGGAAACCATATGGGTTTATCATTAATTATGATGAAAGTAAGGTGTTTTGTTTGAGGAAAATTTTATATAGGAGAAAATAAACAATATAGGCTTGATACTCATGACTTGTAAATATAAAAGGAATATTGGTCATTATTTATAATGTCTTGATCAAAACCCTATATCAAGAATATAACAACTAGGCCTCAATGATTTCATAGACATATTGAATTAATATGGTCGTAGGTTCCTGGACCGCCAGATACCATGAGTTGCCTTGCAGATATGTGGTCCCCACCCTAGGGCCCACCCAGGTGCTCGAATAGGTCATCTAACTAATGAATGTCCCAATAGGCCAACACATGTTCTTTCCATTGGGAATTTTTCACAATCACACACATCCTAGGAAACATCCTAGAGTGTCACCCATCATGATCACTACTCCAGGTCATGCAGGCTTAACTTTGGAGTTCTAATCAGGTAGGCGCTATAAATGAAAGGTGAACCTTATTGACATGAGTCATATCATTTATTCATTTAACCCTGAATCATTATGGGGTAGTACATTCATCCCATTTAGATAAAAATATCCTCTTTTTGGGACCTACAAATCAACCCAGACATTGCACTGCATTTAAGGCTGCGTACCTCCTCTAATACCAATTATAACAACTCAGCCCTACTAACAGCACAAACACAACGCCTTAACATGGATTTTGGGTCCTGGATCTCCATGTACCACCAGTTTTCACACAGATACATGGTCTCTTTCCTGGGCCCCACCCATATTCCCAAAAATGTCATATGACTAATGAATTTCCCCATAGAACAATGTATGCTCTTTCAAGTGTGTTTTTTACTCACTCACACATATCCTGGGAAACTTCTCCAAAGGTCACCCATATAGATCACTACTCTAGTCCATGTACGCTTAACTATGGTGCTCTAATCAGGTAGGCTTATGAAAATAATGTTGCACCTTGTTGACATGAGTCATTTCATTTAGTCATTAACCCTTTATCGTTCTGGGGTGTTACAGAGGAGGGGCATGACAAGAAGATAATAATACTTTTATATTTTTATGAAATCATCATTGGAGTCTTAGATGAAATCCAATGCAAAGAATTTTAAAATTGTATGAGGTATGAATTTGAAATATCATTAATTTGTGAATTATAATTCTTAATTAGGTTATATAATATTCAATATAAGGAAGGTACATTTATCTCTCCCAAAAAAATATTCCAAATAGGTTTTGAAATTATTTCAAAGGGAGGATTACAAACCATGAAAAGTCTGATGGAGACCCGAATGAAATTTTATAAATATGGTGAATATGAGAACATTTATGTGAGACTTTATAGGTAAATTATTGGTTTCCTACTCTACATTATAGACACTCATTTAGAAATTATGTTTTCCACATTTCAAGAATAAGTATATTAGAGTTGTACCAAGGAAACTCACATGAATATTATGAGATTGATAATTTGATATATCAACTAAATAGTTTACAATGATCTTTACAAATATGAAAATTATTAACAAATATTAGTGATATTTATGAATATAGATCGGGAAATCTCAGTAGATGATTGAAAATCAACATCAGGAGGTGTGTTGGAAAATTTAAACTCTCACATTTTTGGGAAATTTAAGAAGTAGTGCTGCATATCCTTAAGCACTGTAGAGGTAGAATATGTGGAATAAACTCAATATTTTTCTATGTTGATGTAGATTCAATAACTACTTAAAGAAATTGGTATTGATGTGGTATCAATGATTCTTATTATGTGTGAAAACTCCAGTGATTTAAACCTAAAAATAATCCAATTCAATAATCAAGGGAAAATCACATAGAGCTAAAGTATCACTTCGTGAAGGAAAAGGTAGAGAAAGAAGTTATTAATACGTAATATGTTCTGTAAAGGGATCAAGTAGTATAAATCAAAGAAAATGATTTATCAAAACTAAATCTGGAATATTATTTGTTTTCTATTGGATTCAAACAGAACCCATATCTTTAGGTTGAATTGGTGATGAGACCCCCAATCTCCCATAAGAATTTATTTAAAGGCAAGGTATGCTTTCATCCCTCCTCTCATACCAACAAATCTTAGGATCTGGTAGAAACTGATCCTAAAAGAAAATATATTAAAAATATATAAGGAGAGTTTAAGTTATAGGGGATTATTACATCAGTGAGAATATACCACACCTCGCATATCTACATCCACCACTGAATCATAGTAGTCAAGGGCCGTGAAGGACCACATCATATAAAAATTCATGACTTCCCTCTTGGACAACACATCTGCTAATTGATTGTCCTACCTGTGTGTGAGAGAGATTTCTAAATTTAGGTGACTAGCTTTACTGAGGCACTCAATCTATGAAGTTAAAATTCCCTAAGGCACATCTCATGTTTGGTCTTTCATATCCCTCATAGAAACATTAAAATCAGACTCAATACATAGATATGTCTAGTTATATTGGATAGCTTACGCTATGGCATACACCATGGAATGTATCCCAGCTTCATAGGCCAATCCAATTCCAATAAACTGATAAAAAAACATTAACAAACCCACAATATATATGGAAGACACCTCCATATCCTGAAGGCTAGGGCATGCCAAAATAATCCCCATCAACATTAACTTTAATCCATGAGGGGATTTTGGGAATACACAAAATAAATTTCAGCAATTTCGGCTTCTGTGGGCGACCTACTACACCTAGTAATTGGAGAGTATTCAGATCATGTATAGAATTACACATACCTCCTATTTTAATTTTTGATGCCTGATACAAATCCTTATGAAAATTCATATTTTCCCTGTGAAAGAAATTTTTTTTCTATCAAACAAACTTCTATTGCGTGCATTCCATATAGAGGTGATCATTAACTTGTTTTTTCTAAAACTTCAAGGAAGTGATATTTGGGTTTGATGATGAAGGGGGAGATGATATGTTCATGAAAAGAGAGAGAGTAGAGGGAGAGTTCATTGTTTAAAAATCTATGTGTTTAAAATCCAGGGGTTAAAGAGTCTTGTGATGGTGGTTGCATTTTTTTATAATATGCGACTTATTTCATTTTCTCTTATTTTTCACACCGAGTACTATATCATGATTGCATAGAGTTTATGATTGATGAATAATTGGTGCACTATTTGATGGAAAATGATAAGGAGTGCCTTATTTAATGACACAAGAATATTATTTATTTATTTTTGTTTGGAATTATCAACAAACACAAAGGGGGGATTATTAGAAAAAACCTCTTTAGCGGTGTGTGAGGAATGTGTTTATTGAAAAGTTATAAAAGGATGATCAAGATATTTTTTAGAGGTTAAAAGGTGTTGTAGAAGAGTTATATCTAGTATATATACCCCACACTAAGATCCTTGTCCACACCATAGAATATATTAAATTAGAGAAGACCACACCATAGTGAAAATAGATATGATGCAGTGGATATGTGGGAGGGTAACTTAAAATTTTCACTATGTCATAGTCAGTATGATGATGACACAATATTTTTTAGAAGGAACTAAAAATGGGGACAACCCCACTCAAGAATGGCACCTGAGCAGCCTCAAAACAAGTTAGTGACTAGGATTATAGTCTATTTAGCTAACCAGGGTAGTAGGGTTATGCCTATGGGAGCAAGCCATAGTGAGGGAAAATCCTCAATAGGCGGTTCTTATCATCTGACATATAGTCTGACACGAGAGGCTATAGGATATAACTAGTTCTATAAAGACTTGAATGATTTTCTGAGAGGCATTTAGGATTATATAGTGTCTAATTTCTAAAAGGATGTGTGATGTGGCACTTGAAATTGTTTTAAAATTACACAGTTTATTAAAACATGACGTGGGAACCTTTTAGAGAAGTTTTGGGGAAAATAAATGAAATTTTAAAATTCAAGGTATTCACAATATAGAGATTTGGATATTCCACAATCTTTTTTAGAATATAATATGTCCAAACTACAACTACACCTTACACTGTGAAGGCTCAAGATTTTACAGAATCAATTATCTTAAGGATTTAATATCCTATATGATATCATTACACAGTGATGTTCCTTCACCTTAGTCATTTTTTTGAGTTAATTGGTTATAGGAGTTAATGAAAAAGATTATGGGAGAGTAATAGAGGCGAAACTATGTGAGAAGTTTGGATCATGTCAACTACAGGTTCCTGCACCACATTATACCAAACCACAGTGTATTAAGAGATAAAGATGTAAAGGATTGACCATAATATAGCTATTTTTCCATAGTATATGAAAAATAAAGAATATTATATTGTATAAAAATAGACTAGGCAACAACCAGACCATTTATGTTAGTTGAGAGTCTAAAATAGAAACTAAAAGAGAGTTATTGCATGGATTTTCAGTTGTCTAATTTTCATTTAATAACCATTATATTCCCATTAAATATTAGAGACACTTTTAATAATCCGAGTAATTGGATATTCAATCCTAACCATTGGATTCAAATTAAAAGAGAAGAGATGCTCCAAAAGGTGAGTTAGAGCTTTAGAGAGAATCATAGAGTTTTTTTCTTATAGAATCACAGTAAGTAAAAAAGGATGAATTTTGGGGAGTATTATCTCACTGGAATATTATAATGTGGGTCAATGGATAAAATCCATGTTATGTGTATTATCGATATCTAATTTTGTGAATATGATCAAGAAGGGGGTAATGGGAATATGGAGTTTATCTTTTTGTTGCGAAATGGTAAGCTTTCTCATTTTGTTTGATCAGTGAGTTTGAAGGGTTAGTGATACTACTCCACTATGTCATCTCAATAAAGTAGTGTGATATAATTTTTTGGTGCATCGACACATTTTTGATCCCATTTTTATTAGACTAACCTGATTTTGGTGAACCAAGTAAAATTATTTACGTATTATTTATTACTTTTATCTCTTTTCAGGATAAATTAAGGGAGAAAAAATATGTGTTCCTCATATAGAGAGAACATAGTAATGATTAAAGGATTTAAGGGTTAAAATATGTACTTCCCTGGTTCATATCCTCACTCAGGGTAATTCTCTTGGGTTGAGACCAATATATAAATTCATTTATAAAACTATGATGAACATGAATCCATAAAAATGAATAGGTAAAAATTATAATATTGAATTATTTATCTGATTACATGGTACGTCACAATATATCCCCCAAAAAGGAATTTAAAACCAATATATAAATATTAATTACTAAACATTCCACCTCGAATGACCTTACAAATAAACCACATAGAGAAATTTTCTAGTCTCAAAGAATTCACAATGATATATTTAACCAATTGTTCAAATTCAAGGACCTTTTAATAATATATAATGGTTGGGATGATATCTAATTATAGGGACTCAAATTTATCAAGTGTCCACCCTCAAGGACTCTTCCCACATCAACCCTCCTCCTATCCTATATAATTATTGAGAATTTTTCTACCTATAGAGAATCTTACTCTTACTAGATATTCACCCACAAGGAATCTCTTCACCTGAACCTAAATAATCATCACTACAAATAAAAAAATTACCAAAATATAACCACCACATTAACATTATCATCATAATCAAATATCTTAAAAGTATTCAAATCTATTCTCTCCGTTCTATCTCCCACATAGGAAAATTAAACAAAGATATATAAAGAGGTCATATCTAGTGAATAATAATATAATGTAATCATAACTCATTCCCACTTAGAAACTCTATAATATAGATACTAGGTTGTTAAATATTATCTTTAAGCATTACCCATATCTTAGAAATTTACAATATCAATATCTTCTATAATAAAAATCTCATATTTGAAACCCATTTCAATAATGTACTATTTTCCACCACCCTCTATCATGTTTACACCTCCAACTAAGACAATAAGGGAGGATCATCTTGAGGATAAAAAGAGATTCATATATTATCATAACTATCAAATAATTCATCATGTTATACTATAGACCATGAAAAAATAAATTTAATTAATTGGGTGGCATGATGCTTATGATGGATATCGTATGACCCCATACCCCATTCAATATGATATGTAGAGAAAGTTCATTACCCCCATGTAACTCACTATATTAAATTCTATCTTCATTAGTATATATAATGACACATATTATCTTGGTAATGAACCCTAGTTAACTCACTACATTAATATCTTATGGTATGCCATTCTCTCATGAGAATTTTTATAAATTGTCATGACCCCTATTCCAAATTTGAATAACCTATACAAGTAATAAAATAAAATAATAATTAATTTTAGAGAAAATTCAGAATCTATAAATAACCCATGATCAAATTCACCATCATAACTTAACATAATATCTATATATCAATAGTAAATAAATAATATCCCCAAATTCATTATAATAAATAAACCATAACTATTCTCCTTCTTTAGATTTTTATAAACTCTTTTCCATTATATACAAACGTTATGTTAATTAAAAATATCCAAATAATAAATAATAATTAATATTTATATAATATTTTCAATCAATTATCCTAATATCATTAGCACTATTTCAAATTCATCTTTTAATCCACCATACCTCTTTTATAATAATTATAAATAATCACAAAAAATATATTATCCATAATATATCATTTTCAATCTAAAATCATTCTCTTTATCTATAATTTTCATGAATTATACACCAATTTAAAAATTAAAAAAATCAAGGTAAATTCAGATTCCAAAATAATATATGATAATCTCAAATCACTTACCACAAATTCCTATAAAGATCAATGATCCTTAACCAGTTTCCTTTGTCACTCTAGTCTCATTCTTCATACACCCCCTTTGATATAATATGACACATGAAATCCCAAGAGTTATATCTTGAGATAAATGATTAAATAAATAAATAATTTACTTAGAGAAATTATATATCCAAATAATTTAGTCAAGATCCACCACCATCAAATTTCTAGTAAAACCGTATATTAATTCCACCATTGACTTTTTTATTTAAAATATTTCATTAAACCATCAAATAGATCTCTATTTATGAAATTGATAATGAAATTACTGCCCAAATATTTCTTTTAATTTCCCATGTAAAAATACGCCAAAATATCTCACAAAATATTATTTATTTATAATAACAATCTAATATGAATTTATTATTTAAATAAGTAATAATTTTACTCCATCAAAAACTGGATTTAACAAAATATTCCAATGACTATAAAAAGAATACCAAAATTTTAAAATGGGTAAACATCTCATCCCAAATCTAATAGAAGACTTGAAGTTTAATTCTAACATTTTTAAATTTATATTTGTACCATTAATAATAAAAAACCAATTTAACCTCAATAATTTCATAAACTCTCTAATAATGGGTATCCAAGTCTCTATATTACACACACATTTTTAAAACTATTCATCCTTTAAATGATTAAACATAATCATGAAGTATAAATAATCATGTGAATATTATCATTACATCAATTTTTATCTTTATAGAAAAATTCCATGTCCAACTGAATTATAAATAACTAAAAATGTTTAGAATATTGTATTCACATATGGGATTTCCTTCCATAGTTCTCTCATCAACTCCACTATGTTTCCATAGAACTTGCATCAAGGAAATAACCTGACAATGAAATAATTTTTCTCTATAATATTGAATTTATATGGGACACTCAATAAAAGTCACATTTTCCTCAATATTATGTTCCCCAAAATCAATCATACATGAGGGATCAGGAAGATAATTATGAATCTAGAACACACAAATCATGTCATAAAATTGGAACTAAATTCTCAACACAATCCCTTCCAAATACATTATTTAAACTATGTATCATGGTATAAATTGATCATATTTAAAAATACATGCTGTTTTAATACCTTAGTAATATAAATTATTTATAAACTATCCACTAATATAAATTATGTAATCAATAAGAAATAAGTTTACTACACCAATTGATTCTCTATAACCAAATAACATCATATTATAAGAGAGAATATGGTAATCCCCTAAAAAATAATTCAAAATAACATACCATTTTAATTGGTTAATAACCAATGGATGTAAAATTTCCATCAAAACCTGATGACCGAGTTCTACCTACTGAAATACAAGACATTTGGACACAAATTCAACAACCAATTTCCTTATTCCAGGACCCCAAAGTTTCTTCTATAAATTGAGGAACATATTTATGATACATAAATGTTACACTGAATAAGTGATTTTAAAAGAATGATTTTTCCACATTCATTGAGAAAAATATATCTTCTTATAGAACAACACCCAATGTTCATTATCCTCAATCTAACCATTAAGAGTGTTTCCATTAATTATTCGATCTCTCTACACCTCTACCTCATGGTATCCCATTACAAGACTTCTCTACTTATCTCACCAATAAATATGTCACCATTATCAAATAAAAACATGAACCCCATCATAAATATAATATTTAGATTCATGAGGATGTAATTTTATATGCTCATATGAAACAAGTCTTATTATCTTATATAGTTTGGTCATAACTCTAAAAAAACTATTAAAATAATAAATTTCTATAACAACATTGAGGAGAATACATAGGTATATATTTATATTTAACCCCCTTATAAAGATATCCAATTATAAATAATTCTTATAAAACCAACTCACACATTTTAGCTAATAAAAAAATCATATATACGAGGGAAATATAATTTATTCTTTACGATCACATATTTCAACAATCTATAAATAATATAAAACATTAAGATTCTATCTACCATCTTTGTGAAAGGCACCAAAGTTCCCATAGAGATACACTATTAAAAATGAGACTTATCTATAATAATTTATATGTTTAAACACTAAACTAGGAGTGATATATTGATATAAATTTATTTAAAATTAAATATCTCTTCTTAATGGAAAACTCAAAACATCCACTGAAAAATTTAAATAATACCTCAAAAATATATGAAAATACCATGTATTTTCTTTAGATATAGTAAAAATAAAATTCCACCAATGAAATGTAATAATATATGATTTTATCTATATTTTTCATAAAACATAATCTCTTTATCCTATAAACACTACATAATCTCACTCCAATTTAGATAAAATCTCCCACCATTGATAAAAATTAATAAATTTTTTTATAGAGTAAAAAAAATCAATTCCAAGGATAAAATAATATAATTTCATCAATAATAAGACTATATACTACGAAAATTGGTCCCATCCCCTAATTATCTCATAGGAACACACCTTACACAACCTCATCTAACATACCACTAGAGTAGTCAACTTTCATGGCCTCTAAATCTCTTATAATGAAGTTTATATTCTATAAACTAGGGAAGGTATGATAAAAATTAAAATATATAATATTAATCAACATATAATAATGATTAAATTAAGTGAAAATTATACCTTGAGCCCATTTGGTCCATCCATCTATTTTAATTATATAGAATGGTATTTTAATCCACCAAGTCCTCAACCTCTTCACACACTACAACGTAACTCTACCTCACCTCATAAGCTCTCTATCTCTGAGGAAATTGTGATTCTCCTTGATGTTCTCTCATAATAACAATCTGTAAGGGAAGTGAAAATGGTCATTTATTGCACTCTCATAGTAAAAAACCAATTAATAAGTACAAGTAGAGAATTTGGATATTTTAAAGTACCTATACCCATGGTTTTAAAAACAATGGATAAATGCCATTTTTTGTAAGGGCTATAGCCATAGTTTTCAAAACTGTGGCTATAGGTCTGCATCCCTTATGCAGGAGAAATATTTTCCTGCATAAAATAGAGTTTAGAGCTCTATTTCAATAGTTTTTATAATAACACCATAATTTTTAATAATATATATGACATATATATATATAAACACCCTAAGCTCAACTTGGTGTAGTTGTTATGAAATAGAATCCTTTGGGAGAGGTAGATAGATTGAATTTAGCTGGTAAAATATAATTTTTGTGCTATTTCCATGGTTTTTTGGAGCTATTACCACAGTTTTAACCATGGTTATAGGTCAAAATCCACAGTTGAAAACTATGAGACCTATTTCTATAGTTAAAACTATAGAAATAGGTCAAATCCCATTTCCATGGAGATAGTTCCCACGGTTGGAAAAAACCATGGTTTTATGCTATAACCACTATTTTTTCATCATATTTCCATGCTTTTCAATCATGAAGATATGCCAATTTTTTTTGAGGTCTAAAAAATATATAGAGTGGTCTATAAATAGACAAATTTTTCTCATTCCTATTATTAATTGTAATAGCCGTGTCTTGGTTACTCAAATGATATCAGGTTGAGTGTCCATAACACCTATGTTCACTTCCAAATTTCTAAATTTTGGCATAAATATTTGGGTCTGATATAAATATCTAGGGAATTTATTCTTCCCTTTCAGTATAAAAACATGATCTCATTGTTCATATTACAAAAGTGGTATTAATAAATAGGTCTAATAGGGAACTATATCATAAATTTTCATTAACATAAATAAGTGTATTTACACTTAAGATGTATGATTTTCACGGAAATTAAATTTTTATATAAAAAAAGATAAAAACACCCATAATGTACAGAAATCAAGTGTAAAGTGAAAAAACCACAAATATACATAAATTTCCAACCATATGTGATATAAGGATCCAAAAGTGATGAAACAAGTGTGAAAAATATCCTAGGTAGTGTTGTAGAAAAACCTCAAACCTTAAAATACATCACCCTTCAAGTGATAAAAAATATTTAATTTAGTCTCTGTGTTCCTCATGAAAATAAGAAACATTTTCTTGAACCATTATTATACCTAAATCATGAATGAAATTTTCTAAACATCCTTAGATTGACATTTATAGGGTGTGACTATGATATACCTAGTAAGTTTTACCTACCCACCCTAACCACCTATCATAGAATCAAGTGTATATAGTAATTGAATAAAGATAGAGAAATTGATAAATAGAGAAAGTAACAACATGATTTACGTAACATTCATAACTAAAATAATCAACCCCCAATATTGGGAGGTTCCTTACTAATCATACCTGCTTTAGAATCAATATTGATATATGAAACATCATAAATAAAGTTATGCTAAAGAAATCATACCATTCGGGGGAAAGGGATCCATTTATAATAGAGTTTGGTCATCCATTCCAACCATCCAATTTGTGGTAGGGGAAAGGGGTACAATAAATTCAGGGATCCACAAGTACATCCCATTCTATTAACATATACATCAATTATTGGTGTACTTGAAGCCTTTAACATATAACAACAACACAAAACTTTCATGTATTTTTTCAAACGGTTACATTAAATCATGAATGACACTATCAAGTGAAAACTAATTCTAGTATAACATGGATAAATATGCAGAACATAAATCTTTAGGATAATGGAAATAAACAATACATTAAGCATGCTATGTATTTAAATACTTAAGTTAAAGAGACTTAAAACATGATTTTCTTTTACTAAACATGGTATAATAAATACATTAAAAATTATAATATTACAAAATATTAATAAAAACCAGACAACCAATTATATATCAAATTTATCAATAAAATCATATTAAGAAAACAATATTATAAGAAACCCACAAGATTTTTGTTAAATTCACTATACCCTATGACATGTCTAACCCATAACTTAATGAAAAAGATAGAAATAATAAATTTTCATACCAAATCAATTTCAAATTAGTTATTTGGGGTTCTAGAAAGAAGATAAATCCACCATCTAATGCTTTCGATCAACTTAGAATTATAAAAAAATTTTGCCTTGGCCTATTCTTAAAATTAAATCCAAATATGAAGAAGGAAATAAATGAATTATCTTGAAATTACCTAAGAAAAACCTTCACTAATTCCAAAATAATATTATATTATAGGTTTGGATAATATATAGAAGACATAACCTAGTAATAAACAGATTAAGTCTATTTCTATTAAGAAAGAGATAAAAGAGAAGATCAAGAGTGTTTAATATCCTTATCTCACTAGAGATAATGGTTTGAGAAAATTGAAAAATCTTGTTTCAAAGATCAAATGTCATGAACTAAACTAGGTTTCCCTTAAACCAGTCATGAAAGTCAAAATTTGACAGGATTTGAGAGGTTTTCCCGATCCACTTTTGATGGAAACTAGTGTCGGGAATCAATGATAAACCAATGAGAATGATTTGGCCTAATAAAACTAATATAAAAGAAGTCATAAAAAATCAATCATCATAACAAAATAATAAATAAACAAAAATAAATACAAAAACATACTATATACCCCTAGTTTAAAATGAAATAATAAACTAAAACAAAAAATGAACCAAACTGAAATCTCTATATGAACCCCTGTTCACCACCATCCATAAAACCAGCCCACTTGATAAGAAAAACTGAATAGATTTGAACCTAAAAATTATATCAGGTCTACCGATGCTATTTCGCACAAGTAGGGTGTGAGAAAAAATAGCTCACTAGGTAAGAGCCATAGAATCCATTCATTTCCATTTCTCAAAATAGTCCATAAATGATGGTTGGAAACACATATAATTAAAATATGGGTTTTATCTTCTAAATACTAAACATGATTTTGCAAAAATTCCATTATTGAAATCAAAACATGGTTTTCCATCTTAAACTGATTTTCTATTTAAAACTCAGTTTGAATACTAAATACTAAGTAAGAAAAAAAATAAAATATTCATAAAAGAAAGGGGAATTAGAACTATGAATAATAAATAGATAATATCCAATAATAATAGAATTTAAAGAATAGTATAAGTTTGGGAATTCAAATACTAGACCAACAAATAACCATAGTGCTTTAAAATAAAGTATGATAATACAAATAAATATCCATGGGAATTTACTAAACATTCCTATATTTAATCCCATTACATACACAGTTCAAACCAACCTACTGATGTGTGGTGAAAATATAAAGTTAATAACCAACTTGGATGCTCTAAACTAGCCTCACCAGGCCTATAATCTATCAAGAGGGTCTAATATGTGAAATCAGGACTAGAAGGTAAACATCACTCAACTATTTAGATGAAATCCAGAAATCCCAGGAAAATAGAATAAAGGGGAACGAGGAGTTCACTACAATTTTGGCATTAAACACAACTTATAAATTCTACCATGAATGTATTGACCAATCCCTAACACCAACTATGCGAAGGGCCTCTCATCATAAGGACAACCATAGGGCTTCCCATCACACATCGATCCAATATAAAGTGCCAACCTGGCTTAAAGATCATATATATTTTACCCACATTCCCAAATCATCTCAAGGAACTATTCATTAAACATTACAACACCAAAAACATTTAAATAAAAATACATTTCTTTACAAAATATATTTTTAAACTAAGGAAAAACACAATTCAAGCTTAGAAGGTAAAATGTGCCTTTTGTGTCATGGGTTTAACAAAAAACTTTCAAAGTACCAAATGGTCTATGTTTTAAATAATACACATAGAAACCACATTTGAAGGTATTTTGGAATAAATAACCCATTTAGATAACATTGGAGGTTTTTGAGAAACCTCTTGGGAGATAGAGTGGGGGAGAGAATGAATTAAAGAATAGTGTTTTAGAATTCGGGGCATAAGATGAACATCATTATAGAAAACCATCATTATTTGTGTGGATATACATGGTTGCATGATATTTATATATAGATATTTCCACATCCAATGGAAAAAGTATTAAAATCCATAAAAGTACCAATGGTTTTAATTAAATAAACACAAGTAATACAAAAACCAATTATAAGGATCCATACTTAAACAACGCACCATAAAAGGATCCCAAATCTAATCACAAGTCCAATTACCAAATAAAATAAACTACCAAAATCCAATAAAGGCCAAAAAATAAAAAAACTCCCATATAAATTTTAAAAGGCCAATTAGAACTTTATCAAATATCTTATATGTATATATAAAAAATGATAAATTAGATAAATCCCTTTAAAACTCATTTTCATCAAATTTACAACATGAAAGCATAATAAAAATTCACAAAATAGATAACAATAATGAATAAATAATTTAAATATTAGTTATAAATACTCATGAATGAAACAAAATGTTCTAGAAAGGAAATGGATGGAAACACAGACCTCAATGATGTGTGAACATAACAAAACTTCAGAATAAGGGAGAACTAAACCTGAGAATAAAACCACACAACCTAACATTAAAGAAAAAAAGAAATATTATCCAACCCTCACCCATGGGTTTGTCCCATATGGAGCCCAACCAAGGATGTAGAAGGAACCAAGAAAGGTAGGTAAGAATTGGTAAGGGAGAGGGGTTTGGAAGCCCCCTTCATGCGTTAAAAATGAGAAATAAGGATGATGGGTTGATTTAGGATACAAATAACAGATGAAAACTTAGAAATTCATGTTTTCAATATTTTGGGAAAGTATAATGGTTTAGATGCACATTTTACCAAATAATGAGCCAAATATGTGCACCATGTTAGACAGAAGGGGATCCTACATGGTCTGGGACATGATTTTGAAAACTATATACAACTATAAAAATCAATTCAGTCAAAATTGATGAGGCTCCCAAATTCTTTCTATAAGATTTCTCCAAATTGTGCACAGTCTGTTTGAATTGTCCCAAACACCACCCAAGAGTTTCTTTTGTTAATCCTTTCCCCTGCATGGTTTGGGCGAAATCGTGTGTAAGAGGTTCTAGTAAAACCATGCACGAATTTAATGATATGAAAAAACCTCTTCCATAACCATCCCATAGTTTCTCCCCAAAACCTATACACTAACCATTAATAGGGATAAAAATATCCCAAGACGTCCAAAACAAAAAAATCACGGAGAACTCAATCCAAACCTCAATCTAAAGATCCAACATCAAGAAATAAATAAATTTAAAAAAATAAAAAAAATAAAACTAGGGTCAGTGTGTGACAATTCTCCCCACCAAAAAAACTTTCCACCCCCTGAAAGTCACCATGTTGAATGAAGAATAAATAAAAATCTTGAAACTGAACAAGGAAAATGATACTAAGATTCCTCAGTGTGACTATTCAACACCACAAGTCACACCCAAGCAACACTAGAGAAAACCAGATACATGGTGGGTATTATATCACCCCAACCCCAGAAGTCCAGAAGCTTGTGTCTGTTATCATTTACATTATAATGATTACAAGAAATCAAATCCCACACGACCATGGGTTTAGTAGTCTCGATAAACTATATACATACATGATAAAAGAATATATGAATTACAACATATTTTCCTTCTTTCTAAATAAATAACTTCAAGGATAACTGTAATATATGATGTAAATCCATGAATATCTATCATAGTAGACTTATTGGATTCCTAGGGAAAGAAACATAATAAGGGTGAGCTCAAATTCTCAATAAGGGAAAAATATAGTGGAAGAAATAATGAATCAATGAGAAATTATGAAATGGTAAATAACAGAACTCACATGACATATAATAAATAAACTGAGAGGGAAGTGCATAAAAAATATGGAAAGGTAGTAACTGGACAAATTCCATTAAAATAACTATACAAATAAAAAATAAATATGGCATGGTAAGAAACTAATACACATGACATTTAATCAAAGAACTGAAAATGAAATGTTTCCATAAATAGGTTGACACAAAATATCATGGAAGAATAATAACCAAAAATAATATTAAGAAAATTCTTTCTTAATGGATGTCATATCTAAGGCACTTGAAAACCTATACCATTAATACATTTCAAAAGATGGTTTAAAACTATGGATAGAAAACCATTTAATTTGCGCTACTATTTGGTCTAATGAGAACATATAAATAGATCGAGGGGAAATATAAAGTCTAAGCCCCACTCATAATTTCTAGTACAAATCATTCCTCATATAAATTAATCAAAATAAATAATATACCTTATCAAATATATGTATTGAATAAATAATAAATATATATCAATAATTCTCTAGTTAATCAAATAACTTTCAAAGTAAACATTGTATGTAAAATGAAATACATTTTTAGAAATAATAATATTAATAGTATGAAAATATGAACATTCAATGAAATTTCTAATGAAAAATGGTTACAATAAAATAATTTTTTAAAATAAATATTACAATCACAAAAAAGAAGTGAGATTGTAAAGATAATCATTATGAACATTCTTAGGGAGAATAATATCTAAACATCCCAAAGTGTCTCATACCACTATGAAACATTTAAATTATAATATCCATAAAGTAATTACATTAAATGAAACATATAATATCATGAGAATAAATAGATTCCAGAAATTATATTCCAAATGGAGGTATATACTACATATAAAATTGAGTTGGTGCAAAACATCAAATAAGTCTCAATGTAATGTAAATTGAGACAAAATCACTTACCATGAGTTTCTTTTCATGTGAACATCTTTTAATTTCCTATATAATAAACCTATGTTAATTTTATAATTTCTTAAGAAACTTTTTCAAGTTTATCATTACATTTATTTCAATTTTTACGAGGTTTTATACAAATAATTAAACAATTATGTCTATATCATGTGTTTTGAACAAATTCATTTTTTGTGTCAGAAATTACTTTAGTAGGTTATCTATAGTCAATGGGGTCATTATATAACATCTTTAGAATAATGACAATGAAATAATTATCATATTTATATATTAATTATCATTTTAAAATAAATCATTAAATATGGTTATGAAAAACAAACAAACGTTATAATCATGGAGATGGTAGTTCATACATACGTATGAGTAACGTTCCCATTTTTCAATGATTATTATGGAAAGAAGGTAAGAAACACAATATATTTCCAAAGTGATCATTATATCATAATTAAAATTTTATTTAATCATATATAATTATATATATATATATGTATATATTTATTTATTTTTATGTAAAAGGAATCACATCATGTCAAGGAGGTAGTAGTCCACACATCCACAAACGACGTTATCACTTTTTAAGTGTGTGAAAGGGTAATAATGAAATTGGTATATATATAGTATATTTAAATAAATTTAATTATTCATGAATATAATATTTAGATTTATTATTTCTCATATGTTTAATTAAAACCATCTTTTATAAGTTACATGAATACTGTGAACAAATCACATCGCTTCGAGGGAGCGGTAGTCCACACTTCCTCAAACGATGTTATCAGATTAATATAAAATGGAAAGTATTAATGGTATGTGTAATAAAAGGATTAAAAATTATAAATAAATAATAAATATGATAGATATCATATATAAATAGATTTTATATCATAATGGCTGTAATGAGTGGTGGTAATGGAAAAAAATGAACAATCATCATTTCGTGAGACCGTAGTTTTCCGTAAACAGAAACAATATGTTCATTACCCATTAGTTAAAATTTTGTGTATGTTTAGGATTAAAAATTAGTATAAAAACATCATAGTATATCTACTATACCATTTTTTCATAAAATTATATAATAAGAAGGGTTTAGGGGTTGGATAATAAAAATAAAACATAAAAACATAATGAAGATGTTACCTTATAATCAGGTAACTCCTTTTGGTTTGAACCAAAAGATACCTTGGATTGAATTTTTCCCAAGTTTAGAATTAAATGATGATAGGAGGCATTTTGAGGAGCCATTTTGGATGATATTGGTCAAGCCAATGTGTCTTGAGAGGTGTGAGGAAGTGAGAGGAGAGGAGGTCTTTTTATAGTTGAGGAGAAGTGACACTCTTGTAACATTATTACAAAGGAATCTATACAAATTTTTCATGTTTTAAGTTGATCAAATAATGGTTCAATTTTGAGACAAGAAATTATAGGGTCTAAATATTTCCACGCAATAGGTCTTGGAAAAGTGTATAGGTCTTTTTGGGCCTTAAGGTTAAAGTTTGGTCCCTTATTAAGCTTAATTTAACCTCACTCATTGTAATTAATTTTAATCACTTTCGCTAATATATTTTGTCAAAAAAGTTCAAATTATTATAAATTATAAATTATCCGGATTCCGAATATGAAATCTATTTTTCCCAATTCCAATCATTGAAGTACCAGAAATTTATTTAAATTTTATCCCATAAGCGGGACGATAATGCATGTTTTTTAGGTAAAAACAACAAAACGTTTCCTATATTTTTATAATCAATTTCAAAGTAAAATAAATTAAAATGAAATAAATTTTATTAATTAATAAAAATATTATCTAGTTAACCATTTAAAAAACTAAAAGTCAAATTTAAACTTAGAAATAAATATGATGAAAAATTAGTTTTGAACTAAAATTCAGTATTTGTAACTATTCATCAAAAAATGATGTTCTTTAGAAAAATATAAAAATTTAAACTAACCTAATTATTATGTTTTTATATCAAATATGAAGTTTATTTTCACATATTAAATAAATTAAGGTTCCAAAATTAATATTTAAAATTGTTTCTCCATTAAAAGGCAGTAAAATTGTCTTAAAATATATAGGTTTTTATGTGTAAAATAGAGTTTGTTTAAATCTAATGCCTATAGAACCTAATGGATGAATATGAAAACATTTTATTGAATATATAACATATATATTTCATTAAAATAATTAATTAATTGTATTTAATTATGTTTATTAATAAAAAACCCCTTTGAAAGCATACAAATAATAATATTTCTTTTTATATTTGATTGGTTCTTATTTTCAATTCACATTAATTGGTAACCAATGAATTCATTTTATATTTATGAAAATAATATATTTAAATATGTTAGTTAAAAATATTCATAATTTATAGTTTATTATATTTTATTATTTTAATTAATAATATTTTAAATAATATATTATTATTTTGTAAAACTCAGTCTTGCGTGTAACACAAGCCATCGAAGAAATTTTCTCTTGCCTGTAATGCACAATAACTAGGTGTTTCATGGATTGATATATATATATATATATATATAATATTTTAAATTGTAAATATATTATAAATTATATGGTTATTATATTACCTTACGGACTTGGTGTCACGTGTTACACACACTATTGAATACAAGGTTCTTACTTTAGATTTTTGAGCTATCACATTCTCCCCACATTATATAAATTATTTTCTCACAACTTAAACTTAGTAATGGTGATTAATTTTTTGATACTTAGTATTTTTAAAATACCAAATCATTATAAGTGTTCATAAGTCATCCTCTATAAAATATAGAATGAGATATATGAAGGTCAAATAGACTACCATGTAACTAGGTCTCTATGTTGGAGAACATCGATTTAAAGTAGAGATACACACTTGGAGGTAATGAATAAATATTTATTGGTAGTGAAAGATATAATAAATTAAAAAAAATTGAATGATCAATTTAAATTTAAGGGCCTCAAATCCATAAATATTTTATGATTTATAAGACCATTGGTTCAACAGAAATTAAGGTATTAGAACTACATTTTATTTCAAAGTCATTTTCCTAATGTTGGGTAATTCTTTTACTACCTAAGAATATATAGAAATATTCTTACATGATAGGTTTCGATTTTATATGAACGATACTAAATTTTGTTTTTACATTGATCAATTCTAATTTATTCCTTTAATATGAGAAATTAATTACCAATAATAATTTTTATGCCTGAAGCACTAAAAGAAACTGTTAAAGGATCATAAGGCCTATAAAAGAGTGATAATTCAAACTATTTTTCTTTAACTATATTAAAAAAACAACATGGATCATATATTAATATCTAATCCTCAAAATTGATACTAATTTTTAATCAATAATATTTATTCTCCAAATTATTTAACTTAAGATAGTGAAAAATTAACTAGGATATTGAATTGGTCAATGGTTGGTGTGGCACACTTATCTTCCTTGAGTCATGGATTCAAGACAATTATGGACCTGATGGATTTGATTGGTTTTCACCCAGATTACAGGTCATCCTTTTCTAAAACCATATTAATATAATTTCCAAAATTAATATGATAGACAAAATTGAAATATAGTCAATCATTAAATAACCGTTTAACAAAGGTTTTCAATAAAACCTAAATACATAAATACATCATCAACTTATTTTCACATAGATCTTTAAATGGTATAATGTTTATCAGTAATATCATTTCTAAAATTTCTAAACCATGACACCTTATCTTCAGTCTAAACCACCATAGGTTTACCCTAGGTTATTCACAATCAAAATATTTCATAGTGGTTTGTAAAGAGAATTTCCCCCCATGAGTGTCAAACCAGGTGCATTGTATAGCCCGTTATGATGTACCAGGTTCCCACGAGTAAGGCTTGGAACACATTTTCAGAGCTATTACTCCTATGTACATATGTTCCATAACCATGTCCACTTATTGTATCTTGATAGGGATGTATTTCCAAGAATACCCACAAAATATATACATTAACAAAAATTTAGGATGTACTTCTATACTTATCCTCAATGTTTACCTTATATTATGTTCTCTAACCTATTGTTTCCTAAACCTAGTTAGAAAGGTTGCTACTATACTTCATCTGATACCAAATGTAGCACCCTGAACCTAGAAGTCATATATCTGGTGTTATATATCAATTACATTGGCATGATTGTAAGGAATAAAATCTCAAAGGACTGAGAGTTTAGTAGTCTTGGTAAACCATATACATATATGAGAAAAGAATAAAGTAATTACAACATATTTTTTATTCTTTCTAAATAAATAACTTCAAGAATAACTGTAATCCATCAAGTAAATCTCTTCATATAATTCATCACATGCTTATTGGATTATTGGGGAAAGAAACATAATAATGGTGAACTAAAATTTTCAGTAAGGGAAAAATATATCAGAATAAATAATGAATCAATTAGAATAATAATGATAAAATGTTAAATAAATAAAATAACATTACATATAATGAATAAAATAAGAGGAAATTGCATCAACAATATGAAAAGGGAATAACTAAACACATTCCATTAAAATAACTCGATAAGGAAAAACAAATACGAAAAGGTAAGAAACAAAAACATACACCATTTAATAGTTTAACTGAAAATGAAATGTATCCATATAGATGTCAATTAAAAATATCATGCATGAATAATAAATAAAAATAATATGAATTAAATTATTTATTATTGGGAATCATGTATAAGGTACATGAAAACCTATACCATCAAGACATTTGACAATATGGTTTAAAACTATGGATAAAAACCCATTTAAATTTCACAACTAGTTTGTCTCTTGAGAGAATATTGATTCATTGAGGGGATATATAAAGTACATGACCCACCTATCATTAACAGTCCAAATAATTCCTCATATAAATTAATCAAAATAATTAATATGACTTTCCAAATATCTGTATTGAATAAATAATATATATCTATAAGTAATTCCCCAATTAATCAAATAACTATCAAAGTAAACCCCATATGAAAAATGATATACAGTTTTGACAATAATAATCTCCATCGTATAATAATATGGATATTCAATAAAATTTCCATTAAAAAATGATTAAAATAAAATGATTGTTTCAAGATACTGTGAATAAACTAAAAATTAAATTATATTTAAATTATAATTATTAATAACATTCTTGAGTAGAGTATTCTTTAAACACCCCAAAGTGTCCCATAGCACTTTGAAACATTTAAATCATAAGACACATGAAGTTATTACATTAAATGAAACTTATAATATAATTATAATAAATATAATCATGATATTATATGTCAAAGGTTAGTATATACACCATATAATTTTTTTGGTTCATAGAAACAAATAAGTCTCAATGGAATGTAAATTGAAGATAAATTCCTTACCTTGAGTTTTCTTTTGGGTGAATGTCCTTTAAATTCTTGTATAATAAAATTATGTTATTTTTTTACATTATTGATAATTTTTTTTCATTTTTATGATTAATTTTATTTCACTTTTTACAATATTGTAAACAAATACTTAAACAATTAGGTTTATGTTGGGTGTTTTGACCAAATTCAGTTTATATGTCAAAAACGAACTTGGTAGGTCAACTGTAGTCAATGGGGTCATTATATAACATCTGAATAATAATAATAATAATGAAATATTGATAATATTTATAAAGTAATTAAAATTTTATTATCAATCATTAAATATGGTTATTAAAAATGAACCAACTTTATGATCATGGAGACAGTATGCCATACATACGCCTAAGTAACATTCCCACTTCTCAGTGATCGTTATAGAAAGATGATAATTAACACTATATATTTAGATAATGATAATTATATCATAAATACCATGATATTTAATCATATATAATTATATATAAAATTTTTGTGATGTAAAATGAATCACATTGTGTCGAGGAGGTAGTAGTACACACACGTCCACGAATGACATTATAACTTTTTATGTGTGTGAAAGGGTAATAAAAAAAATAATATCTATATAGTATATTTCTAGAAAGGTAATTATTTCTGAAATATAATAAATAGGTTTTTTATGTCACATAAATTTAATTTAAACAATCCTTTATATGTTCCATATATAATTTGAATGAATCACATCTCTTCGAGGGGGCGGTAGTCCACACTTCCACGAATGATGTTATCATATTAATGTAAAATGGATATTATTAATGGTATGTGTTATAAAATGATTATATAGGTACAAATAAATAATAAATATCACATATATATATATATATATAATATAAAAACATATTTTCCATCATAATGTCCACCATGAGAGGTGGTAAAGGAAAAAATAACCAATCATCATTTCATGAGGTAGTAGTTCACCATACATAAAAAATAGTATGTTCATTAACCATTAGATGTAATTGTGTTTATGTGTTTATTAAACCCTTTTCATAAAAAAATAATATTATATTGATGATACTGGTGTTTTTATACAATAATATAATAATAAGTGTTGACGGGTTGGAGATATGAAATAAAACTAACAAGCTTAAGAAAAGATGTCACCTCTTAATTGGGTTACTCCTTTTGGTTTGAACCAAAAGCTTCCATGGATTGGTTTATGACCAAGGGTAGGATTATAGTATGAGGGGATATATATTGAGTATCTATTTGTTCATATCTTTGTTAATCAAATGTGTCTTGAGTTTTGTGAGAAAGTTGGAGGAGAGGAGGTCCTTTTATAGTGGAGGAGGAGGGGCACTCTTGTAATATTTCTATAAAGGAATTCCATGCATGTTTTTCATGTTTAAAGTGGATAAAATAATGGTAAAATTTATATAAAAGAGAAGATATGGTCTATATATGGTCAAAAAATATGTCTTGGCTAGGTTTATAGATAGTTTTGGGCCATAATGTTTAGGTTTAGTCCCTTACTAAGCTTAATTTAACCTTAATCACTATAATTAATTTTAATCTCCTTCACTAATATTTTTGGTAAAAAACAAAGATTTTATTAATTTAAAATATATATTTTTATTATTAAAAATATTTAATATATTTTTTCAAATTCCAATTATAGAAGTGACAGGAATTGATTTAAATTTAATAATGTAGTTGGGACAACAATGCAAGTTTTTAATGTTAAAATTTCTGAAAGTTTACTATGTTTTTTAATCAATTTCATAGTGAAATTTATTCCAATTATATAAATTTAATTAATTGATAAAAATATTATCTATTTATAATTTAAAAAATCAAAATTATAATTTAACCTTATAAATAAATAAGATGAAAAATTAGTTTTGAACTAAAATTGAGTATTTTAAAATGTTTATCAAAAAATGAAATGCTTCAGAAAAATATTAAAAATTCACCATAATTAAATTATTGTGTTTCTATTTCAAATATGAATTTTATTTTGACATATTAAATCAATTAGTGTCAAAATTTATATTTATAATGGGTTCTCCAATAAAAGGAGGTAAAATTGGCTTGATAAAAATATATATTTTTATATGTAAAATTCTGTTTCTTCTTATATTATGACTAAAGAACCTAATGGATGAATATAAAAAATATATTATTGAATATATAAAATATATATGTCATTAATTTCATTAAATAATTTTAATTAATTATTTTTATTAAGACAAAACTATTTTGGAATTATAAAAAATATTTCTTTTTAGATCCTATTGGTTCTTATTTTCATTTCTCATTAATTGGTACCCAATGAATTCATTTTATATTTGTGTAAACCATATATTATCATATTTTAGTTAATAATTTTCATAAAATCTAGTTTATTATATCTTATTATATTAAATATTAACATTTTAAATAATATTTTATTATTCGATAAAACTCAGTCCTACATATAACGCAAGCGATCGAAGAAGGTCGCTCTTGGGTGTAATGCACACTAACTAAATGTTGTATTAATTGAAATTTATAGAATATGTTTTAAATTGTAAATATATTATAAATTATTGAGATATTATAATACCTTTCGTGCCTGGTTTCGCATGCCATACACGCTATCGAATAAAATGTTCTTACTTTTGATTTTTGGGGCATTGCAGGTATCCCCACCATTTAAAACTTTACCTCCACATAACAACAATATAACTACCTACTTGAGTACACACCCAGAAAAATAAACTCAACTAAGAACTGAACCAAACCACAACCCATCATTTCCAGAAGACACAACCATCTCCAAAACAAGAACCTCTTAAAGATAACCACACAAAACTAAGATGAACCCACAACAAGGATAACCATTCAAGATCCAAATCCACAAGGAACCCATATAGAAAAATTCTAGGATTACAAGGCTACTAAGATCCTTAAAAATTGGTGAAATTCCAATAAAAAATAATCTACAATAGAAGGAACTTAAAAAAATCCCCACTCTGAAATTGATGACAAAAGTTGGGTCATTAACCATAACAACACCAAGAAAATTACTAACTGTGTAAAGAGATTCACTATAGGGCCTATGGCTAGAGCTTTGGTTTTTTAATTCATCTAGTGACCCATGGTCAGGAGCTAATGGCCTCCACATGAGACTTAATCTTTTAGAAATTCTACATACAAAATTTCTCTAAGGGACCCAAATGGCCACAACACTGATAGAACTTCATAGGATTATGAAAATATGGATTCAAATTCCCAAACTGATTACACTGGAAAAAATTAATGATAAATATGATGAATGAGAGGAAAGAACCAAAAAGGTAGATTCCTAAAGAATGGGTTCCTCTAGAACAAACTTCTTTCCATATGGGGAACCCTCACGAGTACCTACTTACACAAACCACACCTTAGAAACCATATCGACTAAAAACTACTCATACACTATATTCCTAAAAAAACATCCCCATATGAGAGTACTCAAACATTAATTAATGAAAAAAAATCTTAAAATTAATAGAGGAGCTTTCAGATAACCCTTTTATTATTTATATGGAGAAAATGAAACCAACTTTTTAAAACAATAAACATAGGCCTTTAACATCTATTGAGCTTGTTGAATGTCCAAGAGATTTTCCATGTTCATATCCTCCACCACATAAGGTTTGAACCATTATATGAAAGTGTTATTAAACACTTACCAAGACATTCCAACTTGAAATGATGACGGGACAATCACCTTCCACAGCTCCAAACCCAGACCCTTAAATGAACCTAGAATAGCTCATACCCTCACTGCTTAGAGAGTTCCAAATGACTTGAAAACATATACGACTCAATCAATCTATTTAATAGCCTCTAAAGGGTTTTGATCACCATTTAAAACTAGAACAAACTTAGAAGAACTCAACTCTTCCACCCCATGTAAAGTCCTAGTAGGACCAACATCTAGAATAAACTCACTATAAACCTTTGGGATCGTTCTAGGAAACATACTATAACAACATTTTAAACACAAAAAAAAATCCACATCAAACATAAATTCAACTAAATTAGACACTCCAAACCAAAACACCACACATATAAATAAAACATCACAATGAAAAAAAAATCATCTTTTAAAAACCACCCATCCCTCTCTAATATCCAAAACCTTATTACTCTATGGAAACATTTTTAGAATACCGAAAATTATTTTTAAATCCAATTCAAACAAAAAATTCAACCTTTTAACATAAAACCATGTCCTGGAATCATGTTTATTTTCTAAAAACTTTTCTCCAAAAACCTTTTTTTCATTTTAGAATCCACCCACACTAATAGAAAACAAAAAACATAACTAACACTAAAAAATCTATAAATAGAAAACTAGTGGTGATGTATAACCTAAGAACATGGTTTAGAAGACCATTCCCCGTGAAACCACCAACCCCTATAAGTATATTGAACCATGGACTTGGGCACCCCATGGGTCACTAATCCATGAAAGATCATTTTGTAACACTGATTCACTTCCATTGTCATCCCCCAAACCACAATAATCGAACAAAACCCATAGAAATAAACTCATAATTCAAAATAAAAAACTAAATTCCTAGACATCCTTTGGTAACTCAAGGATCAAGATAAGATATAGTTTATGATGATATTCCTCTACCTATATCTCAAGTCCTGATAGTCCAATATCCAAAATACCTGGAACCCCCATCAATGAGTGATGATTTGATACAATTTTATCATGAACTATCCCAGGTTGACCCCAAACCGATCACCTGATCTGGACAAATAAAAGGCCCAAGAGGTATTATAAATACTTACAAGCTAGTAAATAGTGTCAGGAATCAAAGATAAACCAATGAGAATGATTTATACCAATAAAATATATATAAAATAATACATATAGATAAAGAAGTATAAAACAATAATAACTGAACAAATATAAGTACATAGACATAATAGATACCACTATTGAAGAAAAAAACTAAAAAATCCAAAACTGGACCAAACTAACATTATCTTTATGTGACCCCTTAATTAACACCATCCACTAAACCATTCCCCTATATAGGAAAAAATGAACAGAATTGAACATGTAAAATAGACTGGGTCTACCAACATTGAGTGTCCTAATCAGGGTGTGAGCATAAAAATATCAATAGGTAAACACCATAGAATCCATACATGTCCTTTTCCTAAATCCTTCTATAAATATAGGTTTGAAATACATATAATGAAAATATGTTTCTTATCTTCAAAACAATAAACACAGTTTCCAAAAAATTCCATTATTAAAATCAATACATGGTTTTCTATCTTAAAACAATTTTTCAATTAAAACAGAGTTTTAAGACCAAATACCATGTATGAAAATAGGCTGAACAGACCCTAATTAAGGGGACAATATAAGTATAGAAAGAAGAATACTAGATAAAAAAATAACCATAGTGCTAGAAAATAAATCAAGAGAATACATATATATATAATCATGAGAATTTCCTAAAGATACATAGAGTAAATCTCTAGATTTACTTAGTTTTGACCCACCTACTAGTGAATGCTGAAGCTCCATAGTCAATAACTAACCTAGCTACTCTAAACTAAATCACTAGTAGAAAATACATCCTATCTTATCTTCTATCTAGGGGTTTATAATTCATCTAATTAGGACTAGTAATTAACCATCATTAGACCCTTTATATTGAACCCAAGAATCCTAAGAAAATAAATTTAAAGGGGAATGAGGAGGTCATCACACACTTAGAATTAAACAAAACTCACTAATTCCCTTATACATGCCTTTCCCAATCCCCAACACTAACTATGTGAAGGAAATATCATCCAAAGGACATACATAGGGGTTCCCATCACACATTGTGGAATTCCAAAGTGCCAAATGGGCCTACACATCATATTTTTTTAAACCTAATTTCTTAAAAGATATAAAAACACCAACTGGGTCATAAACATTACAACACCAAAACCATTTCCAATGAAAATATATATCTTTCCAAATACATTTCCGAAAAAGGTAAAAACATAATAAAATATTTCTAGGTGAAAAACGATCTTTATAAGTCACGTGGTCACCCAAAATGTTTCAAAGTACTAAATATGAATATTTTTAGACAACACATATAGAAACCATATTTGAAGGAATTTAGGAATAAACAAACCATTTAGATAAAATTTGTGTTTTTGAGAAACTACTTGGGAGACAAAGTGGGGGAGAGAAGTAATGGAAGAAAAGTTTTTTGAAATCTAGGATTTAATATGAACATCATTATGTAAATCCATCATCATTTGTGTGCCTATTTATAGGTGAACCTATGGACAAACAGATACAACCACATTTATTCAAACACTTATTTAAAGCTATAAAAGAACAAACGGATTTAATTAAATAAACCCATGTAAAAAAAATTTCATAAGGATTCATAATTAAAATCACACCATATAAAGGAACAAAAATATACTCACAATCCCAAATCCCTTATTAAATAAACTATCATGATCCAAAAAAGGACAAACATAATAAAAAAACATCCAAATTTATCTTAGAAGGCCAATTGGAACTTCATCAAATATATTGCATGCATATATATAAAGGAAAAATTATATAAATCCTTTAAAAACCCATTTTCATCAAATTTTTGACATGAAAAAACTACCAAAATAAACAAAAAACACATCAAAATCTAGAATAACACATTTTAAGATTAATTTGAAACACTCAAGAATCAAATGGAATGTTCTAGAAAGGAAATAGATGGAAACAACTACCTCAATGATGTGAAAACACAATGAAACATTGGAAGGAATGAGAACCTAGCCCGAGAAGAAAACCAGGAAACCCTCACCCATGGGTTTTTCCAAGATGGATCTCAACCAAGGAAGAAAAAGGAACCGAGAAAGAGAGGCAAGAAGAGGAGGAAATTGACCAAAAAATGAGATAAAATCACCAAATAACCTTGTATGAGCTTCAATGGTGGAAGTAAAGGAAAGGGATAGGGGTTTGGTACCCCATACATGCATTAAAAATGAAAAATAAAGATAAGGTGTCGATTTAAGATAAAAACATAAGAGGGGAAAACATGAAAATTCATGTTTTCAAGATTCTGGGTAAGTCACATGGTTGGGATGCATAGTTTATGAAACCGTGTGCACCCTTCTAGAGAGAAGGTGCACCCTTATGGGTGGGATATATGGTTTGGAAAACTCTTCACCAACCATGAAAATCACCTATGTCAAATTATAGAGGCAATTGCAGGCTTTCCACATGGTTTCTCTTAACCATGCACAATACATGTGCCTTTTCCAAGGAAAAACACAAGATCCAAATGGTTAATACTTTCCCCTCATACATTTTGGTCCAAAACATGAAAAATATATTCATGTATAACTATGAAATAATAGAATAAACTGAAAACACCATATTCCTTAACCATGCACACAATGTTTCCACAAACCATTCTCATTGACCATGAACAACGAAAAAAACAACCCAAAAACATTCAGAACACAAAAATAATCAATGTGATCTCAACCCAAACCACAACCAAAAGATTCAACATGAAGAAATAAATAAAAAATAAAAAATAAAAGAAAACTGAGGCTGGGTGTGACATAAAACATGGTTTCTTCCAAGAAAAAGGAGAGGAAGATGCAAGTTTTAGGGAGGGGTATCATGGCTAAATTGAGAAGAAAATCTAGAGTTGGTGTTTTAAATGGGTTTATTTTATAATTTTAATATAAAAAATATATTTTTTAACATTTTTATAAAAACTAAGTTGGTTTATACTATAATTATTTTGAAACCTCATTGGAGTTTTGATGGTGGAGTAAATAACCTCTTCCAACCCTTTAAAAATTCATAGGAACCCTCACTAGAAACAAACCTACCCCTATATCTTGTTCTATAAAAATTCTTTTTTACCACTCTGAAAGGCCTTAATGTATCAAAAAACCTACATAATTGATCAATAAATATATTAAGTGTCACAAATTAATAAAAAACCATCCCATCCAGGTAAGGATTATTATAACCTCCCCATTATCATGGTTAATTTCCATGAGAATCATAAAACAACTACTTAAGGGAATAAAAATGACCATTATATTTTTCTTTTCCACTTCGCACTCCCAAGTCTCATATTGAATCTTTATATTTTTTCATATGAACTGAACTGTAGGAAGAAATTTTCCTTTTTGCGCCTTTTTTACTTTTATCCAAGAAATAAATAAGATACTCCACCAAGTATGAATCAACAAAAAACTTAATATCTTTATATTATATTATGTGTAAGGGGTCAGGCATATGTTTCACCAATTTATAAATATGAATGGTGTTTTATATGAAACATAATTTTAGAGGAAATTTTACTTGATAGTAAAATTCCCCAACTTTTCCAAATATTCTAAATAATACTTAAAATATAAATGTTAAAAATACCTATTTTACCATTTATCAGTGACTTACTCTTGATAAACACAAAATAAAGACATGAATACTCACAATGAATTCTAAGGGCCACCATCATTGATCGATATAATATTTTAACTATCTTTTGAGAAATCATGAAATGCTTCGTGATTAGCTACACCTATTTAATAATATTCTTAACAATGTTAGGCCCCATTATTGTGAATTATCTTATTTCGATCTAGCATAAGGGAGAACGACTTGGTTTTCCATAAAAAAACATCAAAATATACCATTTTAATCGATAATTTATAATTTTTTTATAAAAGAACCCAACAAAGAGAGGTGATAATTCTGTAAGTCATTGAAGTGGAGAATATTGGATCATAATATATAACCAAGGATATAGATGGATTAGACATAAATCTATGGGTGAAAGGGAGTACATAGTTTCAACTGTGAACACAATACGTGCTAAATACAATGAAAAAATAGAAATTGAACCTCTAGTATATATGAAACAAATATTGGAATGTAGACCATATAGTTTTAAAACTTCTCTATAATACTACTTCCCAATCTCAATAATGTTATAATCCTCTATGATAAGGAAAAAGTGAAAAATATTGGTCAGATGATCCATAAATTACCAAACTACGTCTTTACCATTAGAGGATCTAGGTAAATAGATTACAAATTCTATAGTTATTTTGTCCCATTTTCACATTGGAAAATGGATTCATTAAAGAGAACCCATGAGCTCTGACTTCACTTGCTAATAGATAAGGCATCTTTTAAACAATAAATCATTGTATTTTTTTATTATAGGACACCAAAATTGGTGATTGATATGAAGAAACATTTTCTTGATCCTAGAATGCATCACCTATGTAGATGAGTGGTAATACCCCCTATTTTTTTAAACCTATAAGAACCATGAATCTTCCATGAATGTACACAAAAGACTAGGTATCCTAGAACCAACCATCACAGATCACCCCACCAATGAGTTTCTCTTGAATAAAGACATGATCATGATTCTATAACTGGGAGTCCATAATGTGTTCAATGATAGATGATGTGATTTTTATGTCATGTAATCATGCTCATCTATGATATTCAATCACATCTAGTTGGAGTTTAATATAAGTGGCATCAATCACCATTGTCCTTTCACTTCTACCACCCACTAAGATCACCATCAACAATATTTCCCTTACTAATAGCATACTAAAAGTTTAAGTAAAAATAATAAAGATATTCCATCGAGTTAAGTATTTTTAGGTTAAAATCCATTTTTTGAATGATGTATTAGATGATATTATTATTAGTGAAGACTATTAAGAACTTAAAATTAAGTAATTATTTCAGAATGTTAGTACATGATCCATGATAGAAAAATATATGTCTCTGTAAGGGTTGCTATTTTTATGTGCATAAAGCTTTATATAACCATACGCATCCACCCAATTATCCTAAATGATAACATAGACAATACACTTCGAGGATTCATCAAAATACACCTCAAATCCCTCACCTTGTCATGGTAAGATAATAATTAATGTTGATATTATCTTCCTCTTTAGTTCATAGAAATATGATTCACTCTAATCAGTAAATATAAACGTATCCCCCTTCTTGGTAAAATCAATTATTGAACCATGTACCAAATAAAAACCCTAAATGAATTTACATTAGTAACCCTAGAACCTAATTGTTTTTTGATCTTGAATACTTTTGATGGTACCTCCTATGTAACACCCCAAGATTTTATTTTGTATTATTTCCATTAAATAAATATTTTTTTAATAGATTGTATCACAAAAAACACTAAAATAAATTAACCATGATATATTTATTCAATTCATTATAAATATCAATATATTATGATAAAATATTGTGAAACATTATTAAGAAAATTTCAATAAATTTAAGATTTCATGTAAACAAATATATAATAAAACAAATTACTATAAAGAATATATTTTAATCACTTATATATATATATAATTGATTTATGTGTTAAAATATTAATTAATTGATAAAATTTTATGGTTAGAATAGAAATAATTACCTTTAATGTAATGCGATTAAAGCTATTTAGTGTTAAGGGGTTATTTCTAAAAAAATTACATTTAAAGTGTTGTGTATTTATGATAAACTAAATTGAACATTTTATAGGATTATTAGAATAAAAATTTTCAATATGAAAACAAATAAATTTACACTCATTGGAAATTACAATTAATAAAGTTAAGAACACATAATTTTTAAAAAGACCTTTTCCTATAAAATAATATTTTCATAATATTTTATGTTTTTCATTAAATGCAAAATTCAAAAAATTTAGAATTTTAATTTAATGAAAATAAATTTATTTTTGAATTTATCATGTCAAAATTATATTGGGGGATTTTTGGGGATTTTTCTTAAAATGTTTATTTTTGGATGAATAATAAAAATACAATTTTCAAAAGTACTATAAAATTTTGGACATCATCCTGATATAAAAAAAGAATCAGAGTTTATGAAACCATTTTATATAACAAATACGTATTTTACTATATAAATACTTTATTTTAAAATATTATGTTGAAATTATAAACCTATATTTTACATTTTAAAAACTAAGTTATATTTTATTGTAATAAAAAAATATTTTAATGCTTTACATTTATTTAAATATTTATAATATTACATTAAATTTTGGTTTTATTTTAATGTTATATAACTATATATTATTTAATCATAACCAAATAAATTTTATGATAATCAATACTATTCATGATTTGGTTGTAAATTTATTTGCATGCTTAAAATGTATTTTTATGAAAAAAATTGTTGTATTAAGTATACTTTTATAAAAATTAAATTTCACCACCTCTAGAAATTGAATATCATAAAATGGTTTTCAAAATTTTAATCAAAATTTTAAAATTTAATAATAAATTCCATTTCATGTTAGTTTTAAAATTAATTTACCAATGTAGAATTTTTCACCACAATAAAAACAAAAATTCAGTAAAGGTGTTTAATCAAGAGTTAAAGCCTTAAAATACCATATTTATAAATGAGTGTATAGTGTATTTATATACCTACATAGAATCAATTATCATTTCTTATCAATTTTAGATTCACTATCCGTGATATTGACTTGATTTTTTATGTTAAGAAGTTATATTCACAAATATTCCACCCATAAATTATAAAAGGACCCATTTACCACCCCACTTTTCCTCTTAGAAAAACCTTCCTAGATCAATTTAAATCTATTAAATACACTCTATAACACTATTTAAAACATCATACATATTTTGGTATCCCCAAAATTCTAATCTAATAAGACTTAATGTGTGACATAAAAGTGGATATTCAAGGAAGAGGTAATTATATCAACCGAGTTTTTCTAGTTTATTTCTTCTTCCAACTCCTAAAAATAAGTTATAACCAAACTAATATAATTTAATTAGTATAATTATTATACTAAAATGTTATTATTTTTATGAAAAAAATATTATCTACTTTCCTTTTATCCCTGGGAAAATGAAAATGCCAACATTATTACGTGCAGATTACCCCTATATAAATGATATATTTAATTTTTCATCATTTCCTTACATGGACGGTTATAAAAATGTAATTATTAAATAAATATTATGTTTTTAACATGATTAAGATTATAGAAGGATATTTCTTTATAATATATAAATAATATTAACCGTAAAGGTTCATCATAAAATTTAACTAACTAAAATGAGCATATCGAGACACATTATAAGTAATAATTTATTACCATTATATTTTTTATCATATTAATTTTATTCTTATTGAATATGATTTATCACATTATAAACATGTTTTTACCATTAATATTCTATAATTTTTATATTATCATTATACAATAACAACTTTTTACTCATTCTACCATTATATAATGTCATTGTTTGGTCGGTTTTAACACATATATGAATATTGTTATAATTTTTATACCAAAATGACTAAGAAACCTTAAGAAATATTTATAATTTCTAATAATTATGAAATTAATATTTTTCTCATAATTCTATATTTTAAATATTCAAATTTATATTTACCTATAATTTCAATTCTTTTGTTAATTGAACATTCATTGATGAAAGGTATTTTTTAAGAATTCCATGTAAAATTTCAACATATGTTCCATGAATTTACTATGGGATTCTATAAATATATGAAAAAATAAAATAACTTAGAATAAACTATATATATTTGATGAATATATAGAGAAGACTGGTGGTCTGGAACTGCTAAACCAAAGATTGTAAGGGAAACAGAATGTTAACACCAGATTATTATTTTTAGAAATAAAAATTAATATATATTTAGTAAAGTATTATAAATTAATTATATAAAGTAAAATAAATTTGAATAATTTTATTATACATTTTAATAATAAACCTAAATTTATTGTCTATGGAATTTAGAGCACATTTGATTAAGTGGAAGTCCGAGGTAATGGTTGTCTCGCTTAATTTCATTTCCTTGAGGAATATTTCAAGTTATAAAACTATTTTTATTTGAAATGGTGTGAATAATTCCCCATTAAATTACTCTATCATAAATATATTTTTAATCGTATAATTTTATGGCCCATTTAATAACATCTATTTCACATCCTTTTGTTTTACTCATTAATAATGATGTAAGATTTTTTAATATCAATTTTATTTTATTGAGAAATTATTTTTATTATGCTCTCTTTTTATTTATAAGGTGTATATACTACCTATTTGAAATATTATATCATGAATCTATTTATACTCATGTTATTTTATGATTCTTATCAATTTATTTCTTTAAATGGGGGTTTGATTTTAAAAGTCGCAAGGGGTTTTATTTAAAATCGCTAATTTAAAGGTTTGGGAGCCTTTTTAAAAACTTTTTCTCTTCCATGTCTTTTTTATTTGTATATTTTTTAAGTATTATTTTATATATACTTATATGATTATATAATGTAATTTTTTATTATATTATAATTTATTTAAAAAGTTTTAAAAAGTAATCTTTTGAACATTTTTTTGTATGGGTATCGGGAAACTCAGTTTGTATCAGAGCTGGGTTTAAATAACTTTATAGTTTTAATTTTTATTTGATGATTATAATTTAAGAGTTAGATATAACATCATGGTTTAATAATTTTAAAAATTATCATAAGTTTATTGAAATATATACACATTTTTATGCATTTTATGATTCAATTTTAAAGTTATTAAGGATTTTTTTGGAGATGTTTTTTTGGAGTTTAGATTGAATATTGGATTGAGGTATAGATAAACCTTTAGTTTTTATATTTTATTTGATGTCAAGGTAATTAGTCTAAATTTATAAAATAATTTATTTTATTTTAGTAATGTATGTTAAACAATATAGATAAACTTGTTGGCTAAAAAGTGATTTGATGTTAATAAAATTTAGGTTATTTTGGGAAAATATTGATATATTTTTTGGAGTATAGATGATTAAGTTATATATTTATTTGTATGTGACTAATATTTTTTGATTAGGGTTAAGGTTATTTCTCAGATCATAGGTTTCCAATTTTTTTAGAATATTGTAAAGAAATCATGGTAAATTTGGGATTATTTATTTTTGGGGGAATATGTTATAAATTTTAAGAGGATAAAACTTTAGTAAATATTAGTTTAACTTAAAAAGTTTTATAATTTCATAGTTAAACTGAATGTATATTGGTTCAAAATTAATGTTTTATAAGATAACACATCTAATGATTGATTTTTCATATTAACTTGTTTATCAATTATTATCATAAACATTTGGATTTAGTATTTTGTTGGAAACAAATCCAATAAATGGTGCTAGGAAAGGATTGTGTCTAGAAACTCATAAGTCATATATAAAGGTTCATGAAAAATTTAATTATACCATCATCTATTTTCATTAGTTAGAAAAATTAAAATTTTAAGGATTTAATTTATTTAAGAGGGTAAAAAGTAACACTTTAGGATTTTAGTGTGTAATATTACTTTAAATAAAGATTATGTTGAATATATTGTATCACACACAACACAAAACTAAATGAACCATGATATATTTGATAGAAAATCATAAAAATTAATATATTATTATAATTCAATGTGAAACATCATTAATAAAGTTACAATGATGCGAAAACATTAGTGAATAAAAATAGTAATAAAATAAATTTTTTGATGGAAAATAGACAACTGAGACACCCTCATTTAATGAAAAAAATGGTTTGATGAGAAGATGGTAGTCAATCACTATAATTTTGTGAAGGGGATTCCATGATTAAGATCACAATAGGTTACCATTTTTTTGATATGAAATTTGATGAATGAGGTGAACTTGGTTTGGCCCAATTATTGATTGTGCGGGGTTCAATTTATTTCACAATCGCTGATGTTGGATTACCATTTTCACTATTAACAGAAACTCCCAATGGTTCCCCCCATCCATATATGGGTACAAATATACTCTCAAAATGTAGGTGGTTAATTGGGGTTCCAGACCTTAGTAACAATTATGGACTCACATAGGTCAATAATATGGGAGGTCGGGATCATCACACCGTTTTTTGGGGTAATTATTTCCTACTTCGAGACACTCTTATATATTCATTATATATTCTCTAATATCTACTTAATCTAGATAAAATACCTATTACCCTAACAAAATGATGATAGTTTAACCCTTTTATGAATATAATAATGGGATATCATTTTTGAATTCATCTGCATGTATCCTAGGTTCTTCATCTAGTTCTCAGTAATGAATTGTTGCTTATATGGTGAAGCTTTATTACCCGGAACTTTAAAATTTAATACCTTGTAGGTAGAAGGTTAATATTATAAGGAGGGGATTGATCCATAATTAGGCTTCCTATGTATCATGTTTATTGAAGGAATCATAACCCACATAGTTCTTCAAACTTGTGTGGTTTAACCTCATTAAGAAAAGAAATATTTTTTAACACGTTGTCACTAGATATTGGAGGTCATGTCCCAAGGATACATCTTATTTATCTTGGTAATATCATGAATTATAGTTATCAAACTTCAATCATTCCATTTAGACTTACCCCAAGGTATATCTCCTCATATGGGGAAAATTTATATCATGCCACTCATCAGGGCTTACATGTCGAGATTTCCCTAGATGATAGAGATTAATGATGGGAATGATATGACTATTACACCTCTATAATCCCATGTGAGCTATGATTTATGTAATAAAAAATGTATAAAAAGAAACCAATCATACTTCAGGTGGATGCGGGGGCTTATGTTCGGTGACTTCCCTTGGGATGTTTTAGTATCAAGATCAATCCTTAAGAAGTCTTACAACATGTCCTGGTTATAGAAGGAATCAGAGACATATTATTTTAGTAACCTTATCAGTCCAGTGATAGATGAGGTAGAATGATCATCCATTGAAATTAGTGTGGCTTAATGGTTGGAATGTTAGATACATAGTGGGAATTATAAAGACATGGATTCCCATTTGAGTTTAGTCTCTATCCATAGGAAGTTTTCCTATATATCCTAGTTATAAAAGGATTCAGAGTCATCATAGTTCATTATATTCAAGCTTACCTGCTGATGAATCCATATATTGATGACATATCATATTATGCCTATGATCAGGGATTACATACTATGGTTTCACTGTAGGAATGATATGACCATTTCAACTCCCTAGACCCCTGTGAGTGATGTTTTGTGTATTAAAAAAAGATAAGAAATAATTTGTCTCATACTTTTGAATGTGGGACTAATATTCTTGGAGTTTCCATTATATGGTGAATATAGACTTTGTCCCTTAATAAATCATCCTACATGTCCTAGTTATGTAAGGAATAAAAATTATTCATAGTTCAGTTGTTTAAGGATTACACATTGAAATTTAAATTCTAATTTGGGCTTACACACTAAGGATGAACAAGGGTATTGAGTCTAGGAATGGCCATATGACCTGGCCTGGCTGTCTGCCTGACCTTCTTGACTACCTGCTTGGCATGACATTATTGTTTGTTTGATCTATCAGTGGATGTATGGATATGTCTGGTTATATTTTGGACATGTACAAAGATAATCGAAAGATCCATTTGGATTGAACTAGGGACGTTTCATATCCTATATAGAATGTTTGAGGGTAATTTCATGATCAATAATGACTTTTCTGGAGGATATCATAAGACCTAGCTGGCTGATCCTTGAATACACTACATGATATTGGCTGAAATACTTAGAGGGTGTCACATGATTTGGCTAACATGCCCCAGTGTCATTATGAAAGCTGGATGACATTCATGGATGGAATCACCAGAGTCAATACAATATGTCCGCAGGGTGACACATGATTTGGAATAACATGTATTGAGGTCATCAAGAGATCTGTATGGAGTTCCCAAAGGGAATCGAGAGAACTAGTCAACAAGATCAGGTGCAATCATGAGACTCAGATAACATGTGTTGGTACCATAATATGATTTTGGAAACTTGTATTAAGTACACAAAATTTTTTTTATATAAATACTGAAGGGATTCGTGAGACTAAAGAGGCCTGATTAGGGGGAACCATGTGAATTTCCCTAACATTTCTAGAGGACTTCTCATTCTCCAAATAGTATTTGCAAGGAGCATTGCGATATCTAGGCGATATATCCCGGTGTTGTATCATGACCTTATTGGTTCACGCAAAGCACTTTAGGATTAGTGCATATATTATTCACATAAGTCTCCCATATTTTATTCCTTTTTATTGATTTTTATTGATAATGCCTTATATTTTCTTAGTATTATCTTTTTATGTCTCATGTGATCTAACAGATACACCGGTTATTATTTGCGTGTCCCACTAGAAGTCCTTCGTGTGATTGCTGAACGATCATAGGAAGTGATTATGAATACTACTAGTTCTCTTAGGTTGTTCTCTAGATCATACCTAACAAGAATCTTTTCTGGTCACAGGATCTGCCTCTCTAAGAAATCTGATCAGGTGCCTGGGTGCAACAGTGCAAGGTTCCAAGGAAAAATCCATCTTCATTAGACTTTGGCCCCAAATTTTTCATGTTGGAGTGGGGGATTTATAGGCCTCACCACCCCAGTTATTCTCCCCTTGGAATTGTGTGTATATTTTTAAGATAGGTTAGAGTCGATGTAGGGATTAAATGTCATGTGTTTCGAGAGTTTTCATCATAATTAATTTTGGGGGTGTTGCATGATCATCAGTGAACATGAGATCATCCCATCAACACCACCTTTATTTTGTTATTACCATTAAAGGAGGTCTTTTAGAATCATGTGGACATTCCAATGGACTTTTATATTTTCATTTTTACATTTCCAGGTTCTTTTTCAAGATCAAGATTCCATTTGAAATGCCTTCACATGATTTTAGGCTACTTATCTTGGACAATTTAAGGGATAAGGATGGCTTTCCCAGGGGAATACATGAAATCAAACCATCTTTTCATGGAGTCTTATTAGACCATGATTCTTACATATTAGGTGAATCATGTGAGTTTTACCACTATGATAGGATTTTTTTCATTCCCTTTTCTATTTATTTATTTATTTTATAAGGTTTCAGGATGTCGTGGGGTTTTATGAGCATTGTCAAAGAAAGTCACTCTACCACTTGGTTATGTTTCACATGAATAACATAGGGATTTGTGAAGATTCATGTTAATTTCATGTACAATAACATCTATTTGTACTTATAGATCCCAAGGATGACCATGAGTTCACCTGGACCTATTATAGGCCCTTCACGTGATGAAGATAACATGCCAGCATGTTTTCACAAGATTAGAAAGACATGTCTCTAGGTTCTTGAGGTGTATTTAGGATTTATAATGGAAAATTTTATGATGTTTCTGATCCTAAGGGGCTCCCTCTTTATCCCCTTTTTATTTCCACTGTTTCTTTTAGAAAGGCCTAGGGGTTTCACAAGTTTGTTCGAGTGTTTTTGAGGAAAATCATTCACCCCATCGACGATGTGTCATGTGGATTTTATGACCTCAATAAGATCCCACATTTTGGATATTTACCTCAAATTTTCCCATGATTTGTGCATGGTTCTTCTGGAATCGTCCGATTGACATGGCATTTGACCTGGGGGAGCTTATCAGGCCTCCTCTGTTTGATGATCGATTGTCTGAGGCACTTTCAAAAGAGAGAAATGACTTATCGAAGGGACTTCATGGGGACTTTTGTAGGATATTAGCTGCACATGACCATCCATATAACCTTCTAATACTCATGTAATTTCATGAATCCTGGGGGTCCATGTGATTTGCGTGATCAAGGAAACATGTATCTTTTTTTATGGAAAAAATAATACCCATATTCAATTATTTTTATCCTTTCTAGTTTTTCAGATGCTCATTTGGCAGGTGTCAACTAACCCCCCTTAAGAGTGACATCCAGGGGAAAAAGTGCTCGATTTTGAGGAAATTAAATTCCTATATGAGGCTTTGGTGCTGTCCCCAATCAGTGTCTTGGGTGATGCTTGGTATGTTGGGTGAGGTTTGGTATTCCTTATATTTCCCTATAAATAGGGGAATAAAGAGAGGTTATTTCACCGACTACTCCATTCTCCATATCTCATGTTCCCTGCTTCTGTCACTTGTCCTTATCATAAGACCCTCCCACAAGAACCCATTGTGAGACCTTTCCGTGAGTCCATTATAAGAGAACTAATTCACAATACCTATTTTCCCATGTTAAATTTCAAACCAATCCATAGACTTATCTTTCTAAATTTATTGAACTTTGTATATGGGGATTCATGATCATATTGAGGGTTACATAGGATCTACTAGTTTGATCACATGATTTTTTGAATATTTTTTGGATCACATGACCATGTCAAGGTCACATGATCATAGGTATTCTAAGGGGTCATGCTGTTGTGAAATGTCTTGAGGGTATGTGTGTTCCAAAAGATCTTTATGTTCTAGGTGATTCAAAAATCCTTCATGTTATTTGAGAATTCCTTGTTGATTCATGTGATGCACATGTTGCAACAAGTTTTATTCCTTTTCATTGACAAGATTTTATTTTATCTATCTAAAATAATTTTGTTCCTATTTCATCTAAATATCATTAAAGTTACTCTCATGTGGCCAAGAAAAGGGCCATGATTTCTAGAGAGTGCAATGCTGACCCTCAATATCATGTGAATTATGATAATAAGATTCTGAAATGATTTCTTTAATTCTTGTAGACTAAATCACTATTGTTCTATTTTGGTTCATTTAGATCATAACTTCTATCGCTATAGTCTAGGGTCTTTTAGCTCATACAATCTATCATTTTAGGTTAGGGTCTTTTAACTCAGACCTTATATCACTTTAGTTTAGGATCTTTTACCTCAAACCTTATATCACTATATTTTATGGTCTATTAGCTCAAAAATTATATCTCTATAGTTTACAGTATTTTATCTTATACATTATATTTTTATACTTTATGTTCTTTTATATCAGACCTTTTATTAGTTTTGTTTAGAGTATTTTGTCTTGGGCCTTATCTCTCTATAGTTTAAGGTCTTTTAGCCCGGAAATTTGGATTCCATATAGTTAAAAGTCATATTTCTAGTACTGTATTCATGATTATGGAATATGGTGAAGACATACTAGGAATTACTAAAAACACTCTAGGGTGTTGAGTTCTATCATGGTGTTGTTGAGGCTCATGAGGATCATATCTCCTTTCCCAAGGAGAATATTCCTATCGTTGGTAGGTCAAAGCACTTATGCATTGGTAGCATTGTAAAACAAAGGCTTATCAAATATTTTCTATGGTTAATCAAAGATTCATGGGGGGAATATTGGTTGAGGTAGAAATACTAGGGATTCTAGGTCCCCCTGGATAGTTGAAGTATGGTAGATATAATTCATAACCCAAAAGTTTGAGTTTATAAATATGGGATGGGGAAGACTTTCTGGGGAAGACTCGTAACATACTAAGGTGAAAGTTTCTTCCAAAATGTTTCAATGGATCACAAATATTGAATATCCATTCCTTTAAGGAGGAGATTACATTAGTGAGTAGCTCATATCCCTTATGCATTGATAAAATGGCCATGCAAAGATGATCTTCACTCCTTTCTGAGGGCCACGAAAGATTAGTAAAGACTTAAATGTCTAGATGATGGGGTTGGGTAAGGGAATAAAGCTATCCAAGAAGGGTTCTATCACCCTTGGGAAATTTATCTCTTAAATTGTGAATCTCAATCCCTATGCTCTTGGTTTTGAATAACAAGGTTTGGGCCATCAAAGGTTTCTAGATGGAGTGTCGCATTACAAACTTGAGAAAGGGTAGAAAAAAAGTGACATATTTTTAAGGATGTTTAATACACATGGATAGTTTTTTTGAGAAATTTAAAGCATGTTCCAATGTGATCAGGTCATGAGGATGTTTTATGACATTCACATAAAAAATGACCCATTACATACTAATGTGTTGTCTTCTTCTGCGGTGATGTCGAGGCTCAGAAGGATTGAAAATAATTTTTTTACAGAGTGACACATTTTTTTAATGAAAATAGGTGAATATAAAGAATCCCTAGGAATTAATTCATAGTAAAAAATGATTCCCTTGAAGCTGAGTATCTTTTCTTAAGGGTTGTGGAAGATTGTGCATATTTAGGGAACTCAAATAATTATGTCTGGTTTGTGGAAAGTGTAATATCCAAGAAGGGTTTGAGAATCCTAAAGGGTGTGTTATATCCTAGAAAGACATTATCATATTGGGGTGATGTGAAAACTAATTACTATAACTTTTTACTAAATTAGGGGGTTCAGTGAGAATAAATTATCCTTTAACAAGGTTACAGAGCTGGCCCTATGACCTGTATGCCTTATCTATTTGTGCCATAAATTTTTCCAAAACTCTAGAGATGAAGCATTTAGAATGAAAATTATTGACTTTTTATCAAGTGTCCCTCTGTGGATTTTCAACATAACATGTTTCATCTCTCTTTCACAATCAATTTAAGGTCTTTTGACTCATACCGTTATAGGCTATATTTTAAGGCTATACAAAATTGACCAAAGTTTCGGCAGATTAAGTTTGCGAGACACTTGGACCTAGTATGGGGGATGATACACAATATCCAAATTTTAATACCCAGGGTTAATAGTACCACATCATCCTTCTAAGTATGAGGTGAAAATGTTGTAAATCATGGATCGAGGTTCATAGGTCATGTGTTTTGATACGAGACATTCATACCGAGAGTGGTTTAGAACACACTAAGGTGAAGAGTTCTTTAATTATAATTCCAGGGATCACAAGGATAAAAAATCCATTTTTTGAAGAGCTACACATTTGGTTGATATCTTTAGGAGCATATGTAGCAGCAATATGCATACATACATAGTCAAAAAGTGTCTCTTGAAGCTAGATATCCCTTCCAAGGTCCATCGAAGGTTTTTTGAAAACTAGAACAATCAGGACATTATGTTAAATACAAGGATTGAGGTGTATTATGGAAGAACCCCATACTCTAGATAGCTGGTGTATGACTCTCATGGTCCATTGATGAGGGATGAAAAATGGGTGATGGTATGAACAGTTTAATATCATGTAGTGGGGATGTTTTTTTCTTCATGCAGTTGAACATTATGTAATACAGACATTTTCTATGCAGTTTATCATCATGTGATAAGGGTGCTGCATTTAAATTTAACATAATGTGGTAAGGATGTTTGTTCACAGTTTAATGTCATGTAGTAAGGACATTATAACCAATGTTAGGAAGTGTGCATGGTATATTACATGTGCATATAGGTTGTATGTTTATTTGACTCATATATAGGAAAAATGAAATAGTATGGATCATACCCTATGCATTTGGGGTGAATTTCATTTATGAGTTTCTATAGCTGGGCCAAGTATTGGATATATGGGTGTCACTACATATCTTATGATGATAGGAATCAAGGCACAAATATTTCTTGAATAGGAAACACACTACGTAGGTCTGGACAATACATAGAGGTGGGGATTGTTTCTATTGATTTTTTTAGATGGGCCCAAGATTTGAGATCTGAGCGTCACTATGTATCATGGGATTCCAGGAATCAATCCGCATGTTGTTTTTGAGGAACCATCAAGTTTAATGTCACGTATCATGGATTTTGGATTCCTAACATAAACTAGTGTATTGTGGCTGAATCTAAAGATTGAAATTGGGGTATCACTACATATACCATTGTTATAGGAATAAAGACACATGTATGTCTTAAGGAAGGATCTTCCTATGAATGTCTGAATTATATGAAAATATAGGATATTTTTTTATATTTTTTATGACTGGACCTAGGATTGAAGATCTGAGAATCACTATGTATCCTGTGATGATAGAAATAAAGCCATATATTATTCTTGAATGGATGTGGGGTAGGATACTGATCACCAAAAATAGCGGTCCTCTCGGTTAATGACTTTATGACTGTAATGTTTTATGTTGTGAAAGGGACATCAACCATGCATTTTAGCATCATGTAGCATTGAAACATGGTATTCCTTTTAAGTTCTATCAATCAGGACCATGATGAACCTACCACAAGTTTTTATGCCTTGTTTATGTGGGGAATCTATTACTGAAATTCATATTCTCATGCAAGATATGTCCGGTGTGAGAAATAAGGAATTGATAGGGTAACTCTTACCATGTAGAGGTGACTAAGGATAAAATAGGGTAATTCTTCATATTGTCGTGGTTAGACCAAGATTTTGGATTGATGCATCCCTTTGTATATAATTGAAATGAGAATCAATCCATTCAAAGTTATAGAAACATATGAATTTTAATGGCATGTAGCAAGGTCATAATCCATGTAGTTTAATGTATTACAGTAAGGACGTGGTTCACCTGATGTAAAAGAAAAGAATATTGTGGTTTTGTCCAATAATAATGGTTTGTACATGACTATGTATTTTGTGATTGAAGGAATCAATCCACAAATAGTTCATGGATGAATAGAATCTCTATATGGAGATAACTCTCACATTTGGATGTGGGTATTTTATTCCTTCACATAAATCTAGCTCATGTGCATTGAGGAGTTAGTGAGATGGTACTTTGCATGTAGTTTAATGTCATGTAGTGAGGACATTCATGTGTAGTTTAACATCATGAAACTAGGGAGAGAGAAAATTTGTGGTTTAATTTCTTGCTTCATGGAAAAGTTATGTACAGTTTAATGTCATTTTAACGAAAAGAAATTATGTGTTTTAACATTATAAAACTAGGTTGATTCTATCTTGATTATAGCTATGAAATTTATTTCTTTATAAACATCATATTTTTTGGTGGTGTGACATGATCTCATCCATTGTGACCATTGAGTATGATCCATTGTGATAGATGATATGTATAATGTAAGGCCATTTCCATTTGGGTTATAGCTTTAGAGACTTATTTATCGATATCATTAGGGTCCTGAGAGGCAACACCAATTCTCCTAGGAGGAGTGAATAGAGGAAAACGTTTTTATTAAAGGCCCATGTGATCTGATTCTGATGGAATTTGAGTATGTGCAATGTATGTAACCTGTTATCATAGAGACAATCTAATTCATCCATCCAAATTTTAAATTTCTCATCATCTGAGAGTATTACACTAATAGATATTTGGAGCGAAGGCAACTGGACATCTATGGGTGACACTTCCTTGCTCTCATACACCAATGAATATGGAATTTCTTTTGTAGCAGTACGTGTTGTGGTACGCTATCCCCTTAAACCATAGAGGAGCTTATCTGGATAGGACTTATTATCCTTGTACCACACCTTATGGATTATATTTGTAAGATCATTATTAAAGTCCTCTATCAGTCCATTTTACACTACATGACATTGAGATGAGTGATTGGACTCAACATTGTACTCCTGGTACAGATTATTTAATTCTATAGAAGAGAATTTGATTCCATTATCCATAAAAATTGTGTGAGGGACCATGAACCTGGTGATGAAATGGAAATTTATGATTTTTATGAAGTTATTTATCCTAAATTATTTGAATGGTATTTCTTCACACCATTTGGAAAAGAAGTCGGTAGCAATAATGATGGGCTTGAACTACTTAGCTATGGTTGGGGAATATGGCCGCACAACATCCATTCCAAAAATAGAAAAAATCCAAGAATATTTAACTATATGTTGAAATTCTAGGGGCTAATTGATGAAGTATTTATGTATATGATACACATGGAATTTTCTGGTGAATTTTATACAATCCTATATCATGGGTTTCTAATAGTAACACAACCTTCTAATTTGGTGGGAGAGCCTTATCCCAGACTAATGAGTACTATATGAGCATGCATGGAATTATTCTACGGTGGTGATAATCTATCCTTCTTTTATTCATCTGAGGAGGATTCCATCAAAGACACACTTATAGAGATACCTCTTTTCATTTGGACAACTCTACAAGGAAACATTTTATGCAGGATGTTGAATTTGTTCCCTTCTGGCTCGATCTGTCATTAGAGTCCCATTTTATAGACAACCAATTATGGGATATGTCCATCTAGGGGTGGATGCTAGTTCATCACACTCTAGGGTGGTGTTTACTAGATTTATTTGGTCTATATCATAGATGATGACCGATGTGATCATTTTTTGGTGCGTGGTATAGAATATTTCTTCCACCTGACCAGATTCAGTTAGAATTATGGATTCATTATCCATTGTGTCAGTGTGAACATTTGGTAATCAAAAAACATGATTCAATGTGCTATCAAAAGGGAACTCTTCCATTGGTCCCCTAACATAGTTAGAGAGAGGGGATAATTATTCCTTTTGGATTGAATGTTTTCCATTGATATACTTTATCACTAGTTCTAAATGCCCATTGATATCCAATTAGTATCTTTAGAGATGTAGCGCTAGTTCGAACCCTGCTATGAGGGTTTGGTATTCCGCCTCATTATCATTGTAGCCATCAAATAGTGAGAAAGAGTACGAAAAAACTACATTGTCTAGGGACAAAAATACAATCCTCAATACAACCTGATTGAGTCTCACTAATTTCATACTTTTGATGATAGGACTTCAGGAGGTGATATAAAAATACATCACCCATGTTTAGGGAGTGTCATGGGCACAAAATACCTCTTAATCTAGAAGAATGGTGTCCACCAGTGTATTCTTCAGGGAAGGATGTTCTGCAAGGAAATCAGTCATGGATTTCCCTTTAACCAATTTCTATGATTAGAATGGAATGTTTTATTTCTATTTATTGAATTCCCATCAGGAAAAGAATCTAATCAACAAAATATGTCCAAGGATTAACTTGATCAGATCAACACGAGAGACCATATGGACTTCATGGTGTTGCATGTAACACCTTAGCCTTTTTTCTATGATAATGAGTGAATGGAAATTCTTCTCTACATCTGAGTATTGTGTATTTTCACCTATAATTGTTCAGATGAGGTAGTAGATACTATTCTTGCACCGCACATCATTTTTATATGTGAGGAGGGAACCTATTGAGTGTTTCATAGTAGCCATATATAAGATGAGTGGACTCCCTTCCACTAGAGGAATCAAAATTGGTGGGTGTAGTGGATACAACTTGAGGATATTGAAGGCTTCTTGGAAGTCATTGTCACATTAATAAGTGATTCCCATTATCATTGTACTAGTGAAGGGGAGATATTTTATAATTAGGTTGTCTATGAAATGTTGAATATAGGTGAGGTTTCATTAGAATCAACTAAATTATTTTTTATTTATAGGGGGTTAAAATACAAAAATAGTAATAGTATTTTCTAGGTCAACCTTGATTCCATGGTGGCATAGAAAAAATACAAGGAACATACCTAATGTTACCCTGAAGGTGAATTTTGGCAGATTAATCTTCAAACTTTGATGTCGTAGTTTTTTTGAAGACTATTTTTAGATCAGTGAAGTGATCACATCACTTTCGAGATTTGACCACCAGGTCCTCTACATAACATTCAACTATTATTCTGAATAATGAATTAAAGATATGATCCACGACATGTTGATAAGTTTCTCCAGTGTTCATTAAGACAAAGGGCATGACCTGGTAGAAAAAAATCACCCAAGGCACTCTAAAGTAAGTGGATTATTCATATTTGGGGAAAATATTTATCTTATTGTACCCTGAATACCCATCCATGAAGGAAAGTTCTTAGAAGTCAGTAGTTGCATTGATCAAAAGTTCTGTGATCAGCAATGGAAAATCGTTCTTTGGGAAGTTTCAATTAAGGTCTCAAAAATCGATGTATACCATAATATATATATTATGTTTCTTAATAGGGATGATTTTGGTGAGCCATCTTGGTTATTACACTTCTTGTAAAACATTTAATTTGATAATTGTTTCAACTTCAACCTATAAATTAGTTTCATGAGAGGTGTGCATTCTTCTAGTTGCTCTCTTGAAGCCTCGATGCTCATTGGGTAGGCCGAGATGGTGTATAAAGACATATGGATTCAATACAAGAATTTCTATAGTTTAAAGAAAACACATATCAGTGTTACTTTAGTAATGAAATATACATATCTTTATCTTCAATGGGAATGGAGACACTAATCAGTATTGGCCATAGGTCTTCTTCTATTCCTAGATTTATGTACCAAAGCACGTCAATGGTGTTGGAAACACCTTTCCTTGAATATGGGAGGGGATTTCTTGAGGTCAACCTCATCTCCTTCCATATATGAGTCTGTAGAGAAATTTTCAGACAAAGATGCAAATATGGGGGCTTCTCTATCTTTATCAGGGTGAGAGAGGCCATAATGAGAGACATTATCACTCCCTACTACCTGGGTCTTTGAATATATATTTCAAGGATGATTTCTTTATCTATAAGGATATGAGGTTATTGGATATCTCAGTTTAAATCTATCACCTCAACTAGTTTTATGGGGAGCACATAGTCACTGTCGAGCATACACCAGGGATTTGCAGGGGTGGTACCCAAGACATTGGGTTCTGTGACTTAGATATCATCATCCATCATTAGTATTTTCCTTACCTTTAATTGAAACACGCTTCAACATATGTGGTTTGGGAATTCTCTAAGGGGAACTATAAACATATATTATTCCGACCTTTCCACTGATGGAGTATTCCATATATTGATGGAATATTGAAGGTACCAACCCATGGATGTGGATAATAAGACTTGTGAGAAGGACATTGTATAAAATATCCTATTTGATAACCATAAATTTAGTGTTATAGGTGATATCCCCAAATTGTAATTTGAGATTTATCATCCCGAGAGTTATTTTTTCATGCTTATAAAACCCTTGAATGGTCAGCATTGTGGGATATGGTTTCCATTTAGTATATCCTATATATCAAGGGGTTTGAACCATGATGAGATTGATCCCAGAACCATTGTCAATCAGAGACCTTAGAACATCAACATTATTGATTCTTTCTAAAACATATATGGTCTTGATATGACCTTGGATGACCTCTTCCTGATCCTAGCCAGTGAATGATATGATGACATATAATTCTTATTAAATAGCCTCCACTTGATAAACCTCAGCTCCAACGACTTATGTCTCAAGCTCTTGAGGGACCTATAGGGATTAAATGACTTTATCCCTAAGTTCCTTTGAAAGATGGAGTTCATCTAGGATTGAGATCTAGGCTAGGAAAACTACCAACTATTTGATAATGTTGTAATTTTTTACCAGAGATCAACAGTTCTAGATGTGGGGATGCTCCTTAATATGTAGCCCATGATCCAGGGTCTTCAAGGTGCATGGTCTTAGTGCTTGTACTATTTTCGAGGGATCATCTTCTTCTAGTGGTGTAGGTCGTGCCTCCCTTCCCCATTTCCTAGGTTGATCAGACAGTCTTACCCCCGCTAGGTGTTCATGTTAGAAAACTAGGCATGGGGACTTTTAGAGGATTTTGGGACACCTCAATATCTCTTTTGGGCCTGATGGGGTTATTTTCCACAAGTATTAACTTCATATATGTCATATGTGGGTATGTGACTAAAATATTGGATCTAACCATGTCTGTGTTGTCCCCTATATACTTGGTTCTAGTGCATGTAGCCTCTCATTCCCCAATTATTCCTGGGAAACACATATTCCAAGGCATATTCATCTTCAGATAAGGGGTATTCTAAGTTTATCACATTGAGAGAACCAAATATGATCTATTCATCTAATGAGTGTTCTATTTATTGGGGTTGTTCCCATTCTTCATATGATAAAGAGAAGAAATCTATAAGAGCCAGAGCTTATTTTAGAGAAGAATTTGGTTCCACTTCTATTAATTCCTTATACCAGTGGTCATTTCAACTTTTGAGAGACATATACTATGTCACCTTATTGGGTGGTGGATCTATTGTAGGTTAGAGTAGCTATTTTCTTAGGGTGGCATGAGCTTGGGAAAATAGTTTTTATGTCATTTAGTTTCTAAATGTCTACTCACACTAGGATGGAACATTCTTCTAACCACATTCATCTTATTATTGGGAAATGGTTATGAAGTAAACCTACTAGGAGGAGTTCTATAACAACACATATCCAGAATTGGACATGGCTTAAAGGATGTATTTGAATAAAAAGACGTCTGAGTTATTATGACCCTACTTTTAATGGAAAGGGAAGTAGTTGGGATGATCAATGAGGTTAAACTCATCAGGATTCTTGGGTTGTTTTAGCTAGATAAGGTTATTATTCATGGTTAAAAATAAATTACTTAGTAATTTTTCATTTTATAAAGAGTATGATTTATTTCTCTATTCCTCAAATCACGAGTTCCCCTCATTTATCAATGCTTATAGAAGAGGGAGATTTTATAGTTATCACTACTCGATAGGATGTTATAGTATGTTTGGGACTTGATTAGGTGCTTCTATGGGTACTGATAATATATTGAGAATGAAAAATATAGATTCTACTTTCCCTACCCTTTTCCTTATGATGAGGGAATGATTCGAGATTTTGATCGAGTTCACTGAATTGAATCTTCCAAGCATTGTGCTATTTCTAAAAACTCATGGAACCCACCTAGATACTTTATTGGGATCAGATATGTATATGAATAATTGAAAATATTTTCATTACAAAGTTATAACAATTTCTCCAGTTAGGGAGGGATATTGAGTGAATAGGTTAAACCTTTCAATATGTCTATGAAGTCATACACCCAATAATTTTTGTTTTATTTTTAGTTTTTAGGTCTATAATTTTCATTTTTTATAGTGTAGATCTAAAAAGAAAATGGAATTTATGATGAAGGTCTTCCCATCCCTCTATGGATCTTGCTAGTAGGCTAATGTACCAAACAAATGATAGCCCTATCAGAGTCTCTGAAAAACACCCCAACATTGTTTCCTCCTATTGATCTCAAGGGCCCATCATTGAACCACATCGGGATTCGAAGTGTGTGAATAGTTATTCAAGGTCTCCGACACTATAAAAGGTAGAGAAGGTAGGATTTCCCAAATTAGAGGGAGGAAGAGTATCATTCACCCACTCAGGATATAGATTCTTCTCAAGCTACACAGGTGCACGTCTCTCTTCTAGGGATTCCATCAGGGTATCCAGGGAATCAATGACATTAAGTATCTCTTGGGGTACTACCATAAGAGCTACCTACCATCTATATGGAGTGTGTGGGGTTCGATGAGGTGGTCCCTCCTTCACCTCCCACTATTTTTTATTAATCCTAAGACTAAATGTTCACCTTGAAGAGGGAGAGGCTTTCACTCCAATAGAGGGAAGTCACTATCATTTTCAACTTACACATTTATATAGACCAGATACCTAGAACTGAAGCCAATATAATTATCATATATTTATCTTAATAGAATATCAGATATGGGTGGGATAATATTCATCTTTTCTTGAAGAAGACGTCCAATAAGATTATTTCCCCTAAGTTGCTCCTTATTGAGTTGTCTGAGAGCTTATACCTCATTCTCATATTATGACTATTTCCTATCATTGGAAAGAAACTCAAATATTCAGGGTGGTGATTGAGATGTATCCACACCATTCCCTTTATCTTTGGTAGTGTTCCACTATAGATGTGGAAACTAGATATTTGGAGGTGCCTTATTTTGGACCCTTATTTGGGTTTGAGTGCATGCAGCCTCATTTGGCACATCCAGATCATCCTAATCTCATGGTAGATATTTTATGTTACGAACCACTTAATTTTTATCATGATCCATAGTATCTATTGTGTTGATAGTTACAAAATTCATATAGGTATATCAGGAAATCATGGTTGTACCATTAACTTCAATGAAAAAGGATGATTCTACATTGCCTATATTAGAGTTATTCTTCTAACCATTGGCCATGTTAGTCCGTTTTGTCTGGTGACCCCATCAAGGTCCCATTTCCTTCACTTTATGATCCTTTTATATTGGTATATGAGCAGTGAACTTGATGGTGTTTCTGATCTTCATTGTCGAATGGGCCCTGAATATAAAAGTTTTGTCTTGTGGAGGGAGTAACTAATGGAATACAAACCATCGATATTTACCTCACAACATGGAGAAGACCGATTCTATATGTGGTGATGATGATGATGAAAATGACCCCAACCCTATTTGTTAGCGGTTATCTAGTGCTACAATCGACATTGGTTGATTTGGTTGTTGAGGATTCAATGATTCTATTTTGGGATTTTATGATTGTTTCCGACGCTTTTGTCGGGGCGTGCACGTGCATCCATCACGCTGGGGAGGATGCATGGCTTGTGGCCCCGCATTCCCGCTTTCCAAAGGCGGGCAGTATCCGTTCCTTGTTCAGGGACATCTGCTCCTTGATCGAAACCGAGATGATGGTATTTCAGTTCATCCTTCCATGGATTTCTCCTCGGAGCTCATCACCTAGTCCGGGTCTCCCTCATAGATTTAAGATGGGTTCATGAATCTCATTCCCAGTGCCATATTTTCATGGACACCAGTTAATTACGCTGCTTCCATCGAGATGCTCCAAGGGGTCTGGTCAGGGCAGCAACCTTTGGTGAGGAGAATGGTCATGCTGGGATGTCGTTTGCATGTCTTGACGCTGGGGGATTGGCATGTCTGTCTTCTTTACCTTATTATAGGGATTCTCAAGGGAAATGAAACCCAAGGCTTCCCGCATTGAATGCGGGGAATCATGTGCCATCTGAGGTTTTCCTCAGCTTCCCATGCTTAACATGAGGTATGCCGTGAGTTTAACGTCTTGTGGAGACAGATCAGACTGATCAGAACACTGAGAGTGGATCAGATGAAAGAACCCCCTGAAGGGATCTCCGATATTGGGGCTAGCACATGGGCACCATCCCGTATACTGTGTAGTAGAATGAGGTGGCATGATCCCACCGGGATGTGGTGGCCCGGGTAAGGATCAGGATGGGTAATGGAGTGACGAAGTATGGGGCTTACACTCCGAGACAGCCCATGATGGTGGGTATGGGGCTTACACTCTAAGGCAGCCCATAACGGTGGATGTGAACCGACGCGGAGGGGTCGGAACAACTGAGTGATGGCCTTGAACCTCATAGAGGCTTTCTACGTACCATGCGTGAGCACAGATCAAATTCCACGTAGTTTAGGGCATACAGTTTAACGTCTCACGGGACGAGTGCATACAGTTTAACGTCATGCGGGACGAGCATACAGTTTAGCGTCATGCAGGACGAGCATACAGTTTACCGTCATGCGGGACGAGCATACAGTTTAACATCATGAGGGACGAGAAATTTGGGGATTACGCTCTGAGATAGCCCAAAGTGTTGGAGAACTGACGTGAGGATGTCGGAACGATAGGGTGTTGGGCTTGAACCTCATGAAGGATTCCTACGTACCATGCGTGAGAATGGATCAAAGTCCATGTAGTTCGCTGGGATGGGGCTTACGCTCTGAGGTGGCCCATAAGAGGATGTCATGGTCGATGCTCACTCTATTCCCACATGATCCATGCTCGTTGTGAGAAACAAGAGGCAGTAGGGACCAGACGATCACATCGCGAAGTGCGCGTCCTTGAGAAGCGGAGAGGGGCTTATGCGTTGAGCGGCCCAAAGAGGAAATAGGGGCTTACACGTGGTTATCATCCCTAAGTGCTGGGGCATACTCTAGGATGAAGGTCCATGGTGCGACAAGGCACAGTGGGAAAGGGACTCCACTAGCCTTCGTAGTGGGGAAGTACAGAGGTGCATGAGTGAAACCTTCCGCAAGAGAGGCTAGGGGATTACGCTCTGAGGCATCCCTTCCCTCGTGGACAAACGCCACTCCAAAAGGAGGATCTCATTCCATGCGAGGAAGATTCCATTCTCTTAGAGACGAGGGGTGTAAAGAATGTCCGAGCCAGGGGGACCCTGCGTGCGAGGAACGGGGTCAGATCACAATTTAACGTCATGTGTTGAGGATGAGGTTCTTGGCAGTTTAACATCCTGCAGCTCGGACAAGGCAGGTTCTCTCCACACCCCTAAGGATTACATGCCCAACACCCTCTACCCCTTGTGGGAGGGAAGGCATCGACAAGGCTGTAGTGAAGGTGGGTCGCAGGGAGAACCATCGAGGGTTCCACATTAGCATGGCTATGCGAAGACACAATAGCCATTAGCATGCCTATGTGAAGAATCATGAGGCAAAGCAACGCAACGGGAAACACTACCCAAGGGACCTTGAGGTTACTTTGTACGAGCCTAGAAGGTCGTACGGAAAAACAACACATGACGTGTATGCCCGGTATGGAAGACATCGGGCGCTGGCGTAGAGAGGCACCCAAGGGGCGTCAAGGTGAGGGGTCATGGGTTTTGCGCGCAAAGAGAAAGTTTGCACGCAAAACACCAGGATGGCGCGCAATTGGGATAGAAGGATAGCGCGCAGATAGGGCATTGCACGCGGGGGGAAATGGACGATCCCTAAGTCATGGAAAAACCTAACAGAGGGATTGCGCGCAATTTAGAATGGATTGCGTGAAATTGGAAGGGATGGCACGCAAGGGGAAAGGATTGCGCGCAAAGGAAGAACCTGGAAGAGTTGGCCAATTCACTTAAGCCAGTGGGGTCGCACGCAAAGGCGAGCCCCGGGGCAAGTTTGCGCACAAAGTAGAATTACCTGGAAGTCATATTTCACGCACGGGAGTCTGAATTGCATGCACGGGAGATGGTCTGAATTCCTCAAACTTCGAAATGGTTGGGGTCACCTTCCATTTATAGGAATTCACCAGTGCGGAATCCGGGTGGTGTGCGAAATCTTCCACGCCAAGACCAGTCGGCGCACAAAGTCTCACCATGCGGAACCGGGCGCGCAAAGTTGCACACCACGCCAGTTCTTTTTCACGAAACATGGGGGCCCTTTGCGCGAACATCATTTTTTTCATGCAAGTCCTAATTAATTTCACACACCACTCCCGGGGCCTCCGGACCGGTCCTTTGAGTCTGAATATGACTTCTCATCATCAGTTCGAAACTTCCTCTAGGAGTTACGAACCTTTTTTTCGGCATCTACAAATTCCCCCCATCGGAATTGGATCAGCGAGAGGTCGCAACGGTCGGATTATGAGGAAAACGCCAAAACACCGAAGTGGTGGGTCTCCTGGTCACTTTGCACACAAAAATCCAACGGGGCGCACAAAATGACGGATCAATGTGGAATTCGCTTTCCGCGGGGCGCAGAACCCTGGCCTCTCCTATAAAAAGAGGTGCTGGGTCCCGAGTTCCGTACTCAAGCTTTTTCATGTGATAAGCATACCTCTCTCGTGCACGCAATTGCTTCTGCGGCTGTGCGTACAAACGCTTTTGGTAGTGCATGATTCCCATCGAATTTCGGCCATATTTGCGCACAAACTCGTGGCATTGCGCGCCAATGGTCCGGATTGCACACCCAAATCCTGGATTTCACGCCGCAGCTTCATATTTCACACAACTCTCTCCGATTCCGCGCAGTTCATTCTGATTTCGCACAAATCTCGAAATATTCGAGATGGCTGCAAACCAAGTTGATGAGGGGAAAGCCACCGCTCATAGAGCCGAAATGGCGGCGAATGAGGAGGTTTATAGCACCAAGGTGATCAATTCCAACAACCTAACCTTGTTCAATCTGCTGACCCCCACCTAGAAAGAGTACCCCTTCTCTGACAACCTCCCGCTCTAGAACTTCGGCATCCTGGAGTAGGTTCCCCTTCCGGGCTTTGAGGTCAACATACTGCGGTCATGGGTGACCCGGGAGGACGAGATTCTGCAGTACAACATCACCAAAAATGGCCATACTTCCAGGGAAACTAGGCATATGGATGTATATGTCCTGAACCCGAGGAATAGGACCATCACCAGGGATGAGCATGCCGCGGAGGATTCTCTGGCCCTCTACGCAAGCACGTTCCATCAGAGCATCACAGATGACACTAAGGGCTGGGTAAAAGATTGGGACCTGTGATCCGGGGGAAACTTTACCAGTGAGTGGGCCGGGGCGTTCTGGGTTCGCCATACTTGCGACCAGTTTGGGGCCGAGCTGTGGCATATTGGCCTGTTCGAGGCGGTATGGACATCACAGTTCCACTTCCATCGTCTACCTGAGCTCGGGCCGAATCTATTCACCCAATGGTCCCCTGATACCAACACATTCCACCTTCACCATGGGGAAGTTGGCATCAGCCTCTGGGAAGTTCACTAAATCAGAGGTATCCCACTGGAGGGCTACCAATATAATGAGTTCGTTCCTCCAAAGAACACCTGGGAAGATAGGTCACGGACACCCATACTGATGTGGCATCTGCAGGAGCTGGCCAAAGAGAGGCTGGGGGTCAAGGACATCCTGAAGGACATTTCCTACAAGGGCTGGTTCAGCCAGTTCCTAGAGAGGGACCCGACAATCAAGATGTCGGGTCAGGGAAAACGATGCCCAACCGCGGCTTAGAGGAGTAGGGATGGGTCATACTAGAGGACCCTGGAGGCAGGGGACTACCAATCATAGGGATATCGTGTCATTGAGGCCTGGGACCCGAACGTTCGGTACGTCGGGTTCCTTGCTGCCTTCTTGAGCGGGTGGCTCCTTCCGGTGCGGGACACAAGGATGGGCGTCTCTCCAGCAAAATTGGTGATGGCGGGCACCATGTCTGCTAAAAAAAGGTTCAACTTAGGGGTCCTCATTCTGGCCAAGCTGTATGCCATTCTGGGATGCGTATCATGAGGGGGGTTACCTCGGAGGGTATGTGGCCCCTTCCAGATCTTCCACGGCTGGGTAGCCGCTCATCTTGGTGGGTATACTTTCCCGAATGCCATTCGTCCTCCGGGAAACGGCCTGCGACCGTATCTGCTAAACATCGCTGGGGTGGAGCCGATGATTCTCAATGAGTAGGGCATGAGGATCCTCATTGGTAACCACACCAACTTCAACTTTAGCCCATTCCCCACCCTGATCGTCCAGATGGTGGACAATGGGAGAGTCTCACTGGAACAGTAGGAGTATTTTCAGAGCATCCGGGGCAGGGTGATCGTGGCTCGGATCGACGGGAAGGTGATCTGTGAGCCTTACATGCCATACCGATTCGCCGGGCAATTCGGGTGCCTCTAATGGATGCCGAAAAAGGCACTCATGGCTGTCTGGGAGGAGAATAATCCCTGCGTTCCACTCCATATGTGGTTGATGTTCACCACTTTCGACTCCGGTGACGTCATCACCCTTCCTTCCACCGGGGTCGACGCTGGACTAGGAACCAAGTACACCGAGCACTGAACCATTGCGTACCCCGAGGGGCTTTTACGCAAGCGAGTCTGGAAACTCGAGACCACCGGAGCGGAAACCGGGCGATGGGGGACCAGACAAGGTGCTGCTAGAAGGGGAGAACCAGGGGCACGCCAGGCAGCGAGGCCTGCGTAGGCTGAGACTTCAGCAGTGGGGACATTAGAAGGTGTTGTCGTGACCTCGTTTCTCGGAGGGGGGGGGGGGGGCACACGAGGTGGCCAGGGAGCTACCTGGGAAGCAGATAAGATACATGCTTGAAGCTTCCCAAGATGCAATTTTCCCGGCACTGTGGTTGGCCTGAATGAATCTGCGGAAATCACTGAGCATTGAAGCCAACTGGAAGAAGATAATGCAGAATGCTATCCAGCTGCCAGAGGTCGGGCTCATTCGAGTTACCGATAGAGTGAACTTCCATCGGTGTCATGCTATCTGACGGCCATGGACACATACGCGCGCCAAAGGGGGCGGCGTGTGGATCCACCTTTCCTAGTGAAAGTGATGCTTGGCCAAGAGCATGATCCAAAAGTGATGCCACCGGGAGAAGGTGACAGTGACAAGGAGTCGGAGGGAGAAGAGGAAATAGGAGAAGATAAAGGCGAAGGAGAAGATGAAGGAGAAGGAGAACCCGAAGGTGAGGGGTCGTAGGGGGCGACCTACCAAGGGAGTCTCCGGGAGAGCAGCAAGATTTTCGGCTCTGATCTCAACATAACCGAGATACTCGAGGTCTGTCACTATCTTCATTCATTTTCCTTCTTTGTCCATTATTCTCTAAAATTTCATTACCATATCTCTACATCACTCAAGAGAAACTAAGTGTTGGTCAGGCATCCCCACTAGAGGAGGGCGGAGAGGAACCGCTGGGACAGGATGGGGATCTGATGCCCATCATTGAATTGACAAGCACAAAGGGGTCTCCTGTCATGGCAGCTCTTGTAGTGGCCAGAACATTGGAGGCTGACACTCTGGGTTCTTGTAAGTCCCATGCTTCACTACTGGCGCTTGCTATCAAAAGATCCCAACTAATAAGGGTGCGCCTTGCACAGTGATCTCAACATTGGAGGCTCATCGGGCTGCTGAGCCTGGGCCGTCCGTGAGTGGACCAATGGAAGACATACCACCTCATCCAGAGCATACTTCCCACACTGAGTTGGCCCCGGTAATTGGTGAACAGGGGGCGGAGGACATCAGCGGCGCTATCCTTGTAGCGAGGAAGGAAGCTGACGGAGGTACCGTCGCTATCGGGGTGAGAGAGTAAGGTCACTCGAACATCGAGGATCCAATTCCTCATGAAGACATCCCTGAGGAAGACTCTGCTGCTAACCTGCTGGCTACCTGTCCTGCATACCAACCCACTGATCCTAAGGACACAGACGACTTAGACTCAGAGGCGGTCGAGGAGAGCTAGATAACATTGTGCAAAGGGTGGAAGTGTATCCAGTGCTTTCTCAGGCAGCCCCAGTTGGATTGGCTGAGGCGGATGGGATCACTCCAGACCTAGCTGCGCTTCCTGTGCGCCAGAGGGGATGATGCTCAGCGCCTTCATTGGATGGTCTGTGACATCATGGCCAAAAAGATACGTGAGAGCAGCCGGCGCACCGACGCTGCCCAGTGTCAGGAAAGATCGGCGAGCACCCCAGCATTTCTGAGGGAGGAGTAGGAATTTTGGCACCTCAAAGGGTAGGAGACAGATAAATAGGCCTTCATTGAAATGTTATCTGAGCTCATGGAATAACTGACGACCCATATGGCTGACTCCCAAGAGTAATTGATGGAGGCGAACCACCAGATGGCCGTACTTCTAACTGAGCGGGCGCATGCACAAGCTAGGGTTGGCGAGCTGCACTCTGAGTGGATGATGAAGAGAGAGTCTTCAAGGAGCGAGAAGCATCCCTGGAGGCTACCAGCCAAAGGGTAGCGGCGTTGGAAAGATCGATCTAGCACGCGGATCCCTAAGGGATTTGTTTTATCCATCACATGAACTTTTTTCTTGTACTTCTCATCATTCCAGTCAAATACATCGACAAATCCATATATTTATACCTTTGGTTTAATGTGGTCAACCATAATCTATCACTTCATGGGAGCATCAACCAAGATTCAGGCATCGGGCCTGGATTTCTGAGAAGAGGACCTCATACCGATCAATATATCACCTTCTCAACGTGTTCTAACACACAAGCGGGGAAATGCCGGGGGCATTGAAATCCATCTGAACATAGGGAGACGAAAAAGGTGAATCACGATACCCGAATTTGGAACACTAGAGGGCGCGGCGATGGAGGATAACTGTTAACCATGGTGGAAACGCAACATCCATATCGCACTTTCCTGAAATGGGGACAATAAATGAGGGCTGACCGCTGACCATGTTCGCAACACGGGGCCTAACTCAAATATTGCTGATCAGTCTTCTGGAATATTGGCCCAGGACAGCAGGGAGACTATAGGTCTATCATCCATACTGTTACAATAGGCGGACCAAAGGTCCATCATCCATATCGTCATAGAAGGTGGACCAAAGTCTATCATCCATACTGTTAGGGGGTCCCATTGAACATGAAAGAGGATGAGGATCCAAATAAAGGGGCATGCAAAGCATGGAAAGTGGAGTGGTAGTTTGTTCGAACAAAGTCCAACACTCCCAAAATTGTTCCACCATGGCGGAGGCGCATTAGGAGGACATATTAATCTGGTCACAAATCATCTCAATTTTCAGACAGGACCTCTCTGGTGAGATAACTGTCACTTCCCAACATTACTATGGGGCATCCCCAACTTATTCGGGATAGATGTCGCAACTACACCACTCCCCGAGATGTCAGGCTGAGGGGCCGATGGTAAGGAGGGATGGGATTTGGTAATCCCTGGGGATGGACCCAAGACGAAATGTCCATATGTTCCTACATATCTCATAAGGATGAGAATAAAGCCATACGTAGTTCTTGAAGCATAGTTTAACGTCATGTAGGACGAAAGGACTAGAAGGATAATTCTTTAGAACAGGGTGCGCAGGGTGCGGTCATTGCAAACCTGGCATGAATGAGGACATACCCCTGCATTACGCCATGCAGTCCTGTGGTTGGGGTCCCAAAGGTGGGACAGAAGAGACGAACTAGCTAAACTCGAGATGGACCCAAAGACAGGAGGTCTGGGCGTTCCTACGTATCCCATTAGAATTGGAATCAAGCTAGACATAGTTCTTAGGAGATCTTAGTTTATGGTCATAGATCATGGACCAGACAGCACAGTTTAAGGTCGTATGGCTTGGACTTGGGGAAATACACACGATGAAATAAGGCGCACCCGGGGTGGATGAGGACATATCCCCGTGCCATCACCACGGGCGGTTCCGGGAGAGGGGCCTCAGGACAAGGGGCCTACGAGGGTCCAACAATCAGGGGGCAGGAGAGGCTAGCTTCCAGATGGGCTGGTCCTGGGACGCAATGTCTAGGCGACTCCTCGTATCCCGCAGGGATGAGGTTCAAGCCATGCGTGGTTCCTAAAGATTACCCAAGACCCAAATCTTAGCACTCAGATCGTAGGAGACCTGAAAGACGTCGTTATTCATCTTTGTCCATCTAACATGTGGAGGTGCACTGAGGGCTAGTGCAAGGAGTTTCAAGATTCCACCTTGATAAGGTGGGCTGTAATGTAACATGAATCATGAAACCAACATTCAAGGATCGTAGGAGCCGGCGTGACGACTGAGGATTACCACTGATCATGTTATCAACACAGCATCCTATCATGTTAGCCTAAAATGGGGACTAACAAATTAGCATCAACCGTTGACCATGTTTACAACGCGGTATTTTTATCAATTTGTTGTCTGAAACCCTCAGGGGCGTTGGCTCGTGACGGTAGGAGAGCCCTTAGGCGTTGTATCCACGCTGTTCTTGGGTGTCCCTCAGGGTGTGAAAGATAATGGGGGCCCGAATGAAGGGGAGAACGAAGCTTGGTAAGTGGACAAAAAACATGCCTAAGTCGAATCTGACACTCCAGGTCCAAGACCAGAGTACTCTGAGCACATTAGCGGACCACTGGAAAGGGTCGAAGGGCTCAGTTTGAGAGTGTTCAAAAGATGGAGGATTCCGGGGAGAAGGGGGTGTAGTGCCAAGAACCCTGTACCACACCTATACATCCCCCGTGGGGGGGGGGGGACAGGCCAGAAGACCGAGGCGACTGGGAGATCGTGGGATCTCCTAAGAGATGGGGTTGGACCTGAAATCTAGGTGTTCATGCTGTCCTATGTTTCCCATAACGATGGTAGTCAAGCCACACATACTTCTACAAGCGCAGTTTGACTTCATGTAGGACGAAAAGGGGAACTTCTTCCAGGGAGTGTGCATGGTGCAGTGGATAATCCGTCGTGAATGAGGACATAATCCTACACTGCACCGCTTGCTCTAGGTGAAGGCTGGGGTTGAGAGGCCCGAGAAGGCCAAGGGGCCTGAGCCTGGGCTTCGGCCAGAGATGCCTAACCAGATTGCAGTTTAACATCTTGTAGTGAGGACGAGCATGCGGTCTAAGGTCACTCTAGACCATGAGGGTCTTATTTTAAGGTCTTAGAACTCGGACCGAAGGGGCCCAGATTTAGGAAAAAATGTAGTTTAGGGTCATGCTGGATCGGGTGCAGTTTAAGGTCTTGTGGGACCAGGTGCAGTTTAAGGTCATGCGGGACCGGGTGCAGTTTATGGTCATGCGGGACGGGGTGCAGTTTAAGGTCATGGGGGACCGAGTGCAGTTTAAGTTCATGCCGGATCAGGTGCAGTTTAAGGTCATGTGGGACTGCACAAGGATCTTAGTTTTAGGTCTTAGAACTCAGACCGAAGGGGGTTCAGGCAAAATACTGTTTGAGGAACCTAGCATTGGTGGGAGGAGTGACACGATCACCATCCATAGTCACCAGGGAATACATTCCATTGGGATAGACCTTATGGACAATGAAAGGCCACTCCCATTTGGGCTCCAATTTGGGTGGATTCCTATCAGGAATCATTGGCGCTCTGAGAGCCAGCACCCGGTCACCTTGTAGGAAGGAGTGGAGGCGAACCTTCTTATTGAAAGCTCGAGCCATCCTAATTTTATGGCTTTCCAGGTTATGTAATGCGCGAAGCCTATTCTTGTCCAGTGCTTCCAATTAAGCTATATGGATTTCGGAAACTCTATCTGGCGCTTGCTGGCCATAGACCACCATGCACAATGAGGGAAACTGAATCTCGATGGGTTGGACAGCCTCAGCTCCGTATACTAGGGAATACGGGGTCACCTGGGTGGAATTACAAGTCATCATCCGATAAGCCCAGAGGGTGTTATGGAGATTTTCCGGCCAATTTCTCTTATTCTGACCAACCATTTTTTGCAGAATGTTAGAGAGGGTTTGGTTAAATGCCTCGATCTGTCCATTAACCTGTGCATGATAGCGGGAGGTATGGTTAGAGAGAATGTTGTACTTAGCATACAATTTCTTCAGCTCGGCTGCTCAGAAGTTGGTTCCGTTATCCGTGAGGATAGCATGAGGTACTCCAAATCGATAGATGATGTTGGAGCTCACGAAGTCAGTGATAGAACAGACTTTGACTTCCTTGAGAAGAATTGCCTCTGCCCACTTGGAAAAGAAATCTGTAGCGGTCATAAGGAACTGGCACTGGCGGGTCGTCACCGGCGGGTAAGGTCCTTAGACATCCATCCCCCAGACTACAAAGGGCCAAGAATACTTGGTAGTATGGAGAGGCTCTGGTGGCAGATTCACAAAGTTATCGTGAACTTGGCACGCATGACACCTCCTGGAAAACTTGATGCAGTCATAAATCATGGAGGGCCAAAAGTACCCCAGTCTTCAAATTTAGTGGGACAACTTCGACCCGGCCTGGTGGGCACCACAGGAACCAGCATGAACTTCTTGCATGACCTGAGGGATCTCGACTCCTTGAAGGAAACGGAAGAGAACACAGTCAAATCCGCATTTGTAAAGGACCCGCTCAAGGCTGGGACTGCTCTGAAGGGTAAACTACAGCATGCAACATCAGATTCGCTCGCGCTCAGCTCGGTCCGATGGAAGATTTCCACGCTGGAGATATTCAACCAATGGCGTCCTCCAGTTAGGAACCATTTTGATTACTGCATCTGAAGTCCTCGGGGATCCTGACGTAGGGGAACCAGCGGTGAGATGGTTCACCCGCGGGCCACGTTCATCCTCCGGGATGATGGGAGAAATGACTCTCCAGTGTGCTATGTGGATAATCAGGTCGTTCTGTTCAGGCTCCGTAAGTGATGTGGCCAGGCTGGCCAAAGCATCTTCTCGACTCTTCTGCGACCGGGGAATATGAACGACCTCTGGCCGAGAAGGGAACTTAGCCATTAGATGGAGGGCGCACTCTAGAAATGGCACAAGTTCTGGCTTTCTGAAAACATATTCACCATTGACCTACTTGTTGACTAGCTTAGAGTCCCCTTTCACATGTAGATGGGGCACGTCAATCTCAAGAGCCAGTACGAGGCCGGTTATGAGGGAATGATATTCTGCCTCATTGTTGGTGCAGCCTTCTGACAACAGGAATGAATAAAGCAGAACGGCTTGCTCCGGGGTGATGAAGACAACACTCAGGCCCACTCTGTTGAGCCTAAGATCGTTGAGCCTTCTACCGGTGGGGATATGGGAGGCACCATCAAAGTGCATATTCCAGCATGGGATGGCATGATCGACTGAGAGGATTACCTCATCAGGAAAGCCTAGATCCAGTGGCTGATCCACGGAGGTTGGGTGGGAGCTAAGAAGTCTACTAGCACCTTTCCATTGATAGCCATGTGAGGTAAGGACCTGATGTCGAACTTCAAGAGGATCACTACCCAGCGCGCCAGTTGGCCGGTCAACATAGGTCAATTTAGGATGTATCTCAATAGGTCTACCCGAGAGACCAACTATACATTGTGGTGTTGCAGATAGTGCCACAATTTCTGTATGACAAATACGAGTGCCAGGCAGGTCTTCTCGATGGGATAATATCTATCTTCTGTATCGAGGAGCATGCGGCTGGGGTAGTAGAGGCTATTCTATGTTCCCTCATTGTTCTTCTGGGCGAGAAGTGCGCCAAGGGATCGTTCCATGGCGGTCACATAAAGGACCAACAGCTTTCCGGAAACGGGAGGCATCATGACCAGAGGTTGGAGAAGATACTACTTGATTTCCTCAAAGGCGTTCTGACACTCTTCATCCCACTCATAGGTGGAGCCTTTCTTCATGAGCCAGGAAAAGGGCTTACACTTGCCAGCCAGATTCACAATGAATCAGCGTATATAGGCTAAGTGGCCTTGGAGGCCTCTGAGCTCCCGAATATTACTCGGGGGAGGAATCTGGATGATGGCCTTGATCTTCTCCAGGTCGATCTCGATGCCTCGGTATCTGACAAAGAAACCAAGAAATTTCCTGGAGGTGACCCCGAAGGCACACTTCAGCGGGTTCATCTTCAGGTGGCGAGAGCGGAGGAAGCCGAACACTTTCTCAATGTCTTTGAGATGGTCCAGGCGCTGGTGAGATTTAACCACCAGTTCGTCCACATAGCATTCCACCAGTGTGTCGAGGATTCTCTTGAATATGCGATACATGGCCCGTTGATAGGTGGCACCCGCATTCTTCAGGATGAAGGGTATAACATGGTAACAGAAAGTACCTTGGGGGGCCCTGAAGGTAGTGAACTCTTCATCCTCAGGGGCCATCTGTATCTGTTTGTACCTGAAATACCCATCCATGAAGGAGAGGGTTTGGAACCCAACTTTGGCATCGATCAACAACTCTGTCACTGGAAGGGGGAAATTATCCTTTGGACAGTGGCGATTGAGATCGCAAAAGTTGATACAGACCCTGATCTGCTCATTCTTCTTCCTGACTAGCACAATGTTGGATAGCCACCTGGGGTACTGTATTTCCTTGACGAAGTTGTCCATGATGAGTTTATCAACTTTGGCCTCAACCAGGGCACCGTGAGTGGGGTGCATCTTTCTGGGAGGCTCTTTGAACCCGCGATGATTCGCCGGAGGTCCAAGGCGGTGGACAGCTACCTGAGGATCTAATCATGAAATCTCATCATAACTCCAAGAAAACACATCCCGGTGCTGTCTAAGGAAGTCTACGTACTGTTTCCATTCCTCGGGGGTCATGGCCACACTGACCAATGTAGGTCTTAGGTCCACCTCGCTACCGAGGTTCACCTGTACCAACTCGTCGACCATGGTGGAGACGCCCTCGTCAAAGGAAGGGGTGCATCTTCCATGTCCTCCTCTCCACTCGTGGAGGGATCATCCGTGGGGGGCGCTGTTTCGGGGCTGCCAGGCCCTGATGGGAAACTGGTGCCAGCTTGGGCAGCAATGGTCGTCATGTCAAGAGATTCATGTACTATGGAGACCATGGCGACAAAGGCGGTTGATCCAATCCCATCTGGTCTTCAGCCCAGGGGACCGTTCTTGATGACATCAAAGCAGTAGTGGGGCGTCAGCTTGAGCTGGTCGATTCCGGCCCGACGAAAGAGACACATATGACGTAATACCATTGCCATGAGCTTGACGTCCTGATATCGTACTGGGGTAAGAGGTTCGGGAATCACTTAAGCCTGGTTGGTGTAGGAGTATGAGGTGATTTTCTACCGTCGCTTGGACCTGGAAATATGCCTTCCTCTAGTACCCGAAACAACAAAGCAATGCCCCATGTCAGGGGTTGTGGCCTCCAAACGATGGATTAGGAAGACATAAGTGTCATCCAAACCTGCCCAGGGATCACTTGTGATAGTGGCGGGCTCGACCTCACCTGCCAGGATCTACTTTTCCTTACTCTTGTAATAGTCGGTGTCCAGATAACGGTCTTCGCAAGAGGTAAAAGGAGACACATCTCCTTGGAGCACGCCTAATCGACCATTAAGGGAGTATTTGAGGAACGTGTGATATGATGAGGGGACCGCTGCGTGAAGGTGGAGCCACGACCTTCCCATAAACGCGTTGTAGGTGGTGTCCTGAGAGACAACCATGAATTCGGTGCTGGAAATTAGGCCGCCGAACTGGGTCTTCAAGTGAACCTTGCTGAGTGGTGTTTGCTCGGTCCTGTTATACCTCTGGATCTTGAGGTCATAGGGAGTTAAATCATCCTCAGACAGACCCAGCTTTCGCAGTGTCCGAGTTGTGATTAGGTTAATCCAAGAACCCGTGTTGACAAGGCGGCGTCAGACTTCCACGCCATTGAACTGGCCAGTGATGTATAGTGGGAGAATGTTCCCCTATATGGGAGGGTCTTCATCTTTTCCAGAGAACGATATAACTTCCTGAAATTTGGCGTTCTCAATCGCCTCGGCGTGGAAGGCTTCTGCAGCAGCTACCTCTTTCTCAAACTTTAGGGGGCTTCTTAGGGCCTCGGTGAGTGCCTCACGCATTTCAGACGACAGGAGAAGAGCCTCAAGGATAGAAAGCCTTGCTGGGATGCTGGCCAGGTGCTTCAGGACATCATACATTCGGGCCAAACGTGAGCTTCTTCTTATTGGAGGCCGCTCTACGATTGGTGACATGACGGGCTCCGCCGATTGGACCGGTGACTGACTGGTACTAGGCACGTCCCGCTGTTCACTGGTCGACGTCCAGAGAGTGGCTGCTAGATTAGGACCGGAGAGCTGGGGTCGGCTGGTAGCAGGGAAGAGCTGGTCGCGGCACGACCAAGGTGGTTCTGCCTGATCGAGCAACACAAATGGTGGTGGAGATGAACCTGTCAATACTAGATGAAGGGGCCACGTATGCTGAGCTCTGTATTATACTTGCTGCCTGGTTTCAGGGGTGTGCACTACCTAGCTAGAGGTGCCAACTGTCATGCCCTGGTGATTCATGTAGCTGTAGCTCCGCCGTCGTTGGCGCCGACTGGGGACATTGGGAAAGTCGACCAGGTGTTCCTCATCATCGGGAGTCATTAAGGGATTTACCAACTCTACGGTGTTAACTGAAGCGTACCCCGGAATATCACTCAAGGGTTCATCCACTACCGGACAGAGTCTCGGAGGGATCCCCATTTCTGGGGGCATAAAATCGCCAAGAGTGAGGGATGGAGATGGCCTTGGCAGGGCGCACTCTTTCTTCTTGCGCCGCCGCTTGCTATTCTAGGAAGAGGTAGGCCAGGATGACGATACCGAGGTAGACCTCGCAGATTCTGAGGGCTTTGGATGATTCAGGTGGGCACGAATGATGTCGTGGGTGTGGGCGACCGTCTTTTGGGCCATCTAGTCACTATACTTCTGGGACCCATGGTCGGAAACCTACTTCCACTCATCGTCGTCGCCACTATTGTCGTCTGATCTCATAAATACACCTTCCACTTATGCCGGGGCTGGGCCCAACCTGACTATGTTGTTTTCAATCTGGTCTTGGAGCTGGTCCTTGAACACATAACATCACTAGATGGTGTGCCCCAGGGTCTGGTGATAAGGGCAATAGTTGGGGTGATCAGTGGGATGCTCCTCTTCTGGCTTTCGGTTCTCAGGAAGCCGCATGATTCTCTACTCCAAGGCACTACAGAAATAACCGGGGACTTGAGCCTCATCAAACGAGTTGGTTGGATTCCTTCTGTCTAGAAAGGGGGCTCTAGGGGGCTGGCCTTGACGAGGGGCCGGAGGAGCATGCTGAGGGGGCAGAACCTGATTGTTTCTCCTAGGTGGCAGTGGTGCATTACGTGGAGGCGCCTGCCGATTTTGAGGCAGTCGCTGCTGGGTTGGAGGTTGCGCCTGTGGGGGTGGACCCCTATGGGGCTGTGGAGATGGCCTCACCGGTAGCAACTCTAGTTTCCAGGGGGCCTCTATATGGGCCACAATAGCAGGCTCGGCTCTGGTAGATGTCTTTGTAGGGATTACGGGAGGCAGCGGGCGTGCCTGGCTGGCCTGTTGTAGGGCTTCTTCGAGGCGATGAGCCTTTTCTGAGAAGTCCCAGAACCCTCTAGGGAAATTATGAGTGATCATAGAAGGAACCAACTCTTCCTTTACATTCCCTACACACATTGTCAGTAATTTCTCCAGAGTTAGTGGCTTGTCAAAGGAGTATGTGGGCCCCTTATACCGGGTGACGAAGTCCTTGACTCACTCATCGGGCCTTTGTTTTCACCTAAGGAGGTCTAAGATGTTCGTCTTCTAGGTTGTGGAACTGAACTGGTAGAGGAATGGCCTGCGAAGGCCCTCCCGGCTAGTCATAGATCCGACATGGTGCTGGCTGTACCGAACAAATGCTGGTCCTTCCAGTGTCTGAACGAAGCAATGGAGCTTGGCGGCCTCCTACTGCGCCGGATTCCTTAACATAGGCCCGCACCTCGAGTTGAAGTGGTCCAAGTGCTGTGACGGGTCCCCAGTCTCATTAAAGGGGGCGAAAGTGGGGTTCCTGAATCCTGAAGGGGCCAGAATATCATCCACCCATGCTGGGTATGGCTTACCGTTCGGTGGGATTGCCACCTGCCGAGTTTCCATGGCCTCTAAATGGGAAATGAGTGCTTCCATTAGATCCTCCGGACGTGGGTTCCCATCCTGACGGGGATATCTAACCACAAGTGCATTTCCGGGCTCTTCAATCTGGTAGTCAAGCTCATCGGCTTGCAGGGTGGCTGGCAGAGCGACTCTCGGGGCCGTGGGAGGGAACCGAGCGGGGTCCCTTAGGTGATCACGCCACTCAGGAGGGTTCGGCGAAACATGTCTGGCTCTCTTTCGATGGGATCCAGCCTCTCCTCTGTCGGCGAAGACGGCATGGTCACAGTTGCCCATGGGAATCTCGTCGAGGGGTAGTTGCTCCTGCCCCTGTTGTCCCAACCTAGGATCACCGTAGTCGGGTCACCGCTCTGCAGTATGCTCAGCCAGAAGCTCATCAACCAACCTCTTTTACTCAACAAGATGTTGGTGTAGCGTGACCTTCTCGAGATCTTCCTCTACCTTCTGTACTGAGGAAGATGGGTCGGCGATCATGACAGCCCCGACTTGCTCTTTACCCTTGCCGATATTTCGGCTCAGTGTTAATGCCTCGGTGGGTGTGGGGAGACCCAGGAGGTTCCTCTGTTGGCGAGTAATCCTCCCGGAGGGGTCCAGTAGTGCCATGTCCTCAGGGGGTGAGTCTCCATCAAGGAGTTCCACACCGTTTCCATCACCCGAAAGGTCATCCATTTTGATCGTCACCGCCCTTGGCCGCATTCCCTCAGGGCCGCCTAGTGAGTCAGGATGTCGGTGAATCGCACTGAAAAGAAGGGCAGCGTACTGCCCCCATCCACGGACATGCACGTGGGGGGCATCCTCCTCGATAAATTTTCAGAGTACTTGAAAACTCACGATGCATTGGTTTTTGAGGGCCCTGTGGCGGCCGAGTGATTCGGGGTGCCGAATCGTGGGGAGCGCGACCAGGTTGACCCGACGACATTGCTCACCATTATCCTCAATATGTGCCTAACTTTCGGGATAAGGCGCTTTCTGATGGTGAAGACGAGAGTGAGTCTCCAGGAGAGTCTGGCAAAAACATTCAAGCTCTCCCGGGGTGAGCGATTCTCGCATATCAAAATCTGATCCTGCGACCGGCCAAAACTTCTCGGGGAAGTGGCCTGCTGCAAGGACAGTCCAGAAGCTCCATGAATCTGGTTTGGGATCTGGCCCTTTCTTCCCCTTCTCGTCAACCGAGAATGGCTGGGGAACTGGTAGTGGTGCCGAGGCAGGCCACTGGGCCGGTGGGCTGGCCGGCAGAGAACACAGCGAGCAGGCCGATTGGCCGCCGATTCCTAAGTCGTCCTCCGAGGGTTGCAGTGTCCTAGCTGCCACGTCATGATAGGAGGGACTGGAGAACATGCCTCCTGTCATAGTGTCGGTGCTTTCCGAGGGTGTGTCATGTTGCGACTCTCCTGTCGGTCCCCAGAAAATTTCTCCCCCCTCTCTAACCGAGGTGGAAGGTGCTTCCGGAGAGGTCAGTGGTAACTGCAAGCTTGATCCCTGAGGGTATGATAGGTTCTTGTCCTCCTGGATATACCTCCAAAGGGAAGTAGGGATCATACATATCTCTTATTCGGGGAGTACGAGGCTGACGCACCGCGTCCCCATCCCGTCCTTTTACTTATAGGACCGGGGGAGGGCTCCGTCGCTGAGTCGTACTCCGCCTCAGAGTCCGAGAAACGAAATGATTTGATTTCTGTCCGGACTTCCCTGACATATCTCTTACGGCGACGACGCCCCGCCTTTCTGCCCCTGGGTGGCTCCTCAGGGCAAGGCTGATCTCCATAATTGGGTCCTCTGGCAGCAATAGTGTCGGGGTAGAGGGGACTGAAGGCTGGGGTATGGGAAGCACCGGGACAGATGTCGAAAGGGATATGGGGAGGACCTCCATGTGGGCGAGTGACCAGATATGCAACAACTCCATTATCGCGGCCAGTGGTAGGGGGAGTGACCCTCTACGTAGTGCAGTAAGGGCTGGAAGAGGCCATACACAGAGTGTAGCTGTCACGGGGAAGCCCTCTGCTTTCCAGATCAGTGGCACGGAGTGGGCTTTCACGCTGGATAGAGCTACCACGAATTAGTCCGCGGTGGCCATTTCCTGTGCCAGTGACCGAGAGAGTCTGCCTAACCTACCTGTGGGGTGGTCGGGGCCTCGATCCGGGTCGGGCACGTAACTGCCCCTACTCAACGTGTGCGGGGGTCCGATAATAGGGTCCAACAGTGGCTCGGGCCACAATGGTTGCTGATGTTGGTGCCCCAGGGCAGACATTCTCTTCCGCTCGCGACCGACACTGGCGTCGGGTCAGATGGGTTAGAGCCTCTGGTGCGGGCATAGAGATTGCCTGCTCCTCGGCCTAGGGAGTCGGGCGGTGGTGTCGACGCAGCCTGACAGGGGCCCTTACCATGGACCCTTGTAGCGGCTCTCCGATCAGTTGAACCCGGACATCCCCCACCTCATTGGCGTAGGGGAGGGAGGTATCGAGGTGTTCCGGGGATAGGCTCCCGAAATGGTTGAACGTTGGAGTGGGGAGTGGTGGCTCCCTGCGCCACCCTCGGGGGCAGAGATGACGTTGAGGCGCAGCTACCACTAGATCCAAACGGTCCATGCCCCTGGTGGGGATGATCCCTTCCTCCTCATACCTATGAACCAGGTCGTTGATAACCCTTAACTAGATGATTTATGATAGGGAGAGGGGGCGTGAGTGCCCGTCAGTTACGACAGTCGGAGTCAGATCAGCTGTGGAAAAGGTGGGACCACGTGGGGTGGGCACGTCGGTACTACCCCTGCCCCTACACTGGTGGGAAGGTGGCGATGGAGTTATGGATGCATCGATCTAATTCCTGGAAGTAGGGAGATGAACCCGTTAGTGCAAACGAAAAAATAAATCGACAACCAATAGCCCAACGTCGTTCCATCTTCCGTGGTCGGTAAGATGGATCCACACTGACGATGTCGCATAACAGAGTGCTCAAGGTCCTGACTGCCTCAACCCCTGGCGGGTTTTACATCCCGGTGCTAGGTTCCCGGACCTGGTGACATGCTAATCTTCTGACACCCTGAATGCTACATGTCTTCATATTGAAGAGAAGAGATTCACATCGGGTTCACCATTTTCTGTTTCTGACGCTTTCGCCGGGGTGCGCATGTGCATCCGTCATGCAAGGGAGGACACGCGGCTTCTTGCCCCACATTCCTGCTTTCCAAAGGCCGGTGGAATCCGTTCTTTGTTTAGGGACGTCTGCTCCTTGATCGAAACTGGGATGATGAGATTTCGGTTCTTCCTTCCGTGGATTCCTCCTCAGAGCTCATCACCTAGTCTGGGTCTCCCTCATAGATTTAAGACAAGTTTGTGAATCTCGTTCCCAGTGCCATATTTTCATGGACACCAGTTAATTACACTGCTTCCATCGAGACGCTCCAAGGGGTCTGGTTGGGGCAGTAACCTTCGGTGAGGAGAATGGTCATGCTGGGATGTCATTGGCATGTCTTGACGTTGGGGGATTGGCATGTCTGTTTTCTATCCCTTATTATAGGGCTTCTCGAGGGAGCAGAAACCTGAGGCATCCCGCATCGAATGCGGGGAATCATTTTCCATCTGAGGTTTTCCTCAGCTCTCCATGTTTAACATAGGGTATTCCGTGAGTTTAACATCTTGCAGAGATGGATCAGACTAATCAGAACACTGAGAGTGGATCAGATGAAAGAACCCCTTGAAGGGAACTCTGATATTGGGGCCAGCACATGGGCGGCTTCCCGGATACTGTGGAGTGGAATGAGGTGGCATGATCCCACTGGGATGTGGCGGCCCGGGTAAGGATCAGGATGAGTAATGGAGTGATGGAGTATGAGGCTTATGCTATGAGATGACCCATGATGGTGGGTATGGGAATTACGCTATGAGGCAGACCATAACGGTGGTTGTGAACCAACGCGGAGGGGTCAAAACAACTGAGTACTGGGATTGAACCTTGTAGAGGCTTCCTACATACCATGCATGAGCACAGATCAAAGTCCCCATAGTTCGGGGCTTACAGTTTAACGTCTTGTGGGAAGAGTGCATACAGTTTAACGTCATGTGGAATGAGCATACAGTTTAGTGTCATGAGGGACAAGCATACAGTTTAACGTCATGCGGGATGAGCATATGGTTTAACATCATGTAGGACGATCAATTTGGGGATTACACTCTGAGATGGCCCAAAGTGTTGGAGAAATTAGGTGAAGAAGTTGGAACGACCAGGTGATGGGATTGAACCTCATGGAGGCTTCCTACATACCATGCATGAGCACGTATCAAAGTCCATGTAGTTCGCTGGGATAGGGCTTACGCTATGAGGCAACCCATAAGAGGATGTTATGGTCAATGCTCACTCTAATCCCACGTGAGTCATTCTTGGTGTGAGAAACAAGAGGCAGTAGGGACCAGACGATCACGTCGTGAAGGGTGCATCCGTGAGAAGCGGAGAGGGGCATACGCGTTGAGCGGCCCAAAGAGGAAATAGGGGATTACGCGTGGTTAGCAGCCCTTAGTACCGGGACTTACTCCAGGATGGAGGCCTGTGGTGCGACAAGGCACAATGGGAAAGGGACTCCACTGGCCTTGGCAGTGGGGAAGTACAGAGGTGCATGGGTGCAACTTTCTGCAAAAGAGGCTAGGGGATTACGCTCTGAGGTAGCCCTTCCCCCGTGGATAAACTCCACTCCAAAAGGAAGATCTCATTCCATACTAGGAAGATTCAATTCCCATGGAGACGAGGTGGGTAAAGAATGTCCGAGCCGGGGGGACCCTGCATGTGAGGCACGAGGTCAAATCACAGTTTAACATCATGTGTTGAGGATGAGGTGCTCGACAGTTTAACATCCGGCAGCTCGGACAAGATGGGTTCGCTCCGCACCCGTAGGGCTTACATGCCCTACACCCTCTACCCCTTGTGGGAGGGAAGGTATCGGAAAGGACGTAGTGAAGGGGGGATGTAGGGCAAACCATCAAGGGGTCCACGTTAGCGTGGCTATGCGAAGACGCAATAGACGATAGCGTGCCTATGCGAAGAAGCATGAGGCAAAACAACGCAACGGGAAACACCACCTAAGGGAACTTGATGTTACGTCGTACGAGCCTAGAAGGCCGTACGGGAAAACAACGCATGGCGTAAATGCCCGGTATGGAAGACATCAGGCTCCGGCGTAGAGAGGCACCCAAGGGGATCAAGTTGAGGGGTCTTGGGTTTTGTGCGCAAAGAGAAAGTTTGCACGCAAAACACCGGGATGGCACACAATTGGGACAGAAGGATAGCACTTGGATAGGGGATTGCATGCAAATAGATTAGATTGTGTGCGGGGGGCAATGACCGATCCCTAAGTCATGGTGAAACCTAATAGAGAGATTGCGCACAATTTGGAAGGGATTGCGCGCAATTGGAGGGGATGTTGTGCAAGGGGAAAGGATTGGGCGCAAAGGAAGAACCCATAAGAGTTGGCCAATTCACTTATTCCAGTGGGGTCGCGCACAAAGGCGATCCCTGGGGCAAGGTTGCGCGCAAATGAGAATTACCTAGAAGTCATATTGCACGTGCGGGAGTCTGAATTGCGCGCACGAGAGCTGGTCCAAATTAATTACACTCGAAACGGTTGGGATCACCTTCTATTTATAAGAATTCACTAGTGTAGAATCCGGGTGGCACGCGAAATCTTCCACGCCAGGACCAGTCGGCACGCAAAGTATCCCCACGCGGAAGCAGGCGTGCAAAGTTGCGTGCCATGCCGGCTCTTTTTCGAAAAACCTTGGGGCCATTCACACGAACATTATTTTTTTCACGCAAGTCCTCCTTAATTTCACACACCACCCCTAGTCCTCCGGACCGGACCTCTGAGTCTGAATATGACTTCGCTTCGTCAATTCGAAACTTCCTCCATGAGTTACGAACCTTTTTTTCGGCATCTACAATGATTCTCAGGACGAACATTAAGATATAAATATTCCCATCCTAGCTAGCTGGGGTTAATCTGGAATCACTATTGACTTTCCCAAGACCCTCTTAAGGGATGATGAACTCATTAATGGTGATTGATATATAAATTACCCTAGCTCAGTGGGTTTGGGTTTCTTTGTAGCTGCTGATGATATTCCATGAATCCTCTCAGGAATTAATTATTTGAGAGTTGGTTGTGGTGGTAGATATTCACCCAAACTGGTGGGTTGGGTTCGCTCATGGATGACTATTATGGAAGCTGCTACTGTGGGTTATTTGATGTCATAAAACTATTCTCATGTAAGATCTAGGATTGATGACAACCCATGATGAGAGTAAATTTCTACACGATGAAGTTGGGTTTATTTAAACCTTGGATTCCATGTCTAAAATTAATTCTCACTACTAAAAATGGCCCAATTAAAATATTTTCCAGCTATCCACTCCCTCCGTTAATGATGTATGGGAATCCATGAAGTGGGAGAATTTTTTTTAGCGACCAACTGAATAATGTGTTACACGGTCCGATAATTTCTTCAGAGGATATGACATTACAGGACACCATATTTAAAGGGTTTTGTTGTCCAAGAGATATAGTGAAGATAAATTCTCCATATTTCTCCCATACTTGGATAAAAACATCTGGAAATTCTCTACAAATCAGTCAGAAGAGAGTTGCTAAAGTATAGATACAAACACTACGTAGGATGTTGTCATGTTACTCCATTATCAGGTTTTGGGCTATGTAAAAGGCATCCATGCCCAACTAAAAATAGATTATATTGATGAGATGAAGGTGATACATGCATCCATGATAGGGGATATTTCTATCATTCAGTCTATAATGATTAACCCACATATTTTGGTGTAGATAAGGCATACAATCCTTTCCTAGATAATCTAGGACCTCATAGCCAGAAGTGGCCTGGGGTCAGAACATAGTGGGGAGTTTTTTTATAGAAAACTCTCTCCTTATATCAATGTCAACCTCCTCTTCATTTAAATTACATGCCTCCAACTGATCAGACCAAAGAAGATGGTTCTTGGGGGTAAACTCTTAATTGGAGTGGAGTGCTGCTGAAAGTTTATGAGGAACTTTATATAGTGGACACCAATGTTTTCAGCACCTTTTTATATAACGGTATCATAGTTTTTAAAACCACTCTATGCAGAGGTATCTAAGAAAGAGGAAAATTTCTTTTTTTGTGAGAGATATCTCCATAGAAAGGATGATCATAGTGGATGTTAGGAGTAGATTCCCTGTGATCTATCTCTACACCACCATGAGGGGGAATATTACAGTAATGATCATATTATATTTTGGTATAAGAGTTTAATGACCCTTTTTGTGTTGATAATGTGTCTTGAATGGGCTTAAGGGAACTTGAATTGAGAAAAGTAGGAATATGGGTATCATTTTGAATCATGGATGCAATATACCGACCTTCCCTTTGGAATTGTGTTGGGATATGAGCCTATTGTATGATGGTTTCTAAAACATGTTGATAACCATATGGTGTTATGGGAGTATGATCATTCTACTAAGAAGCTATTAGAATATTCCAATGAGATTCCTCATTATTGATAAGAATATGATCTTGTCCTGAGGAATTTTCTATTCTCACTTAGTGAGCCTAAATTTGAATGAGAGTATGAGCCCAATCCTAGGACTTTGTAATATTATGCTAGTCTTTTTTGGAAGGAAAATGAACTTACACAGAGGCATATTCTAATCTCACTTGGTGAGCCCCGATTTGAATAGTAATATGAGTCTGGTAAGAATATTCATTACCTATTGTAATTTTTTGAAGGACCTATAAAATGGGTGAAGGGATATGATTCTTCTTCAATATTTCCTCAGAATGTTGATGGTATAGTAATTCATTGGTGGATGTAGAAATCTGTTCCTGGCTTTCATAGTCTAATGAAATATACAATGAAGATTCAATGATAGGAATATAATCTTATCTCGAGGCATGATCAATTCTCACTTGGTTATCCCAAGATAGAACATGTATTTGAGCTTGATCATGGGACATTAGAGTATGCCTCTAGTCTTCTTTGAAAGGAATATGATCATGTAGCGAGGTATGTTCCCCTCTCTCTTGGTGAACCCCAACCAAAACAGGTATATGAGATTGATCCTAGGCCTTTATAATGTAACACTAAACCTTTTTGAAAGGAATATGCCCATATCCTGAGGAATACACCACTCTTAACTTGGGAGACTTAGTTGGAATGGGAATAAGAGGTCGTTCTGACTCCTCATGCTTTACAGAAATATGTTAATAATCTTCCTAGATGGGAGAAATAATGTGCCCTTTCTCTGAACCAATAATTCATTCATAATTATCAGAGTGTTGAGATGCCCAGGATAAAGGGATATGAATATTATTCCATCCATATATATGTACCAGTGCCAAAATATTCTAGTGTAGTTCTTCAGCTGTTGCTAAGATGTATTGTAATTTTATTAAAGTGTGCACATGGATATATGCATGCACATTTAAATTCTACACTATTTACCGGAAGAAATATTTGATTGATGCAAGGATATGAACCCAATTAATTCTTCCTTGTGCCACCAGAATATACTATTGAACTTCATGCATGGGGTAGGGATATGCGCCTCCCCTATGCCTACTATGGGAATATGCAGACATAATTGGTCTGAGTGAGTAGGGATATGAACCTGCACATGGGTAACTACTAGAGTATGCCTACAGACAACATAAATGGGAGTGGGGATATGAGAGAAATATTTTTTATCCATCATCTTCTTCTCCTGATGTGTCATACTTGTTTATTTTTCATGGGTGTTATAGGTGGTAGTGTATCAGAAGGTACCCGTAGCATGTGATAGGTGGCTACCGACGGGATGGTTTTGGTGATGGCGATTGACAAGATCCCACCTTAGTAGAACCTAAACCAGAAGTGAGTTGTATTTGATACTCTAGTACACCTTCATTTGATATTTAAGGTGGCGATTTTATTACTCTGGGGATAAGCTCCCAAAGTGGTCAGATGTTTCAATTAGGGCCGATATCTTAGTTATAGATTTCCTAGGATGATGTTGACTATTATTCTTAAGTACTCAGAGACCATAATGGGTATCTTAGATGGTTTGGATTGTACCACATATATGGTACTCATAGAACATTATATTCAACACCTAATGTTGAAGTTATCGGGCATGTGAGATTATTTTGTGACCCACGGGGGATGAAACCACAACCGACTTTCTAGAACGGTCGCTAGATGATGAACATATGTCATATAAAGATTCTATTAAAGAGATAAGTATCTGTATTCATGAATGCAATAAGGAACAATGTCACTGATTAGTGAAATATCGTAGGCATGATGTTTTTTCAATCAAGTATGGATGGTTTAAAAAATTGTAATTTTTTTTTCTGATCCTACAATTCTTATTATGTGGAAATTTCAAAGAGATGATAGAATTATTTCATGTAAACCTTGATTATAGTGGAGCATCTATAAGTTTATTTTTTCATCTTGTCACCTTTTTTTGTATGATATGTAAGAAAATGTTGATCATCCCATGATTAACCAAACATTATGTATTCGGAGATTCATGTCATTTTCACCATTTTTTTCATATAGTGTGCTAAAAAATATACTGATGAATAATAAACAAATAATTTTGTTATTTAGAGATTCATTTCCGGTTCAATTTTTTTGTTTTGATGGAATAGAGAAAACCCATATACCCTCATTTTGCAAACAAAATGGTTTGATGACAACCTGGTAGTCAATAGCTTTTATATTGTGAAAGGTATAACATCATTAAGTTCACATTGGTTTCTCAATTTTGTTTTGATGAAAAAGAGGACGTATGAGGTGATTTTAGTTTGGTACAATTATTGATTATGAGGGTTTCAATTTCATTCACAATCACTGATGTCGGGTCACCATTTTCACTCTTAATAGAAACTCCAAATGGTTCCCCCATCCATAACTGAGTATATACATACTTTCCAAAGGCAGACAATAAGTTGGGGTTTCAATCCCTAATTAATCTTAGGGACTCACATTGGCCAAGAGGATGGGAGGTCCGGATCATCTCGCCTTTTGGGGGGGGGGGGGGGCGATTTACTACTATGGTACTCTCTTATAGATTTAATATATGTTCGTGAATATATTCCAAATCCTAATACATGACCAATTACCCAAAAAAATGAGCATAGTATAACCCCTTTTATGTATAGAATAAGGGGATCTTATTATTGAATCCCTATTTATGTATCCAAGGTTCTTCATCAATTTATTATTAATTAATTGCTTCTTATATGATGAAGCTGTATAACTGGGCACTTTAGAATTTTCTACCACACAAGGAGGTGGTTAATATTCTGAGGAGGGGAATGAGCCATTATGAGGTGTCATACATATCTTGTTTATTAAAGAAATATAAAAACCCATGTAGTTAATTAAACCCATGTAATTTAACATTGTGCAGAAAGAGAATATGTTCAGAAACTCAGACATCATATATTTGAGCTCAAGTCTCAAGTATATATCCTATGTATCATAGTTATAGTAGAAATCAGAGTTATCATAGTTTGATCACACCCTTGGGAATTAACCCATGGTAGATTTCCTAAAATGAGGGATATATATATCATGCCACTCAATAGGGATTACAAGTTGATATATCCCTAGATGGTGGAGATTCATGATGTGAAAGATATGACTATTTCACCTCTCTAATACTGTGTGATCTATGATTGATGTGAGAAAAAATGGATAATAAGTTATCAGACTTACAGTATGTAGATGTGTGGGATTATGTGTTGGGGTTACCATTGGGATGTTTTAGTATAGATATAATCCTTAAAGAAGGTTTCTTACATATCCTGGTCATAGAAAGAATCAGAGTCAACATAGTTCAATAGGATTCTCAGTTTTCTAATTGATGAGTTAGAATGATCATACCATGGGAAAGATTAGGCTCTGATAGTTGAAATACTAGAGACATGGAAGGACTTAAATTAAAGTCAATTCCCATTTGAGGTCAGGTATGGGACTTAAGAATACGTCTTATGTATCTTGTTTATAGTATGAATCAAAGATATCATAGTTCAAACTATTTGGGGATACATGCTAACATTTCCCTTTATTGAGTACATATCATATTAACCCTTTGATTGGTGCTTACACACCATGGTTTCCTTGTATGGATAATATTATCATTACAACTCCCTAATCATATGTGAACTATGCTCGATGTTGGAAACTAGGGATGGAAAGTAACTAGTATCATTAGTTGTGAATGTGGGACTTATGTTCTAGTAATACCCTATGTATGGTTAATATAGATCTTGGGCCTTAGATAGGAATACTGCATATCATGGTTATGTAAGGAATAAGAGTCATTGTATTTTAGTTTATTGTGGATTTCATACTGACACTGAACTTATCATCGGGGCTTACACAATGAGTCTGGACAAGTTTATTGGGTTATGGGATGCTCTTATGACCTATCATGGTTTTCTTACCATCTTTCTTGAATGCCTTCTTGATATGCCTTGATTTTTTGTTTGACATTTCATAGGATGTCTGGACATGTCTGGATATATTACGGATATGTCCAATAAAAATCGCATGATCCAGTTGGCTTGTATGAGGGAAGTTTCATATCCTATATGGAATGTTTGAGGGTCATTTTATGATCAAGGATGAATTGTACGGAGTAAATCTTACACCTGACTAGTTGATCCTAGAATCTATCTTATGAGTCTAGTTTACATGATTAGGGGGGGTCTCATGATTCGACTGACATGACCGGTATTCATCACGAATGGTGGATGACACACTTGGAGGGCATCAAGAGAATCAATATGACATGTCTAAAGGGTGACACATGATCCAACTAACATGTATGGAGGTCATTGTGAGATCTGGTTGGAGTGCCCGGAGGGCATTGAGAGAACCGGTTGACATGCCCAGGTGATATCGTGAGACTCAACTAACATGTGATGCTTCCATCATATGAGTTAGAAACATGTCTTAAGGGCCCCACAAGGTTTGGATGGAAAGCCTAGAGGGATTTGAGAGACTAGGGTGGCATGTCTGGGGGTTCCATGTGAGTTTCTTTGACATGTCTCTAATACTTCACATGATCCAAATAGTAAACCCAAGGAGCGTTGTGAGTCTGGGTGACATGTCCCTATGTTGTCTCATTTCTTGGGAGGTTCAAGAAAAAAATTTGAGGATCAACGTATATTTTCCTCACATAAGTGTCCTATATTTTAATATTTTATCCATAATTTTAATACAGATTCCTTGTATTTTTTCATTATTATCATTTTATAGTATCATGTGATCTAATGGATATGAGAGATATTCTTCATATATCCAACCATAAGTCCTTTGTGTGATGTATGGATGATCATGGAAAGTGCTTATGAAGACTACATGATCGATCCGGTTATTCATCAGATCATACATGTTGGGAAGCTTTTCGTTCATGAGATTATCCACTCCAAGAATTATTATCTGGTGCCTAGGTGTTCCTGCATGAGGTTCCAAGGAAAAGTCTGTCTGTATAAGGCTTCAACCCATCATTTTCCAAGCTAGTATGGGGGATTTATAGGACTCTCCACCCCAATTATTCACCTGTTTTCATTGTTCATATCGCAAAAACCCAGGCTAGAGTCATTGGAGGGCATCAGCATAATTTGTTTCATGCTTTCATAATGTAAGTCATTCCGGGGACATTACATGATTTTTAGTGACCATAGGATCTTCCCATCAATGCCCCATTTATTTGACTATTTCCAATTAAGGGGTTCTTGATGAATCATGTGTACATGCCATGGGACATTCATATTTTTAGTTTGATATGTACAGGTGATTTTATGAGATTAGGATTGCTATTGAAAGGCCATATCCTAATTTTATACGACTTTTTTGAGACATTTCACGAGACTAGTTTGGCTTATCTTGGGGCCTTTTCAAAATCAAACTATCATTTCAAGGGGTCTTGAGAGAACATGTTTTGGACAGCCTAGGCATGTCACATGAGTTTTATGACTGTGAGAAAATCTCATCATTCCCCTCTTTATTTCCTTATTTATTTTATAAGGGTAGGGGATCTTATGGGGTTTTATGAGTCTGGTCGAAGACAATCACTCTACATATTGGTGATGCATCCTATGACTAACAAATGGTCTTATGGAGATTCACGATCATTTCATGTAAAATTACTTATGTTTTTCCTTATAGATCCAAAGGGGGAGTGTGAGATCACCTTGATTTATCTGAGGCCCTTTGCATGATGAGGATGATATGCCATGGCCTTTTTCAAGATGGGGCGAACATGTCATTGGGTTCTTGCAGTGTCTTACAGATATCTAGGGGTGTGTTATATGATGTTTGTGACCACAATAGGCTATATATTTCTCCATTTTTATATCATTTGTTTACTTTACAAAGACATAACAGGTTTTTTATTTTTATTGAGTTTTTTCGAGGACGATCATTATCCCAACTAGAGATGTGCCTTATGAGTTTTATGAGAACAAGAGGCTCCCACCCATTGAATATTTATCTCCTATTTTCTAGGGATTTTAAATGGTTCTTCAGGTTTCCACCATTTTACAAGTCCCAGGACTTGGGGGAGATTATCTAGATTCCACTACATGATCAACTATTTTCCAGATATGTTTCGCAAGAGAAGAAAGACTCATCAAAGGGGACTTCTTGGGGCCTTACGCATGCCATGCGTTGTGCGTGACCATTTGTATGAAATTCTGCATATCTTGAAATTATGTGTATCATATTGGTTCACATGGTATGCATGATCATGTACGCCATTTTATTTATTTTATTTTTAGAAAATATAATATCCATATTTTGGTATTTTCTTCATTTGTGGATTTTATGATACTCATTTGGAGGGAATCAACATTGATTTATTATAAAAAACATATATTTTAATCCCTTGAATATTATTATTTTTATTATTTTAAAAAAATATTTATGCACACTTATACCAATGAATTGATAAAATTTAATGGTTTGAAGACGAATAATTAATTTTATTGGAGCATGATTAAAAATATTTAAGATAAAAAAGGATATTTCTCAAAGAACTATTTTTATAGTGGTGTGTATTTATGTTAAATTAAATAAAACAATTTGAAGTATTGTTATAATAAAAATTTTAATATGGAAAAAAAAATTAATAGTCATCATTAATTTATATGAAATGTCATTAAGAACACTTAACGATTTACCAAGTATGGTCCAGGATCCAGGTAAAGCCCAATCCTAAAAATTAATTAAAAGAAAAGAAAGTAGGAATATAAGATCAGGAATTATAAGGTAGTTTGAACATCTAGGAGTGAACCACCCTACACATGTCATCATTCACCAAAGTGATAAAATAGTTGGGTGTTATGAACGTCCACATTGATCTTACTTCATGGACCCCCCCTTTGAAAAGGTGTCTTCCACATGGTTAGCCTCTATATATTCATGTGAGACAAGCATGTTATGTTGAGTAAAATGATTCATAAAATCAATATAATGGTATAAGAGCATCCAAGGGACATTCCTCATTATTGTGTTCAGATCTATAATATCATTTTCGGAATCTGATTTAATCTATACGGCATGCCACTTATGATAAACATCATGATTGACCACATACTTCATTTCCAACAACTCAGCTTCATAGGTAGTCCCTAATCCAATATATTAATGAAAAAATTATTTAACAAAGCCATAGTGTGTTCGAGAATTGCCTCTACATCCCGATGGTCCCAACATGATCGACATCACACCATCGATGTTCAATTTTATACATGTTTCAAATAGTGGTATTAATCGCAAATATTTAAGGATAATAGGTTGTTTGGACTTACCTAAAACTCCCAATCTTTTAAGAATGTCAAGATCCTTAATGTCATTTTTCATCACACTTATTAGAATTCTCATAGTAATATGTACATCCTAGTGCATCAATAGTATTCTTTCATGAATGGAAGGCACTTCCTTCTAAGACAACTTTAGATTTCATGCTTTCCAAATGGTAGAAAAGATAGATGCAATGGCCTCTAGATGTAGGTGATGGACCTACTTACTCTATCCAACACTACATATGAAGACCAGAAGCCCCTCTAGGGATCTCCCTGCATTGATATCTAGCCCAAAAATATTCCCTACATACTCCCATAAGTACCTCACAATGTTTTACTCAAGAAACAAGCATTGTATATTCTCAGCAGACCTAAGTCATAAGGATCACACTGAAGAAATAATCTACCCAAATTATCTCAGCTGATCAAAAGTGGGATGTTTGTTCCTCCACAATCTCCATATGAGAATAAATTTTTATGGTTTTATGAAACGAACCTTGAATTCTGCAATCCATTGGAATTATGGTGGAGCATTCAGTCTTGATTTTCTAATAATCCTTGGGATTGAATTGTCCATTAACACCCGACTACCACACAAGGGTTTCAACATCCATAAAGGTAGCATTTTGGACTTATATGAAAATATGAATGAGAACAAAAGATAAATGTGTTATATAGAGTCATTAACTTAGAGATTTTCATATTCATTTGATCAGGGGGGAAACTCATCCTGACCCTAAGGGGATGGTCAAGCTAGTGTGTGCTCCAATAGTTAAGGTTAGAGTACCTTCACAAAAGCCACATGGTATTCTACATGATGTCTTTGAAATAGAATTTAATTGATGGCCATACCAAATATATGAGATAGTGTAGGTATCCACCATCAACCTTCCCATGAATATGTTTATTAAAAAAATTACAATAGGGATTATTGGTTGTAATAATATTTCATGGGAACTTGAAAATCAATCCATCATTGAAGATTTTCAGGTCCATGATGCCAAGAACTCCCATATCAATGGGTTTGATGCAATCTGTCTACGAGATGGTGACCAAATTTCTTTCACACATATAACCGGTCCATAAAAACTTGATTATCTTAAATTGAAACTCCTTGATGAGTCCTCTAGGCCACCTGTAGATAGAAAAGCAGTAATATAATTGATGTAATGAATGAGATCACAAGACACACTCTTCTAGACTTGGACATAGAATTTTTCTTCCAGTTGGTCAATTGATTGAAAATTCCTATGTTAATCTCTATGAGAGATTATATCTTCACATTTCCCCAAAATATTGGAATGAAAAGATAAATGAATGGAAGATATATACTCTACACACCATGATTCGTTACCACTTTGTTTTGTTATCCCACAGAAGGACCATCTCAAAAAATAATAAATAATTTTCCACAGCTAATAGACTGCCCACCCACCTCTTCATAATGATTAAAAAAATCGTGAATAATGTATATGGTTCTATTTGAGACTCATAAAAAAAGGATTTCATCAGTATATAGAAAGTGTGAGGGGGTGAATAAATTCCTTACGAATTTAATCTGTTGGAAAATGAAAACTTTAGAAAGGTCATTAATACACCTACTCAGATAGTCCTCATAAAATGCAAAGAGAATCCTTGAGTGAGGGTCACCTTATCTTAATCCCCCGGTGCATTGAAAAAATATCCTTGGGGTCCCATTGAGGAGAATAGAAAACCTTATAAATGATAGAATACATCTAATCGATATCACAAAGGTGATGAAATTACCATATTTATTAACTATATTGAGTAGGAAGATCCATTTAGGAGTTTTAAATGCTTTAGAAATATCAATCTTGAGGAAAAATTACCCTTTTTTAATTTCTCAGAATGTTGACACTCACTAAGGTCATGAAGAGGCAATTATATATGCATCTTCGAGGAACAAATTCATATTGGTTTGGAGTAATATTATCTTTTAAAATTTCTCCAAATTTAGAGATAATAATATTATTGATGATCTTAAGTATAATATTACCAAGGGACATCGACTAAAATTCTTTTATATCTATTGAATTTTCCTTATTTGGAATAAAAAAAATGAATTTTGAGTTTATTATATATGGTAGAAAAGCATAGGGAAAAAAATCCTTTACAAAATTAAATAAATACTACTAGATAATTTCCCATTAGAACATAAAGAACTTATTGGTGAAACCATGAAGTCCAGTAGTAATCTCTATGTTTACAGAGAAAAGGATTTTTCTGATTTCATCTCTATCTGATCCATGACCAAGTCCGGATTCTTTTAGCCATCAATACAAGGGAGAATATTTTCAATCATCCTCAATGTCTTGTCCAATCAATCATTATTGGAAATTCTATTAAAAATGTCAACCACTGCCTAGGGAATCTAATTTTCAATGGTGTACAACTTCCCATTGATTCTAATAGAATGGTTCCCTACCATAGCTATCTTCTCTCTATGAATTATGTTAATGAATTTGGAGTTCCTATGACCTTCCCTCAGCCATTTTAAATTCCGGTGACCCCTGTCCAGCATTTCCTAGATATTTAAAAGGCCATCAAGCTTTTTGTGGGCAACAATTTCTACCCTAGAAGGAGTTTCTTGATTCTTATCCCTATTTTGGATGTGAGTATGGTGATGTTAAGAATGCTTAATATCAAGATCAAGCTTAGAAAATATATTTTTTCTCCACTCCTATAATATCCTTTTTGTGTGATTCAATATCCCTATGAGCATATGATGTGGACTAACTATTGGTGTATACTTCCAAGACTTTAGAATACTCTCCCAACATCCAGGGAGAGTAACCCAGCCATTATTAAAAAGGAATGGGATAGGGAGTGACCTTGAAATAATGATAGTTCCACAATAATAGGGTGTTTATGATAGTTTTATTTTGGGAGGGTGTGTCCTAAGAGACCATTGGTGATACTTAAATCATCCATTTGAAAAAAAAATATTGAGTTTACTTTTTTTCCTTACATTCCAAGTGAATTTGATCCAAATAATGTCTTCTCTAGTGATTGGGACCTCATTGAATCTTCACTGATTAATGTAATGTGAGAATTCGTTATCAATTTCCCTACTTAAGAAGGATCCTATTTATCATTAAGAGGGAGGAAAATGTTTAAATCACCCATCACCTCCCAATTTTGAGAATCATTCCCATATACTTCATCTAGCTATATCCATATCTTTCTCTTCTAACATATGATGTCAAGGCATACACAAAAGTGACTTGCACATTGTGTCCTAAAACTCAAAGAGTGGAAGTAATACTCTTCTTTCCTTGATTACATGTGACCATTTGAATTCCCTCAGGTTTGATCATCCATAGATCATCTATTCAACTACTATATAGATTATGAGAAAGAGAATGATAACCCAAGGAAGACCAATTGAAATATTTCCAATTTTCAAAGATCAAATTTTGTTCAAAAACACCAATGAGAATTAATTTATTGGACATAATGAAGTACCTAAGGGCTTTGTCTATTATGAAGTTCCCTAGAATATTGCAATTCTAATAAAAGGTCCTCATTGCTTGGGGTCCCTTCCCCTAGTCACAATTCCTTCATTTTGTGCCATCATGATATGGCCTTTCACTTTTTTCTTTCTACCTCTCCTATTCCCACCTTATAGTAAGGTATCTATTTTTCGAACCTCCATACTCCCATCCTCACCTATGTTTTCCTTGTTATTCTGCATAGGGGACAATGAACCCTCATCCTCATCAACCCAAAATACCCCACTTAGTGGAGTGAAAATATTCTTGGATTGTATGGGATTAGATTCTCACACTATGGGCATCCATATTCTAGAAGTTTAGTCACTAGGGACCTATAATAAGGGTTCCATATTATTTCTATAGTCATATTGTTGAACCAAAAAAGTTCCATTCTTCCTCCCATCAGGTGTTGACATTTTTGGGCATTATTGGATTTTTTCATTGACAAGACCACTAACTGAATAATGCAGATGATTCTCAAGTGTAGTAATATCCTATTGACCCTTTGGGAAGTCTTCTAGCACCACTCCCAGTAGTCCCTTATTAATGTAGGGTTCTAATTTCTCAACGTGCGACAGTTTTAGATGAGACATGGCTAGGTATGCGGAGGCCACCTACTCAATTGGCATAACAATATAGGTATCACCCACAAATACAACAACCTGCTTCCCATGAGGCACTTAAGAGGGGGAAAATCCATTTGGGTGCCTGTATTTTTGAGTTCAATGGGTGTAGTGTTCAGAATTCCAATTTCCTTTGTTGAGGGCTATCCAACATTGAACTTGTCTTGTATATCCCCTTCATTTCATGTCACCAGTGTTTTCATAATCCCATCATACAAATGAGTGGTAATTTAACTATAATGACCATACATATGGAATTTTACCACCTTATCAACATCCTAGATTGGTTGGAAATCCTAAAACTCCTCGAAAGTTTCATGAATAACATCAAAAGGAGGAATGGAATCAATGTCAATAGCTTGTTGGAGCTTCACATCGTAAAAAAGCTTGATGTCATTAGAAGAGGGAGCTGTCTTTCCATTTCATTATTTTCCATATATAGAGATATCATATATCTTATTCACATTAGAGGGACCAAAAATAGTCCTGCTCTTAAGTTCGAGAGGTGGAATATCCATTCCCATCCTTTTTTAATAGTTTGAATCATCATGTTCCTTCATATTACAGATGGAAAATTCCTTATCCATGTTATAGTTAGAAGGTGGATGACCAAAGAACATAGAACTTGTGTATAACATTGGTTTCATTTCGTATTGAATCATCAAATTGATACTATCATCTATTTTTGTTAGAAACACTTATTCCAAAAGTGTGTGTGACATGTCAACTTCGACCATAATTCTCACATAGTGCCTGAACCGTGGGTTTTCAGTATTCCTGTCCATTTGAATTGGGTTCCCCATGAAAAAAGAAATGTCCCATAAGATGCATGGATGACAATAGAGCCAATTCATTTTGTAAATACGGACCCAGACCTTTGTGAGCGTGTTATTTACTATGTCTGAGTTGAAATTTCTATCCCATTCATGGATTCATAGGAAACCAAGATGAAAGGAAAAAAAGAAAAATATCAAGGATCTAATTTTAAGATCATCGGAAGGGAATCCAACATGGTAATATCCAAATCCCATTGTGGTCATATTAAATTACCCAAATCCCAATATTTCAGAAATCATGTGCGTGAGATCGGTGAATTTCTAAGCTATTTCCCATTTTTGAACCATAACTATTTCAATAATGGAGTATCTATACAGATCGAATCTTTTTTCGACTTCCTTCTAGTTTTTAAAAAACATGTTGTTATTCACTTATAAATAATCCTTCTAGGGGGTAGAAGATCAATGTTAGAAAATGAGGGATTGACATCCAATTTTACTACCTTTGAAAAATTATTTTTTTCACCAACAACCTTGTTTAGGGACCAATCCTCCACATTTGGCTTCTTTGAAGCATGATGAAACAACTCATTTTAAAAAACATGGTCCTCTAGTGATGGATTAATTTTAATTTAAACTGGAATTTTTATTTTGAGGCCATCGTAGTTGTCAGGTTAATGGAATTCTCCACTCCCACCTTGTTCCGCCATCCTCCAACACATGATGATTAAAAAGTCATTTTCCAAAAAAAAAAAAATTATATTTTACGTTCTTATTTAAATATGAAATTCCAAAATTTTAGAATTTTAATTTGATAGAATAAAATTAATTTTTTAATTTTTCCAGTCAAAATTATCTTTAGGATAATTTTTGAGATTTTTCTAAAAATGTAGATTTTTGAATGAATAGTAAAAATACAGTTTTCACAAGTATCATAACATTTATGAGATCTTCATGATATAAAAATGACATAAAAATTTATGAAACTTTTTTCACGACCAAATCTCTATTTATGTAGTAAAATAGAGTGTTTCAAAATATTATATTGAAATTATAAACAAATGTTTGACATTTTGGAAACAAAATTTTATATGATTTTAATAAAAACTATTTTTATACCTTTCAATTAATTTAAGTATTTAAAAGGATCCATTTATTTTTTTATTGGATTTAAAGTTACACAACTATAAATTTTTATTAATACACCAATCAATTTCATGAAAATCTATAATATACATGATTTTGGTGTAAATGAATTTTTACATATAAAATGCATTTTTATGAAAACTATTTTTATTAAATTAATAGTACTTTTATTAAAATCAATCTCTTCTAACTCTATAAATTGAATCATGTAAAATGGTTTTAAAAGTTTAAAACATAATTTTAATTTTTGGAAATAAGTTCCATTTCCATTTTAGTTGTAAAAATAAGATACCATGGTAAAATCGTGTCACCATACTAAAGGATAAAATAGGGTAAATATGTACAAATAAGGGTTAAATACTAAAAATATTAGAAACAATTGATTTAAATGAATATATATGGGATTTATATACCTTCTATATATCTATTTTCATTTATTTATCAATTCTGGGCCCACTTCTTATGAAATTGACTTCCCATTTATATAGTAAGGTATTATATTTACAAAAATTCTACCCCTCAATTAAAAAGGGAACCCTTAACCACCCCCATTTCCTCAAATATAAACCTTAAAATCCCAAAAAATACAATTTTTCTTACCAAACCCTTTTTCACACATATTATAGGTTTTAGTTTCAACAAAATTACAATATTAGAAGTCTTGAAGTGTTACCTAATAGAAGATATTTAAGGAAGATGTGATTACCTTAACTGAGTTCTTCCATGTTTCTTTTTTCTTCCACCAACTATAAATAAATTATAACCATACTAATATATTATATAAATATAATTAGTATAATTAAATTTTATTATTTTTATAGAAAAATTATTATCTTCCTTCCTTCCATCCATTGGAAAATGAGAACATTTCCCATGTTACATATAGATTACCAAATTCATGGATGATATATTTAACTTTTCACCACCGCCTTACATGGATGGTTTTGAAAATGTATTTAAAAAATTAATATTATATTTATTAAATTATTAAAATGATTCAAATATTATTTATATATTCTATACATAATATTAACAACAAATGGTCATTATAATATTTCACTACCTAAAATGAGCATACTGAGACACTTACTAAGTAATAACTTCTAACCATTATATTTTATTTATCTCATTAATTTCAGTAGTATTGAATTTTATTTATCACTTTATTAAAATTCTATGTAAACCATTAATATTATTTAAATGTTATATTATTATTATAAAAAAATTTTCTTACTCATCCAACAATTAGAAGATGTTCTTGTCTTCATCGGTTTTACCACCTACATTGACATTGTTATTAGATTTATCTCATGAATTAAAAATAATACCTAAATAATGGTTATAATATATAATAATGATTATTTTAATATTTTTTTCACAATTATGGATTAGTAATATTAAAATTTATATTTACCTAAAACATCATCACTTTTGTTAACTGTACAATCACCAAAAAAATAATTTTTAATAATTCCATGAAAAAAAACGAACATAAGTTCGATGAAATAACTATGAAAATCCATTATTATAAAAAATGAACAACCTTACAATGAAAAATATGGATGTGATAAAATGAAAAACAAGACTCATGGACCAGAACTGCTTAACCAACGAAAGTAAGGGATACAAAACATTAACAACTAATTTTTTTTTAAAAAATATAAAATTAATATTTGGTTAACAAAGAATTAAAAATGGATGGTATAATTTAAAATAACTATGAATAAGGTTATTATCCATATTAATAATAATCCTAAATTTATTATACATGGAAGTTGGCGCATGTCTCAGTAAGAAAACGTTTAAGGAAAGGGTTATTTATCTAAATTTACATTATTTGAGTCACATTTCATGTTATGAACCTATTTTTTTATTAACATAGTGTGAATAATACACCATTGAATTATTATATCATAAATAAATTTTTAATATTATTATTTGATATCCCATATGATAGTAACTATTTAACAACATTTTGATTCACTCATTAACGATGACGTAAGGTTTTTTCATCTAAATTTTATTTAATTGATACATACATAATATTATGCAACTATTTTTATTTATATGGTTTATATAATATATTTTTGAAATATTATATCATTAATATCTTCATATTCATGATATTTTATGTTTCATTTCATGTTATTTCTTTTAAGTGGGTTTTGATTTTAATAGCCACAAAGAGTTTTATTTAAAATCATTTCTTTTGAAGTTTGGAAGTCTTTTACCAAACTATTTATATTCCATATCCATGTTATTTAAATTGTTTTAGGAATTATATTCTCTATAATGATATTACATTATAGTAATTTTCAATTATCTTTGAATTTATTTATAAAGGTTTCAAAAAGAATATTTTAAACATTTTCTATATGAGTATGGGAGGTCTTAGTTGGTATTAGAGCATATTTTAGAAAACATTATAGATTCACATCTTTTCAGATGAAGATATTTTAAGAGTTTGATATACCATCATGAGTTAAAAAGTTTAATTTGGATCATAGATTCAAATTCATATATAACCATTTTGAGTTCTTTTGTGATTTTATTTTTAGTTGATTAATAGTATTTTCGGATATGTTTATTGGGGTTTTATAAGAATACATGATTAAAGTATTGATAAAAATTTATGGTTGGTATGTTATTTTATTTCAATTTTATTATTATTAATTTGAAAAAAGGTTATTTGATTTTGGGAATACATGTTGAATAGTATAAATAAACATGGGGGTTGAAAAGTGATTTGATGCTAATGTAACTCAAGTTATTTTGGGAAAATATTGATATCTTTTTGGGTTTATATATTATTAAAATATTTATTGATTTGTATGTGATTAATGTTTTTGTGATAAAGGTTATATTTTTTCTCTAAGTATATGTTTCCATGTTTTTTGGGTTTATAATATTGTAAGATAGATAATGTTAAATTTGGGTTTAGTTATTTCAAGGGATCAAGTAATTGATATTAAGAGGATAAAATTGAAGGACATTTGAGTTGAACGGAAAGAGAGTTATAGTGTTATAGTTAAATTTAATATATCTTGGTTTGAAATGAGTTTTATAGCATAACACATCTTAGGATTGATTTTTCATATTAATGTGTTTATCGATTTTTATCAAAACAATTTAGCATTAGTATTTGGTAATAAATAAATAATGAAAACAATGCAAGGAAAGGTATGCCTATATAAAATCATAAGTATTATATAAATATTCATGATTATATTAATAATTATCCTTATATATTTTAATTAGTGAGATAAATTAAAAGTGTGAGGATGAAATTTACTTAAGGGGGTAGAAAGTAACACATCTACATTTTAGTGTGCGTTTTCCCTTTAAATAAATATTATATTGAATTTCTTGTATGAAACACAACACTGAACTAAATTAAGTAAAATATATTTAATAATGAAAGATAAAAATTAATACATGATGATAATACAATGTGATACATCTTTATGAAAATTACTATAAGGGTTAAACCTCAAGTAAACAAAAACAATAAAAGAAATGATTTATTATAAAAACTTTTTTTAATCCATTTAATATATTAAATTAATTTTTCTTAAGAAATTATTTATCAGTTCTAATATAAATTAATTGACACAATTTAATGGTTAGAAGATAAATAATTATCTTTAATACAAATAATTCAAACTATTTAATGATAAAGGGGTATTTTTAAAGAACTATTTTTAAAGTGTTATGAAATTATATTAAATTAAATAAAACATTTTAAAATATTTCTATAATTAAATTATTAAATATGAAAAAAATTAACATTCATTATCAACTGATTGGAGGCGCCCGTAAAGGGCTCTCGTTCTAGGTTTCTCCTCTCGCCGTCGCCGCTCCTTCACAGCGGAAGATACGACGTTTCTCCTCACGCTCGGTGGGTTTTTGGTGGTTCTCTGCGGTCGACATCATGCGGGTTGTCTTATCTCTTGCTGTGGAGTTTCGTTATGGGCTTTAGTGGTTTCTGGTTCAGATCTGTGGGTGTAAGACCGGTCTGCGTCGACGACATACTCTTCGGAGTGCTCTGGGTTCTGCTCTCATCTTCTCGCTGTTGTTCTGTGGTGAGATTTTTTCTGTATTTGGGGTAGAGCCCGTTTATCGGCAGTTTGCGGGGTTCCTCGACTTCTCCAGTGAGTTCTTTAGGGTTTGTTGTGTCTGATGTGGTCGTTGGCTCTGGTGACGGTGGGATCTTCCGAGATAGGGTGATGTTGTGGTGCCGCTTCTCACGTGGTTTGTTTCGGTTTCTGGTTTTTTACCTTTTGATCTCGTTGATTTTTTCTATTCGTGATGGTTTCTGGGTGGAGGTTTTGTTTCTTCGACAGTGATGGTATTGTTCGTCGCTGGTGAAGCTCACCATCATTCCAGTTTGATGTGGTTTGGTTTGATGTTGCGCCTTTCCATGGCATGTGAAGAGTTGACATTGAGGTGAAGTGATGAGCGTTCCAATTCGATTCCGGCGACGTCGAGGTGAAGTGAAGAGCAGCTCCGACGATGGTTCCACACAGCAGGGTGGCGCGTGGTGATCCGGCGAGTGGATGAGTGGTTGGTTTCGCCACGCTTCTCGAGGTGTGTGGACTGAGGTGATCAAGTGATTTGATGAAGCCCGAGGCGGTGCGTGGATCGAGGAATTGAAGGCGGTTTTTTTTGAAATTTTTGAAGTATCTCATTTGATTTTTGATTTTCCTGCTGTAGTGATGTGTTTTGAAGTGTTTCAGGTACCGAAAACCCTTAAACCAGTTTCATGGGAACCGGCTACCCACAAACTGGCCATTAGAAAATAAAAAAAATGATTTGCAGGAATAATTATCAATTGATTGGAAATAAGGTTAAGAACACTTAACCTTTAGAAATTCATTTTACAATAAAAATAGAGATTTGTTAGATTTTATGTTTTTATTTAAAAGTTAAAATCCAAAATTTTGGAATTTCAATTTGATGAAATGAGATTCATTTTTGAATTAAAAATATAAATATAATCTTATGGTGGATTTTTGTGGTTTTTCAAAAATATTTATTTTTGGGCGAATAATAAAAATATCATCTTCAAAAGTTCTTTAAATTTTATGATATAATCATGATAATAACACGACATAAAAATAAAAATAAAATGTTTTATTGACCAAATATTTATTTAAGGTGTAACATAATTCATTATATAATTATATTTGGAAATTTGAAACCTATGTTTGAAATTTTATAACCTAAGTTATATTTTTATTCAAAAGAAAAACTTTTTTGGTACTCTTCATTTAATTATGTATTCGTAAGGATTGATTCTATTTTAGATTGATTTTAAATTTACATAACTCTCATTTTTTAACCCTAAACCAATAAATTTCTTGGTAATCAATATTATGCATGATTTTGAAGTGAATTCATTTTTATTGTTAAAAAATGTATTTTTTCTGCTTTTTTTTTGCATTAAGCGTACTTTTATTAAAATTAATTTTTACAAAATATAGACATTAAATATTTTGAAAAGGTTTTAAAACTTTTTTTTATAAATTTAAAATTTGGTATTAAGGAACATTTCATTTTAATTCATAAAAATAATTCACAACGGTAAAAGTTATTCATCAAGGAAAATGCTAAAAAAGTTTAAAAGTGTTAAATCAAGTGCTAAAGCATTAAAAAATAAAAAAACTTATATTTAAATGGATTTATAAAGGTTTTATCTAAAAAAGTATCCATTTTAAATTTTTATCCATTTTGGATCAAATTTATAAGAAATTGAATTCCCTTTTTATATTAAGGAATTATATTTACAAAAATGCCACCCCTCAATTATAAAAGGACCCCTTCACCACCCCACTTTTCAATACAACTTAACATTCCATACTCAACTAAATTCTTCAAAACACCCCACCCGAACCTATTTTCTATATAATAGAGTATAATTATCCCCAAAATACTAATACAAGAAGTCTTAAGGTGTGATTTAAAAGTGGATATCCCAGGAATAGTTAATTATCTTTACTGATTTATTTCGGGTTTATTTATTCTAAAACCTCTTTGAAATATATTATAACCATGATAATATAATTTAATATGTATCATTATTATAAATAAATGTTATCTTATTAAAGGAATGACCATTATATACCTTCCTTTAATACATTCGAAAATGAAAACAACACTAGTTGTATATGTAGACTATTGTCTCACTGAATAACATATTTAATTTTTCATAACCTCCTCAGATGGATGGTTTTGAAAATATAATTAATGAATAAATATTTTATTTATAACATGATTAAATTTTTGTAAATACAATCTGGAAAATTTATTAATAATATCAACTATAAACAATATTTTATTAAATTTGAACTCCTATAACGTGAATATCTGGGCACTCTGTAAGTAATAACATCTAACCATTATATTTCATTTATTTTATATATATAAAAATTCTAGAATTTTATTTTTCACTTTATAAAAACGTTACTGAAACTATTAGTATTTTATAAATGTTATATTATCACAATAAAATTGCACGTTCTTACTTATTCAATCATTATAATGTGTTTTTGATTGGGTCATTTTTTACACCCACATAATCATTGATATAATTTTTATCTCATTAATGAATAATAATACATAAATATTGGTAATAATTTGTAATAATAATTAATATAAAATGTTTTCATAATTATGGTATGTTAATATTAAAATTTATATTTTCCTATAACTTTAAATATTTTTTTAATTCATCATTAATCAATGAAAAGGAATTTTACTGTATTGCATGAGAAATATAAATATAAATTATATGAAGTGAATATGGGACTAAAAAATAAATATATAATACATGTATTAACTTAGAATGAATATTATAGAGGTGATGAACCCATGAACACGACTCATAGACCGAAATATTAAAATGAAGCATATAAGGGAAACAAAATGGTTAACACATGAATATTAATTTCAAGAATAAAAAATAAATATATGGATAATAATAAATTATAAATGGATGGTATAAAGTAAAATTAATTTGAGAAAGGTTCTCATTAATATGAATAATAAACCTAAATTTATTATACATGGAATTTATAGTTCCTTTGACTGACTATAAGTCCAAGGTAAGGGTTCTTTGTCTCATTTCTATCCATTAGAAATATTTCAATTTATGTACATATTTTTCATGAAAATAAATACTAAACCATTTAATTATTTTAACATAAATAACTTTTTACTCAGGTTATTTGAAACTTCATTTCATAACCTCTCTTTTATATCCTTTTGATTATCTAATTAACACTGACATAAGAGTTTTTCATCTTGATTTCACTTCATTGATACATGCTTCATATTATTGAAATATTTTCATTTATATGGTATATATACTACCTATTTTAAATATTATATAATGAATATATTTATACCGATTTTATTTTCAATTCCTTCTCAAGTTATTTATTTCAAGGGTATTTTGATTTTAAAAACCGTAATGGGTTTTATTTTAAATATTTACTTTAAATTTTTTGACTTCTTTTACCCAACACTTTATCTTCCATTTAAATGTTATTTATATTGGTTTAGGAATGTTATTATCACTAATTAAATGATTTTTTAATAAAATCTCCAACTATCTTTATTTTTAAAAGGATTAAAAATGAATCTTTTTAATGGTTACTATATAGATATAGGGAATCTGATGCTATATATTTCTTATTATTAGGGTCCACTAAGATGAATAATTTGGTGATTAAATGTACGAGTAGCATAACTTCTCAAATATAGAAAAATAATTACAAAAGTTTATCATATAACTGATACTTTTTTAAGGAATCTAAAACAATATAAAGATTCCAAAAATGATTATTATGATACTTGTAATAAACAAGGATATCATACACTAAAAATACCTCAAATGAGTCAAGAAAATGATGAAAGATACTACTTATAAAAAAATGAATCATGAAAGAAATTTAGTCATCCCAAAAGTCATGAATAAACACTAAAATTTTCCACATCTACTTAATAAATAGTCTTATTATTCCTTTAGTTGTGACCTGAAGTTGGCGATATCCCAATCAAAGGTCAATTTTTTAGAACCATATTCCCCCTATAAAAAATAAAAAAGATTATAAATAATGGGGATCATGGTATTAATCTTTAATTTTGACTATGTTTTGTTCTTATTAGTCTACACAATGGTATATACTCCCAAAATTCTTCTTATAAAAAAATAGATCACCCTTTAGGGACGCACTTAGCCTAATTAACTCATTTAATTTATGTTATTATAAATAGATCTCTAACTCTTTTAATTTAGTTCTATCCATTTAATATAGATGAATTTAAATATGTGTAGATCAATTAAAGTAATTGATAGTAACTTCTACATCTCTCTTTTGAGGAAATATAGGGAATTCATCAAGGATGATGTCCAAGAAGAGATAAAATACTAGTGAGAATATAAAACATCCCTTATGATCCACTACTTTTAAAATGATACTATCCATTTCCATGGTAATAACATAGGCATTCCTATAGTTCAGTCCTTATCGGCTATTCTGAAGATCCCATTCTCCATAGATTTTATATTATGTACCCATTAGAGATGATAATTAAACCATTGGATCCTAAAAATATATACTACAAAAAATTGAGTTAGGTAGTTATTTCTTAGAATAAAATCAAATTAATATATATTCCAGATCATAAGATCAATTAAATTACCATAGGATGGTATAATCAAATTGAATGAAGGAAAATTCCTAGTCCGCATGATCCTTTTCCCCAAAGTGTATCAAGGCTCATAAATGATGATAAATCTTTCACATTAAAAACCGGAAAAGTCACCAATGTTGTAGAAATAAAAGTTTACAATTCAACCATATCAAATAAACAATAAAATAATGTACATGATACAATAATATTAACTTTGATAGTAATTAACATATTCTATCATTGATGGTTGGTTTTTAGACATATATACCCTTTCTATAGGCTCATTCTAACCCTAAATTGTGATTACTACATTGATGATTTCACTATGTATATCTTAAATTATCAAACCAATTAGACCCCCCAAGAGACATGTTAAATCTCTCTAGGAAAACATGATCATTGGGATCTATAATCTTTGTAAAGTGTTTAGGTTATTTTGTAGGAAAAATAGAACAAAAGGATGGTTTTTCATGAATGTGAGAAGTTGGTTAAAAACGTGGAAGGTTTTGTGAAAATTGATCTTCAAGGACTCCTCATGAAAATATGACAAGGGAATGAAATTTTTAAAAGTTGGTTTTTTAAAATATTATTTGTGAAAGTAAGTTGCACAAAAGTGGTGAGTTTCACATGAAAATTGACAAAGGATGAGAAATTGTTTTGGAAGCTTAAGAAAATAAAATATGTGTCCAAATATTCTATAAATATTGAATGTTGCGTGAAGAAAACGATGATTTGTGTGAAGGGTTAGTGGTTAGTGTCGAAGTTTCTCAATGGGGTGGAAACATCTATAAATAGGATACAACCTCCCTCATCTAAATAGAAGAATTCTTAATAAATATCTAAAGGTTCTCAATTCAAAAAAGAGTTTAGTGAAAATATTTTTGTGTGTGAATAATTCACACAAACATAAAGCCTATAAAGAAACTAACTTGGTTAAAACTGAAAAATGGAGATTTAAAAAAGATTACAATGATTTATAAATAGATTTTATTTTCAATAAAGTGAAAATTTTCATGAAATATTGGGATTTTTTGGAAAAATTCTACAATGGTTGCATGAAATTTAATGACATGTGAACTAGAAGAAATTAACCAAAAATTATTTGGTAAATTGATATCCATAAATTGGATGAGACATAAGTTTCATGACACACCAAGTTAAGTTTAAGGAATATTTCTTCAAGTAATCAATGAAATAATCTTTTGGAGGAGAAATGAGTGTAAATAATATTTAATATTAGGTATATTTCAAAGCGTGTTGGTTAGTGACCTAGGAGGGACACTGAGTCCACTCAAAACATTATACCAACAGTGTGCTATTGTAGATTTAGTACATCTATACGTAATCCTTTTATACCCTTTGGTCTATCCCATTTCATGGTAAACTATATAATATTAATTTTTCTAGTTCATAATTTCATTTCTGATTATAAATTGCTATGGGAAGGAGAGATAAGTATGTTTTTTAACAAAACAATAAGATCCAAATAGTGGGTATTTTAATTTTTCATACACTGATTCTCCCCATATTAGGGTATTTAACCAAGTGATCTCATCAATTGGTATCAGAGGAAAAGGTTGAATTAAGTGTTCTTATCTCAACTGAATCCATGATATCTATCAATTACAAAGGGATTGAAATCATTGAGGGAAATAATTTATCACTATAGAAGAAGTAGATACAACATTACTTCCAATATTTAGCAATGGATGTGTATAAAATTATGATTCATGGGATATCTGTTAGTTTTCATAGTGAAGCATTGTCAAATGATGAATGAAGAGAACTGGATGTATATACCTGAGGAATTAATGATTTTGGAGGATATCTATCCAACAAAATCTACATGAAGGTAATGTAATGTAACTTATCTCATGAAATATGGGAAAATATTTTAACTACCTATGAATTAGATTCAAAATAATGACAATGTACATTATAAGTTTCTTGTAATAAGTTTAGACATGAGGATTCAACCTAATGAATCCATTAATTCATTCTTTTATCAAGTTATTGTGATTATAGAGTAAATTCTCTTATTGAGTAAATCATTGACGATATAAAGATTTTAAAATAAATTATGAGAATATTTACAACCCTATTCATTCAAAAATTATATTTTCATGAGGATAAAGATCTTATTGGGATGAAATTGAATAATTTTAATAGTACTCTTATCACATATGAGATGTGAAATGATGACAATGAGTCTATGAAAAAGGGGATGTATAAATAGGTCGAATTCAAGACCATGAAGAATCTCACTAAAGAGGATGGATATGAATAAGTATATGTGGATAAATTTATGTCCTTCCTATCATCAAATAGGCAAAGGGGAAAAATAAAAATTTAAAGGTAAAATTCAATTAATGTATCATTATTATGGAATGGTTGGTAACATTGAAATAATGTGTACCAAGAAAATAGAATATGATAATGAGGATTATTATTACTTTAAAATGAATAAAATTTTTCCAATGTGAAAGATATAAAAATCACTAATAAAAATTTCTTCAATAATAATAACCTTATTTCTCAAGAGAATTTTAGTTCTAAAGAAATTGATGTAGACAAAATTTTATACTACAAAGACTATAAAGAAAATAATATGGTGTATATTGTAGGAAATTCCTAAAAAAATGGAAGAGATCAACAGTGAAGAAGGATAATTATAGGAAAAATTTGATTACTATGTTCAATTATAATATTCTATTGAAGGGATAGATATTTATTGAGACAAAAAATACATCCAAAAAAGTGGTTCATGATGCCAAAATCTATATAAAATAACAAGAAGAATATAAGTATGAGCTTAAGAAAAAAATGAAAATATAAATTATTTAAAGACAAAAAACTAGAAGAATATTTCTGAGTACAAGGTTAATGTCAATGAATAGGCTAGGATTATTGATGGTTTGACTAATGGGAAGAAATATTGAGTGAAATGTATTTAGGAACCAGAGAAGGAAGTTGTTAGACTATATAGAAAAGTAGAAGATAAAGAGAGAATATTAACTGTCAATATGATATCAGGAAATAATGTGACATAGGTGGTAAGAATAGGGAAATTAGTGTATGTTTTTCCAAAGAAATAGTCCATGAAATTTAATGAGAATATAATAACAAATCCGAATGACATAGATTTTTTGGGGCTTGATTGCAAATAGAAAGGAGGGATGATTGGTTCCATACTACAAGAACCTACTATGAAGTTGAATATTGATTAGGGTTTTATTAGAATTATAATATTTAGAGAACCCATGAGACATATACTATTGTCTCCATGATTTACGATAAACATTGTTCAGGTGTTATATTTGTAGAAGTATGGGACTATCCAAGAAAAATTCATTCCATAACCAAGAGGTTTCTAAGGGAATATTATAATAAAAGGTATCCAAAAAGAATTAAATAATCAAGGAATAATTCTTTGGACACTATTTATCGTGTGGTGAATTTGGATACATGTTCAAATATTACTCATAGACAATACAAAAGAATGTGTCTAAGAATATCCAAAGTAGTTACACATAAAAGGTCAAGAAATCATCGAATGATTTGAAAAATAAAAAATCAATTTCAATATTTTAATTTTGAAATTGTTAAATAATAATCTCAATAGAAATAATAATACCATTCAACATCAAGTATGATGTTGAAGGCAATGAACTAAAAGAAAGTGTTGAGAAGGAATAGGTAGCAGATAGTTCCATTAAAGTGTTTAATAATGCTACTGTTTGGATCCTTGAAAATGGATTCAATTCCCATATGATAGGAAATTAGGATTTATTAATAGGAATAAAGTATGATAGGGAAGGATTTGTTAAATTTTGAAATGATGAAGTCCTGAAGATTATTGGTTCATTAAAATCCATATTTAAGGGAAAATATATGAGATACACAAATGTATTTGTAATTGATGGTATCAATGATGACTTGATCAATGTATCTCAACTATGTAACATAGGAATTATAATATGAATTACTAAGAATATGTGTATCTTCAATGGAATAGATAGTGTAATGGTGATGAAGGGTAAGTGAAAAGGGGGAATCTCTACCTATTACGGAGAGAAGAAGATATGTGCATTCCGTTCAATGAAGATGAGAACAGGTTATGGAATACACATCTTGGTCATTTGAGCCTACTATCCTTAGAAGATCTGGTGACAAGGGATGGAGCTTGGGATATCTCTAAGATATGACAGGATCATGCACACACTTTTGATGATTTCCAATAAGAGAAGAAAACTAGAAATACTTACAAGGTAAAATATTGGAAATAAAAAAGAGTGTTGGAATTGGTCCATATTGATGTGAGTGGAAATATCATTCCAAGAATCTTTGATGAGAAGAGATATTATTTCTTAATTATGGAGAATTACAATATAATTTAATGAATAGTTTTCATCTCCCATAACATCCTATTGTTAAATTACATAATATAATGTCATAGAAATGATGATAGGATTCTTGGATAAAATATTAAAAAGTTATAAACCAATAGTGGGATGGAGTTTATAAGTTTCCAAGTGGAAGATTATCTCAAGAATTATAAGATAAGGCACTAGGTCTTAGCAGTGAGATCTCCTCAGAAAAATGGGGTGGTTTTGAAAAGGAACCAGATCATCCAAAACATGTATAGGGATATACTCATTGAGATAGATCATACAGATAAGTTTTGTAAAAAATAATTATTGAGATCATTCTAAATATATATAATAGAAAATTATTGTCTCTAACATATTTAAAAACTCTATATCATCTGTGGTATGAAAATAGGGTAACATGAAAATATTTTGGATTCATTAGTAGTAAGTGTGTCTTTCTCAATAAGGTGAAAAACATGAAGTATAAAATCCAGGGTGAAGAAGGGATATTTAATGTACAATCATGAAAAATGAATTTATATGAATGATTTAAAAAGTGGATAATTAAGATTTTATAGAAAAATGATGTTATTGTGGTGGAAAATGTGTATAATTTTCTACAAATAAATGATTAATTTTTTTGAGTGTAGTGATGAAGTGATGAGAATATCAGTGGGAGTGGAAGAACCTAGGGAAGATTCAAAAAATTATTCATACGATGAGAAGGATAAAGTTATACATACATACATACATACATACATATATACATACATACATACATACATACATACATACATACATACATACATACATACATACATACATACATACATACATACATACATACATACATACATACATACATACATACATACATACATACATACATACATACATACATACATACATACATACATACATACATACATACATACATACATACATACATACATACATACATACATACATACATACATACATACATACATACATACATACATACATACATAAATACATACATACATACATGCATACATCCATACATACATACATACGTACATACATACATACATACATACATACATACAAACATACATACATACATACATACATAAATACATATATATAGAAGGTGAAGAGATATGATGAAATTGGTAGATAGAACATAAAGAGTTATCAGATTTAACTAGTGCAGGCATGGAGGATGAATACTCTAAGACAAACTTTTTTCCTATCACAAGTAGAGATAAAATGTTTCAATGAGTCTAAAATTGATTAGAATTAATTTGAAACGATGAATTATGAGATTTTTTGAATTGAAAATAATCATATGTGAAAGATTTTTTGAGTCTGATTGAACAAAATTCCATCGAGACCAAAGGGGTCTTACATAACAAGATAAATGAATAAAGAATTATAATTCAAAAAAATTACTACTTGTGTGTAAGGGATACTCTTATATAGAGGGTATAAACATTTTAACCTTTTTAATACTAGAGATGATTAAATTATTCATATCCATCATAGTTCAATGGAAATTCAAATAGTTTCATATAGATGTCAAGTCATCATTTTTTAATGGGGGTTCAGAATAAGAAGTGTATATTGAATAGCCATATGGTTTAATATTTCTTGAATATGAGAAAAAAATTAGGATGAATAAGATGTTTTAGAGATTTAAATTGGAACTAATAGTGTGGTATTCAACACTTAATTAGTATTTGAAGAATCTCTATTTTCAGTATGGTAGAGTTTATTACAGTATTTATGTCAATAAAGAGCGTAATCCAAGGATGATGGTGTTGGTGTACGTTTATGATGTAATAATTGGTGGATCTAATGAAATATATTTCCAAGAGTTTGTATAATTCATTATATTTGTGTTCAAAATGTCAAAGATTAGTGATATATAAATTTTAATTGGTTTAAAGTAACATAGTGAATGAATGGTACATTTTTTTATAAATTTAAATATGCCAAGAAGGTTATGAGAAGATTTTAACTGATAAATACCAAGTAGATGAAAACTAAAATTTCTACCCATATCAAAAAATTTAATTATAATGAAGGAAAATTATTCTATATCACAAAATATTGGCAGATCATTGGGTTCCTGGTATACATACTAGATATATGACCTAATATTATTTTTACCACATGCCAGAAAACATCATATAAATGTAAAACTATGTAGAGTCCCCTATTTTAAATTAAAATAATTATTTTACTTATCAAGGGAACATTGTATTTAAATTTTATATATAATGAAAAATATTAGCAAGATTTATTGGGTTATATAGATACATATTGGCCCAATTAAACAGATAAAGAAAAGTTGATGTCATGTGGAATATTCTATCATAGAATATTTTGTATTTCAAGGATAAGTAGGAAAAAATATTTCATTTGTAAAAGTACTAAAAAATATGATTATATTATAGCTAATCAATATTATATGAATTTATTGTGGATGAAGTAGCCTCTTGATGATATGTGATTTGAAGTGAAGTCTCTAATCAGGATCAAATGTGACAATTTAAGTGATATAATTCTTATAAAAAATAATGTCCATCACTAAAAGATGAAAAAAAATGTAATAAATTATCATTTTATAAATTATAAGGTAGATAATGGGTTTTTTAATTTGAATTATATTCCAACCTAAATTTAGGTTCCAGAAATTATAAAAACACATTAGCTAAAGAAGTGTTAGAAATGAATCATCTGGCTCTCAGAGTCTAGTCTAACCCTCACACTTAAATAGATTCTGTGGGTATCCCCTACCCCTTGAGGTATGGTGTGTTATTCCCAATATATTAATATGTTTTCTTTACCATATTTAAAACACCAAAGGAGTTACCTTTTTTTTTATTGATAATGGGGTATAAGTCTTTCTCATGAAAGGATAAACTGATTGGGGAGTTTTATATATGAATATGTTAATGATTTTATTAAAATATGAAATCTAAAGGAAGTTTAAACTATGGGGTTCATGGTGAAATACGTTATCTAGTGGGGTTGAAGGAGTTTTCTTATAGATTTTTACCATTGTTCTTAGAGAAATGATATTAAATAAAGACACTATCTTCTAGAGTTCCACCATTCTGGTTAGAGTTGATGAAATGGTTATGTTGAAATGGTAGAGTTCCAAAAAATGTGATATCGAGAATGAAGAGATTCATTGATAAAATTTTCATGATTATATTTTTTATTACACAATGCATTGATCATATGGGCTTAGATTATATGTTGAATAAAATATTTCATTGTTATCTGGAGTCAAAATGAGTGACTTTTTTAAAATGGATGACTATATTTTTTTCAACGATTTGGAAATAAAAAGATTAGTGTGATTTAAAAGGGTGAAGAGTTTTGAAAAAAAAAATCAAAGGTAGTTAATATATGGAAAAATATTTCACAAAATATTTTTATTATTTTTGGGTTGTTTGTGCTTGTTGAAAAATCTAGTTGACAAATTTAGTTGTGACATTTAAACATGGTCATTAACAAATTATGTTGAAAATTATTTATGATCATGGATTACTTTATTAATAGATGGGTTAAATTTATCTAAGAAAATAAGACTTCTGGGGTCTTGAATCTTTGTATGGTTTTCAATTTTTTGCATAAAAATGGTTAAAATGAAGGTTTTTCATGCAATGGAATGATTGGGTGAAAAGGTAGAAGGTTTTATGAGAATAGAGTTTCATGAAAAGATCATGAAAATATGAAATAAATAATGATTTTTGAGAAATTTGGGATTTTTCATGAAAGTTTATTAAAAAATTATGTTGCATTAAGGTGTTGGGTTTTTCATGAAAAGTGATGATGGAGGCGTCATATTTTTTAGAAACTCATGTGAAAAGAAGATGTTCTTGAAATATTCTTTAATATTGAAAGTTGAAAAAACAAAATAAAGATTTATGTGAATAGTCAGTGGTTATCATTTATGTTTTGTGAAGGGTTGAAAATTTCCATAAATAATTATCTACCCCACCCCTTTAAATAGAGGAAGCCTTAATGATGGATCCAAGTATCTCAATTCCTAAAAGAGTAGTGGGAAGGTATTTCTTATATGAAGCAGTCACATCAGTATTAGTTACCCAGATAAACCAACATATGTTAATATAACCATGGGATTTTTTTGAAATTTTGATGAGATTTTCAAAAGGTTTTGAGTTTCCTGAAAATTAAATTCTTCATGAAACATTTGGAGGTTTCATGAATGTTGTGCAAAGGGTGCGGAAAAAATTCAAGTTTCATAAAGCAGAAGGAATTACACATAAATTAATTGGTAAATTAATGTCCATTGAGTGGATGAATGTTATGATTCATGAAACACCAAGTATGGTGTAATGAAAATTAATCCAAGTATTCCATAGAAGAATATTATAGAGGATTAGTGAGTACACATTAGTTAACAGAGTAGTGATATTTTAAAGTGTGGTAGGTAGTGAACAAAGAGGGATAATGATTCTACTCTATGAATTGTAAAAATAGTGTTCTATAGTGGATTTGGAACATAAAGAAATTACCTATGCATGATCCTTCGACTATACCATTTAAGGGTGAACTAAGTTAAATTAATGTATCTGATGAATGTTTTCATTTTTGATCATACATTTCTACATGAAGGAATTAGTAGAGTGGTTTGTTGAAAAATGAAATAAGATCCAAATAGGGGAGTGTTTTAATCTATCACACCCTAATTCAACCTCTCTCTTATTATATTTAACCTAGTGGACCCAACAATGTATTTAAACATATAATTCATCATGTTTCATTAAAATTAATGTAGTATATCATAATGTTTTAAAAACTACCAAACTGTACACAAAGCAAGTATAAAGTGGAAAACTATATATATTCATGGAGTGAAAACCTAACAAGGCATAATGATACAAATATTATGTTCAAAGTGTGGAAATTATTCTTGGAAATATAATAGAAAAACCTTAGTGCATCAAATGGATCTCCCTAAACCATGATTTCATACAGATATTTTGGTCCTCATGAAGCCATGTCCCATGTACATACAGCTTTCCCTTACCTGATTCGTGAGAAAAGTGTATATATTTTTCTCAGGAAGGGTTTATAAAGGGTTTGAGTAAGGTATACCCCATAAGTTTTCATCATATTACCTAACCACTTATCTTAGACTCAAGTTTATGTAGAAATATAAAAAATATAGAGGAATTAATTAATAAATCAAGTAATAATATGATTCACTAATATCTATTATGACATTAATAACCAAAATAAATTACTCCAAATACCATGAGGATCCTTACTAGTCAAATCTACTCAGGTATTATTCCATATATAATATGAATTGTAACTGAAGTTAAGGTGAACCACCTATCCCATTTAGGTAAATGGTAATCATTTATAATAAATTCATGATAGATATTCTAAAATTCCCATTTGGAATTTGGAAATGGGATAAAATAGATTCAGGTTACTATGAGCGCTTCCCATTCATTAAACCTATCAGTCGATGATTATTTTACCTAACACCATTCTCATAAAATAAAAAAATAACCCTTTAAAGAATATTTATTGATCTCTTATATCAAATCATGAAAAATTATATTTAGTGTAAAATAATTCTATTATATGATGTGTAATGTGTCAAACCTTAAGGCTTAATCATGATGGAAATAAGTAATAAATTAAATATTATTTGTATTCAAATCGTTCACTCAAATCAACTATAAAACATACTTATCATTTTTTGAAAAAGTTATAGGATATAAATTATAAATTATATCATATAAAAAAATAAATATTACCAAAATAGAATAAGATATTTCATGTTTATAAAAAAACATTTGAGAAAAGCTTTATTAAAAGATCTTGGAGTTTTGTTAAGTTTACATTGCCCTATGCCAATTAAAATCCAAACCTTAGTGAATATGATAGAAGGAAGGATTGTCCAGAAAAAATCAGTTATGTAGCAGTTATTTAGGGTCTATAGAAGAATATAAATACACCAATTTATTCTTGGGATAAAACTATAATAATGATGGGATTTGGATAGGGTTTGCTCTAGACACAAAAACAGAAATCAATGAAAAAAATAAAGAAATTTCCCTGATATTACTCAAAAAACCTGTTAAACTACAATTTTTAATGAATTTAGTTTTTTTATAATTTTAGTTCATCTAAATTAGTATTTGGTATGTGCATATGTTTGGAGTTATGTTTAGGTGGATTTAATTATACATTGATAATTCTAGAAGTACGATGAATGAGTCATGTAATGATAATGTGGGTCGTGTAATGAATATAGTTTAAGTATGAAAAAATGGAATGGTTTTTTATATATAATTTTTTTATTTGGTTTTATAAGGGATTATTCGTTTTCATTTTTTTAGAATAGGATATAGCCATACCATGAGATTTTTGGACATCCTATAAAGTTCATGTCTGAATTATCAGCTAAGTGTTGAGGAACACTATGTTGTCTAAGGGTATTTAAAATCTTATGTGAAGTTTTTCTAAAAAGAATAAAATATTCTTAATTTTTAAATATTTTATGTGATCTGTCATTACCTGGAATATCAACTAGTCCCTGAAGATACTTTGTATTTTTTTGTTGGAACTATCAATTTTTTGATTCCATTCCTTGGAAGAGTTTCATGCCACAACATATTAAGAGTAAAAAAGGGTCATTCCAAGACATATTGGTCACACTATATGAAGAGAATTTTGGGATTAATAATGAGGGGATTTATTTTCAGGGGAGTAGGTAGTCATTATACTATAATTATGTTCACATTATGATTAGTGTGAGTCTTAATAAGTTTTAAAGGATTCAATTCATGATGTTTAACATTGGAAAAGGAGGGATGTGAATGGTTTTTATTGTGCTATGTTTTATTAGGATGGAGATTTTTTAGAAGGAAGTAGAGTTTCATTCAATGATATCTTTATAGAACAATAATATTATAAAAGATCGTTTCATTAAATTCCCATGGTTAAAATATAGGTTTTTTCTAATAAATATGAATTTTATTGATGGAATATGATTCACATAATGATATATTATGTCACATTGTGACCAAAATAAATCCATTACATTAAAAGAGTTTCGACTATTCTAGATTTTATTGTATTTTAGTTGAATGTTTCAACTTTATTGGTGGTAAATTGATAGTTTTAAAGAACAGATCATGTGGGAACAAGTGGATAATTCATAAATCATGATTTTGTAAAAATAAAATATTTTTAAAGATGTTTTTAAAAACAAGGAGGGAAATATGTTGAATCATATATAATATTAGATAATAGGGTAGTAAGGTGGAGAAATTAAGTTTAATATCTGGGTATTTAATATGTAATATAAGTTAATTGACAACACGCCTACTAGAATGGTGTCATTATTTCATAAAGAGTCATTGTAATCTATCATTATGTCACATTTATGTTCCATTTATCATTTTAAAATAGTGAGAAAAGAGAAAATATGAGGGAGTGACTGGAGGATAAATAGATTATAATTTTTAAATTATTGTAACTCATTTAGTGTATAGAGTTAATCCCCATTAAATCGACACACTATCGATGTATGGTAATTGAACTATCCCTTTATGGTGAACCATGTAAATCCTCATGTCCCAATTTTAATTTTTGTATCTAAATATCATTTTTATGGTTGAATAATGTATTCAAGTAATTATTTATAACAAAATAATAGGATTTCTTGGAACTAAAGAAGAATAGACCACCCTAATTCACCCTTTACGGTATATTGGAAACATGGTTGTAACTAGCGGTATAAGAGTTACTAGGTTCTGGAATGATGAATCTATCATTAGAAGTTTGATTCTATAGAGAATATAATTAATGAAAAAGGGTTTCATCTATTTAATTTCTATCATTTATATATATTAAATAACACAATGATATATTACTTAATATCCCTTCGACTTGATGTTTTTATTATAGATATTCTTGAAATACAAATCAGTGTTGTTATGAGAATTCTTATTATTGAAACCAACATAAAACTATTTTTTGTTGATAGAAAGGAACAAAATTACCTATTAAGATCCTTATAGAACAAAATTTATATTAAAGTTATGGAATTTACATAACTAAAATCCATTTTTGAAAAATTTCACAAACTTTAAAATGATATATAAAGTTCAAATAATCAATGTTAAAATTATTTCATAATAAGTTAGATGATTAGAAGATGATTCATAATAAAAATATTTTTAATTTATTTATTCGATTAATTAATGTTGTGGGATATATCCAAGAACTTGGGGAATAAGTTAAAGACCATGATATTATCAATAAAATTCATATAATACTACCACTCTTATACAATTCCAAGTTTTCAACTCTTGAAGAATAATATGTTATAGATAAGAATCTTGAAAATATTCACAACAAGATGATGGATTATGAAATGAATGTGGAACTATAAATAATATCCATAAAATCCTTAAAATATATTTCATTTAAATAATTATATAGTGTAGAGATTAATTAATCTAAAGTAAATGATGATGTTTTTAGTGATGAATTTATATGACTTGTAGTAACAAAATTCAAGAAATTAAATAAGAGGTATTAAGGTAAACTAACTTTAGTATTATTAACAATAGAATGGATGAAAATATCATATTATGATTCCACAAATATGCTGATCAAATATATTAGGATGATTTTTTATCAATGAAAAAGATAAAATTTCCCCAAAAGTTAAAATTGAAAGAGAAAAATTCAACTAATAAGTGGTTTTAAGTGAAGAACATATTGAGAAAGGTAGAGGAAAACAGTGAATGAATTTTTGATGATGTTGAACTTGAATTATTTTTAGTTACAAAATATTTAATGTTGGTAACTATCAAAAAATAAAGAAAAAAAATGAAATTGTAGAAAAAGAACAACTTAAATGTTATGTTGATAAAAAAATTGATCTCATAGTGAAAGATAAAGATTTTTACATTTAATGTATGAAAAATTAGAAGATAGGTGGTCTGTTAAAGGAATACTCACAATATATTGATCAATGTAAAAACAATTTAATCTTATAAAAAACTTTTTTTAAGAAAATCTGGCCTCTAAAACACCAAACATTTATGATTTATGATTTTCACATGAAATTTGAGTTTCGGGGTCTCTTGTGAATGATCAGTTTTTCAAAGTAAGATTCATATTAAGAATCCAAGAGTTTGAGTATCCTAATATTTTGTTTTTGGAGATGTTTTGAGTTATGAGAGGTGACTTATTTTCATGAGTGAGTCTCAAGAACTTTGAGTTGATTTTTAGAGGTTTTTCAGAACTCTAATGGGGTGAATGGGTTGGGTGACATGTTTTAGAGAAAACTATGTAGTTACCCCTTCATAGGAAGTTTTATTTTCAAATTATATAAATAATTGTTGATTTTCATGGTTAGTGCATGATTTTGAAAAACCATGTGTATTCTTGGTTAAACTGTGTGGGGTGGCTTGAACTTAGGGTAAGGTGGACTATTGGGGCATGGTTGTAGACAAGAAATTCCGATTTTTTTAGACTCAGATAGTGCTGATCTTTATGGTCGGTGTGCGGTTTGGGGATGTGTTTGTCCAAGTATTGTGTATCATTAAAATCTGTTTTCTGATTTTAATCTTAGATTATATAAACATGTGTCCCCCTTTCTCACTACTCACTCATGCCTTTAAGGGCCTCCCTCCATCACTCTTTTTTCCTCCTTCGAATCCCCTCTAATTTGGGAAATTACATGTGTGATTATTCAATGTTTATGGTGAGATTCATCCTCCATTGCCTTCAAAATTAGTTCTAATTTTCATTCCTCATGAATTAATTTCCATGGTTTAGGTATTTTGTACTGATTTGATCAGATAATGGTGGAATTAGATTTTTACGGGTATTTTCATTGTTCATGTAGAGGATTTCTGGTGATGGTTCTACACACAATCACCCATCAATTATGTTGAAATACATCACCAAATTTATTTTCCAAAGGTTTTATCTTAAATTAAATTAAATTACTCATTTAAAAGGTTATATTTGTTTGGTATTTTTAACGGTGATGTTTTAATATCATACTATGTCATTTTGGCATGTCTTTGGTCATTGTTTTAGTGCAACGGGTGTGACCAATGAGTGTTTAAGAAATTATGTCTATTATAACAACTTTTTATAATTAATTTTAATTTTTTAAAATTAATTTTAGTTGATTAATTAGTAATAATATAAGTAAAATTAATTAATTTTGTATTTTTTATGTTGACTTAGGGACTCATGATGGTGTGCGGTGGCTAAACAGACTTGGACAAGCCCGGGAAAACTGGTGGGAAGTGAAAGAAAAGGGGATGGATTCTTGAATAAGGTGGGTTTCCCATAAACATGCCCGATGGTATTTTTTTATGTTTATTCTTGGAATGTGATGCGTGGTCCCACCAGTGAGGAAAACTGGCCCTGTTAAATTTATGTAAATTTTATATTAAAAAATAAATTCCAGGATGAACCATGGAAAGTAACATGGACCATGATAGGCCCTTTGGAATTAGTTTGATTTCCATGTTCATCGATGGATGATACTTTCATCATGTTAGATTCCTTGATATAAATGGACCTTGATGCATGGGATGTTAATAAATTTAATAAATAGTGAGGCACTCAATGTAGGTGCCATGAATGCCTCTTAGTAGAGGAGATCATGGATTGATGATGACTGGTCCATAGAGACAATAACAGAACATTGAAACTTTTTAGAGCCATTGGGAATTTATGATGAACATGAGGCAGGTGGTTCCTCACCCATGATATGTAACCCCCATGTATGGGTTCTTTGGATAAGATTATATAAGTTAGTTGTTTGGACCAACCATAGAATGACATGGGTATTGATAAGGAATGAGCCTTCTCTCAAGAGAAGTGACTGTGAAACTTGCACTGGAGTCCAGTGGGGCCTTAAACAGTATTGATGGTACTTAAAGACATGATTAACTATACAATATTACTTTTTACCTGAGATATGTGATGAGATAAGAGGACCCATTAATGGTTAATTAGAAATAATGAGACCTATGGGACCTTGGTGGGTTCCCCTGTAACATATTGAACCAAGTTATACGGTGTGCATGGGAATGATTAGTGATGATTGTGGGTGTATCCTTAGAGATAGAATCAAATTTGAGCATTTTATACATATGATGATGGAAGTTCATTTTCTTGAGAGGCCTACATTGTTATATGATAAGGGATTGGTTATATGGATATCCCCAATTAGATGTTACGAGAGGAGGTACCAACATCTTAGATGTTTTTACATACCTGGTATTCCTTGGACCTTCTATATAGATCCATGAAAAGGGGATGTGACCCATGAATATATATGCATAATATAGACTTCCATGACTAGGAGTCAATCATTGGACTTGTATATCGAGTGAGATAGCCTTGATTGTATATCTTATGGTCCAAGTGTTTCCAACCTTGGTGTTTATCTTCTGTATACATGATGGGTCAATCCATGATTTTTATCTTCTCTATGCTAGTAGTTTCAATCCTTGGTGTTTATCCTTTATATACTAGATGTGTTTTCCCTCAATATTTAACTTATATACTTGGGGGTTGTCCTTAGGGGATTATCTTCTATATACCAGGTGGGTTAGCCTTTGGTTTTTATTCTATGTATACTAGGTGGAAAACTAGGGTTTTTACCTCATATGCACTAGGTGGGTCCTCCCTAAGTGTTTATCTTATATATATTAGGTGGGTCATCCCTTGGGTATTTATCTCATGTATACTGGGCGGGCCAGTCCCTGGGTGTTTATCTTTTGTATACCATGGAAAATAACCCGAGGTGTTTATCTTTTGTATACCAGGGAGAATCATCCTTGTGTGGTTATATTGGTTGGAACACATACATGATGTATTTGAAGACACTCTTAAAATGATAGAAGCATGTTTGGGTGGATCATGGTTCCATGGTAGATCTCATTGATCGATAGTTATTATTTATTAGGTTTTAGTAGATCTTTTTTATTTATATTATGGAAATATCACATCCACACACTACATTTATCGGTTTTTTATGGGTCCACATTGGTGGTTCCCTACTAAGTTATGTAGTCAAACACTACTTATAAAACCATGACACTTGGGTACCCAGGTAGCCTTTACTGTTTACAGGTTCATATTGGGTAGAGGACCAAATATTCAGGGTTTAGTGGGTTATCCTAGAAAAAATTGTAGATAAGGATGAGATGATGCTCAAGGATTGAGCCTTATGTACATTTACTTTATTTTGGTATTTTATTTTTTTATATATGGTCTTCCCAATGGATGGAAAGTGAGTCTATATGACTGTTTTAAGATTTTACATTATTTGATTATTGATTATTTTCTATTACTTATACATACTCTATTTATCATTATTGTGTATGAGTTTTGTTTATTTTTTTGTCTTTGTGCACCCTGATATGGGGGTATACCTTCCCCACGATACTACCTCAGACCCCCACTACTATCCAGAAACCTATGGATCATAATAATTCATGCCTAAGTACTAGTAAACTTCGATCCAGTTTTGTTTAAAGTGACCTGGATTGATATATTAATGAGTAGCAATAAGGAATTTTTTTTACTAATATCTCAAATGTATCAACGTGTTGGACTCCTCATGTATTAACCATGTTTTAATGATCACAAATCTCAATAATAATTATAAATCTTATTAATGATCACAAAGCCCACAAATCTTATTAATCGTGTGTATTTATGTTTCAAGTTATCTCATACCTTATAATGGTTAATCTCAATTCATTTTATGCATATTACTGTTTAAAGCTGAATACTGTTATTTGCCTAAGTATAAGACTCCGTGAAGCAAGACACCGTGAGCCAGACACCGTGAACCCTGACACTGTGAGGCCTAAGTCAGACACTGTAACCACGAGATACCATGACACAGTAACCCTAACACCATGAAGTAAGACACTAATAACAGACACCGTAAGCCAGACACTCTATTTGCCTAAGTGCCAGACAAAGTTAGCAAGACAAAGTCATCAAGGTACCGTGAATCCAGAAATTATAAGCAAGGCACCGGAAGCCAGAAACCGTAAGCGAGACACCGTGAAGGAGATACCATGAAGGAGATACCGCGAAGGAGACACCGTGAAGGAGAAACCGTGAAGGAGACACCATGAAGAAGATACAGTGAAGGAGACACCGTGAAGGAGACACCGTGAAAGAGACACCTGTGCTGAACTGGAGGATTTCAAAATCCTCATAACAAATTCTTTACTCTTGTTTACCCACGACAACTGTGGAAGTGATCCCTGTGTGGCCTGGTTATTATTTTGTTTTCCCACGAAAACTGTGGAAGAGGTCCCTACGTGGCCTGGACAGTCCTTATACTGTTGTTAACCCCGATCCAGGGTGTGGATAAGAGTTTATTTATATAAACTTCTTGGTGGAAAGTGATCACCAAGTGGAGTGGATTAGGTCTCGGCTTGAGACTGAACCACTTGTTTTATACCCGCTGTTCCATTTAAATTTAGTATAATTTGTTTTAATACTTTACTGCACTATCCAGCAAAACATTGAATTCACTTTAATAGTTAGTCTTGGAAATAAGTTATATCTGATTTTTCTTAGTAGGATAACTTCAAAAGTAATTTGGATAATACCAATTAAGATAACAGAGAATTAATTAATCTTATAAGAAGTTGTTTAAATAGTCAAACTCTTATAAAAGTATAACATTGATTAACTGGGCTGTATCAATTTTTGGGGAAATCATTTTTTGGAAAACTAATATCTTTTAAACAGAAATTTTTATAGTAACTCAATTCACCCCTCTCCTCTTGAGTTAACTACTCCGACCAAAATTTGGTATCAGAGGTTGCTTTATTAGGACTTTGTATAATCTTATTCTACTATGATTATAGTTGTACTTTAAAGATCTGTAAAAATCTATTAATTATAAATTTCTAGCTCTTTTAAAGTTATTTGTTATTATGGATAATAGATTGCAAGGTGCTGCAACTAGAAGACCACGATTATTTAATGGAACCAACTATGCTCAATGGAAACTTAAAATGAAAATGAATCTAGAGAGTATGAGATTTGAAATATGGTCATCAATTATAGATGAATACAAACTTCTGGTTAATGATAGAATTACATGGGATGAACCTACCAAACTTTCTTACAGTAATAATTGAAAATCCATGAATGATCTATACTTTTCCTTAGGATATAAAGAATTTAATAGGATTCTGTTTGTAAAACTGCCCATGAAATTTGGGATACCTTATCTGTCTTACATGAAGGCACATCTAGTGTAAAGGAAATAAGACTTAATACTTATACTGTAAAATATGATAATTTTAAGATGAAACCTGATGATCCTATTTCTGATATGCATCTTTGGTTCAATTAGATTGTCAACACAATGATTTCTCTAGGAAGAGAAGTCACTGCAAAAGAACAGATCATGACAATTCTCAGATATCTACCTAACAGATGGAGGGGAACCTCTATCTCAATTAGAGAGTCATGAGACATCATCAGGATACATGTAAAGTAACTCATTGGGAAACTGATGATGTATGAGGAAGATCCGAAAGTCAAAAAAGAAGAGGACGATGAACCAAAGAGGAAATCTTTTGCATTCAAGACCACCCTCTCGAAGTATAAATACAAAGGAAAACTGGAAGCTTCTTTAGACAGGTCCACTACTGAACAATCATTAGTAGATAGTGATGAGGATATGGCTCAACTGGCCAAGTGATTCAAACGATTTTACAAGAATAAAAACTTTTTTTGAAAGTCTAACTTCAAGGGAAAGTATGCTCAAATAGGAAACTGAAAAAAGGACTGGAAGAGAAGTGACAAAACTGATGATATTGTATGCTATGAATGTAAGCGCAAAGGACATATAAAGGCTGACTGTCCAAAGAGCAAATATAAGTAGAAATATGAGGATAATGACAAGAAGTATAAAAAGGAATTGAAGGCAACCTAGAGTGCCTCTGAGGATAGTTCAGGTGACTCAGAGACATCACATGATGAACAAGCTAACAAAGCTAATATGTGCTTTATGTCAAACACATATGAGGTAATATTGAACTCTTCTGTGCATAATTCATACTATTTTGAAGAGGAAAGTGACTCTGAAAATATGAACAATGAATAAATGTTTGAATATTGCAACATGCTTTAAGAGACATGCAAATAATTAAAGGATAAATATAAATCATTGAAGAAACAACACGCTCTCATTGTTACTATTAATTCTAAACTTACTACTGAAAAAGAGAAAAATGCTCAACTGATCAAAGAATACAATGAACTAAAAATGTTTAATGAGAAATTAAAAAGTGACTTAGAAAAGTTTACTAATGGTAAAAATACCCTTACCCAAATGCTAGGAAAACAAATTGCTCTTAAATATAATACTGGCATTTGTTATCAACCTGGTAAAAGAAACCTTGGTAGAACAAATTTTGTTTCAAAGTCTAGGACATATAGTTTTCTTCCCAGTTCTGGACATAGATCAACGAGCTCAAGTCATGATACACATTCTAATGTTTCAAGTTTTTGTGGACCAAATAGAGTTTATTTTCCGAATACATTACATAATTCTTATAGGAAACCTATGAGACAAATATGGGTTCCTAAAGCACTTATTACTAATGTTATTGGGACCAAACAAGTATGGGTACCAAAATCTGTCTTTGCTTGATAATGATATAGGAAAGCTGCTTAAAGAGCTACTCCACAAATCTGTGGTACTTGGATAGTGTGTGTTCAACACACATAACAGCAGACTATTCATGCTTCATGAACCTCGTAAAAGTAGATGGAGGATACGTCACATTTGGTGACAATGAAATGGGGAAGATCATTGGGTTAGGCCAAATTGGTAACTCTGATTCGATTCTAATTTCTAAAGTACTAGTTTTTAATGGTATGAAATATAAATTTCTTAGTATCTCACAATTGTGTGATGATGTATATCATGTTAAATTTGAAAATGATGCATGTAATGTCATTAATTCCAAAGATAAATTAGTATTTTATGCATTAAGGAATGAAAATGTTTATTATGTTAATTTAGATTCCTTAACTTCTCAAAATGTTTCATGCTTAAGTGTATTTCATAAAGAATCTTGGTTATGGCGTAGGAGACTAGGAAATTGTAATGTGCACCCACTTAGAAAGCTAACTAGAAAATGCCTAGTTAAAGACTTACCCAAACTTGAGTTTCCAAATGACCAAGTGTGTAATCCCTGTCAAAAGGGAAAAAAACAAAAAATCTCTTTCAAACCAAATAAATAAGTATCTAATTCTCAACCTCTCTACTTAGTTTATATGGATTTGTTTGGACCATCTAGAGTTTATAGTTTAAATGGGAAGCACTATGTTTATGTTCTAGTAGATTATTTTTCTAGATATTCCTGGACCTTCTTCATGGCTCACAAAAGTGAAGCTAGCTCTTATTTTACTAATTATGCCATGTCTGTAGAAAATCATAGTGCACTTAAAATTCAATCTTCAAGAAGTGATCATGCCCGTGAGTTTGAAAATCAAGATTTTGAATCCTTTTTCTCAAAAATTGGTTATAGTCACAATTTCTCTTCCCCTAGAACACCTCAGCAGAATGGTGTTGTAGAAAGAAGAAATAGAACCTTGCAAGAAATTGCTAGAACTATTCTTAGTGAATATGATCTAACAATTTACTTTTGGGCTGAAGCTATTAATACAACATGCTATATAATCAATAGAGTATTTGTTAGACCAATTCTCAAAAAGACTCCATATGAACTCTGGAAATATAAGAAGCCTAAGGTTAATTACTTTAGAGTTTTTGGTTGCAAATTCTTTATTCTCAACACTAAGGATAATCTTGACAAATTTGAATCCAAAAGTGATGAAGGAAGTTTCCTAGGTTATTCAATTTCAAGTAGATCTTAAAGAGTATTCAATAAGAGAACTAAATGTGTGGAAGAATCTATGCATATCAAGTTTGATGAAACAAATACACATGAGCCTAGAACCATCCTAGAAAATCGGGAGGATGATGTATCAAATATGAACATCAACTCAAAATCCTCAAATACCTCTGTGAAAGAATCTGTGAAAACTAACAATTCTATAAATTCGATGTAATCAAGTCTTAATGAACTTGAATATATTGATGAACCTGAATCCACTAGTCCCTCTTTTTCAAGAAAGGTTAGAACCCTTAGAAATGATCCATTAAATGCTGTTGTAGGAGACTTAGAGAAAAGAACACAAACTAGAGCTTTCATTAGAAATAAGGTTGAACATCAAGCCTTCTTGTCACAACTTGAACCTAAAAACATTGATGATGCCAACAACGATGAATTTTGGGTAATGGATATGCAAGAATAACTCATTCAGTTTGAAAGAAATAAAGTTTGGAAACTAGTTGTAAGACCCAAGGAAACGTTTTTCATAGGCACTAAATGGGTGTTTAGAAATAAGGTAGATGAAGCTGGAAATATAGTTAGGAATAAGGATAGATTAGTTACACAATGCTATAGTCAAGAAGAAGTAATTGACTATGAGGAGACTTTTTCACTTGTAGCCAGACTTGAAGCCATTAGAATTCTACTTGCTTATGTTGCACATCTGAATTTCAAACTATATCAAATGGATGTTAAGAGTGAATTCTTAAATGGGTATATAGCTGAGGATGTTTTTGTTGAAACCCCCCTGTATTTACAAACCAGAATTTTCCAAATCATATTTTTAAACTATGAAAATATTTATATGGTTTAAAGCAAGCTCCAAGAGCTTGGTATGACAGATTGAGTAATTTTCTTATTTCCAAAGGTTTTACAAAAGGAATAGCCGATCCTACCCTTATCATAAAACGAATTTCTAATGATGTTTTATTTGTTCATATCTATGTAGATGATATTATTTTTGGATCTTAAAAAAATTCATTATGTATTGATTTTTCTAAAATGATGCAAAACAAATTGGAAATGAGTTTAATGGGTGAACTAAAATTATTTCTTGGATTTCAAATCTTTAAAAATAATGATGGAATTGTTTTAAATAAATGTAAATACACAAGAGATCTTCTAAAACATTTTGGATTGGACAACACAAAAAGTTGTGACACTGCCATGAGTACCATCTGTAAGCTGGATCTTGATGAAGATGGAAAATCTGTTGATCAAACCACTTATAGAGGAATGATTGGAAGTCTGATCTACTTAACTACTAGCCTTCCTGATATTATATTTTGCGTGTGTATGTGTGCTCGATTTCAAGAAAACCCTATGGAATCACATTTAAATTCTGTAAAGAGAATTTTCAAATACCTCGAGCATACACCCAATCATGGACTATTCTATCCTAAAGGACAATCATTTGAACTAGTTAGTTATTCTAATGTTGACTTCGAAGGGTGTAAGTCAGATAGAAAGAGAACCTCTGGAACATGTCACCTTTTAGGAAAGTCTCTAGTATCAAGGTGTAGTAAGAAAAAAAATTATGTAGCATTATCTACTGCAGAATCTGAATACATAGCTGCTGGCAATTGTTGTGCAAAAATTTTGTTGATGAAACACACTTTACTATATTATGGATATCAATTCAGACATGTACCAATAAATTGTGACTACACAAGTGCTATTAATATTCCACAAAATCCTGTTTCATATTCTATGACAAAACATATTGATGTAAGACATCAATTTTTGAGAGATCATTAACAAAAAGGTGATATTACCTTGGAATTCATTGGAACTGAATATCAACTTGCTGATATATTTACTAAACCATTAAATTCTGAGAGAATAGAATACATTATACAAGATCTTGGAAAGATCAATCAAAAATAGATATCTTACTGGTCTTACTATTTAAAAATTTTCTACTTTTTTACTTTACTATTTCATGTTCACAGTTTCTCGGTTACTGTCTCATGTTTACGGTATCACAGTTAGCAATTTGTATTCACAGTCTATTACTCACTGTCTCACCATGACTGAACAAAGTTACTTACTGTCTCACCGTGACAGAACAGAGCACTCACTATCTCACCGTGACGACCACTGACTGTCTCACCGTGACGACCATTTATCATGGCACCGTAACGACTATTCATGGTCTCACCATGAATTTTTTTGTTTTATTTTAATCCTTATCATGGTAATTTTCATTTCACCACTTTTTACTTTCTCGCGGTTTTACTTTTGTGATGTTTGACATTCCCAAATGATAAAACAAAAGGGTTTTTACTCGATTCATCACCCGAACTCTCTCACACTCACTCCTTCCGAACCCTTTCAACCTAGAAACTCTATCTCTATCTCTCTCGACCATCAGTGGATGACAAGGATGAAGGTTCCATCTTCATCCTCATCTGAGAAGCCACACTTGAAGAAACAGAAGAGAGCACCGAAGATGGCACCTGAAGGACACCTAAATCCAAATCTGGTAAATCGCGCGGTTGTACCTGAAAAGGAAATTTTCCCTGAGTGGCTGTTGTTTAGAAAATCTCTGGTTTTAAAATTTTTAAGAGAACAAAGCTAGCTCAAATGGTTCTAAAGGATGTATAGACCTATTTACCTGATGATGGTAGCTCAGTTTTATCATTATGTAAAGTTTTATTTTGATGCTGGTGAAAGTTTTGTTGTGAGGAGTTTGGTCAATGGACAAAGATGCTCCTTCTTGTTGAGGTTATGGGATGCATGCCATATGATACCTCACAAAGGAATCTGTTATGATTATCAGTAGCATCCCCAACCTACAACCAATTTCTTTGACCTGGAAAATGCACTGGAAACTCTAACTGGAAATGGAACCAAGAGAAGGGCCATAGCTGCTGAACTTAATGGGGAGACAAGGATGTTATTTAAATTTGTTTAAAATTTGATTAGCCCGAGGAAAGGTGACTTTTATGTCTTGATGTATCAAGATGTGTTCCTGATTTATCTTATGAATAATGGACACAAAATCAATCTGTGCAAATATATCATTCACCTTATGTGTGAATTGATCAAGGTCACATCCAAATCCACATCTCCATTTTCCTCTAGACTGATTTCAACTATACTTGTTTCCAAAGGATTAGTTGGACCCAATGAATAAGTACTTATGGACTATGGATATTTATTATCTAAACCTACAATCACAAGGATGAAAATATACTGGAACCACTAGAAGAAAGAATGGGTTGAAGATAATGATAAGATTTATGTGAAGTATAATCCTATGGATAATCCAACAATGCCAAATAACATTTTTGATCTTGGTTTGGAACCAAATGAAGTTTTTGTTTATCCAGAAGATGAAGAAGAAGAGGAAGAGGTAGCTGAAGTACAACATAGAGAATAGGATGATATACCTCATAGGGAAGAAGTTGTTATTGAGGAAGAAAGGCCAATTATTCCTCCTGCTATTCTTGAAGAAGAACCTCCTACACCTAGAGATGATGTTAATATTGAAATCCAATCTGAGGCTACAAGAGAATTAATTGTCCCAGAATTTGAGAAGCAAGACATGGAAGAGGATGTAGTAGGAGAACTCCCTACTGTGCAAGAAGCAACTCAAAAAGAACTCCCTGTTATAGAAGAAACAAATATGTAATAACTCCCTTCTATTCAAGAACATAATATGGAAGACCTTCCTATAGAACAATCTGTTCCTGAGATAATACCCTCTGCTGAAGAGAGAATGGAAATAGCCTTCAGGTTGGCTAGGAAATATATGGATGAGGAAATTAGAGATGAACCAGTGGATTTAAATCAAGTACCTAAGATTCAAGGTCGTGAAAAGGAAGCACATATTGACGGGGAGGAACCTCAAAATATTAAGACTAATGAAGTTGAGGTTGATGAGGATGATCCTGATAAAGAATATCAACCTACTGAGTCATATTCTATGTAAAATCAGTATATATTTTCTAGCTTCTATGATGTGAGTGAATCTCAATAGGTTACTGCCACTGGGATTGATCTTTCTTCTTTGTTTCAATTAAAATCTGCCACATACTTTGCACCTGAACCTGTACCTCAACCTGAACCTCAACCTAAGCCTGCACCTGTACCACTACCTGCACCTTTACCTGATCAAAATTATTCTGTCAGCAAGGATGATTTGAAAGTCTTTCGAGACACTATCTTAGCTGGAGTTGAGAAACTCTTGTCCTCCCAACCTTGTCTTGTGACGCAACTGAGTTAGGAAGATGCCTCACTGCTTTTAGAGAAGATTATCTGGCACATTCAACACAAGATGATCCATGAAATTCAAGAAGTAAGAGTTGAAAACAAGTTGCTCAGTAATGAATTTGCAACTCTGAAAAGCATGGTTGAAGATCTCCAGAGAGAAATACATTCTAGATCAGAGCCTGTACCTATTGCTGCTTCTCCTGAACCTTCTGTTTTGAAACATCTCTTGAGATATTATGTCCCAGATTCATCCATACCTCTTATCCATTGATTAAAATATTGGAGAAAGGCACACAGAGATGTTGCATCACATGAGAGATCTTGTGGAAAACCTTAATAAGATCACTGATGAATATAATATCTGTCTTCAAAAGGTCATTAAACAACTCAAGTCTCTAACCAAAACTGTAAAATATTATACTTCCTCTGTTCAAACCTCTAATCCTTATTTGGAATGTTCTATGCTCAGATCTATAGTCAAGGAAAATATTCAGAATTCCTTAAGTGGCTTTGATATGGCTCCTTTATCTGAAGTTGTAAAAAAAAGTGATCAAGTGCTTGACCAAGTTCAAATTCACTCAATGATTTCCAATGATTCCCAGCAGGAGATCTCTAAGAAAGTGGAATTCTATTTCAACTGTATTTTCTCCAAGACCGATATGACCAATCACTTTAAATATCATGTAGAGAATATGAGAATATCTCTTGTAACCCAAGACTTCAGAAACCATGTTCATAAGCTCACTAAGTTTACCAGATTGTTGAACAAGTTCATGGAAAATAAAGATAATTTTGAAAAGGCTATGAAGTATGGAGGAGAGATTATTGCAGACTTCATTAAGCTTCTGAGGCCGTATCTTGATGTGCAAAGTACAGTAATTGTTGCTCCTGTGGCTGCTCCTCTCAGACCGGGATTACCTACTTTAAATTCCGCCTTAGCTTCCACAACCATGTCTGTTGGCCATGCTCTTAGCCAGATCAGGCCTTTCATTCTTGACCAGCAACTTCTTCGATCTTATACTGCTCCAACTTTGGATCCCTCTATCATCGAAGGTCTACCTATACCTTCTTTTTCTACCACATATATTCCTTCTTCCACATCAGCAACTGACCCTATGTCTTCCTCTTCTAAAACTGATAAAGTCAAATAGAATGACAATCCATAAAGAAGACCAGTGACTATTTTTTTGATGTGGATGTCATTAGTTGTTTGTATTTATACTGTATGCTGTATTCTGAACACTTTTAATGTCATATGCACTGTTTTCCCTATATTCTTTCTACTTTTTGGTAATCCAAAAAGAGGCAGAAATATGATATTAAATCTATGTTAACATATGTTATTTTTTCGCTTTTGTTTAATTTAATTTACCCTTTACCTCTATATGATTTGTGATCATCAAAATGGGGGAGATTGTTGGACTCCTCATGTATTAACCATGTTTTAATGATCACAAATCTCAATAATAATTACTAATCTTATTATTGATCACAAATCTCGCAAATTTTATTAATCATGTGTATTTATGTTTCAATTTATCTCATACCTTATAATAGTAAAGCTCAATTCATATTATGCATATTGCTATTTAAATCGGAATATTGTTATTTGTCTAAGTATAAGACTCCGTGAAGCCAAACACTGTGAGACAGACACCGTGAACCCTGACACCGTGAAGCCTAAGTCAGACACCGTGACCATGAGATACCATGACACAGTAAGCCTGACACCGTGAAGCAAGACACTAAGAACAGACACCATAATCCAGACACTCTATTTACCTATGTGCCAGACACAATTAGCAAGACACAATCATCATGGCAGCGTGAATCCAGGAATTATAAGCAAGGCACCAAAAGCCATAAACCGTAAGTGAGACACCATGAAGGATAAATAGTGAAGGAGACACCTTGAAGGAGACACCATGAAGGAGACACCGTGAAGAAGATACAGTGAAGGAGACACCATGAAGGAGACACTGTGAAAGAGACACCGTGAAGGAGACACTGTTTGCATAACTACGGTGACACAGTTTCCTATCTATTTTGTGGTTTTTCTATTTAACTTTTTAATGATAATATTTGACGCCTTTAATGCACTGAAGTAATTAATGATTTCTTGTAGACATAGTACGAGGTACGTGGTACGAGGTACAATATATATGAAACCTATCGACTAAATCTCATGCATTGTGAAGATAAAGAGAAGAGTTCCCAAGATCAAGATACAACAAACAAAAGCACACGCGAAAACTCAAGAAACACAAGTGCACTATACTCAACAGAAAAGAAAGCCTGAGAATAACCATGAAGAACACATTGCAAGATCTTCAGAGAAAGCATTGTCTCATTCATGAAATTCAACTCTACTGAAGAACACTTGAAGCACACTGGAATCAACAGAACATCTTCACTTGTGAAGAACACAAGCTGAACCACGACACTATGTTTCTCAACCCAAAAACTAGAGAAGGACTCAGAAGCATTTATGTCTTATCCAAGCTGTCCAGAGCTTCATTACTAATCACTAGAGCATTCTAAACTCACATCTACTTTCTCTTAGTGATTCTTTTTTTTATTTTTGAGCAGTGTGTGTACTCTGTATATTTTACACACACACTGACTCCTGCGATGAACTGGAGGATTTAAAAATTCTCATACCAAATTCTTTACTCTTGTTTACCCATGAAAAATGTGGAAGAGGTCCCTATGTGGCCTGGTCATTATTTTGTTTTCCCACGAAAACTATGGAAGAGGTCCCTGCATGGCTTGGACAGTCCATGTACTGTTGTTAACACCGATCCAGGGTGTGGATCAGAGTTTATTTATATAAACTGCTTGGTGACAGGTGATCACCAAGTGGAGTGGATTAGATATCGACTTGAGACTGAACCACTTGTTTTATATCCACTATTCCATTTAAATTTAGTCTACTCTGTTTTACTGATTTACTACACTATCTAAAAAAACACTAAATTCACTTTTATAGTTAGTCTTGGAAAGAAGTTATATCTAATTTGTCTTAGTAGGATAACTTCAAAAGTAATTTTGATTATACCAATTAAGATTACTAAGAATTAATCAATATTCTAAGAAGCTGTTTAAACATTCAAACTCTTATAACAGTATAAACTTGATTAACTAGGCTGTATCTATTTTTGGGGAAATCATTTTTTTGGAAAACTAATATATTTTAAACAGAAATTTTTATAGTAACTCAATTAACCCCTATCCTCTTGAGTTAACTACTCTGACCAACACAACATTTTTATTTTTATTTTCAGTATTTGGGGTTATAGTAGATAGATGATATAGAGATGCTTCATATCTTGTGATCAAACCCAGGCTGTTTCATCATGGACATCTTTTCTAGTGGATGTCCAGTATACCTAGTGAATATGATTCATATTCTTGGATTATGATGTTATAATGATTTTATTTTATTTCACTATGACACCCATGTGTTTTAGATTTTATGAATGTGAGTTATTATCTTCATGGATATTGGATGTATGGTAATAGTTCAGTCTTCATGAATCATATTCATCATGAAGTATTAACATGACATTTTCATGGTCTTGTGTGTGTAATGTCACTAAAAATAAATGTTAAATCTATTTAATGTTTCAATAATAACACATTTAACGTTTACAAAAATAATTTCTTTCTTTTCTTATGCTCAATTTGACCATGATATATTTCTTTTTTATGATAGGTCAACTATATCTATGATTGGATGCTCGATGATAAATACTATATAGTCCCTCAATTCATGGGATATGTAGATACATGATGTAGGTTGGCATGAAAATTATATTCTTTAATGATAGACTGATTGGGGGGGTGTTGTTATGTAGTTTTGGTTACTTAAAATGTCATTAACTACCCAAATAGTGTTTTCCCACATATATAGTAATGATATTATACTTAAACGGACCTTGTGACTATAAATCACTAGATATAGATTCACATAGGGATAGTTTTGTTATATATGTATATGTGTAGAAGTGACTTTATCCTCTTGGGAGTAGTCTGATGAGAAAATTCTTAGAGAGGAAGGGTTTCATAGGAGGGGTTGGTGATTTTGGAATGTAATTCCATTTGTGCTAATGTGATAACTCGATATGGCTGTGTTGGCATATGAGTTCCAGGTGATATTTTATATAGGTTATTGGATAACTCTCTATGAGATATAATCTATGTGGTACATAATTTATGGGATAGGTGAGATGCCTAATGAAATTTTCATGCACATCATGATACTTGAGAGTCATCTAGTTTTGATGGTCAAGAGTGAAATGATAGAGGGGGTTATCTTAGAATTGTGAATTCTCTTGGAGGGGATTGTGTTTGGGAATATGAATACCTTGAGTTTCTTTTTTTATCATGTTTATTTTTTTCAATGGTGGGACTAGTGGAGTGTTGGGACCTTAAAATTTTAGATATGCTTCTAAGCATGGTCCAAGCATGGGTAGACACTTTTTATTTTGGAATGAATCTAGTTAATGGACGGTCTTATGATAGACATTTCTAAGTAAAATGATTGTTTTGTAAGAGAAGAACTAGTGGTGATTCTGATTAGATGATATTAAGATTCCATGGAACATGGTCAGTGGTTTAGAAATATGCGCCTAGATATAATGAGATGTGACTCATTGAGCATGATATGGGTCACGTTATTGGATGGTATGGGGCATATGCCATTATGTTGGGATGAGATCGGGGTAGAGCACATTGTATTGCACGATACTGTTGAATTTTGAATTAGTGATTGGAGGTGTGTGGAATAGGGAATGATATGAGTTTTTGAATACTATAGGTAAATGTTTCATGAAACATTTATGATAATTAGAAAGGTTCCTTTGTGGCTGAGAGGGAATAAAATATAGATCAGGAGTGTATTCCATTGGTCATTAGAGTGTATTAATCTCATTTTGGATGGGCTATCAATGAGTTGAAGTGGTTAGTGGGTAGTCAATCTATCATTGATATGTCTGGTGTTGATTGAATTTTATTTATATTATTACATAGTAAGTGATATATTTTAAATTCTGACATGATATCTGACAGAGTCCATGCATTGGAATTAGAATCATGAGGGGAATTTAGTGATCCGAGCATGATTCAAATCTTTAGTGCATAAGTGCTCATGATACAACATGACAATGGGTTGGATGGTTGATGATTCAACAATGGAATGTCACTAAGATCTGGTATTAGAATTCAGTGTGTATTTTTGGATGATCACATTATTTCTCTATGATTTAGGGCATCATGATTGGATAAATAGATAGTGAATCAATGGCTCAAGCCAGTTGTTCTTTGGAAAAGTAGGATAGAGGAGGTCTAACTACTTTTTTCACATGTTATTTAATGTGGTATGGTGAAAACCACATTAGGTGTGTTGTTTAGGTAATGAAAATTTCATTTTGGTGTTTTCAGGGATTTTTGAGAAAAAAATTGTGTTTGGGTTCATTTCATGGATGACAGATACTCATACAATTCTATTTTCAATCAGTAGAATTGTTTGGTATGAATTTGTAACTATCGTTTAGTGCTTGTTTGTGTATAGTGAGTTAGAAACCACATTGCGCATGTTTGATTTAGCCTTGGGAGTGGAGTCTTATGGTTGAGAGAACCTGGGCCATTGCACGATTGAATTAATTAAACTATTGGTGTCCCCACTTTGATGGGTGCAGGTATAAACCATATCATTATTTTGGTGATGGTAATGAGTTCTAGAATGAGTTTTAGTGATTTGATAACATTATGTTTGAGGATACACATGGGTAATAAGTCTACTATTCTAGAAAAAAACACGACCAATAAAGCATGAGTTGGTGATATGAATGTGTAAGAATTTATGGTTTAATGGATGTTAAGATTTATTAAGTATGAGATGTGTTATGGTGGGGAGGCTATCGAACCACATCCATTTATGAGTTTTTATTTTGATATGAAATTTATGTTTCTGGAAATATGGTGAGTAATACATTTTTATAACTGATATTCAGATTATGAATTAGAGAGTTTTAACATTCGTAGATGATGTTTTTGGATTTGGATTGAGGCTTGGGAGGTTCCTTAGGTTTCCAGATGAGTATCTGGAGTTAAAAGTTAAATTTGTGTATGTTTTTGGAGAAATATTATAGGGTGCATGGTTTAGGTTGCATGGGTTAGAGAATTTTTCTTGTTATTCTTACGCTGGAAGGTTTTTAGTTCAAATTCAACCACATATAGTTGATGTTCATGGTTGGCACATGAATTAAGTAAAACCATGTGGTTAATTGGGTTAACTATGTGGGGTGGACTAGACCTAGGGTATGTCACATGATTGGTGCATGGTTGTAGAATAACTGTTTAAAATGTTACATATTGAGACTGTACTGATTTAGGTTGTTTGTTCATGGTATGGTAAACTGTTCGACCCAACATCATGAGAGGGGTGTCCTTGGATAGTTCATACACCATTAAACCAAACTATATGGCACATTAAAAGTGAATTTTATGAGATTTAACCATTTATTCATTATACCCCACACCCTTTTCTCCTCCCCCTTTGCATTTTCATGGGCCTGTCTCCATTTATACATCTTCTTCCTTTGAATCACCTCAAATTTTCGTGTTTTGGGTTGTGGTTCTTCAGTTTTTATAGTGATATTTATCATCTTTTTCCTTTATTATTGGTTTTAATTTGACTTGATCTTTATTTTTACCAGTTTAGGGATTTGGAACTAATTCTACTATACAATGGAGGAATCGTCTTGGTTTCATTGTTTTTTTATTTACTTTTGTAGAGGAGGTACCATGAAATCTTTTGTACACTATCACTCATTGATTCGGTAGAGGTACATAATAATATCAATTTTTGTAAGGGATTTGGATTAAATTAAATTAAATTTATCATTTAAAATTTTCTAATTATTAGGTACTTTGAATGGGGATATTTCGAGAGAATGATATGAGGTGTTGGAATACTACTAGTCACAGTTTTTGATGAAACTAGAGAAAATAGTGAGTGTTTTGGCATTAATTACAATTTGAATTATTTTTTAAAATTAATTTTAATTGTTTTAAATTAATTAGTGTTTATTAATTAATTTTATTCAAATTATAAGTTATAAAATTTAAATTTTTAGGATGATTTAGGGCCTTGTGGTAACAAGAGGTGGTCAGACAGACACTTTCATGCCTGAGAAGATCTACTAGGTAATGAATCCAAAGGGGTTGGATTCTTGAATTAATTAGGCAGTCGTTGTGCATGCTTGGTGATATTTATGATTCTTTTTTATTCTAGAAACTTTATATAGAGACTATATACTAAGGGTGGCCAATCCATTTAAATTTAAGTAAAATATTTTTAAAAAATGAAATGTTAGGATAAACTAAGAAATTCACCAATGGATATGATTAACCCTTGGGAATTGTCTTGATTTCCTCTATAGTTGATGATAGATACCCTGATCATATTGTATTAATTGACATGAATATAATCTGATGGGTGAGAAATTAATAAATTTAATGAAAAATATTACCTTATTTTAAGTGCTCTGGATGCCTCCTAGTAGAGGTGAGTATGGGATGATAATGTATGACTAATGGGGGTTGTAACAGAACCATTGGATTCCATAGAGATATTGGGCTAGTACAATGAGTAGGAGGTGAGTGGTCCTTTCTTCTTGAGATTTAATTACAAGATATGGGTATTTTTTGTATGTTTTGGAAATGTTTAGTGCTCGGCCTAACCATATAATGGATTGGGTCTTGAGATGGGGTTTTAGACTTCTATCTAGAGAGTTTATTGTGAGACTTTCATAGGGGGCTAATTAGTCATCGATGAGATTTGATGATACAGAAGGAAGTGATTCCATCCAAGTTATGGGTGTTGACCCAAGACAAATGTAGAGATAAGGGGACCTAGGATGGGTTTCATAGTGATGATTAGACATAGGGGACCCTAGTGGGTGCCCATATGGCACGTTGACACAAATGAGAGGGTGTGAGTGGGAATGAGTAGTGAGGATTGTGGGTGTCACCTTAGAACCTGAATCAACATTTTTACTTGTTATGGATATGATGGCGGTGTGTCCTATTATAGAGATAACAACTATATTATGAAAGTTGTTATTGGGAAAATGTCTATCTTTAATGAGATTCCATAGGATGAGGAATTTCCATCTAAGATTTGTTTACATATATGGGATTCCTTTGAAACTCTCCTTGGGCCCAAGGGAATGGTATGAAACCCCTTGTAATGATCTGAATACTATGGATTTTCCTGATTGGATATCGATCATTGGGCCCATACAGGGATGAATTATCCTTATGTTTTTATCCTATATATTTAGTGGATCATCCCAATGTGTTTATCTTTTGTATAATCGGTGGGTCATCCCTAGATTTTTATCTTCTATATACTGGGTGGTTCATCCCCATATGTTTATCTATGGTATATTGGGTGGGTCCTCCCTAGGCGTTTGTTTTATATAATAGGTGGGTCAACCCCATGTATTTATCTTTTCTATACCATGTGTGTTATATCTTGGTTTTTATCTTATATATAATAGGTGTGTAATCCCTTAGGTGTTTATATATTATACACGAGGTGGGATAGCCATTTTGTGTTTATCTTATGTATACTGGGTATTTCAACCCCTGGGTGTTTAACTCATGTATACGAGGAGGGTAATCCTCTATATTTTTATCTTTTTTAAACTAGGGATAATTAGTCCTGATTGATTATATTGGTTTTCTTGATTACCTGATGTTCCCAGAGACAGTCTAGAACCATATGATGTAGGTTTGGATCAATTAGGGATCCATCATAGAACCTAAGGTTTGAAATGATTATTTTCTACACTTATATAAATATATTTTGTTTATATTATAAGAACATCACATCTATACAATACTTTTACTAGTTATATATGATTCTGTGTTGGTGGTGCCCTATTGATTTATTTGCTCACACGCCACTCAAGTGGCCATAACAATTGGGTACTAGAGTAACCTTTACAATTTGTGGGTTTAGGTTTCTCTGAGGCCCAAAGATTCATAGTTGATCATGTTATCTTATAAAATATTAGAGATAGGGTTGATATGATGCTCAAGGATGTATTAAACCCCCTTTATATCTACTTATTATATTCCTTATTTATATATGTAATCATCCTGATGGGTGGGCAGTAAGTTTGATTGATAATTGTAAGATTTTTCATTATTTCATTATTGATGACATGTTCATTGCTTCCATGAAATATGTTTATCACTGCCATAGATTATTTTTCATTATATCCTTATCTTTGTGTACTATAATATGAGGGTATAGTCTCTTCACAGTACTTCCCTAGAACATTTATTCTAGTTATAACACTTTGAAACAAGGGGATAAATGCTTGAGGTCTATTTTTCCTTGATCAGGTTACAATTTAGAGTGATATGGGTTAGGAAATGATAGGGTCTCTCCAGCTATATCCCAATAACAGATTTATTTTTATCTAAAAATTTAACAGTATGGAAAAAATGACTAAATATCTTAATAATCAGATATAAGAGATGATAGAATAGGTTTAATTCCATGAAGAATATTTTTCTTCATTATGAAAATAGATAGATCTTAGATATAAAGTGTACGATGTCAGGTAAAATATGAAATTTAGGATGTTCTCTATAAAGTTTTCATGGAAATAGAAGTAAGGGAAAATAGAACTATTGAAAAAAATAGTAAAAGGGAATTAACCTAAGACTATGGAAGAGAGTGGGATTGGATGTGAAGTTGATATATCATAGGAAAAAAGATATTATGTATGGGATAAAGAAATGAATAAATTTAGTGAAATATCTCAATCACTATGGACCCTTTAATAGTTAAAAATATACTCCAAATTTGAAATGTGTGGAGTTAAAGAAATTATAAAATATTTACTTTGATGAAATTCCATATTTATTGTTATCTTTGTCATAAAATGTCCTCATGCAAAGAAGTGGGTATCTATTTGAGAGGTGAAACTATTATGAGTTATCAATAGAGGATGATAATATATTCTACAACATAAAAAAATCATTTTATAGATATTCTTATAACTGATATAAATTTGGTAAGAAAATCGATTGATTACAGGAAATGGAGAATTCCAACATACTCAAATGTAACCCAAAGGATAATGGTAGATGATCAATCATATTAGATACCCATTAAATTTATTTTTATCCTTTAATGGAATAAATGTATGATTTCACAACCTATACTGAATAAAGTGGGAACATATCACCTATTTTTTTAGTTCAATCAGAAATCTCTTTGAAGGATAATAAATTGAGTGAGAATGAAATATTGGATGAAAATTTTGTCAATCAATGAAAAATGACAATAATTTTACTCTTTATTCTTGGTGAACAACACATCTAATCAGTATTATAAACCTATTAAAGAATGTGATATTTTGTGTTGATGAAATTATTAGATATGAACAAGATGGAGCTTCAAAAATCATAGGAAGTTGAAAGACAAGGCTAGCTGGTGATGAGTTAAGGAAAATAAAATTCTTTTATGTGAATGGTCTTTAGCATGATACATTAATAATTAGTCAACTTTATGACTCTATATTATAATTCATGACCCATTAGAATGTTTTCTCCAACTGATAAACAAACTAGAAACTCTTTGATAAAGAAATGAATAACCAATGAAAATATATATCATGTGTATTGTAAATAAAAAAAATACTTATCTCCATATTCTTGAAGATTAAAATATTATTTACCATCAAAGGATCAGAAATAGTAATAGAAAATCATATAAAATATTTCCAAATAGAAATATTCAAGCAACATTTTGAATTTGAGATGGAATTGAGAGAAGACTTGGGATACCCGTGTAAGATGAAAATTAGTCTGAAATTACTAACGATCGATGAAGAAGAGGGCCTCAAATATTCTAGATTTTATTCACACCAATGTGTGTGGACCCAAGAAGGTTTAAAAAATTAATAGTGATAAATACTAAATTCTTTATTGATGATTATAGTAGAATGAGTTGTATTATATTTTTCCAAGAAAATACTTAAGTGATCGAGTGTATTAAGAAATTTTAGAGAAGGGATATGAATGAAACTAAGAGAATGATCAAGGATATCCAATATGAAAATGAAAAAAATTATACATATCATATGGTATATAGAATCACGGAAGCAAGCAATAAGTCTCATTAATGATAACACCATAACAAAATGGTGTCACGGAAAGGAAAAATTGAATTGTGAACAAAATTGAGAAAATATTTCTCATTGAAAGTGGTATATATCATCACTATTGGAAATAATCCATTCATATGGATTTATAAACATAGTATTAGTATTTATTAATGCCTATGATAAAAAAGTATCTATATGAGATGTACCATAGAACAATGAAATCATTGAATAACTTCAGAGTTTTTAATAGTAAGTGTTGTATGTTGAACAAGGGAAGAAATATAGGGAAATATATAGAATCTACAAATGAAGGGATATTTTTTGACTACTATTTTAAGGGATAGTGTTATAAATGTATTAGTTAAAGGCTTCCAAAGTTTATTGAATGTAGTTATGTAAAAATTATTGATGAAATAGTTTGTATTAGACATGAAATTTTATATCTGAGTGAGGTATGCGATAATGAATAAGAATTGGATATGAGGTATAATAGTGTACATTGTCCCGAATTTGAAGAATATGATTCATAGGATGAGTTTTTGGGTGAATAATCCACTTATGTTAATTAACCAGTAACTGTATTGATAAGAATATGAGATGAGTTCTATGGGTCAAATATCATTGGTGATAAATTTTCTATAATACAAAAATCAAAATATGAAAAGTATATAGGAAAATAATTTATTTTCTCAAGTGGAACCATCCTAATTTTAATAATTTGTAAGTGATATGTCATATATCAATTCTATTAATGAAGAGTTAGATCATAAATAGAAACACTAGATATGGTATCTTATGAATAGACTAATGAATCATAATTTCATAGGAAAAAATCAGGTGCCCAAAAATAATCATAACGAGCATGTAAAGTTGATTAAAAAAAAGGTTGGTGTAAAAGTTATATTACTATGTATAAGTAATTAATATGGAATAAAAATTTGCACAATTGGTGATAATTGATTCGATAAGACACCCCCTTGCTATAGTTTTCTAGCGAAAATTTCTATCTTCCAAATAGACGTTAAGTCATCATTTTTAAACAGGATTCCCAAAGAAGTATAAATTTAATAAGAAATGTGACTTATAATTATTGACATTTAATTATTGGTGTAAAGGTTAAAAAAGACCTTGTATGACTTGAAACAAGTAAATAGGTCTTGGTATTCTTGTCTAAATACTTTATTAAATAAGTTTCAATTCAATATGAATTGATACAATCATAATATATTTAAAAAATAAAACATGGAAGAGAAATTCGAGTAATTTTATATTTTTATTCCATCTTATTTGTTGGAATAAAATAAAATAAAACTGAAGATTTTTCATGCTTTATGAGCTCAAAGTTTAAAATTTCAATGATTAGACAACACAAATTTTTTTCTAGAGGTAATAAATTTTTCAAAAAGGAGGATACACTTTTGTATCCCATGAAAAGTAAGAAAATGAATTGATAATTTTTTTTAATATGGATGATATAAATCCTATTGTGATGCTGATTGAGGTGAGAAATAAACTTGGATAGCATGAAGTATAAATTATAGTTGATGTAAAACTTTACTGGAGGATGATTTGAATATTTTTGTATCTCATTAAAATATGATCAGATATTCTCATTCCTATGTGAATGAAAACATGGTTTGAAATATGTCCCAAGGAGGAACACCTCTTGGTGGTGAAGAATATCATGAGGTACATTAAAATGTGTAATTGATTGCATGTTGGTATATTATATAGGAAATGGTAAATATTTGTATGCATACTCAAATATAGATTGGGTTATAGACATTATAGATAGTAAATCCATGTATGGAGGATCCTTCTTTATGGAAAGTAAGTGAATTGGGATGCTCAATAATAAGAAATAGAGAACTTTTCTATGTTCCACTAAAGTATAAGACATTTTATATACCAAATCTTGTTCACAAATTTCATAGATGAAACAATAATAGAAGGATTTTAGAGTAGAGGTGAAGCTACCAATGGTATTCCATTATGAAAATAAAAGTGTAATTGAGTTGAAAAAGAATATGATACAACATTAATGATTGATTAATATTGAGAAAAGATATCATTTAATAAACGATAAGGTATAACAAGGAATTATCAAACTAGAACATGTGGGTTACAATCTAAAATTGTCATATATATACAAAAAACCATTGGACACACTGGTATTTGAGAATCATGGGTTAAAACTTAATGTTTAACCACCACCCTCAGCTTCAGTAGGTTTATAATTTTACCCTCTCCTCAATGTATATGAAGAACACTCTCGAACTTCGTCTCTTGAATCAGCCTAGAACATCTTATATCTACAAAAAGGTCAAAAAGGTTCATCCTTGAATATCTCACACAAGAGGAGAAATAAAGATAAGAGTCTCTTGAAGAAGGAAGAACTCACTGTGGCGATCGCAATGCAATAGGCAATGGTTGATTCGATGAACAAATGGTGTGTTAGGGGATCTGGGAAGAATCATCAGTTTTGGTTTCTCCTGGATGAGACAATGTTAGAAGAAGGGTTTTTTTGAATGAGATGTGATCCCAGTCTGATTTAATAAATAAAAATAAAAGTACACAATGTCTTAATTTAATGTACACGCCGTGTACATTCCTTAACTGGCCTCTACATTAGGTGGTCTCCAGGTCACCCCATGTGACTATATACTCCACCATTACATGGAAAATATATGACTACATGCAGCAACCAGGTACACGGCATGTACTTCTAAGTACATGGTGTGTACTCTTTAAATTTCTAGAAACTCATCTTTTTCTCAAAAACACTAGAAATAAAGATCTATACCTAAAAAGAAGATTCATATTCTTACAAACTTTTCCCCTTAAATAAATTCCTCCCCTAATTTCCCTAAGAAGGTGGCGAAGAAGAAAACTAAAACATCTCTGTCCACTGTGATCGTACATCGGCCTCCATCTCCCAAGTCTTGTCATGTACTCGCCTGTGCTGCCATAACACCCATACTAGAGGAACATGCCATCCACAGATAACATTCATGCTTCGATCAACAATCTATATAAGATTCTCTTCAAATGATGAATCCACCTCCAACTCAACCTCCTCAGGTTGAAAAACATGAGACGAGTCTCCAAATTAACGTCATAGCTGAGAAACATAGAAGACGTCGTGCCTAACCCGATACCTCTAAGGTAACTACAACCGATAGGAAACTATTCCAAATCTCTCAAAAACCTAAAATAGCCTCATGTATCTCAGTGAAAGCTTTCCCTGTATTTTAATCATCTTGTGTCCCAACCTCAGTGTGAGACTTAGGATAACCTGATCTCCGTCCTCGAACTTTAGAGGTCATCTCCATCTATTAGAATAAGACTTAGTCATGGCTGTGTAGTAGCCATCCTCTTCTAAATCAAATCTATATGTTCTATGGTCTCCCAGACAAGACGAGGTCCCACTGTAGCTGCCTCTCTTGCCTCCTGCCAATATAGGGGTGGTCAACATGTCCTATCGTACAAATCCTCATAATGTTTAATCTGAATAATTGCTTGAAAACTATTATTGTAGGAAAACTTCACCAGAGGTAAGTGCTTCTCCCAAGAACCTCAAAAATTTAGGACTCATGCTCAAAGAATGTCCTCCAGCACCTGTATCATATCCTCAGATTCGCCATTAATCCGAGGATGGTAAGCTGTACTCAGAAGTACCTATGTACCCAAGTCCCTTTGTAGTCCCTTCCAGACCCGAGAAGTAAAACATGCATCCCTGTTTGAAACAATAGAGTGCAGAACCCCATGTAAACGTAGAGTATATTGGATGTAAAACCTTACTAGCGCATTAACAATAATGGTATCCTTGATCATCAAGAAGCATGAAACCTTAGTGAGACTTTCAATGAACACCCAAACTGCATAGTTCCCATGAGGCGACATCGGTAAACCTGTCACAAAGTCCATCGTGACATTATTCCACTTCCACTCATGAATGGGTAACTACTCCAAAATCCCTACTTATCACAGATGATCTTACTTCACCTACTGATATGTGGAATACCTCACGAAAAAATTAGCAACATCTCTCTTTATACTTGGCCACCAAAATTGACTGTTTAGATCTTGATACATCTTGGTTATGCTGGGATGAATTGCCCAAACTGAAGAATGAAAATCCAGTATCATCTCCTCGTGTATGCCTACTGAAACCCATATGCGCCCATTAAAATGAAATATATCATCCTCCCCTATGGTCCACCTAGAAATAGGTTCCCCTCCCAACACACTCTCCCATAGAACTATGACTTCAGCATCAAATAGTTGCATTATTTATACTCACTCATGTAGAGTGGATGTAACTGCTACAGAAGAAAGAAGTGTATATCCCTGTCTATCATACACCTCCAAATGCATCTCAGAGAACATTTTAACAATCTACCACTCACTTCTAGCCTCTTGAACTTCTTTCATCTGAGAAATCCTTCTCAATTCAATAGCCACTATGTTTCCTTTCCAAGTGTATAGGCAATATCAAGGTCAAAGGACTGAAGGTACTCAACCCACCTTCATTATCTCAAATTTAGATCACGCTGAGTAAAGATATACTTGAGAATTTTTTTGTCAGTGAAAACCAAAAAATTCCCTCTCATAAGATAATGACTCCAACAGTGTAGAGCATGAACCACTGCAGCCAACTCAAGATCATTCATTGGGTAATTCCTCTCATGTGGCACCAACTGCCAAGACCCGTACACAACGACACGTCCCCCCTACATAAGTACTAATCCAAAACCGATAATTGAATCATCATAGTAAATAGTATAGCTCTTTCTTAGCTCTGGTAAAACTTGTATCGGCCTTGAAGTCAAACTCATTTTCTGCTCTTGAAAGGATGACTCATAAGAATCTGTCCACAGCTACTTCACACCCTTCTTAGTCAGGCCCATCAGTGGTGCTAAAAAGTGTGAAAAGTCCTATATAAAATTTCTTTAGTAACCATACAACCCTAGAAACTCCATAACTCAAAGAAGTTCTTCGGATTCTCTCATGAAACTACTTCTCTCACTTTCTCTAGGTCTACTGATACTCTTCTCTATGAGATAACATGACCTAAAAAGTGAACTTGGTCCATCCAAAAGTGGCATTTTGAGAGTTTATCATATAACTAATGCTCTCTCAGTGTAATCAAAATGATCCCAAGATGTGTGGTATGGTTGTGTCAATTGTGAGAGTTCACAATGATATTGTTCATGAAGACTACCATGAAAGAATCCAAGTATGGATGTAAAACTCTGTTCATTAGTGCCATGAAAATTGTAGGCATGTTTGTGAGACCGAATGATATAACCACATACTCATGTTGACCATACATGCTATCAGAGTCTGTAAGAGGTATATCGGATGTTATAACATGCAAATGATGATAACCATATCTATAGTCAATCTTCAAGAACACCACAGCTCCTCGAAGCTAATCAAAGAGATCATAAATCTTCGGCAAGGGATATTGGATGTTGACCGTAAACTGGTTCCTCTTCCGATAATCCACACAAAGTCTAAGGTTATTGTCCACCTTCTTCGCAAATAGGATAGAATAATTCTAAGGAGAAGTACTAGGTTAGATGAAACCCTTTTCTTATAAATCCTATAACTAATTCTTGATCTACCTTAACTATGGTGTAGTAATCCTATAAGGAGGAATGGACACTAGTGCCGCTCCTGGAACAACCTCAATAGAAAATTCTACCTCTATATCTGGAGGTAAAACTAAAAATTCCTATGAAAAGACATCTATGAAATGATTCACCACTAGAGAAAAGTCCATATATGAAGATCCTTGGTCATATAGATTTAAACTAGCAGTCTTGGCTATAACTCATCCCAACCCAGGATGCTCAGGTCCTACTCTGTATTCCTGGAAATCCCATTATCCCTTATGAATAAACGATTCACCCTATAGTGAAGTGAATCTCACCCTACAATGATAGTAGTAGAAAACAGCCTGGTAGGGGACCAACCAGTCCATTCTAAGAATGACATCATATCATATCATCTCTATGACATAGAATTCCCATAAGAAGTGACACACACCGACCTCAATAGGTAACTCCTTGCACTGATGTACACTATCCATTCTTGTCCCCAACGGAGTGTCTAGGGTTAATATAGCTATAGAAGAAAAGATATAGAGCCCAAGGCTCTCCACAACAACAACAGACATGAATCTATAGGAATTACATTTATCAAAAAGTGCAGAAGATATAACTGAGGCAACTAGAATTGTACCACTAAGTTTAGAGGGTTTGAGATCCTGCTCTTGTTGGGTCTACTCCCCTGTAAAAGTATAACATGTACCATGGATCTGCGACCAGGCTTGACCACCCTGAGCTAATCTACCCTATTGTCACTAAAATCCTGGTGATTGGTTACCAGGACCATGACATCCACCTCGACTTGAATGGACGGACGAACTCTAGTTCCCAGACCGATGAGAAATTGGTGGTCCTCCTCCTGAACAAGGAGTCATATAAGAACCCTTTTCACCAGATTATGGTGATAAAAACTAACAAAAATTCTGAATATGGACCATCTTTCTGTATGATCGTCATTCAATTGGGTCTCTTGGGATAGGTGTCCTCATAGTCCCGCTCTTCCAGCACTTGTATCATATCACCTGGATACCTGAAGAAGTATCCCACCTTCTCGGATCTCCGCACATAGACTCCCTATGTCACTTCCTACTATCAGTCGGAGGGGTACCAACTCTTCATTCAGAACCTCCCTATCTCACAGCCCTAGAATCCCTTAGACTGCACTATGTGATCAGTGCCCAGTTTAGTATAGAAGTGATGGAAGTCAACCTGATGATTTTCACATGAGATCAGATGTCATGCCTCAAACCATACTCGAACTTCCTCACCATAAATAACTCATCACCCCGTTGAATGGGAATAAGTAATTGTGTCTTTGTGAAGTGAGAAGAGTACTCCATGATTGTGAGAGTACCTTTTTTCAGATTAATGAACTCTTGGGCTCGATTGGCCCACAATGTCTCCGGGTAGAAGTAGTCATAGAAGGTATGCTAGAACTCATCCCATTCCATAACCTGCTGGTATCCCACCTGTGAGATCACATCCCACCATCTCTTGGTGGAATCCCAAATCATGTAGGTAGTGAGCTCCACCCTACACGACATGTTAATTTAATGTACACATCATGTACATTTTTTAACTGAACTCTGCTTTAGGCGGTCTCCAGGTCACCCTACATGGCCATGTACTCAGCCGTTACCCAGCCAGTACAAAGCTACCCGTGACAACCAGGTACACAACGTGCACTCCTATGTACATGATGTGTACTCCTTAAATTTCCATTAAATCCTATTTCTCTAAAAAAACACTAGAAATAAAGATACATACCTAAAAGAATATTCTAGTTCTTAAAACTTACCTCACTGATGATACAGGTTTGAGAAAAAATGGAAGCTCTTGGATTAAGGATCGAAGTTGGTTTCATCAAAGGAAAATTAAAGGATTATATATTCTTTAGGGATGGGTCTTAAATCCTAAATAAGAGAAAAACGATGAGTATGAACATAAAAGGTTTTTTTTTTGTTTTCTAAAATAAATATTAATGTTTTTACACTCAAAAAAACTATGTTTCCATAAAAACTCCTTTGGAATTGAACTATAGTTCTGGTGGTATAGGAAATTACCTCTACCTACCCCACCATAATGGTAGTGGATCCCCACTGGACATTTGATAGAAATTATACTACTAGGTAGAACTATTCCTCTACCACGATGTCTCAAAATAGTCTCCGACCCCTCTCTAACTCCTTCATAAATTTTAAACCCTAAAAAATTCATTACTATATAGATCATGATACATAAGTTAATAGAAAAAAACCCATCCAGGTTAGTGTTAAAACTTGAACACTCTGAAAAGATGGTCATATAGACTAGTGATGGCCCATGCCACCATAAAAAACATTGAATTCTTTTGTTCCCACAATATAGATGCATACTAACTATATTAGAGAAATACGATAATGATTATGAGTGACCAATTTGGATATAATGAAACCATTATTAATTAAAAATAGTGAACTTCTAGCTCTAGCTCCACTTTGAGAATTTCTATTCTATGTAATCTCCAAGAAATTACATGTATTAATCAAAAGATTTTGTACCATATCTTACTTTTTCAATATCTATATAAATTAACTTAAATAAAATCCCATAACCAAATTTTTATCCTTGGTTTCAAATATTTATGAAAATTAATATATCTTAATTTCTCATATGGATTGAAATAAAGAGATTAACCAAAAAACTCCATAAACCTTACACCAAACTCAAAAATAATTGAAATCCTATGTTAGATAACCAAAAATATATACTAATTCTCAAATATAAGACTCTTAGATAAGAACTATTTGTTTTAAAAATTCTAATATTTACTGTATAAATTTATAGACACATCATGACACATCAAGTATAGTATTAAAAAATAATGTGCCAAACCTTGCAAAAAAATCCCCACTAAAGGGAAAAAATGCTCATCTCCTATCTAAATTAACTAAAAAGTAATCTCAAACTCTTCCGACCAATTATAAATCTCATGACTAAAGTTAAAACCCTTATAAATTGATTAATTTTCATTCTAGAACTAACTCATGACTATCTTCAATGTTGTTCTAACCTTTAGATCTACCCTACAACACACCTTTTCAGGTGTTTGATACTATTTTTCATGATAAAACTAATAATGTAATTGTACTAATGGAATAAATACAATACATTAAAGAAAAATTAGACCCATGATATATGTGATGATTGTATTACAATACTATCACATCATTTACCCTATATAAACAATTACCCCATACAAAAAACATGCAAACATCATAAAATAAAACTACATGATGTGTGAATATATATCTATAATTATAATTTAGTCAATATAATATTACTCTAGTATTGATTCATAGATTATAATAGTCTTTAATTTGATCACATATCCCTTTTTAGATTCTTTCAGTCTCTATGATCGACATTACATACTATGCTCAAGTAATAAAAATTCTTTACCAACCCATGATATCATCATCGGTGCATGATCTAATATCCATACTATGACTATCACTCCTATACTTTTTTTCATGGGATAACCATGTTGGGACTCCATTTGAGCCAGTAAAAAGATTGAGTTTTCATCCCAAAATCTCAACTTCAATAGTCCATGAGTTAATGAAAATCCCCATGGCTTTAATATCCTCCAAATTGAAATAATTACCCTTTGTTATGTATTGTCAATATCACCATAAGAAACATCAGTACACATCACGACCATAACAAAAAAATAATTTACAATCAAATGAATTATATAAAATATAAATATAGGGAAAAAATAAAAGAAACCTCATAACCAATAAACACTCTAAAAAAACCCCAGTATAACTTAAAAATAGTATAATGAAAAATATTTCTACCGCTATGTCTCTTAACAAGATTCCCATGTTGTGAACTATGGACACTCAACACTACTGATTATATCTATAAGACGCCTCCTTAAAATGTTCATGTGTTTTTGTAAATGAATCATGATGTTACAACCATGAATGATGTAAAATAATATAATAAAAAATTCATCTTTATGTAAAGTAAAATAATCCATATTCTATCCCCATGACTCAAGAATGTTTAACTCCCCAAATCCAAAAACAATATATAATTCACACCAAGTAATTATAATACTAAATGATAATTATAAACTGAGTAATAGTCCACTCATAGAGACCTCAAAAATAAACCACGTTGAGAAAATCTCCTCCATTATGAACCTCATTGTAAGATATCCAACTAGGAACCAACAAATATTGAATTTTCTAAAAAATATTTACTGGTATGATGTATATCTATGGGGACTCTCAGAGTTACTAGACTACTAAGACAAATGAATCTACCCACCTAAACCTACACCATCTTCTATTTAATGACTAGGAAATTATCCACCCATCGTCACTCTTATTATTATTGATTTTAAACCCACGCAGACTCTTCCCACCCCAACCTAAATTATCAACACTATATGAAACAAAAATACTAAAAAACAACATCAGTAATATGATCATCATAATTTAGTTTCATTAATAGTTTTATACCCTTACCATTAATTACATCTCATATGTAAGCCAATCCTACACACATATATAAATAGGTTATATTAATTTAGTAACCATATCATGTAATCTCACTACAATACCACCTAGGTCTTCTAAAATCTAGATTTATTGGATTCAAATTTGATTTATAAACATTCCTCATATACTAGTAATTTACAAGATCCATTTTATCTTTACTTACCATATCCCATCAAGAGTCCCCTTTAAACATAATCTTATCACCCACTACATAATTTATGATCATAGATCTATATAATCATATATAATAGGTTTATTTAGGAGGTTATAATAGATTCACCCATTATAAAATGTATACAATAATCCATTACGTTTAAAAATACACCTCAGTATAAATAAACGAAAATAACTAAGTGGATTGACCCCCCCTGTGTTTGATATTTCACAAACCTATGCCCCACTTAGGATGACCCATGGAGAAGGTGTAATGACCTAACCCAAGAAGCCTAGAGCTGATGCATTATTTTATTATATTGACATGATTATAAGGAATCAAATCCTGAAGGACCAACCGTTCTAGCAATTTTGGAAAAATTATTACATACATGATACCCATATTACACTGGGAGAATAGAAAATAAAACATGATAAATAAGAAAATGAAATGAAAAAAATCATTGAAATATTATTCAAATATTTCCTATTAATAACCTGAGGAATGAAAAAAATAAGGGTGATCTAAAAATATATGTAAGGGTAAGTATAATAGAAGAAATAATCATTCAATGGGAATAAATCAACTTGGAATGGTAAATAACTAAGAACAAATTCCATTCAAATAACTAGATATGGTACAATCAATATGGAATGGTAAGTAACTGAAAGACATGCCATTTACTCAATAAACTAAGAATGAAATAAATCCATAGAAAATTGAAAATGAATAATAACATGGATAAATAATAAATGTGTCTGGATTATGGAAATTCTTAATTATTAAACTCCACGTCTCCTAGGTACATAGTAACATTACTGTCAAGACATTTCATAAGATGGTTTATAACATATCGGGTAAAAAACTTTATAAATTTTCCAAATGATTCATCTCATGAGACTATAAATTCATTGCATGGATATATAAAAATCAGATCCCACCCATTTTTTAGCTTTCTAAATAATGCTTCATACATCGAATAATCTATTTAATTCAAGAACAAGGTGCCTTATCCAATATCCATGTTGAATAAAAGATCTGGATTTATCAATAACTCTCCAGTTAATCGAATAACTATAAAATTGGCCACAATATATAAAAATGGTATATGGTATAGGAAACAATAATATCCATTTCATGAGAATATTTACATTTAAGATAAAATTATCATAATGATGTGATTTTTTCAAGAGAAATTTAATAATCACAAAAGAAAGTGACATTGCAATGATAAATTTTACCACTTGATAATTTTTAAGTCAAACCCCCTTGGATTAGGTAATTCAAAGTTAAAATTTTAAATAGCATGAAGATAAAATAATTTATGTTATTATATATCCAAATGGGAAATAGATACACCACACAGAATAAGTACGTGAAGAATATGACATTTATCTCACAAATGTAAAAAGTGAGATGAAAATACATTACATTATGCTTCCTTTTTGTTGTGTGATATTTAAACACTTATAAAATGGTTTAAATGTGTCAATAACCTATAATATAACCATAATAATATTTATTATATTATATATGATCTTATTATAATATCTTATTTCCCATTTTTTAGTAATCTTTCAATATTTTTAGTATTTCAGGTGCTAATTTCCTAGTTTTCCATGTATGTTTTGACATGTTATTTGTTGTTCAAAATACATTGATCAAACATTCATAATATCCATATTTTAAACCATTATTTAAATATCATATATATTCATTAGATATATATATATTTATAATAATACATAAAATTTGTCAATATGAAATGAAATGCACCGTTAATGAAGACAGTGGGTCATACATATGAATGAAAGCTATATTTATTTCATTACTATATTAAAAGAATAAAAATTAAATTATATATATGCATATTATTATTATTATCGTATCATATATATTTCATATTTCCCACAAATTTTTGTTGAATCCATCTTTTATACGTTCTATGTATAGAGTGAATGAATTACATCCCTTTCAGGAGCGGTAGTCCACACTTCCAGAAATTATGTTATCATATTTCCAAAAAATGGAAAGCATGAAGGTATGTGTTACATAAGAAATAAATATATATTAATAAAATTTAAAAATAATATATAATATAAAAACATTGCGTTAATCATAATTCCCCCTTTATAGTTTGGTAAAAGAAAAACAAACAATCATCGTTTCATGAGGCGGTAGTCCGTTGTACACATGAATGGTAAGTTCATTACCCATTAGATGGAAGTATGTGTAATTGTAGTTATAACACTTATAATTAAAAAATATAAGTATATTTATGATAATTAGTTTATTATATAATCATAGAATAAGAATATTTTAGGGGGTGGATAAATAAAATAAAACAAAAGTGCTAATGGAAGGATGATACCTATTCTTTGGGTAACTCTTCTTGGTTTGAACCAAAGGGAATCATCGATTGGATTTATTCCCATAGAGATTAATCTAGGATTATGGAAGGGGTTTTGGTATATTATTTTATCATAGTTTTAGCGAGATAAAATTCTTTAGAGGTGTGAATAATTTGGAGGGGTGATTGCCTTTTTATATTGGAGGATGAGTGGCATTCTTGTAAATTTTGGAAAAGGGAATTACCGCCACATTTTTTCCAAGAACTGTTGCACCAATAATCTCAAATATTATATCCAAGGGATAATTGGGTATAAATATGGACATAAAATGTATTTTGGACACGTTTATAGTATGTTATGTCTCATAAGTTTAAGGTTTAGTCCTTTGTTAACTTAATTTTCTCTCAATCGCTGTAATTAATTTTAATCACTTTCAACAATATTTTTTGTCAAAAATATTATTGAAAAACATATAAATTAAAAATTATTATTATAAAAAATATTTAATCCATTTTTAAAAATTACAATCACGGAATTGGTAGAAATTAATTTAAATATAATCCCACAGGCAGGACAACAATATAGGGTTTTAAAGTAAAAATGTTCCAAATATTGCTATGTTATTATATCCAATTTCAAAATGAAATTGATTAAAATAACCTATATTGGATTTATATATCTAGAATTTAGCTAATTAATATTTAAAATAAAAAAAATTTAATTTAATCTTATTAATAAATTATAAAAAAAAATTGAATTAAAATTCACTACTTTTAACAATTTATTAAAAAATTAAACTTCATAGAAAAGTTCCAAAAATTCACCCTAACCAAATTTTTATAATTATATTTAAAAAATAACTTTTATAATGCCATATTAAATTTTAAAATACAACAAAATTCTTATTTAATATTAGTATGACATTAAAATTCGGTAAAACTTGTTTTATAAAAATATAGGTTTTAAAGTGTAAAACTGGTTTATTAAATATTATTTGTCTATAAAATATATTAGAAAAATTTAAAAATATTTTATTGGATATGTTATATATAAATTTAATATATAAATTCTATAAAAGTGTTATAATTTAATTTACTATGTAAAATAGGACTAAATTGTGTTTGTTTAAACTAGGTGTTGTGTTCATTGAAAACTTACACAATATTGCATGTTTTTCAAGGTATTGAAAAATAATAATTTATGAAAAATAAATTATATTTATGTATTGAGTTTTTACATTATTTCTTCCTATAAAAAAATTTCCTATAAATTTTAGGGGTAATACATTCTAAAAATATGTGGGCAGTTCTCCTTCATAGAATCATATGGTTCCCATATTGCTTCTTCTATTTTTGTGATTTATCCAATGTAACTTTTCTAGATGAGTCATCTGGTTACTCAATAATTGTTATTAGGTATCAAGAATATAGATTAATTCTTAATAGTAATAAAGGTCAGGTTCTAACTCTATTTCATCAGATTTGAGAACATGCGTTGGGCCTGGCATGTACTTTTGTAGCTTAGATATATAGAACACATCATGTACCTTTGAGATATTTTTTGGAATTTTCAAATGATAAGAAAAAAATCCAAATCCTTGAAGAATTTATAATGGTCCTATGTACCCAAAAATCATTTTCCCTTTCCTATCAAACCTTATAACACCCTTATATTGAGATAATTTAAAGAAAACGTGATCTCCCACTTGGAACTCTAAATCCTTCCTAAAATTATCAGCATAACACTTTTTAATACATTGAGACACATTAATATGCGCTTGAATATACTTTAAATTTTTCATTATGTCATTAACAAGTTCTAGTACTATGAGTTTACTTTTACTAACTTCATCCCAACAAGTTGGTGTATGACCTCTCTTTCTATATAATTCTCAAAATGATATCATTTAATTACATGAATAGAAACAATTATTATAGGAAAACTCTACCAAGGGCATGTACTAATCCTAGATACCTTCAACTTCAAGTGATAATGCGCTCAAAATGTCATCTATTGTATGAATTATTCTTTTATACTTTCCATCAGTTTGATGATAGTAGGAAGTGCTGAAATTAATCTTAGTATCAAGAGCCTTCTAAAGACTTCTGCATAATTTTGTTGTAAAGCAGGGATCCCGTAAAGAAATAATTGATAGAGGTTTTCCATGAAGCCTTAAAACTTTGTTAATATAGATTCTTCTGAGGTTGACAAGATGAATTTATTCTCTTATAGTAAGTAAATTTGTAGATTTTTTTGGGTGGTCAACGATACCCATACTGCATCATTCATTATAAGAGTCTTTGATATTCCCATGAAAAATCCTGTAGCAAATTCATCCAATTTTCACACAATAATATGAAAAGGTTTTAGTATTATTTTAAGATGTTGCATTACAACTTTCACTTGTTGAAAAACTAAACATATGGACACCTAAACAACAGTTTTTCACTTCATTTCATCCAACCAAAAATGTTCTTTCAAGTCCCTTAACATATTTTTCTACAATGGTGTATTGATACATTCAAGAAATGTGTATCATCTAAAAACAAATTTCTTAGCATAGGTGTGGAAGGAACACATATCATCTTTCCAAACATTAGAACACTATATTCACAAAAAATTTATGCTAATTTTTTTTCATTCACACATTTAATTTTCTTCTAAAAGTTCTCATCATCAGGTTGAGAATTATTTATCTTCTCTAGTAAATATGGTTTTAATATAATTTGAAAAATTATGGATTTCTACCCTTATAATTTTTTTTTTGATATTTACAATATCCATGAACATATAATACATATCAATCCTCATTTTGGTTAGAACTCCATAATCATTTCTTCAACATGAACCTGATACCTTATTTTCTTTGCCTTGGTGGATGTGTATTAAACAATCATAATCCTTGAGTAGCTCGATCCATCACCTTTGTCTCATTTTCAACTTTTCTATGGGAAAATGTATTTCAGGCTTTTATAATCTATTTATATCTCACATAATTCACCATAAAGATATTGTCCCCATATTTTTAAACTAAATATCATAGCTTCTAACTCAATTTAATGGGTTGGATAGTTATATTTGTGAGTATTAAATTTCCTTGATGCATATGAAATGACATTATCATATTTTATTAAGACACAACCAAGTCACTTAATCGATTCATAAATAAATATGAAAAACCCATCACTTATAGATAGATGAGTCAAATCAGAGTATTGTATATTATTCTCTTTAGTTCATAAAATAATTCTTCACCATCCTTTTTCCAAACAATCATAAACCCTTTACTTGTAAACTGGTTTAATGGGTTAGCCAATTGAGAATTTTTTTGAATGAATCGTCGATAGTAACCTTCCAAACCAATGAAACTATGTACCTCGATTATTCTTGTTGGATTAATCCATTCTATGACTACCTTTTTTTTCAGGATCAACTGATATTCCATCGTTATATACAATATAGCCAAGAAATGAAACTTCTATAATCTAGAAATTTCACCAACTAAATTTCTCATATAACTTTTCAATTCTAAGAGTCTTAAAAATGACCCACAAGTTATTATCATATTTCTCATAGAATTTAGAATACACCAGAGTATCATTATTTAATACCACAAAAAAATCATCAATATATTCTTTAAATAGTCTTTTGATTAGGTAAAAAAAATAAAGGGTGCATTAGTCCATTCAAACAGTATTATTTTAAACTTTTAATGTTCCCAGCTCATCCAAAAATATCTATTTACGATTTATTTCTTCTTCACTCACAATTGGTGGTACCTAAAATTTAGATTAATCTTTGAAATATATTAGTCTCCATGATGTTGATGAAACAAGTCATCAATTCAAGGTAGAAGATACATGTTATTTATTTTAATAGCATTGATTTCCCTATAATCAATTCACAACCTCATGGATCAATATTTATTCTAAACAAATAGAATAGAGTATCCCTATAGTGAAACACTAGGGCGAATAAATACCTTATTAACCAAATCTAATAGTTGTTTCTCTTACTCCAATAATTCCACAATGGACATTCTATGGAATTATTTTATATTAGCCTTTCCTGAGGGATTAAATCAATTGATAATTCAATATTACACTCTAGGAGATATCCAAGTAATTTCATAGGAAATAAATCAATGTATTCACACTCAATCCGTACATCCTCAATTTAATGATTATATTGTTCATCACTATATGTTATTTTCTCTTATTACCCAAGAATTTAATTTAGTAGAGCTAATAGGGGTGGATATAGATAATAATTAAGTGAGGAATATTATTCTTTAAAGATCATAGATTCTACATCTATATCACCAATTGAAATTCCCTTTCTCTTTTAATTTTTTCTTTCATTATATTTCGGAATCCAATCCATACCAAGGATTATATCAAGGTAAAACATTAGTGTGATTACAAGGTTAGAAATTAAAGTATGTTTATGTGTCATAATATGGGATTCCCAACACATTCTTGTTACAATGAGATCTCTCTATGGTGTTTTGTCTGAAAACACTCTTATTAAATTAAAAGGGAAATGTATAATTTTTTTAGAAAACTAGGAAGATATAAAATAGTTTGATGATCCCTAATAAAAATGGCACTGGATAAATTTAAACATGGGATTAATGTACTGGAAACCACATCATTTGGTACTTAAACCTATAATTTAGTGATCACATAAGCTTGTCTATCTCCCCTTCACCACTTTTGCGGTAGATTACCCTAATGATTATAGAATTTAGTTTCATAGTTTCCTATCTCCTTGCAGTTATAACACTGAATATATGTATTTTTCGTCTTCCCTTTACATCCTTTAACATGATGATACTTTATCCACATTTATTAAAAAAACCCATCCCCTTAAGGCATTTTCCAGGGTGATTCTTTTCAATGTTCTCAAATGATGTGACTTTTTTTCATCTTTATCTTTTTTTGATGTATTCCCTTTATCTTGGATCTCATTAGATCATTTATTCTCTGGGTTTCCCTTGTACATGTTAGAACTGGATAATTCATTCTATGTTTTTATAAAATATAAAACTATATGTTCATATGATAAAAAATTCTAAGAAACTAGTGCCCTTCAGAGATAAGGCTTAATAAACTAAAAAAGTGATCAATATTACACTCAGTCTTGTGCATATAATTTTTTTCATACCTGGATAACCTTGTAGAGGTATCTTCATAATCTGGAACACATTTTTCATACTTTTTCTTTAAGCTAATGAGCATTCTTTTTATCTCAATTTATTGATCATGAGGGAAGTATTTGTTAAAGAATTTATCATTAAAAGTTCTCTATTATAGGAGTTATATTTATTCTTTCTCTATAGTATTCTAGATCATAGACCACCATTGATCATCATCACATTTGAGACAATACACCTCAAGTGTAACCTTTTCCATTTCACTGAATCCCAAGGCTACAAATATATTCTCCATACTCTTAATCAAATTCTCACCTAAAATTGGATAAGTAGTCCCACAAAACAATGGGGGATTCTGTCTCATTAAGTGATCAAACATAGGTGATTCTCTCTATAGAACATGTTACTCTACTCTAGAAAGGATATTTGTAATAACCTGATTACGTTTCCCTAGTATAACCATAATTTTCTCCATTCCAATACCTTATGTACTGGTTTCCCCAGCAATTATTCAGTTTTTACATGAACTTTCATACATGAATACAAGTGAATAAATCATGAAAACCACGACAAAAACCCTCCCATAATGATGAAATTGATCTAAATAACTCACCAAAATATAAATAAATAAACCTAAAAAATATAATAATTCAAATACATGTATAAGGGGTTTTGATTTAATAATTAATGTATCTAATATTGTTATCAAGGACATTAAAGTGAAAAATGAATTTTGACATATGGTAAGGGGACTCTCAAACCCAACTCCTTTTCTCTGGGTTATTAATCTTTCATGCTAAATTAGAATTTGGTTATTCTTTTATTATCCATTAAATATAATTTAATTATCCTTCACTTTTCGTTTTTAGGACATATATGTTTCTAAATATAATTTTATGAAAAATAAAAAAAATTCCAAATGAATATTCTTTTCAAAACACATCTCGACTCCCCTTTTGATTGTTTCTTCTTTATCGAAGTGTGATGATTCTTATACCAAATGTGTTTCCATTTCTCATTTGGAACATCATTATTTATTCATGAATGTATGAATTATGAAATGAAACCCACTCATTTCATTGTCTTATTATATATGTATGATTGATATATGTTTTATTTGGAATGCATGATTATGTAAATTTTATGATGTGAAGGATGCACCGAGAATTATATAGTTCTCCAATTCATTGGTAAACTTGATTTATCTCATGAGATGATGTGTAATATGAATGAACATGATTTAAAATTTGTTCAAAATGGTTATGTTTTGATTATGAACTTATGTTATGTGTGGACATGATTCTAGCTTTGTTTAAAACTATGTGTGGTATTTTACCACTAAGACATGATGTTTTATTTTCATACATTACCACATTCCATGCCTTTATCTAATTATTCATATCATTATTATGATGATGATAATATGATTATTTTATGATGATGTTGATAACACAAACCCATGATATATTGATTCACATTCATATCTATATTCGTACATGAATTTTATCTTACCCATTTTATTTGATGTATATCCTCAGGTGACCAAATGTACTAATGAGATCATGAAATTTTAAATAATAAATAAGATAATTTTAAATAAAGTCTTATGTTTTACTATGCATAAGTGATGTATGTTACCAATTTTTCCAACATCCAAAACCATTAGATCTTGGTTTGGAAATAATTTTATATTATTTACCTTTAGAATGTTGTTGTAGCTATGTTATGCATGCAGTTTCTCTATATACAGATGAATATATCTATGATTTTCTCTCTATATACTATGGAATTTCTCATGACATATAAATTCTTTCATATATTCTTTATTATTGAGTATTGATTACTTATTTTGTAACATTATTTCAATTATTATACGAAAATCCCATGATTTTAATTATATTGAATATACTCTTTGATAATTTTTGTTCCTTTAACAATGATATTTCTTCATTATCATAAGAAATTCATTATGTTACTTGAATCTTTTAACATTATTTGTTTACTTATGTTATGTTTTCCTTCATTTAATACATTGTTTATATTTTTTGTGTTTTTTCTTTTTTATATATTTTTCTCTCCTAATTTTGTTTTCAAATGGGTTTTTATTTAAATTAAACACTAGATATTTGAATGAAATTTATCATTTTCTTTGGTTTATTTTATTTTTATACCCTTTGTGCATGTCTCTTGATGTTTAATTATTTTCATGTTAGATATGTATAGATTATAATATCCATCTCTTCGTCTCTTCTTATGTCTGAAATTATTTATTTTTATATAGATGGATGTACAATGTGTAGATGAACCATAATTTTATTTTATCATTTATAAGTTTTATAATTTGTTATTGTTCTTGTTTTATATTTTATGGGCCTATTGTTTTTATAGTTTTAATTTTTTATTCAATGTATAGAGGTGGATTAAAGAGATATTATATGTTGTCACTATTATTTAGTGATATTTTAAACTGCAATGATATTTCTTAAAATCAATTTAGTGGTGGTTGAAATGGCCCTTATATATTATTATGTTCAGTAGTGGTTAAAAAGGAAACTAAAAAAATTCAAAATATTTCCCAAAAATAACCACTATATTTTAGAAACCAACTATTTTTCGAAGCCATCTCTAACATTAGTGTAAATTTTAGAAAATAATCATAGAAACATTTGGTGGTGATTTAAATTACTATAAAAGAACTACCACTTGAAATATATTCTATTTTAGTTTTGCTTTTTTGGAGAGGACCCCCAATTTATCTACAATTATGTGAGATTGGATGCATGACCGTACGAGATTGAAAAGGTTAGTGATGGATTCATTTCACATGATTTGTGCATAAAATTAAAACTATGACCCTAGAACATGTGAGTGAGGTTAAAGGGAATTGGAATCTTCATCATGGGCTCATGGTTGGCTTATGGTTTGGAAACCTTTCAGTATAAATATGTTACCCCTTTTGTAAGGGTAGAATTATAATTTTTCCATGAAATGTTATTAAATTCCTTTTTTCCATACTTTTCCTCTAAAATAGAAATCCTCCTTGTTTATCCTCCAGGTGATCTCCCTACTCCTCTACAAGGGATCAATATAACTCATCTATCTAATCTATAATTTAAATTTTGTGGTAACATTGAATCTGAAAAAATATTCTCCTCAATCCTTGTTCTTCTATTCATCATTTGGATTCCCATATCGTGTTTTATTTAGTGTGAGTTCATTTTCCCTATTCTAAAGGAATTTTTCTATTTGGGAGTTTTCTCATTTTCTTATTTAAATTAAAGGTTGAATTTGGACATGTGGTCATCCCATGACCTAAGGTAGGTGGTATATCAATCTTTTCCAAAACATTTTGTATTTATCATAGCTTTGGTCTGTGATCTACATGTTAGAAAATTATGTTCAATGATATAATTTGTGTTCCTAATTATTTAAAAAATTAAACCATCTTCAGAAACTCATATATACCATTATAAATTTTTTGGATTATTCCAAACACATGGAAAAAACACATTTTGATGTGTTGGATTATTTTAATTATTTTATAAAATTGTACAATTGAACCCAAAATTTCCAAAGAGGTTAGATTATCACCAGAATGGATTTGACTTACCTATTAAATTTTATAACATTGTTTAGAAGATTGAAATGGGTATCAAGTACATGAATCATGTTATATGTATTAATTTTAAATTATATAAATTGAGGACCATTGGTTAAATTGTGTAAATTGATTACTCAGGCATAGAGTTAATTCCCCATGTTATTAATTTTTTATGAGTATTCCATTACTATTGGATGTTGAACAACGAACAAGGGTTTTGTTGGGGATGGAGTTTCACACTTCCTTACTTTGGGTGTTGAGCATGAAGTCTCATAGTATTAAAATTTTATTTAGGTTATGGGAATGACATTACATATTCCTTGATATTGGGTCTTGGGAATGACAAATCACGCAACCATCAGAAGTGACATGCATGATGTCATGCATTCATATGAGATTATGGGATCATACCCTTGCTGGATTAATTGGCATATAAGACTAGTTATATGTTCTAGAGTTACTCCCTAGGTCCAGATAGCACCTAGTATCAATGTATTTTGCTATAAAAATCCCCACATATAGTGTGAATAAATAAGTAAAAATATTATATTATATATATGTATATATAAGATTATTATATATATATATATGTTTAGTGATTAGACTAATAATATCTTACACCGAATTAGGTAGATCCGGCCAGGTTTCCTAGAGAAAGCAGATCTAGATGGTGTTTATTTTTTAGCAGTGTGTATATTTTCGTTACTTGCACACTGATATTTCCATGTACACTGGATGGATTATTTATAAACACATTCAATGGTGGGATAATTATTTTTACCTCACACCCTACATGGGTCACCATTGGTACCCATGTTGACTTTACATCTTCATTTATTGATAGTTGCATGTGCTTTGCTATAGATGGTAGTTATTTTACATATATATTAGAGTATGGGAGCAGAGGACCAATCATGTAATCAAGATTCTAGAGGTTTATTATTTATTATTTTTTATATTTTTTATAGAATTGTTTATAGGAACTTCCCATATATCCCTTGTTTCCGTTTTTATATCATCATTCCATTAAATCATCTTATATATGACTTAGCCTATGAGATCTTGATTACTATTACTATTTCTTGGTTATTTATGCTTTTTTCATTTGATTATCATTTTGTTTTTGTTGTTTCACAAATCTTATTTTTAATTCTATGATTTTTATATATTATATTGGATTTCAACTCTTATATTAGAGTATAGTCTCTCCACTGTACCACCTAGGAATATCACTACTTGTTAGAAGCCTCTAGCATACAAGGAGGCACACATTAAGCCATGTGACCCAATATATTGGGTCACTATTTCAGGGGATCCTGGTTTAGGAAATTAAAATAATTATTTTCAAACTATTAACTATGATTGATTTCTTGATCAAAATAAAATGAGATGAAATCACTAATTGATCTATGATAACCCAAATAGAATCAACCACTTTGAGAGATAAAATTATTTTTAAAATAAAATTCAAGGATATATACTCATATATATATTCCTAGGTATCTATGGAATGAAATAATAGATTTAGAACATAAATTTTATATTTTATCTACTAATACACATGTTATCTGGATACAAATAGGGAAAATAATTTCTCTACCCTTAATCAATAATTTTTATTCTTTAATGAATCATAAGTACTTTCAATTGAATTATGTAACACCAATGGTGAACTCTAAAACTCATATAATATTTATAATAAAAAAATATTAGGGGAGAATAACTTCTAATGAAATAAAACTAATTGTCCTTTATCATTAATCTATCCATGAAAAACATTATTATTTACTATGTGGTCTATTTACTCATTTTACTCATGGTACCCAAAGTTCGAATCCTCAACATACGGTACTAAAAACCTATTCACCGCCATCAGATAAATACATGAAACAACAATATTCTCTTAAAATACATGATAAAAAGATTATAACAACATTATAGATTTACATTATTAAATTTCTTATTAAAAAATTACATCATAAGACTCTAAAATTGAAGAATTAAATTTTATATTACACTTACCTGTAGTTATTATATCATAATCCAATAATACACCATAGGAGGCTATGAATTGGAGTGAAGAAACTTCATCCATTCATTAATGAAATGGGATATTATCATTATATTAAAAATGAAAAATTGAACCGGAAAATTAATCAAGAAAAATTAGGATAATGATTAAACTAATTTCCATTCTTCACCTACTAATGAAATCTTCAAGGAGTGCATATAAATTATGTGTTGATATGTCTATTGGCAACTAGTTCAATAGTATATGATTATAACTTTAGTATCATTTCAATACCAAGGTCAATTTCTTATTCCTATATTATACTCATTACTTTATAGAGATATTAATAATATATTTTTAATACACAAGTTAATGCTAAAATATTTCAATAGAAAATTCAATAAAAAATAATAATTGTGTTCTAAAAGATAATATTCTCCTATATAGAAAATCAACAGTATATATTAGTTTGATCATAGTAGAATAATCATTACCATAAAATCAAGGATATTTATATCTATCTAATCATTAATATTCATTTATGAGTTTCCTCTTTATAATATATGTGATTTCATTTGTTTTCTTACATAGAATATTCTCAAAATTAGATCATTTTTGAATTAGAAATTAGAAATTAAAATATGGTATAATTTTTTATCTAAATTAAAAATAAGAACATGATTATTATTCTATTCAATTCAGCATTAAATTCAATTTTTATAGTGAATGAATTTCATCTAACTAACAAACCTCTAAGATGAATCCACATTTGGACTGTTGTTTGAATACTATTTAAATAAAGCCTTAAGAAATCACACACTATACTGTGTGATGATAAAATTGTTTCAACCTAACCATTTTTCAACTTTATGGATGGTTGTAGTGTGGTGAACATCCACATGATGAAATATCCTATATTTTTTGAAATAATATCCCAACTATCATGCTATGAAATATAGAACTAAAAAATCCTCTAACATGATTGTTTAATCCTTACGGTGTAGAATACTTCCTATCTATTATAGCTGTGGTGTGGTCTATATATCAACAATATAAAATCCTATAAACTATAATTATTTATTCAAATTCTCCACACCACCAAAAAAAACAACCTCAAAAACATAATTATGATTCTATAGTTTGGTAATCATTTCATAGATTGAGGAATTAACTCTATATGTTTTTTACATGGACACCTAACTTACTACATAACTTTAGTTTCTAAAATCCCAAATCAAAACTACTTTTTTTGGGTGGGATAATTGATTTCCATTTACATGATATCAATTAGTAGTAAAATATATTAGGTCCCTTCCAGTCTTGGTGGGTATGTGCTTCCACGAATGATTTTTATGTCCATCGTGTTTCCCTATATTGTGTTCATTCCATCTTTTCGGTGTTGACCCACACTAGGCACTCCCCCTTTTCCACCCTTCTCGACACTTTAGTTGAGATTAGTTCTTCCTCATGATGTATCCTCACTCACACAATACTGCATGTCTTTTCCCATTCTTTCACACATTGAACATTTCTATGGAATAACTAGGTTTTATGGTGTGAAATTCTAGAGACTCTATATATAATAACATATATATCTTTTCCAAATTATTAAATAACAACAATGGACGTCATGTAGTCTAGTTCCATATGTATTAATTTCAACCTTCATATTTCAAAAATTTAAATTCATTCCAATGTCAACTAACATATATAATATAAAAGTACAAAATATATTGACAACAAATATATAGAATAATAACATTTATTTCCAAATATATCCCAATTTGGATTTTCTCTTCAATTTTCAATGCTCCCAAATATTCTTATTAACATAAGAAAAAATTTATTTACACTCTCCCATAGAGAATAAAATATTAAGGATTATTTATCTTTCCACTACTCTGTATACCGATAGAGGGTCATTAATAAAATATATAATATTATGTTATAAATAGTTAGATATAAGAAAAAGGATAAAGTATCAAGTAATTTTAATGACCCCACCTCTAATAGAACCCCTCTCATTCCAATAATAAAGAGAAAGGATTCTCCCACTTAGTTTCACCTTCAAAAACCCTTAGGTTGGTGACTAACACCAATGATATATCATACATATATAGGAGGAATTATCCTCATCTATCAGAGGAAAATACATAAAATTACACTAAATAATCACAATGAAAGGTAAATAATCCACAATATCATATAAACAATGGCCATCATGGTTGAATTCAGAACAAATATAAATGTTTCCAAAATAAAATAGTTCCAAAAAAATTTTATGGATGTAACCATAACAACTCCAATATCCAAGAAAATATAGTAAATAAAATTAACAATGCCCTCTTAGAAATATAAAAATAGTTTATATAGATTGTGTTAGCATTATATGTTTCCTCCGCATGGTCATACCCAAGGTCTCTCATGAAAAAGGGATAAGTGAATACTAATGCCCTTGTGGAATAATAGAATAACCTACTAGCACATATAATAGTGAACTAATTTCTACCCCATCCTCAAGAAGGCTCACTCCACTAATAACACATCTTGTAATAGTAAATTGATATCATAATAATGTAGAAAATGAACTCTATAAAAACTTCTCCACTGGTTTACCACTCTCGTACAATTTTAATACATCATTTAATCATATCCATTCCATATCCACAATTGGTATGACCAACCATATATCATGTCTCATGGAACTATCCTCATATAACATTTTCAAACACTAACTGCATACCACATATCACCTAACTATAGTAGTAGGGTATCATGAACTTGTAGGACATGATCCTCATTTCCAATTCCTACAACACATCACTTCTAACCCTTATCTAATTGTCCATCAATGGTATCAATAGAATCTATTATTGATGGGAGATTAGGGAATATATGTTGTCAAGAATTTGTATCCTACCCATCAAGGATATTAGATAAACCCCAAGGGTATCCTGGTGGAGATAAGGTAATTTTTCTTGAGTGGGGTGCATAAGAAAATCATAAGAGAATTAAATTATATATTAGTCACGTATAATACCACTATTATATGTTCACATAGGAGAAAATGAAAAAACCACCATTAGGATACTACCAATATCATTCCACCAGGTACTACCTCTAATATAGAACAATTAACCACAATAATCACAAAATAGGCTACAAACAATGTTAAATTTCCAATTATTTAACATAATTATTCATCTACCAATATTTACCCATTTAATTATAAATTTAATTTCACACCAGGGATTTATTTAACCCATAAAACATCATTATATAAGCTGATATTATTCCATTTCTACTGAACAACAACCGAGTAACTTCCACATCAATCCACCGCTTAATAAACCAAGACTCTAATACATAAATAAACATTTCCACCCAGTAACACACAACCAAGGCCACAGAGTATGTCACAATAAAGGACATCGAGCCACACAAATGAACTCAACTATATAATATTCAGATTTAACGTTTCCATCTCATTTAAAAATACTAAGTACTTAAAAATTTAAAGGATATTCTCATATTAAGACAACACTAAAATTCATAATTCTAGAAAAATAATATTTTATGAGATAAAAATAAAAAATATCAAGTAATATTTTTAAAAACATATGCATCACACCATCCCCTTTAAATTTCAATAGTACATGTTATTATCTATAATATTATAATTCTAACCAATTACCCAATATAAATAAAATGAATTATAATCTCATATATTCATAAAAAATTAGGGAAATCAAATCATCGACCTTAAAAGAAGCATTTTGAATCGATGTACATAAAAACATAAAGAGGTGATGAACTACTGGGACACAATTACTGAAGGGATCCTAAATAAAATTTGTAGCACAATGATGAATCATAAAAATCAAAATCCAATAAATGCACAACTCCAATTAACATCTCCATTGAAAAACTTATGAACAGACAAGGAGGGACTCAGAGATAAAGAGAAGAATAAATCTCCTATAATCACTGATATCGATTCAATAGAATCTAAGGATGAACACCAAATAATAGTGGATATCATGGATCCTATAATTCCTTATGGATATCTTGAAATAAAAAATAAATAATGGGAGATTGAGAATTATTTTAGGTTGGATGGAATTTATAAACAATATAGAAATTGTTGTATTTATGATGTGAATTCCTAGATCATGCTGTAAACCTTATATAGTTCACATCATTAAAAAAAGGATGTTGATCTAACAAAAATGAGACAATTTTCACATCATGGATATAAAATTTTATGTCATGAAACATTCACATCGAAAACCACTAAAAAATCCACCATGAACATTCACATCAGGAACTACATGTCATGATCTGAACTAAAACCATGGAAAAATTATAGAAATATGGTATCCTATGTCATAAAGCCACCCAATGAAACATTATTCGCAATATAAACTAGTGATTCATGTCACAAATCACCACATTTGGTTGTATATTCAACTCTATCTCTTAATTTCATTTCCTCAATCCAATATTATGGCTCCCAATACCCAAAAATCATAATGTAATGGGACGGGAGGGTATAAGACAGTATATTAGATACTTATCCAAATATTTATGAAATTTAGAATTAAAAATTATTAGAAACAGAGATAACCAATATCTAGAATCCACCAGATTTTCCCTCTCATGATACCTTTTATAAAAGGATTAAACCATACATAAAACCAAAATAATATTATCTCTAAACATGATAGTGGGAAGTAAAGAAACCATCACAAAATTATAAATTCAAAACATACAAAACATTATGTAACAAACAAATCCAGGTACTGTGAACACATATATTACTCTCACCCCTATTTTATCTCATCTTGGCCAATATGTTTCAATAACACTCATAATACAAGGACAAAAAAACCCTCCCAGTAACTTGAACCACATTAGGACCCAAAACTACCGCCTCCCCATTCTCGGTCAAGATCATTGGTGAAAACATGGCCTTTAAAGTAGTCCTTTAAATAGGTCTATAATTATGGATTAGTGATTGTTTTTCTTATAATAAAAATAAAAAAGGTTGATGTATCACCCATGATGCATAGAAATCCCAGAATTATGATCGTAGTATATGCTCCTATATTTGAATATTTTCCTCTATATATTTATTAATAGGAGGCATACTGTAGTGTTAATGATAATTGAGATATATTTTTTTCAATACGATAGTAACTAATTAAGTAAACTAAGGGTATTAGTTCGAAATTTTTTTCCTAGGATCAATATGAAATCTCACAACATCATCTAAAAAACTTCTCAGTAGAGATACTACAGAACCTGACCCTAGGATTTACATAAAGTGTACGGATTTCATCAATAGATCCATGATCACCTCAATAGAATCACATCCCCTGCCCTCTAATATTGGGTTACCACATGATTAAATACATCAATATTCCCCCACCATTCACTAAAAAAAATAGAATAGTCATATAAAACCACCAGGTACATGATGTACTACCTTAAATAGTTGGAAGACTAAGTATCTCATCAAAATATCTACCCTTGATATCTTTATTTTTTCCATGATAAATTCCTCCCTAATCCATTTTACATCATAAATACACCATGTTCCATCAAAATAAGTGATATATGAAACTCAAAAATGGATCCCTTATGAACAACTAAGTGGAAGAACATCCTTCACTATAGTATAGAATGATGTTAACCATTCTATGACCATCCCTCGTAGGAAATACTATAAATGTCTTGATCACACATCACCTCTACATATTAGTCTCACCACGAACTCTACTACACATGTTTCAAAAAATTAGGCTCTTCAATAATATAGAACAATTATACGTATCCAAAAACCAGAAATTTTTTTGAGATAAAAATACATTAACTCCTCAATCACCCTCTATAAATCCTAAAATTCTAAAACGACTCCTATGACTTTCTTTGTAGCATAAATTCCATGAAGTTTACCATTACATATGTATAAATGATCTCAAAATCATAATGGGGGTAAAACTATATACACCAGTGTAGGAATATATTTTTTCTATGAAGATAAAAGAAATATATTTTGAGTTTTTATCCATGAGGACCCCAAAACATTCCTTGATGAGGTAATATTTTAATAGAAACATGGAAAAAACAACACTACAATCTTTTGATCACAAATGGCATAGTAACTCTGATGAGGGAGAAACTACTAGGACCTAATGGATATCCCATCCCAAAGTTTAATAGAGATGCTTCACAGAACATAGCGTGGAGAACCATAGAATAGATAAAAAAATCACAGAATCCTAAAAAATCAATGGATTGGGGCACTATTTTGATACACCATTAGATATTTAAATGGTGATTGACACAAATAAGTCCAAAATAATTCACATCCTATCATAAAATGTTATATTAACAAATATAAAATATATGATAAATCTCATATAAAACATTGATAATAAAAAAACAATGAAATATATGAACCTCTATGACATTCTTGAGTGCTTCTTAGGATATAACTGCTTTAGTCTTAGTCAGGCCCATCACTAATCCTATATAGGACACCAAATTTCCATATACATTCAACTCCCATGTATAGAATATTCAATTATAGAATTTCCCATATAGTTGGTGTTGTTTAAGTATCTCAAATAGGATCCTCATGGGCCATGAATTAATCTCATATTACTACAAGTATACAAGACTGTTATTAACGAACCTAACTATGAATTATTCTAGGAACTCTTGAAACATATAGTTAATTAGTCCAAGCAGCACAATCAGTGTTTTTGTGACATTGAATGACATGATGATGAACTCAAAGTGACCATACCACCACTGGGAAATTAAATTAATAATATATTATTCCATTACCATAAAATGTTGATATTTTGACCATAGATCGATCATTTAGAATCATATATATCCCCTTAATTGGAAAAAGTCTTAATTAATTATTATAAGAGGGTAAGGATACTTGATCATCACCCGATTCATCCTGTGAAAGTCTATACATAACCTCATACAATCATCCTCATTTTTGGGGACCAAAACTAGAGCTCCCCATAAAGACACACAAGACATGATAAATCTTTTGTTCGTTAGATCATCACATAGTATAATCAAATCTTGAATATATATTGGTTTTATACAATAAAAAGACATAAAATCCTATATATATCTAAGTTGTAACTTTGTTAAAAACCCATCACCAGATAGAGAAGGCAGTTTTAGGAACTCTTTATAAGAAACATCCAAAAACAATTCAATGAATCTGAGGACCACCACCACCGAAGATGTCACTAAATCAATTGATGACTATTAGAACAAGGAATGATGGGGTGATACTCACCTACTATCCATCCAGAAACCCCACACATCAACAATCACAACACACTACCCACAATATCAGCAAACTAAACCATCCACTAGAAACAATCAACCACATCACATATTGAAAAAACCAATCCACACAATTAATGAAATCTTATGGTTGTATATGTAGAATAATGTAATATCCTAATTAATCATGTTTCCACATCACTATTTTTAATCCTAAATATATATTAAAAAATCTATCACGGACTTTGGGTGGCTTGGATAACACTAGGGGAATGGAATATCTCTCACCATACAAACTAAATTCTAGGACCATGGTAGGTGTAATGAATAAGTTTGAACCTACAAATAAGAAAAACTAGAAACTAGGGTAGTTGATAAATTGATCGTACTTCAAATGACCTCCATACAATCTGAAACAAGATTCATTAAAGAATGTTGTTCACATTATATGAATCCTATTATTCGATGCAGGAATCATTCATTTCAACACTCTATTATAAGTACCTGATGTAGAGGGAAATTGTGGGTCTCCCTCTTCCAACTATAGTGCCTCATAAAAGAGCATAATCTTTCTGAACATACAACTAAAAATATTGTGAAATTCCCTAGCAATTACACTACCTTAGGAGAATATACCACTAATTATGAGAGGGATCCTAAATACCAAAACCATAATGAACCTCTAGGGCTGTTGGGCACTACTGCTGATGGTTACCACAACCTCCACAACCAAATGAAAAAATAATAGATCTCTCGGTAGACACACAGTATCTGCCATACCTTAAGAAGTGCAATACTGACAAATGAGACTGTATCTATACTAATTAAAATATTTAACGTACTGACATATTTAGCTCTCTATTTTATCCTTACTCATTATTGGTCCATTCTAATCCTCTACTAGGGGTTCCCCAGCTCACTCAGGAACCCTCTCTATCATGTACACCTTCTCTTTTCCAATTAAAATAGGTAAGAAGTGTAAATAGGAAAACTACAACGTAAATGGGTGGGAGTGAAACACCTCCTCCAAGCACCGTTCTAAGGAATATTCAAATGGGAAAAACATTATGGGAGAATAAAAAAAGGTCTTTAAAATAAATCCAACAACAATTAGAGAGAAACTCCTACATATTTTTCTCTCCCCCCATCATTAACTAGAACTCATCCTGGAACTCCTTCTCATAGTTTGTATATATATAATAAATTTCTACCCTTTTACTCCGTGAGACGATAAATACATCATAGGTGTGTTATTACCCTTAACTAAAAAACTTATATGGTATCCCAATACTCATATCAGGACCGAATTAAGTTGAAATCAATGTACAATTCCCCTAATTTAGGCTGCATCTCTAGATCAGAGATGCTTACCTTATAATTTTATTAGATCTAATGCTGAAAGGTGGAAAAAAATTTCTACCACTGCTCTCTTAATTTTGATTGAACCACCAATGTTTGATGTGGTTAAAACACTAAACATCACTGAATCAAACCAATCATAGGATAAACGAACTATAATCAATATAGTGAATGGAGGAACACATAATTATGATAGTAATTGATTTATTTTTATAATTTAATTAATTATTTCAGTTATTACCATAATCACCCCATTCAAAATAGAACATAGGTAAGAATGATGCATATACCTCTCCTAGGTCGCTACTTGGAAACAATGTCACCTTTTTTAATAAACTCATAGGTATTAAGGTACATGCATCAAATCATAGGGGGAATGAAATCTTTTTTCTAGGATAATATCCCTTGATGTGGTCGGATTCTATGTTTGGATATCACTCTTTCTTTTCTATCCCATGTAATCCTCACTACTATATAATTCGAAACTCTACCCTCTCTCTAAACCAACAACTTTGATACCAGTCTATCATGACCCCCCAAAAATGGTACCCCTCCTAGGATGGTAGTTAATAGATGAAGGGACCCTGAAGTCCCGCATGTAGTAGGCCTATGGTTGGTGACTAACATCAAGGGTATATAGTATGAAATATTGAATGTATTACCCAAAAATATCCTATGAAACTATAGAAAATACCACAAAAAATCTCCATGGAAGGTAAATAATTCCAAATCACATATAACCAAGGCCCACAATGCATGAATATTAAAAATATACTTACATAGCTAAAATAAAAATACCAAAAGATTCATATTATAAAAACTATAACAATTCCATGCTTCAAGATTGTATTGTCCAACAAAATTACAAAATTCCATATTGAAAACAACAAAATAGTTTTGATATACATAAGGTAAGCATAAAATGTATACCTAGTAAGATAATACCTAACATATCTACTAAAAAAGTGAACATATCATATTTATATAACAATGAGAAAAGAAATGAACTAACTAGCACCAACATTGGATAAATAATTTCCTCCACCATCACCAAGCCTCTCTCACCTAATAATGCATCCAAGAGTGGTAAAGTCAAATCAAAATAATGTTAATAAAGTCTCTTTATAACCACTTTAAAGGACCCTAGAACACCCTGAGCGGGGAGGGAAGAATTAGGGTGTCAACCTTTTCTCTTAAATTGATGGATCTTGTTACCACGTAAGTAGGAATATGTTAAACCTGTATGGAGAAAAAGTGAAAAAAATAAACTATCACATGCAAAAAAATTATACAACAATTTTACTAGGTTAACCAATGAGGGATACATACATGGAGAATATGCATATAGTGTGTCAGTCATACCAAAAACCACCAGTCATCACAAATTGTGGATTTCAAGTGTATAGCATAGCCACTCTATGCCAGAAGCACTTCCTTTAAAAGGTTTTAGAGATAGCACATTGCATCCCTTTGATCACTTCTGCTAACTATTCCTTTCTCACTGCATTGGAATAATCTTCACTCAGTTTATCTACTTGTAGGTCACTTCATTGGTATAGCATTCAATCAGACATCCTCAACTGTAAATGGATACTCTATTGAAGACCCCTAACCACCCAAAAATGTAATTTATTTTTATGTATAATGATATGTTATGGAACGTAATTTTCCAAACTAATTTCGATAATTTTTAGGCCTCCATGGGTGTTCGACGTACTGTGTTTGGAGTATGGTGTGCAGACTTTTGTACCTCTCGAACCCCTCGTGGTTTTATTTTCATGATCACAATCACTCAATTATTTATCTAATTTTTTTTGAAGTGTTTTTGAATGATAGGCACAAGGTTGCCAAGAAGTTGGCCCAAGAATGGACAAGAAGTGGACTGAAATTCAGTCCACCGGCCAGCCGGTGGACCTGGAAGAGGCATTGCCCACTGCCAGGCTCCACCGGTCAGCCGGTGGCTTGACCACCGGCCAGCCGGTGGCATCCAGTCAAACAGTGGTAGCTACTGTCTGCCCACCGGCCAGCCGGTGGCTCTGGTACCGGTCAGCCGGTGGTGCCTGGAAAAGAAGAATCAGCTACTGCCAAGACACCGGCCAACCGGTGGCCCATCCACCGGTCAGCCGGTGGATCCAAGACTTGAAATCTCCCATATTCCTCAAGCACCGGCCAGCCGGTGGGACTGTACCGGCCAGCCGGTGGAGCCAGTCAAACTAGCCGTTGCAGTTTGACCAGGCTGGCCCACTTGGCTCCCAACGGCTCTTTAAGCCTCTCCAATGGCTCCGAAGACTCAAAAAGGGTTCCATGCCTATAAATAAAGGCTGAGGAAGCCCCGGACACTAACCGGATCATATACCAAGCCAACAGACACATTTTCCATCATTTGGCGTACCTCTGGCGGACTTCCTTCAAGGAACCCATCTTGCTCCAACAACTTCCACATCCAAGGAGCTCCTCCAAAGAAGCTTGGAAGCGGCCTTCAACATCTCCAATCAATCAAAGGCGCCCAAGGCTTCTCAAAATACAGTTTTTCTTGTTTATTTATTTTGAGCTTTAAATTTGGGTTTGTGCCTACAAACCCCAACACCTTTTCTCATCCCTCTTTCTTTTGGGATTCACATCACCATTAAGGTGTGAAAAGGTTGTCAAGCTTTCTTTTAAATAGCTTGAGACATAGGTGAGCTATCCTTCACCTGTAAGAAGGATAGTGGGTTATTGCTAAACCATTAAAAGCAAGTGGGTTCTTGCTCAACCACCAAAAGCAATCTGTAATAGGTTCTAGTGCTATCTCAAAGCCTAGTGGGTTTCTTGCTAAAACCATTGAAAAGCAAGTGGTAGGAATCTCTCAACGGTTTCGTTGGGAGCGGAGACGTAGGCCGGGTTTTGGCCGAACTCCGTTAACAATTTCTTGTGTGATTGCCTCTTTTATTTCCGCTGCATTTTCATCTTTGATTTTAATTTGTTAATCTTTTTTTAAAAAAGGCAATTCACCCCCCTCTTTCCATCACTCCCTTTTTCTCCGCCCCAACAATTGGTATCAGAGCAAGTATTTGAATAATTCCCTAACCGGTTTCAAATTAAAGATCCTTTTTGATGGCTTCTACCGCTTCAACCTCTTACGCCCCCGAAGGCTTTTCTTTGGATCGTGCGCCATTCTTTGATGGAACCGATTATAGTTTTTGGAAAACCCGCATGACCACATTTCTTAAAAGTATTGGCTATCCTATTTTTAGAATTGTTATGCATGGTTTTACGCTCTCTTCTCCCGATGAGTCTAAGTGGACCACCATAGATATTAAGAATTTCGAGCTTGATGGCAAAGCCATGAATGCTCTACATTGTGGGATAGACCGTAATATATTTGATTGTATTTCTACTTGCTCTACTTCTTACGATCTTTGGAAATTTTTAGAACTAACCTATGAAGGTACTAGCGAGGCTCCAAAGCAAGAATTCGATCAAAAGCAAGAATCCGATCAAAAGCAAGAACCCGACGAAAAGATCAAGCCCGTTTTCCCACCTCACAAGAAAAGGGCCAAAAAGAAGGGAAAGAAGAAGGCTTCAAAGGCAACATGGAGTGATAGCTCCTCCTTCTCCTCCTTCTCCTCGAGCGACCAAGGTAAAAAATGCCTAATGGAAAAACATGAGGTATCATCTTCCGACTCTTCTTCCTCATCATCCTCTAGTTCTTCTAATTCATTTAATCATTTATCATATGATGAACTCCAACATGCTAGAGACCAATTAGAAAATCGTTTTCATGAACTTTCTTCTAAATTTGTTGCTTTGAAAATGAATTTCAAAAAGCTTTCCTCCGAAAAAGACCAACTTCTCAAAGAGAAGGAGGAACTCTCCCTAAAAATCCAAAATTTCCCAAATGTTGATTCTTTGGAATCAACCATTAAGGACCTTAGAGAATCCCTAGCCAAGTTCACCCAAGGTGAACAAAATTTGCCCAAACTCTTAGGTTCTTAACGAGTATCTAGAACCACCAATGGACTTGGCTACACCAACCAAGCTTCCTCTTCCCATGCACCTACTTTTTTTGTAAGGGGGAGATCTAGTTTTAAATTTTGCAATTATTGTAAGAAACCCGTGCACCTCATTTATGAGTGTGATTGCAAAAATGCCCGGTACGGCCAACCCAAGTCTATTTTCTTTTCGGACGAATTTTATAGGAGAAGACCCGCCATGAAACAAATTTGGATTGAAAAATATCTTTTGTCAAGTCTCTCCGGGCCAAAATTAGTTTCGGTTCCAAAACCCTTTCCCCGATGATTTTTTGTTTTATTTAGGGGGAGAAAGTTTCTTTATTTGTTTTCAAACTTTCAATTCAAACTGTTATTCAAATTCTTCAATTCAATTTTCAAAAATTCCAATTGATCTTGATTTTCAATTTTCCCTCAATCAAGTTTTATGCCCCGTGCTATTTTGATAATCACAAAGGGGGAGAAATTCTTGATTGATTGGGGGAAAAATCTTTTAAAGCATGCCTCTCATTTTAAGTCTTTTTCATTGTTTGTTTCGGTGATTGTGATCATCAAAATAGGGGGAGATTGTTGTACATCTCGAACCCCTCGTGGTTTTTTTTTCATGATCACAATCACTCAATTATTTATCTAATTTTGTTTGAAGTGTTTTTGAATGATAGGCACAAGGTTTCCAAGAAGTTGGCCCAAGAATGGACAAGAAGTGGACTGAAATTCAGTCCACCGGCCAACCGGTGTGATAGCACCGGCCAGCCGGTGGACCTGGCAGAGGCATTGCCCACTGCCAGGCTCCACCGGTCAGCCGGTGGCTTGACCACCGGCCAGCCGGTGGCATCCAGTCAAACAGTGGTAGCTACTGTCTGCCCACCGGCCAGCCGGTGGCTCTGGCACCGGTCAGCCGGTGGTGCCTGGAAAAGAAGAATCAGCTACTGCCAAGACACCGGCCAACCGGTGGCCCATCCACCGGTCAGCCAGTGGATCCAAGACTCGAAATCTCCCATATTCCTCAAGCACCGGCCAGCCGGTGGGACTGTACCGGCCAGCCGGTGGAGCCAGTCAAACTAGCCGTTGCAGTTTGACCAGGCTGGCCCACTTGGATCCCAACGGCTCTTTAAGCCTCTCCAACGGCTCCGAAGACTCCAAAAGGGTTCCATGCCTATAAATAAAGGCTGAGGAAGCCCCGGACACTAACCGGATCATATACCAAGCCAACAGACACATTTTCCATCATTTGGCGTACCTCCGGCGGACTTCCTTCAAGGAACCCATATTGCTCCAACAACTTCCACATCCAAGGAGCTCCTCCAAAGAAGCTTGGAAGCGGCCTTCAACATCTCCAATCAATCAAAGGCGCCCAAGGCTTCTCAAAATACGGTTTTTCTTGTTTATTTATTTTGAGCTTTAAATTTGGGTTTGTTCCTACAAACCCCAACACCTTTTCTCATCCCTCTTTCTTTTGGGTTTCACATCACCATTAAGGTGTGAAAAGGTTGTCAAGCTTTCTTTTAAATAGCTTGAGACATAGGTGAGCTATCCTTCACCTGTAAGAAGGATAGTGGGTTCTTGCTAAACCATTAAAATCAAGTGGGTTCTTGCTCAACCACCAAAAGCAAGCTGTAATAGGTTCTAGTGCTACCTCAAAGCCTAGTGGGTTTCTTGCTAAAACCATTGAAAAGCAAGCGGTAGGAATCTCTCAACGGTTTAGTTGGGAGCGGAGACGTAGGCCGGGTTTTGGCCGAACTCCGTTAACAATTTCTTGTGTGATTTCCTCTTTTATTTCCGCTGCATTTTCAACTTTGATTTTAATTTGTTAATCTTTTTTTTAAAAAGGCAATTCACCCCCCCTCTTGCCATCACTCCCTTTTTCTCCGCCCCAACACAGACCACCTCCTCCGCATAGCACTAATGTTTCTGTATACCATAAAACTCCTTGGAAAACTACCCTGCATACTACCTTCCTCCACATACTTCTAAGCTTCTCCGCATACCACCCTGCTCTGTGTGTTACATTTATCCATCACATAATGTGAGTGCTTCTTCCGCAAACTACGCTTTCTTCTATGGACGGTTTTCCTTATGCAATTGGTTCTCTCTGCGTACCGTCTTCTCCTCCGCGTACCACATTAAACATTACTAGATTTATTCCTGAAATTTTAATCTCTAATCCCATCGCTTAACAAAGGGGATTACTTTTCCTTAATTATTCATGTAACTATTCAACTTTCGCTAATCCTATTTACCCACATTTTCAATGTAGGACAATCTTCACAGTATATGGAACTCCATCTGCATATGGTTAACCGCTATCAAGTACCACTCATGTTTTTCGAACCACAATAGTCCCTCTAACCTTCAACACTTCATGTACCACATTTCTTCACCACATATCATTGCTGAAAACCATTTTTCATTATAACCTTTAGCATTCCATGTACCTCATGCCTTCACCATGTACCGTTGTAGTGAAATATTTCCAGTTCCACAAACCGCTATGCGCACAGATCTCCACACCGTTCCCACTACCTAGAATGTGGTCGCGAACCATTCCTATAATATGGTACACGGTCCTTGTTCCGAGGTATGTGGTTCCCTTATTTTTCTGATTTTCTTTGTCATTTTTCATACCATTCAATCCTATCTGAAAAACCTATGTTTTCCAACACCAAACTTCCGATTTTGAGGCCCAAAAAATTGGCAACCATTGGGAAACTGCAACACCTTAAATAATGCTTTCAGCCTCAAACATATGACCTCATTCCATGCAAACTCCCTATTAATCCATGTGAAGATTGATAAAAACCCAAAACAAACTCCATTATTAGAAATGTACAACCTTGGTTCGAACAATCTCCCCCTTTGGGTTTGTTGGAAATCTCCAGATAAATTAACTGATCCTCCAGCCATGATCAAAAAATGAACCTTCAAGAAACAACTTAGAAATAAATCTATGTCTATGTGAGAAGTGCTCGGTATATAAAACAAGAGAGATGACATAAATTGAGTTCTAATCCTTTTCTTTTCTCCCCCATAGTTACATTTCTAGGTGTTTCTATTGTCCATATTTTCTATATCCAGAAAGAAACTGATCACTCTCCATGTGTAGAAAACCAGAGAGAAAACATTAATCAAGTTATCATCCTTTTATTTTTTCCCATAGTTTCATTTATGGATATTTCAATTCTCCATCTTTCTAGTATCCAGAATAAAATAGATCACTCTCCATTGAATTTATCCATTCCCCCCATTAACAATAAACCCAACGACCAGTTATTTAAACATTATAGGCCTTAAATCAAACTCCCCAAGATTTTATCTCCCCCATGAACTTGAAACACTTCCACAAACATATTGACACAAATAAAATAATTGGGGAGAGCAGAATCTTGTAACCTCATTAAGAACTGGGAGGTGGTTGAACACTGAGGTTCAACAGATGTTTCTCAATCACTGCTGCTCATAGTGGATTGGTCATAATGTTAGCCACTTGCTTATCAGTTCCCAAATGGTCCATTTTGAACACGCCTTAGTCAAATTTTTCCTTGATTAATTGATATCTGATATCAATATGTTTTTTACAAGAATGTTGAATGAGATTCTTCATAAGATCAGTTGTGCTCTTGTTATCACAGTAAATCACCATTGGTTGCTTCACCTCATCACCTATGTCAATCAGTTACTGGTTCATTTAAAGTAACTGAGTGGATTCCTTGATAGAATATATATATTCAGTTTCAGTATTAATAAGTGAATTTATTCTTAACCATCCCACACATTTATTCCCAATATAGAATGCTCCACCATTGGTAGACTTTTTTTCCACTACATCTCCTGCCTAGTCAGCATCAAAAATGATGATAGTTCAGTATCTCTTCCTGCATTCAATTATAGTGCCTAATTATGTGTACCTTGAATGTATCTCATGATAATTTTCATTGCCTCCTTACATTCTTCCTTTGGATTACTCTGAAAGGAGGCCACTAGGATAGTTGCAAAGAAAATATCTGGTCGTGTCCTAGTCAGGTACAATAGGCTTCCAATGATTCTTTTGTACATAGTGGGATCCACATAAGTCCCTTCCCCATGTTTTCTGAGATTTGATCCAATTGCGATTGGAGTCATCATTGGTTTGGAATCAGGCATATTGAATTAATTCAGCATCTCTCTTTCATAATTTTCTTAAGAAAAGAAAGTGTAATCCTTCTTCTGAAGCACCTGCAACCCTAAAAATTATGTGATTTCACCAATCATAGAAATTTCAAATTCATTTTTCTTGTGGTTGGAAAATCCAACCACTAATCCATGTTTTCTTCCACCAAAAATAATATATCACACATACCAATACCATGAAATGATCCTTTAAAGAGTTCTTCACATAGAGATTGTTATCCACTCCTCCTCTCCTAACCTAAATCTTTCTCCTATAAGATTCCAATCGAGAGTACCACACCCATGGTGCCTATTTTATACCATAAAAATATTTCATTAATTTTAAAAACTTATTTTCATCATTTCCAAGAAATAACCCCATGGGTTGTTCAATATAGACTTGTTCTTCCAATACTCCATTTAATAATGCTATCTTGACATCCATTTGATACACTTTATAACCTATTTGGAGTTTCATAGCAAGAAATATCCTAATTGACTCTAGTATTGCTATTGGATCAAATGAATTCTCAACATCAATGCCTTCAATTTGTTAATATCCTTCACATACCAATCATGCCTTATTTCTGATCACATTTCAATGTTCGTCAAATTTGTTTCTGATAATCCACTTTGTACCAATCACATTATGATATTCAGGTCATTTAACAAGAACCAATGTCTGATTTTTATCAATCTAATCTAACTCTTCATTCATTTATTTCACCCATGACTCATCCTTTAGAGCCTAATAAAATGAGGATGGTTCCACAACTGATAGAAATGTAGATTGTGCAATATTCTTCATTATCCTTGTATAAGGACCCGGACATAAACATAGGTTAATATTGAATTAAATGAATAATTCACATTGAGGATATTTTTAGGTTTAGTGTTTTAGAGAACTAGGAAAAAACTATTACATTTCAAAATATTACATAGTATACAGTTCTACACAATTTCCATTTTTTTTACAAAACATGAACTCTTGAAAAAAAGAGTCATGTCTAGTTCAATGTTTAAGATAGAATGATTTTTCCTTGATCCCATCCTTGACCCTATTCCACATTATTTCATGTGAAAAACATTTCAAAAACTTGGGATGAGTATAAAAAACTCAGTAAGGGAAACACAAAAAAGGAAAACAGTTAGTTTTTCAAAACAATAGGAAAACCATGAATACTTTAACATAAGTAAAACTTTTCACATTTATGAAGTAGTAAATACTCTTCACTAAATAAAAGATCATTACATACCCTTTTGTAACCAAAAGAGTACCATAAAACCCATATAAAGAACACATAACATATAAAGTTAACTTGGGACATTAACATACTTAAATGGAATAACCGTACAGTCGACTTCCACACATATCCCTAAATGGAATAGCCATACGACCGACTTCCATAACCAACGCATTGGAGGTTATAACGTAACCACTAGTCCTGGTATTCACGGCACCACCCGTCGTTTGGTTTATCATGTAACCACCCGTCAAATGTCCAAGTACCAATATAAAATCATAAAACATACAACAAATATAAAGGAAAGAAAACATTTCCACATTTCAATCACAACATATCTCTTAAATATATTGTCATAACAAATCCATTTTCAAAACCATTTTCAATACCAAAAATATGTAAAAGAGTATAAGGTATTTATTTTCTTTTAAAAACATTACGGCTTGTTGAGGAAGCCAAAGATCATATAATACTCGCGATGGCGGAAAAGGTCGTTGTCACCGCGTATGTTAAAACAAACAATATTTTTTGTCGTTTAGAAAAATGCTACACAGAAAAATATTCCCTTTGAATGAAATGAAAAGTCAAAGGTGCTTAAATAGTGTATAAAAGAAAGTCTTGTATTAGAACATAATATGCCTCAATGACAGGAGATTGAGACGAATTCCCTTACCTCATGTCCGACTTGACTCAATCGTTATTTAATCTCCTGAATAATAATATAAAGCTAATTTCTACTTTCAGAAGAACCTTTTTCAAGTTTAGTATTACTTTTATATCAATTATTAACATGTTATAAACATTATGTAATCATTTAAGTTAATAACGTTCGTTTTGCCGATATTTGGTACTTGAGTCAATAATGAACACCTTATATTTACAAGTTGTCCATGTGGTCAATAGTCTATTATATCTAGAATTATATTCATGATTTAGATATAATATATATCATATATATCCAGTATATACATATATTTATAATATTACATAACATTTTTAGGTAAGAAATGAAATGCACCGCACATGGAGACAGTAAGCCGTACATACGCATGAACGCTACTTTCATTTATACTTCTTATTTTTATAGAATTAAAGCATAATTATACATAGTTATATTATAATTACAATATAATATATTATATAATATCATTAAATCCATCTTTTATACATCCCACATAAGGAATTAACAAGTCACATCACTTTGAGGGGGCGGTAGTCCACACTTCCTCAAATGAGGTTATTGTATTCACCCACTATAGAAACCATAAAGGCAAGCTATAAATGGAAAATACAGGAGAATAAAGAAAAAATAAATATAATATATATCATATATAAATATAGTTCCACCATAATGGCCACCATGAGACATGGTAGGAGATAATAGAACAACCATCGTTTCGTGAGGCGTTAGTTTTCCATCTACAGAATCATTACGTTCTTCACCCTTTACATGGAGGTGTGTGTATGTTTAGTTTGAATCCTTATCATAACAACATACTAGTATATTTAGGATACTTTTGTTGTTACAAAATAAAGGAATAAAAAAGATTTTAGGGGTTGGAGAAGTAAAATTAAAGAAAACAATTTAGGGGAAACAATTACCTTTAATTTGGGTAACTTCCTTTGGTTTGAACCAAAAGGACGTCTTGAAGTGCATTTTGCCTAAGGTAACGCTTCTAGGGGGAGGAGAGGGATGTATGGAGATTAATTGGGTAGAGTTAGGGTGAGCCAAATGTCTTGAGAGGTGTGAGGAATTGGTTATAAGTGGTCTTCTTTTATAAGGGGGAGGAGGGTCTCTTTAAGAAAGTGTGAAACTATTATTTTATTATATAATTATATTCGGTTTTAATGGTACAAAAATAATTAAATATGAATATAAGAAGACTCATGGTAGAAATAAAATCATCCAATCAGAATTGGTCATGTTTGGGATAATATGTTAATCATTATAATCTTATTTATTTAAATGATTTATTAATGAGGTCAACACTGCATCATTATTATGTCATAAATAATTTAATTTATTTGTTGTCTAAAAATTATAAGAAAAATACTATCATGTAGGAAATAATTTTATCTTTCAATTGATAATTTATCGTCTAAAATAGGACTTATATAACACCATATAAAAATTAATTACTAAAATATTTTTCTTAATGTCAATTTTGTCTTTACTTTAAGTTAATTAATCTAAATTGTCATTATAACTTCCAAGTGGATCAAAGGGGTCCCAAAATCGACCCAATGATACCCATGGTAGTTAATGACTCAACCAATAAGGTTTGGACAAGTTTTAAGGTAATTTGGAATTATTATAATATTCTTTTAACCTTGAAATACCATATTTACCTTTAACCGCAGTAAATAAAAGTCAAAAGTTATTATTCACCAAAAAATATTTTCATCTTAATGAACCACATTTTACTTCATGATAACAACCATGTATGTCGGATTTTTGAAATTCAATTCAAATAAGTGGTAAAAATTCATTTAAATGAAAACGTCAGTTTTTTTAACTACCACTAAGTGGTTTTACTATTCATCAAAAAATGATGTTTTTCAGAAAAATACCAAAAATTCAGCCTAAGCTATATTTGATATTCTGAATTTAAAAATGATACCTATTTTAGAAATTAAAAATATAGAAGTGGAATTAATTAATTTTAAAATTAAATCCCGTTATCAAAACAAATAACGTGTTTTTAAGAAATAATAACTATCAAAAGATTGATACTTGTTTATGTCCAATTTCAAACTGAAATTATTTCCAATGACCAACATTGGATTAAATGGTAAAAATATATTATAATTTCACTTTAAAAACAATTAAAAATATAATCAATCCATATAAATAAATTAAACTAAAACGTATTTTGGAATTAAAATGCAATATTTTTCACTATTCATTAAAAAAATGAACTTTATCAGAAAAATACCAAAAAATTACCCAAAGTAAAATTTGATGTCCCAATTCTAAATAAGGGTTTTATTTGGTCATATAGAATGTATTAAAGTAACCAAAACTAGATTTAAAAATTGTTCACCATTAAAAGGCGATAAATCGGCCTTTTAATGTAAATTACGCATAAAATTAGATTCATTCACATTTTAAGCCTCTAAGTTAGTATTGGATATTGTAAATACATTTAACAATCATGTATAATCATATTGTTGTTAGTTTTGTTTATTCTCTCCAATACATTGGCTAGGTGTTAACTACCATTAAAAATAATAATATTACATTATTAGTGTGCAACGTACGATTACAAAGAAATCTGTTGTTGCGTATCGGGTACGCTATCGAGAAAAGCAACCATTTTAAAGTAAAATTAATATTTAATTAAAAAATATTAATAAATATGAAATATGTCTTATTATTTATTTACCTGGGATGTTACATCCTTCCCCCTTTTGGAAATTCTGTCCTCAGAATTTTTATTCACATATAAAAATAAGTGGTGGTATTTGTCCCTCATAGCATTTTCAGATTCCCACGTTGCCTCCTCAACCATGTGGTTTTTACATAAAAACTTTACCTGGTGAAATACCTTATTCTTCAATTCTTGTTCTCTATGGTCAAGAATCTGGACTGGTTGTTCTTCATAAGAGAGATTCTCTTCCAACTGAACTACCTCTGGACTCAAAACATGAGATCGATCTTGCATATACTTTCTTAACATCGAAACATGAAAACATTGTGTACCTGGGATAAACATGGAGGTAAAGTCACTCTATACGCAACTGATCCAACTTTCTCCAGAATTTCATAAGGTCCAATAAACCTTAGAATCAACTTTCCCTTCTTACCAAAACACATCACACTTTTCCATGGAGAAACATTGAGAAAGGCATGATCACCTACCTCAAAAGAAAGATACTTCCTTTGGTTATCAACATAAATTTTATGTCTCCTCAGAGCTGTTCTCATGTGCTTCTGAATCAACTGAACTTTGTCTACTATCTCTTCTACCAATTCTGGTCTCATCAGCTTCTTTTTACCTACTTCATCCCAAAAAGCTGGAGTTTGACAATGCTTTCCATATAATACCTCAATTGGAGCCTTCTGTATACTAGAATGAAAACTGTTATTATATGAAAATTCAACCAAAGAAAGATGTTGGTCCCAACATCCCTGGTAATCCATCGAGGAAGCACGTAACATTTCCTCCAAGGTCTGATTTGTTCATTATGACTGCCCATCTGATTGAGGATGAAAAGATGTACTAAAATTTAATTCAGTACCCAACAACTTCTGAAGGAGTTTCCAAAAGTTATATGTAAACTTGGGATCACGGTCATATACAATGGAGAGGGGAACTCCATGCAACCTGAAAATATCTTTAACATAAAACTGAGCAAGTTGATCTAGAGAAAAAGTATATTTAATAGGAAGGAAATGAGCAGATTTAGTCAATCGATCAACTATAAACCAGATTGCATTATTACCTCTGGATATCTTTGGTAATCCCACAATGAAGTCCATGGATATATTTTCCCATTTCCACTCTGGCACTGGTAGAGGCTGAAGCATCCATTTCGTTAACTACCGCTCTGCTTTAACCTGTTGACAAGTGAAACACTTCATAGTAAAATCATCAATATCTCTTTTCATTCCATCCGACCAGTAATACTCACGGAGATCTCTGTACATATTAGTACTTCCAGGATCAACTGAAAACAGAGAACTATGAGCTTCACATAACAACTCATTCTTAAACTGTGAATAACAAGGTACATATAATCTATTCCCAAACCTCAATACACATCATTAACAATGTTAAAATCAAAAAACTTACCCTTCTGAACCAACTCTACCTTTTTCTGTAACTCACTTTCTTCTTTATGTGCTTACTTTATTCTGTCTGATAGAGATGATATCATTGACACCTAATACAAAATAGAATAATTTTCTGCAACAACAACTTCTATTCCAAAGATCATCAAATCAAAAACCAAAGGATCTCATTCCAAACGTAACATGGTTAACGAAGCATTACTTTTTCAACTCAATGAATCAACCACTTTATTTTCTTTTCCCGGATGGTAATGGATTGTGAAATAATAATCGTTGATTAATTCCAACCATCTCCTCTGTATCATGTTCAATTCTTTCTGAGTGAATATATACTTGAAACTTTTGTGATTAGTATATATTTCACACTTCACTCCATACAAATGATGTCCCCAAGATTTTAAATCAAAAACAACAGCACCTAATTCCAAATCATGTGTAGGGTAATTTAACTCATGAGGTTTCAACTGACATGAAGCATAAGCAATTAACTGATCATTCTGCATTAGGACACAACCCAGTCCTTTCAACGAAGCATCACTATAGATAACAAACTCACCATTTCTGAAAGGCAGTGCCAAAACTTGAGCATTCACCAATCTTCTTTTCAATTCCTGAAAAAAAATCATCACATTCTTTTGTCCAGATAAACTTAACACCTTTTCGAGTTAACTTAGTCATTGGACTAAATAACCAAGAACTTTTTTCAACAAACCTCCAATAATAACCATCCAAACTATGAAAACTACGAATCAGGGTTATATTTGTCGGTCTTGGCCATTCTTCAACAACCTTTGTTTTAGCAGGATCAATAGTTATGCCATTTTTTGAAAGATTGTGACCAAGGAAAGAAATTTTTTGTAACCAAAACTCACACTTTCTGAATTTCCAAAATATTTTCTTTTCTTTTAAGGTTTGCAAGACAAACCTTAAAATAATTTCATGCTCTTATTTACTTTTATAATAAACCAAAATATCATCAATGAACACAACCACAAACTTATCCAAGAACTCATAGAAAATTCTATTCATAAGATCCATGAATACAACAGGTGCGTTGGTTAAACCAAAATGAATAACTACAAATTCATAATGGCCATATCTAGTACAAAATGAGGTATTCAGAATGTCTTCTTCCTTTACTTTCAACTTATTATACCCCGGCCTCAAATCAATCTTCGAAAAATACTGAGCTCCCTGGATCTGATCAAAAAAATCATTGATATGAGGAAAAGGATACTTATTTTTAACAGTGATGTTATGAAATGCTCTATAATCTATGAAAAGTCTCATTGAACCATCTTTCTTTTTAACAAACATGACAGGAGCACCCCATGGTGATGTGCTAGGTCGAATGAAACCATTATCTAATAAATCCTGTAATGGCTTCTTTAACTCTAAAAGTTCAATTTGAGCCATTCTATAAGGGGGTTTTGAAATTGGATTAGTGTCAAAAACTAGGTAAACTGTAAATTCAACTTCCCGATTTGGTATAATACTAGGAAAATCATCAGGAAAAACATCAAGGTACACATTTACCACTATCACATCATTAATATGAACAGTTCCATTGTTTTCAACAATATGTGGAAGGTGACATTCATTTCCATATTTTACTAGTTTCTCAACTTCCTGATATGTTATCAACAACAAAGGTTCATTTTTGTATACAAACTGAAAATCATTCTGGAAAGAAACCTCATTAGATCTACAGTATATCTTAGAATGATAAATATAATTCAAATCCATGCCCAATATAACATCAAACTCTACTAAAGGAAAAACAATATGGTTTTCAGGAAGATTCTTTCCGCACACAAGGACATGAATGTTCTTATGTTTTCTTTTTGTCTCAACATTTCCTCTAGGTGTTTTTACTTTAAGTTCAGTTTTCATATCATGAGATGAAATTCATAATTTACTAGAAAACTTCTCAGAAAAGAAAGATTGTGTTGACATTGAAACAAACAACAAATCGACATAATCTGAACAAAAAAACAGTGTACCTGATACAACTTCATTTGATGGCCCAACATCTGCTAAAGTAGTTGAAAAGGATTTCACCACCCCTTTCTTCTTGTAGTCTAGCTGCTTTCCTTTGGTTTAGTTCTTTGTTGTACACTAATTTTCATAATGACCCATTTCATTGAACTTAAAACATTTTACTGACTGTAAATCATATTTTGTCCTACCATTACCCTGATCTTTTTTAGTGAAATTTCGAGCCTTATGTGCCATATTACCACATTGGAAGCACTTAAAAGAATTCAAAAGGAATTCTACAACATGATTTTTACCACAATTTTCACAAACTGTAATTTTAAGTTTCTTACTATCAGACTTTTTTGAAGAGTTATTCCCTTTTACCTGCCACCTTGACCTCTTATTCTATTGTTTGTCAAGGAATACCTGATCATCGACAAACTCCATTTCCACCTTCTCTGTACAACAAACAAGTTTTCCATAAATTTTGAACTCATGAGAAGCTAAATCCCTTCGATAATTTTGATTTAATCTTGAGTAAAAATGGTTGAATTTACTATCAAGATCTCATATGAAATTTGGAGCATACCTTTCCAGTCGAGTGAATTTTTCTTCATAAGCAGCCACTAAGTCAACCTCTTATCTCAATTCCAGGATTTTTTTTTGCATCCTAAGACAAACCACCTTAGGAAAATATTTCTCAAGGAACATACCTTTGAATTCATCCCAATCAAGAGCATTAATCTCATCACTATCGTTGATATTTTTCACCATCGACCACCACTGATTAGATTCACCTTCAAAACGGTAAACAGAAAGACTAACCTTCTGATGTTCTGAACAACCCATGACATCAAATATCTTCTCCAAATCATTAATCCACCCTTTATCTAGCACAATGTCATATGATCATCTGAATGATGGTGGATATTTCCTTATGAAATACTCCACTACTAAAATGTTCCTCTGCGGTTGATCTGGCTGATCTCGTACATGGATACCACCACCATTTATAGCCCGAGTCAAATGTGGCATCACTGTAACAAACTGTTCAGTTACGATTCCGACCATCTCAGGTTGCTGATTTGGAAGGTTATCTTCCTCCTGATGTCATCCCAACATAGCGGCCATGTTTCCTCTATGGAAAACCATTCTGAACATAGAAATATATTAGGTGAAGCAACATGGTATTCTCTAAATTCTATATGATTTCAATATTAACATAAATTACTTTATAGATATTAATATAACAATACCCTAACTCCTAATATTGTCTAAACCGACATCTGATACCAACTATAAGGACCCGACCTTAAACCTTTCTTAATATTGAATTAAATGAATAATTCACATTTATGATCTTTTCAGGTTTAGAGATTTATAGAATTAGGACATAACTATTACATCTCAAAATATTACATAGTATACACTTCTACACAATTTCCATTTTTTTACAAAATATGAACTCTTGAAAAAAAGAGTCATGTCTATTTCCATGTTTAATATAGCATGACTTTTCCTTGACCCCATCCTTGACCCTATTCCACATTATGTCCTGTGAAAAACATTTCAAAAATTTGGGATGAGCATAAAAAACTCAGTAAGGGATACACAAAGAAGGAAAACAACTAGTTTTTCAAAACAATAAGAAAACCATGAATAATTTAACATAAGTAATACTTTTCACCTTTATGAAGTAGTAAATACTCTTCACTGAATAAAAGATCATTACATACCCTTTTTTAACCAAAATATTACCATAAAACCCATATAAAGAACACATAATACAAAAAGTAACTTGGGACATAAACATATTTGAATGGAATAACCATACGGTTGACTTCAACAAATATCACTAAATGGAATTTCCATACGGACGACTTCGATACCCAATGCATTGGAGGTTATAATGTAACCACCTATCCTGTTATTCACAGCACCACCCGTCATTTGGTTTATCACGTAACCACCCATCAAATGTCCAAGTACCAATATAAAATCATAACAAATACAACAAATATAAAGGAAAGAAAAAATTTCCACATTTCAATCAAAATATATCACTTAAATATATTGACATAACAAATCTATTTTTAAAACCATTTTCAATAAAAAAAATACAAAAAATAGTATACGGTATTTATTTTCTTTTAAAAATATTTCGGCTTATTGAGGAAGCCAAAGATCAAATAATACCCACGGTGGCAGGAAAGGTCGTTGTCACCGCGTATGTAAAAAGAAACATTATTTTTTTCATTTAGTAAAACGCTTCGTAGAAAAAGATTCCCTTTGAATGAAATGAAAATTCAAAGGTGTTTATACAGTGTATAGAAGAAAGTATTGTATTAGAACAAAATATGTCTCAATGAAAGGAGATTAAGATGAATTCCCATAACTCGTGTCCGACATGACACGATCATTATTTAATCTATTGAATAATAGACTAAAGATAATTTCTACTTGCTTAATAACCTTTTTCAAGTTTATTATTCCTTTTATATCAATTATTAACATGTTATAAACATTATTTAATCATTTATGTTAATAACGTTCGTTTTGTCCATATTTGGTACTTGAGTCAATAATGAACACCTTATATTTACAAGCTGTACATGTGGTCAATAGTCCATTATATCCAGAATGATATTGATGATTTAGATATCATATATATCATATATATCTAGTATATACATGTATTTATAATAGTACATAACATTTGTAGGTAAGAAATGAAATGCACCGTTCATGGAGACTGTAAGCCGTACATACGCATGAACGCTACTTTCATTGGTATTTATTATTTTTATGGAATTAAATAATAATGATACATAGTTATATTATAATTATAATATGATATATTATATAATATCATTAACTCCATCCTGTATACATCCCACATAATGCATTAATGAGTCACATCACTTTGAGGTGGCGGTAGTCCGCACTTCCTCAAATGAGATTATCGTATTTACCAACTATAGAAACCACAAAGTCGTGCTATAAATGGAAAATAAAAGAGCATAATGAAAACATAAACATAATATATATCATATATAAATATAGTGTCACCATAATGACCCCCATTATAGGCGGTAGGAGATAATAGAACAATCATCGTTTCGTGAGGCGTTAGTTTTCCATCCACAGAAACATTACGTTCTTCACCCATTAGATGAAGGTGTGTGTATGCGTAGTTCAAATACCTCTCATAAAAACATCCTAGTATATTGAGGATACTGGTTTTGTTACAAAATAAATGAATAAAAAACAGTTTAGGGGTTGGAGAAGTAAAAGAAAAGAAAACAATTTAAGAGAAACTGTTACCTTTAATTTGGGTAACTTCCATTGGATTGAACCAAAAGGACTTCTTGAAGTGCCTTATGCCTAAGGTAAGGCTTCTAGGGGGAGGATATGGATGTAGAGAGATTAATTGGGTAGAGTTTAGATGTTCCAAATGGCTTGAGAGATGTGAGGAATTGATTAGAAGTGGTCTCCTTTTATAAGGGGAGGAGGGGCTCTTTAGGAAAGTGTGAAACTATTATTTTATTATATAATTATATTCGGTTTATAATGGTACAAAAATCATTAAAGATGAATATAATAAGACTCATGGTCTAAATAAAATCATCCAATCATAATTGTACTTTTTTTGGATAATAATTTAATCATTATAATCTTATTTATTTAAATGATTTATTAATGAGGTAAACACTTCACATTATTATGTCATAAATAATTTAATTTATTTGTTGTCTAAAAATTATAAAACAAATACTATCATGTACGAAATCATTTTATCTTTCCATTGAGAATTTATAGTCTAAAATAGGACTTATATAACACCATATACAAATTTATTACTAAAATATTTTTGTTAATGTCAATTTTGTCTTTAGTTGAATTTAATTAATCTAAATTGTCATTATCACTTCCTAGTGGATCAATGTAGTCCCAAAATCGACCCAAATATGACCATGGTTGTTAATTAGTCTACTAATAAGGTTTGGACAAGTGTTAAGGTAATTTTAAATTATTATAATATTCATTTAACCTTGAATTACCCTATTTACCTTTAACCGCGGTAAATAAAAGTCAAAAGTTACAATTCACCAAAAAATATTTTCATCTTAATAAACCACATTTTACATTTTGATAACAGCCATGTAAGTCGGATTTTTTAAATTCAATTCACATAAGTGGTAAAAATTCATTTAAATGAAAAATTCGAATTTTTTAACTACCACTAAGTGGTTTGATTATTTATCAAAAATTGAAGTTTTTTAGAAAAATATCAAAAATTCAGCCTAAGCTATATTAGATATTATGAGTTCCAAAATGATATCTAATTTTCCAAATTCAAAATATAGCATTGGAATTAATTAACTTTAAAATTAAATCTCGTTATCAAAACAAATAGCATGTTTTTAAGAAACAATAACTATCAAAAGATTCATACTTGTTTATGTCCAATTTCAAAGTGAAATTATTTCCAATGACCAGAATTTGATTAAATGGTAAAAATATATTTTAATTTCATTTTAAAACCAATTAAAAAGATAATATTACAATATAAATAAATTATATTAAAACGTAGTTTGGAATTAAAATGCAATATTTTTCACTATTCATTAAAAAATGAACTTTATCAGAAAAATACCAAAAAATTACCCAAAGAAAAATTTGATGTCCCCATTCTAAATAAGGGTTTTATTTGGTCAATTAGAATGTATTAATGTGACCAAAACTATATTTAAAAAAGGTTCTCCATTAAAAGGTGATAAATTGGCCTTTTAATGTAAATTACGCTTAAAATTAGATTCAGTCACATTTTATGCCTCTAACTATTTATTGTATAATGTAAATACATTTAACAATCATGTATAATAATATTGTAGTTAGTTTTGTTTATTATATCAAATAAATTAGCTAGGAGTTAACTACCATTTAAAATAATAATAATATATTATTAGTGTGCAACGTACGATTACAAAGAAACCCGTTGTTGCGTATCGGGTGCACTATCGAACAAAACAACCCTTTTAAGGTAAAATTAATATTTAATTCATAAATATTAATAAATATGAAATATGTCTTATTATTTATTTACTTGGGATGTTACACCTTGTCTGCATAGGTGTATTCCGATCCCTGATAATTTTGGACTGATCAATCTCTGTACTTTGATTTCCCCTTTGAGGTTCAACCAAATTTTCTCAAGAAATGGCTTTATCTTATGATTATTCTTCTTAGTAAACATCATAATGTGACTCTTGAGTGTTTTTTACACCTTCCTCTACCTATGTATTAGAATTTTTTCCATGTTTACATTCTTCCTCATCTTCTATCACATCAGAATTATAATTCCTTGAATCATTCATGTTTTTATCATCAAAGATCTTTACATCACTGCTTTCCAAAATTATTCCCAAGTGCATATTGAAACACTTTTAGGCTTTACTGTTCATTATGTATCTAAGAAATATTCCTTCATCGACATTGGCTCCATACTTCCCCTGATTTCTTTCTTTGTTTCAGATAAACCATTTTGTTCTTAAAACACGAAAATATTTCAAAGAGGGATTCCTTTCATGACACAATTCATATGGTGTCTTTGTCTCGCCCAAATTCATCACTATTCCATTTTGATTATACATTACAACTTTTAATGCCTCTGTTACTTAATGTTGAGGAATAAGAATCTTTATCAGTATAGTTCTGGACATGTTGTTTAACTGTGGATTCCTGCGCTCAGAAACTCCATTTCGTTGTGGAGTTCTCACAACCTCCACCTCATGTTGTAACCCATGCTTATCTAGGTAATTTTAAAATTAAATAGAAATATATTCCATTACATTATTAGACTGTAGGACTTTGATCTTCCGTCCAGTATCATTCTCAGCGATTCGACGGTAGGTTTTAATGGAATCAAGCACTTGTCTCTTCTTGTGTATAACAATCACACATTACATTCTACTATAATCATAAATAAAAAGAAAAAAGTAACTTTCCACCTGTGTTCCAACAACATTTATCAGGCCCCATATATCTATATGGATGAGGTCAAGGATATTTTATGCTCTTTTCTTCTTTGGTTGGTAGGAACTGCAAACTAGTTTCCCTCGCATGTAAGCATCACATGTCTTTTCCCGTTCAAGCTTTATATTAGGGAAATAAATGAATATCTTAAGCTTGGATATTTTTTACATGTCCTACTAATTGATGTCCCCCAATATCTGATTCTATAAGTTGTTTTCCTATTAAACTATTAAGTAGAATATGTTCTCTTTTCTGTCAACCTGATATAAGTTTACATCTAATTTACAGCCTTTCATGAGAGAATTCTCGAATGTTCCTCTTATAGTACTTACATTCTTATTGAATATAACAATAAGACCTGAGTCCCAGAGTTGACTCACACTAAGAATATTGTGACATAGACTATCCACATAAAGGACTTCATTTTTCTTCAGCTCTCCATTAGCTAGCTCATTACTTCCACTACCTTTTATTTTCAATGCTCCATTATTACCAAAACTCATTGTTCCGTTGAATCGTTTCTTGACATTTGTTAATAGGTCTACATTACCTGTCATTTGGGATAAACATCCGCTATCAAGAATCTAAGTGCTATTGTTCTTTGTAGCATTGAGGGCTACATCTAAAAAATTGGAATTTTCAATTTTCCACTTTTCTTTCCATAAGATATTGGATTGAGCATATGAAATTGATGATATTTCAATTCTATATTCCATGTACATGGGTTATTCATATTCAAATTATTCTTCCAAAAGAGAAAACTTGTTTGAAATAGCAACACTATCTAGATTATGAGTCTTGAATCATCTCTAAGCATTGAAATAATTTCTCTTGTCATACCTCTGTCTGCAACACACAAATTTATAGAAAATGTTAGAACAGTGAAAACAATATCCATAGAAATAATTTATTATATAAGAATTAATATATGAATATGTTCCCTTTTTTTAACTCCTAACTCTTCCCCATTCATAGAGATCCTTGGCTCTTAGTATTATGAAATGGTATGGCCCAGATAGCCACAAAACTAACACTTCATAAAATGAAATGTCTTCTCATTTACATTTCTCCCCATCCCTTATTCCTAGGGAATATAGCTTGAATTCTTATCATTTTTGAAAATGAGAGGATGATCTTCAATTCTCCTTTCAGTTTGATTCACGGTTTTCCTATTCAACACTTCTGGAGGCTTTTCAATATGATCAACTTTCAACTTTCCTTTATTCTTGTTCACTTTAATTATAGCATTTTACGTTTCATCATCAAAACCAATTTCACAGTTTCCCATGCATGCGGGTGTTTGATAACTAATGATATTTTCAACTCCATCAGATCCAAGTTTCTCTCTCTCTTATAGATTTGCACCTGAGAACTTTCTAAATTGTATTTTCTTCTTCTATTATTTTGAAATTGATTCACTTTTGAGTTTACTTCTCAGAGTAACAACTTTTTATTTTAGTCCCTCAATGGTCTTGGTCTTCTCCTCCAGTCTTGAGGTAAGGTCATTAATGAAATTTTTTTGTTCTTCAATTCTGAGTTTTAGTTCCACAACATCGTTAGTTCACTCAAGGATTGATGATTGTACATTCAACAGTTATTCCTATCATTCAATTTTCGCTTCTAGATGATCAATATTTTCCAAAGATTCCACCACTATTTCTTTACACAAATTGAATCTCTTAAATTTATTCTCAATATTACCAAAATCATCCTTAAGTTGCAACTTGGGATCAACATCAGTATGAAACAGATTATCTCTATCTTCATCTGTCAATGGTTCAGACATTTCAATGATATCCACCATGGAAGCATGGTTCCAAGATTTTAATTCTACTTCCTCTTTCTCAAAGAGTTCATTTTCATCGTCTTCTTCTTCAGAAAAAACTCTTTTGTTGAAATTTAATTCTATATTTGATGTCTATCTTTTTGAAAAATATTTTTTGAGGATTTTTAATGTCTCCATCTTCACTTTCATCATCATTAAAATTTCTTGGGAAACGAGAGTCAATGTGCCCAACTCTTCCACAATGAAAACAAGCCAGTGGTAGTGTTCTTTCAAATTCATAGGTTCCCTTATTGATTTTCATGGAAATGATAGAAAGAACTTTTTTTTTACTAATAATATTCATTTAAACAATATCCTGAAATTTATAGTTTATCGGTTTCTTTGAATTACATTTCCTTTATTACACGAGTCATTGCATCTTCTGGGTTGAGTATCATCTCATATGCCACCAGGCTACTTACCAGATTATCAAGAGAAAGTTTGGAATGATCCATTTCTTCAAGAGAATAAGCCTCTACGTTATGAATGGGTAGAATTATTCTAATGATTTTATTTACAATATCAATGTCTTTCATATCTTCGCTAAGCCCTCAAATTTGTCCTACAACTTCAGTAATTTGATTGAAGAAAGAATCTACATTTTCACTAGGGTGAATCTTCAGATCATCCAACCTATTGTGTAAAACATTGAGCTTTGCCTCCTTCACTTTGCAGTCACCATCATAAATATTCTCTAGTTTCTCCTACATAGACGTTTCTGAAGTACAGTTCATCAATATCAAATATATTTGATGAGAAAAAGCTACAGTTAGGGCATTTTATTCTTTAGTATCATTATTCAGCATTTTCCTATACGTATCTGTCATATATAGACCAGTTGGGATAGTGACCTCTATTACATCTGCAGTGGAATAAAGTACATCAATTTCAAGAGATCTTAGATGAGATCTCATCTTGTTCTTCAATTTTTGAAAGTTACTTCCATCAAACAAAAAAAATCCTCTTATATTAACTGTATTATCCATGTTATAAAAACAATAAATATTAAACACCAGCAACCTTTACGCTTTAATACAATTTTAGGGACCCCCAAAAACCCTGAGAGGGGAGGGGTGAATAAGGGTGTCAAATTTTCCTTTTAAATTGATGGATCTTGTTCCCACCCTGGTAGGAACCTATTAAACCATTTTGAAGAGGAAGCGTAGAAAATAATAAATCACATGAAAAGCAATGACACATCAATTTTAGTTCACCACTAAGGGATACAATCAAGGATCATATATCGACAATGTTTTAGTCATACCAAAAACCAATAATCTTCACAAGTTGTGGATTTCAAGGGTTTAGAACAATGACTCTTTTCTAGGTGCACTACCATTACAAGGTTTTAAGGATAGCACACTGAGTCCCTCAGATCACTTATGTTGACTCCTCCTTGCTCACTACATTGGAAGAATCGTCACTCAGTTTATTGACATGAAGGTCGGTTCATTTGTTTATCATTAAATCATGTATCCTCTATTAAAAATGGATGCTCTATTGAAGTCCCATAAACACGAATAGATGTAATTTATTTTTCCGTATACTGATATGTTATAGAACTTAATTTTGAAAATTGATTTGGTAAATTTTTAGGCTTCCTTGGGTGTTCCACATAGTGTGTTCCGAGTATGGTGCACTGAAGACCTATTCCATGTACCACTACAGTTTCTGCATACCATCCAACTCCTCAGCGAATTTCCCTGCATACTACCTTCCTCCGCATATTGCTCAACTTCTTTGCTTACTTCCCGGCTTCGTGTACTTCCTTGCTCCATCGCATACTGTAAGAGATTCCTCCACAAACTGAACTTTCTTCCACATACTATTTTCCTTATGCAGATGGTTCTCTCCACATGATATATTCTCCTCGGTGTACCACTTCAAACTTTACTGAATTTTTTCCTAAAATTTTAATCTCTAATCCCGTCACTTAACAAAGGGGATTACTGTTTCATAAATTGGCACATAGCTCTACAAATTTCTCTAATCCGATTTACCCAAATTTTCATTGTGGAAAACTCTTCAATGTATACTAAACATCATATTTGTATGGTTAGCCTCCACCACATACCACTCCTATTTCGCAGACTGTACCAGTCATGCCAACCATCAGCACTCTGCATACCGCATATCTTCACTATATACTATTGCTGCAAACCATTTCTCATTTCAACCTTCATCATTCTAGGTACCGCATGCATTTACCTTATACCATTGCAGCTAACTATTTTTGATTCTACTCTCTGCTCTGCGCACCCATCTACGTACTGTTCCTACCACCTGGGATATGACTGTGAACCATTGCCAGAACATGGTACTAAGTCCATATTTCGAGGTATGTGGTTCCCTTATTTGGACGATTTTCTTAATCATTTTTCATACTGTTGACTTCTATCTGAAAAATATTTGTTTTCCAACAACAAACTCTTGATTTTGAGGCCCAAAAAATTGGCAACCACTGGGAAACTTCTCCACCTTGACTGACTGAAAATCCATTTTTTTATTTTTGAAAAACACTTTTTGTCTATGTGAGAACCCACGAGTACAAAATCACTTTGAGGCTATGTGAGAACCAGTAATCCATCATAATGAGCTATAGAAAGAACGGGAAAAGAACCATGTCTAAGACCAAACCCATCTAGAAAAACACCACAAAAAAATTCCCATCACTTTATGTCTAAGTGAGAACCGAACAATAAATACGATAAACAAACCCCAAGATCGGACTACCATCACTAGAACCACAAAAATCATCCCAAAAAGCCATGAAACCTTTGAACTTAACTGGTATGGGGTCGTGCATGGAAGAACAATGCAATAAGGGTACAATAGTTCTAATGAACAGTAGATCCAAAGAATAAGCATCAAGTCGCATGAGGAAAAACAACACAGGAGTAGGATAGCATTCAATGCATAATGCAGAGTCCCACATGCAGAACCAACAAATGAGGGTGGACAATGGTGGAGGATTTGTCGACAGAGCTCCAATTGCGGAACCAGGTAACTCTTAACCAAGAGGCATATAGAAACCTGAAACCAAAATGACTAAAGAGAAGAGATAAAATCGGAACCAGTAGCACACAAGAATCACCCCATTGAAGGATATTGAATGACATAGGAGGATTCTCTGAAATAGCTTTCATGAGACGAAACCGAGGCTGAATGAACAAGGGAATAATAGAAAAAGGGGCCACTGCTGGGATGTAACCTCTAGATGACTGCACATTCCACCACACACAGGATCTGGGAGCTGAAGGGTGCACTCGACGGTGGTGACCTCACAGTGGCAGTATCTAGGAGGGAGGCTTCGATGTCATTGTAGCCAGGGCTATTCAGGGCAGATGCGGACTGCGCCGCTAGAGAGATTCACAGGTTCCTTGTCAGTAACAAACACCTAGGTCACTTGAGAGGGATCCAGACACGATCTAAGCAGGACGAAGACGACAGTGTGCGTGAGTATTGATGTAGAGGAGGTGGCATAAAAACTAGAAAGAGAACCCTAGGTCACCTCAGGGAAGCCCTTGAGAAGACCCTTACGATCTCATCCTTGCTATAAACTATGCCACCTTCAATGCTACTTTCAAACTCAAATGGATGAACTCATTCTGTGAAAAATCCCTCATCATCCATGTGCATATTGAGAACAAACGCAAACCAAACTCCATTATTAGCAATGAAAAACTTTGGTTCTAACACACTTCTCTATTGGTTTTACTATCTCTTCCAATGAAAATACATTCATTTATCACATCACTTCCATCTAAACCAATGATATCACTAACCATATATCATGTATTATAGAACTACTCATATATCACATCATACAATACTTCCCAGATACTATGTATCACATTATCAGAGCAATAGGTTATCATGAAAATATAGGACATCAACCTCATTCCCTCACCCAACCACACATGACCCCACCACATATCACACCATCTACCACCAGCATCACTGGAATATTTAGTTGAATATATAGAGAGGGAAATGGTGTAGTTAACCCTATGTATCCCCCATGTCCTAGATGTTAGAAAAAAACACCTCCAGGGTGTCTACATGTGCTTCAGGTAATCCAGATTTGGTGGACTACATATGAAATACATAATAGAATATAAGTATATAATATTATATCACAATCCAACTGGTATGGGTTCACACAAGATACACCTCCCAAAACAATTTTAGGATGGAAATGATATTATACTAGCAATCACTACATCTAATGAAGAAAAAACAACCCCTAGAATCATAAAACTGAATACAGACCGAGTTTCATTTCCAATTATTTTATTTAACACTCCACGAATGAAGATTTACGCATTTATTTTTCAATTTCAATTAAAAATAAAAAAGTATTTAACCCTTAATGCATTATTATATAAGATTCTATTATTAAATTTGTACTAAACCAATTACAAGAAACCATTGTATCAATCCACCACATAATAAGAGACTATAAACCGCAAGACCATAACCATGAAAGGAATATTCAAATAAATCTAATATGTAGTGGTTCATGATTGAAAACACAAACCAATAAACAAAAAACTCAAATTAAATTATCCACTAAAAAATATCCATGGAAAAAAATAATAACTCAAAGAGAAAAGAAAGATTAAATCACCTGGAATCATGGACATCGAATCTCAAGAAGAAAATGATGAATGCCAAATATCAAAGACTATTAGGGATCCCAATATTACATATGTATAACCTAATATATGATTTATGGAAAGATAAAATTATGTAGATCAAAGGGTGATTTAAATTTACAGGTATCTTAGAAATCACTTCATTAATGATGTGAATGTTTGGATCATTGTGTGAGTCTTATGTTGTTCACTTCCCTAAAAAAAGATTCGCAATTTAACAAACCTATGAGGGATTTAACATCATTAAAATAATATTTAACATCATGCAAATTTTGGATACCGTACAACTAAATATTATACCAATAACAATCATTTCAGGAAAAATATATCACACTTCTCAACAAAAGAGGATATGAAATTCCAAAAACTATATCTCCCATGTTTTTATGCTAACTTGTGAACCATCGCCCACACTGTGAACTAGAGATTCATGGTGTGAATCCACACCAAAAACATCATAATAAATTCCAACATAATATCTCCCTTCCTTAATCTCATATCATTAATACCATCATAAAAAATCACATAGTAATAGGGCGAGAGGGTCTAGTAAATTAATTTGATATAATGTAGTCAATGATTTTTCAGGAAAAGAAGTATATTTTTTGTAAAATGACCATGGATGATATCTCCCACTATCCTTATCATTATAAAATAATATAAATTGGAAAATAAAAATACTATCCATATATAATTTTTAGTTTTTTATTATTAGGATCAATTTTAAACATTCTTAGATTAAGGTAATTTAACTCCCAAGTTCAACCTATTTCTTTTCAAAACATTATTCTATACCTTCCCATTTATAAAATTATACCACATCTCAATGTTCTTAATGTGGATGTTTTGAACATGATTTATAGATAACTCAATTTCACTTTGGTTATCACATTGAATCATAATTTTATTTTTATAACATCACTGATGTCTTCCAAATATTACTTCATCCATATAAGCTATGTAAAATCTTTTTTCACTAAAACAAATTCTACAACCAATGTTCTTAGATATTCATGATCTTGTTTCTTTCTTATTCAATAACCAAAATTACTTACAACAAAAAAATCTCCTCCACTTGTAGATATTTGTTCCAAAATATCACAAGACTAATTAAAATCCAAATATGAAAATAAATACATTTTCATTGTATATTTAAACAAAAACCAATAATGTAATGGTCCTTAAACATACCAAATTTCTATTCTTATTTCCCCAATTTGTTCCATCTTAGGAAAAAATTTAAACCTTTCTTATAATCATGTAACATAGAAATATATATTCTTGATTTATTAAGATACAGTAAGATATAAGTTGTATTTCTATATAATGTAGATTCTAAATCTTTATTGTCATATTGAATACCAAGATTTTTTATAACCACTGTTGCTGTTGAAATATCTTATAGTCCTTCATTAAAAATTTCTTCATGAATTTATTTTCCTAAATTAGATGTGAAATTTATATTCTCCAATCAACTTGATGAAATTATTTCTATATAAAATATATCAAATATCTAATAATTATAATTTAATAAAAAGAAGTAATTTAGTTTTTAAAATAATGAATATAATTCGACTTACTACCATATAATATAATTTCATCTTCATTCACTTACACCATAAACTAATCTTCTTTGGAAATTATTACATAGAGTTTTTGATCAACCACTCATGTTTTTCAATCCATCATCCCCAAGAATGTATCTCTCCATGAATACTAGGTACAAGGACCATTTCTTAATCTACAAAATTCTTTATCAATCTATACAGTATAGATTCATAATTTTCAAGAAACAATACAATTGGTTATTAGATATATACCTATTCATTAAAGAATACATTCAAAAATATAGTCTTCAAATCCACCTAAAACCCAATGAACATTCTTTGAAAATACAAGAAAATAAAGATTACAATAAAATATATTATTTCCACTAATTTAAATTTCTATTTTATATAAATTCCTTCAACTTGAGCATACACAATGAAAACCAATATTTCGTTATTCGATATTACCTTTCATTTTCATCCATATTGTTCTTATAAACTAATTATTTATGAATAATATTATGATTTAAATGTATTTCCACGAGAATCTATGTATTATTTAATAATTTGATCTAATTCTTATGTCATGGATTTCACCCTTGATTCAACCTTTACTTCTTCTTTAAATGAAGTGGATATAATATTTTAAAATATAGAAATATGATATACTATTTTAATTCATAACTATTGGGTTGAAGAGGATTTTTATCTAATGATATTGGTTAGATCCACATGATCCCATTTCTTTCATGAATGAGTCATAGTTTTATCCACATCTATACTTCATTCTTCTATATATTGAACCTTATAAATTTCAATATGTTGATCAACATTATTTCCCCCAAAATATTTATTTTTTCTTTACTTTCTTAAAAAACATCTTCTTAAGTAGAATTTATAGAAAATTTTTGGATTAATTTTGAAAAATAATTTCATCCGTAACCATAAACTATTTTTGTTCTAGATATTGAAAAAATCATAGCCCTGAATTTTTTTGAGGAAGCTATAAATTTTTCTTCATTAACTTCCTCGGCTTATTTTCCACAATTTTCTTTTTTATTTTAGAAGAAAAGTTTCCTTATAAATACTATAGGATGATTCAAATACAGGTTCTTTACATTAAAATCTTCATATCAAATATTTTGTACTCTCAAGTTTGTTAACATTATATTTTCAGAATAGAAGACACTTTAATAGTATCTTTTTAGTAGTGGTGCGATATTAAACTATCTTCCAAATTTTTTTATATCATTAACTATGGTATTTTTCTTTTCACAACCTTATTCTTGTAATGGATTCTTATTAAAGATAAATATTGTTTAATAATATGATTTTCAATGTAATTATCAACTTCATATGATGGGTACATTGCTTCATTTTTTAATGTATGAATTTTTAAAGTTCCATTGGTTTCATTTTAATATCATCTATAGAATATCTTGATGCAATAATACTCTTCTGTATTTGAGTGTATGAACATGAAACATTCCAGATGTATTAATTCATTAAAAAATAAGAAAAAATACATACCCAAATGGTTATTTCATGATCAATCAGACCACAAACATCTATGTGAATCCAATTTATCAAACTACAAGAAAGATTCTTCTTTTGAGGATATATGTATTGAAAAATCATTCCTCTCAGGAAAAATTAATAATTTTTTCTTTATTTTTCTTCAAATGAAGAATATAAATTAATTATATACATTTTGATAAGTTCTCTATAATTTTTTTAGTAACATGGCTGAACAAATTTTGCTAAAATCTATTTCCATCATCAAATTTAACTAGTCAGCCATTATTCTTTACATGAGGTTGGAAAAAAATTCCCTTAGTTCCACAATTATTAATCAATAAATTTACAAATTATCCTTTGATATAGAATCCATAATAAATATATATGACCCCCAAATTATAAGTTTAAATGATGAATAATACTTAATAAATTATTTAAAAAACCATAAACATAAATTATATCAGATTTCTTAACACATATCTAGGAAATAGAGTCTTTCCACATAATGTTATCTACAATACTCCATCATTGTTGAATCTCAAAGTTCCATTAACTCTTCATTTTAAATTCTTAAATAGTTTTATATTTCTTATCATATAAGTTTAACACCCATTTTAAAAAATCAAGGTACTAATAATATTTATATTTATGGGAATTGTTACCAACTTTTCCTTCTAAATATTCAATCATTCCCTCTAGGAAAGTCCCTAATGAGTATATAACTTTTTCCCCTTCCAATCATTCTAATAAGAATACAATTGGTAAAATTATTCTTCTTAAATAGGAAATAAAATTTTATCCACGTAATCTAAAATATAGTAGCTTGTATCTACTTTCCATTTTCATATGAAAAATACTCTTCAGCTTTTATTCTTGCAATTAATTAAATTATATCCAAATTTTAATAATTAATATAGTAACCAGAGAAATAAATTATTCCATGATTTGAAAAGATTGTTATAACTCTACTTTTTAGAATCCAGTAAATTATCTATTCATAGATGATTCAAATTCACCGAATTATTACTTATTATGGACAATAAAATAAAATAACTAAAATTTTATCAATAGAAAAAATCAATTTCTCTCCTCTCTACATTACACTCTATTTTTTATTACTCCTTAATTGTTAAAAATTTCTCATTGATTGAGAAATTTATTTTTTCTTTTAACTCCCTACTATCTTCTTATTTATACATTTTCTTGTTGATGTTCCATTATCAATGAAAATACCAATTTTCCTCATATCATTTTTCCTTTGAGTAATAATCATTTATTTAATTCATTACGTAACTAGTTTAGCCCATTATTTCAAAACATTATCTGAAAACCTCTAGAATAAAAGCTTCTTATTTTAACAATCTATTTTTATTTCATATTTAACCTTATATATCAATAAAACATCTTCTTCTTAATGATCATTAAATTTTTTTACTTTCTCATTGATAGAAAAATTGTGATCATCAATGATCTTGGTGTGTTCTATTATTTTCAATATGTAATTAATGTATTATTTAGATTTCATGTGATTATTTTCATAGTATTATAAAAATATTCTATGATACCCAACATCATCTTCAATTTCATTAATATAACTCAATGATTCCTTTAGAAAACCTCTAATATTTATGTTATTTTTAATATGTAAGTCAATCTCTTCAAGAGAACCTTCCAAATCATATTAATATTAAGAAAAACCATCTAATTTTTCATTTTATTCAGATATTTTATATATTTCCAATTAATCCATTATATAATTCTCTAAATTTTATATAAACATTGTTTTAATACCTTTTGATGGATCTCCTTTGTCTTCCTTTTGTTGTTTTTTAACAAGTACATTTTTTACACTTCTTTATGGTTAAATTTCAATAATTTCCATTCCTTCTATATGGAACCATATTGTTTTATTTCATTGAAAGGGATTAATCTACCCTTTGTTCATAAAAATTATTTGTAAACCTATATTTTATGCATCTAGAATTTCTAAAATGGAAACAAGATAAAGGTAGATTTCTTTTAAATATACATATTCCCTTTAAAATTCTAGGAAGTAGTTGATCATGAATCATCACTTACATCATATTTATTTTCAAAGTCATAAAATTAAATATTCTTAAAAATATTCAATTATATATTTTTAGTGTCACGACCCGCCCTTGGGGTCCGTGCCGTGACTACCCCAAGCCCGCCTTCCATAGGCCAGGGGCTGGCGACTAGCACCAAGGCGTAAATCCCGGTAAAAAGGGAAGGCATTGCCTTTCTAAAGTAAACAAACACCACAAAGTAAGCAAGCGGAAAGTAAACACTCAACAAAAGCAGAGTACAACTGAAAGTGCGGAAAAGTAAATGGGCCAGTATACAAACCCAAACTGGAAGTAAAGTACAACTCGAAAGGAAAAAACAGCAACTGAAAAGTAAAAGTCGCTACACCGAGCTGTCCACTGGAAATCCCACCTGAAGGGTGGGTACAGATAGCTCCACTGCTCCACGGGTCCCGCCGTCCGCTCCGAGCACGTCCCGCCCAGTGGTCCACCTCCGGGTACCGTCCCGCTCTGCAAGCCTCAGCTAGGGTCAACGCTGTCCGTCGTCTGCAACCAACACAACGTAGTGCGGGCAAAGCCCGTGCAGGGGTGAGTATAAGCTACTCAGTAGGGACCCCGAGACCCCTGAAGGTCTCTCAAAATCCACAAAGGATAAACCACGAAGAAAGGAACAATAACGAAGTAATAACCGACACTGCTTAGGTATATGCCCATACATATACCTAAGTCATCAATTTCAAATACGCTCCAACCTCCGAGCCCAAGTACAACTCAGTCCACACAGGAAAGTAAACGTATTCCACACAGGAAAGCAAAACGTAATCCACACAGGATTGTACAATACAATCCACACAGGAAAGCAACAGATTCAGCTCACACAGGTATACTTCTTCAAAGACGATAAAGATGATCACTGATCCATCTAAGTCGTCGAACCCACGAAGGATCGATAGGTAACTAACCCCCGCAAAAGACCCACACAGGATCGGGCCCACGTAGGACCTGTAGGCACTGGTTCACACAGGACCGCTGAGTGCAAGGACCCACACAGGATCGGACCCACACAGGATCGGGCCCACACAGGACCTGTAGCACTGATCCACGTAGGATCGCTGAGAGCTGTAGTCGTCGTCGTCGAATCCACACAGGATCTCTGTACTGTCGTCGTCGCAGTCACAGTAGCAGTAGTAGCAGTAGTAGTCACCGTAACAGTCGCAGCCAGCACTAGGGTTCCCGCACTGCTGAGCCAGTGCCCTGAGATCGTCTGCCCGAAGGTCTGGTCTGTCTGGACCCCTGAGTCATCTGTCGACTGCCTGCTGCAAATGACTCTACCACGTGCCACCCTGTGGTGGGTCGCTGCGCTGGGGTAGACTCAGCAAGGAAACTCTCGATCAGAAGGGCCCGCTCCAGTACTCCTGTCTGAGTCGGTATGCTGAGGGAGATCAGCGATGCCCTGATCTCGTGTCTCAAACCCTACTCGAAGGTCCGGGCCCGGAAGAAGGGGTCCCGTACCATGTCTGTCGAGTAGCGCGAGATATCGGTAAATCTCGCCGAGTACTGAGCGACCGTCATGCTGCCCTGCCGCAGCTGAAGAAGCTCCTGGATACGCACCGCACGAAGGGTGGCTGGGACGAACTCCGAGCGGAAGAGGCTCTCAAAGTCCGTCCAAAGTAGAGATGCCTCATCGTGCACCTGGAGCATTAAGCTCCACCATCGTCCTGCTGCTGCGTGTAGTAGGCTCACAGCGAGGATCACCATGAGGTCTGCTGGTGTCCTCACTAGCCTAAACACTCGTACCACTGCCTCCAGCCAGTCCTCTGCTGCCTGGGGATCCGTCTCCCCGCGAAACCTGGGTGGTCGCTGGCGCTGAAATTCGTGCAGTGCGCTGAGGCGACGTGCATCGTTAGCGGCTGCTGCTGGAAGCATCGGGGGCTCGGCGGGTAGAGCTACCGCCGGTGCCACTGCTGACAAAGGGCCCTGCACTGAGGCCTCGTCGCTCAGTGGGCTGTCGTCACGCTCGACTCTCGGAACCCTAGCTGGCTGCCGTCGTGGGGCCATCCTGAAAAGGAAACAGGTGCGCCACGGTCAGAACAGTATACCTGGTGAGCTGATATAAGTAATCACAAAGAAAACTTTGAAACACACACGCAATCAATGTTTTCGTGCATTAAGTCGGAAATCAAAAGTCAGGGTCCTGGTGTACGGATACGTCGGCCGCCGCACCAACACTGGACTCCCTGGACTGATAACCACACTCAATATGCTAAACATTATTGCTTCACATAGAAAAGATCAGAGTTCGCGGTAGAACCAAACTCCTCTGATACCAATTTGTCACGACCCGCCCTCGGGGTCCGTGCCGTGACTACCCCAAGCCCGCCTTCCATAGGCCAGGGGCTGGCGACTAGCACCAAGGCGTAAATCCCGGTAAAAAGGGAAGGCATTGCCTTTGTAAAGTAAACAAACACCACAGAGTAAACAAGCGGAAAGTAAACACTCAACAAAAGCAGAGTACAACTGAAAGTGCGGAAAAGTAAATGGGCCAGTATACAAACCCAAACTGGAAGTAAAGTACAACTCGAAAGGGAAAAACAGCAACTGAAAATTAAAAGCCGCTACACCGAGCTGTCCACTGGAAATCCCACCTGAAGGGTGGGTACAGATAGCTCCACTGCTCCACGGGTCCCGCCGTCCGCTCCGAGCACGTCCCGCCCAGTGGTCCACCTCCGGGTACCGTCCCGCTCTGCAAGCCTCAGCTAGGGTCAACGCTGTCCGTCATCTGCAACCAACACAACGTAGTGCGGGCAAAGCCCGTGCAGGGGTGAGTATAAGCTACTCAGTAGGGACCCCGAGACCCCTAAAGGTCTCTCAAAATCCACAAAGGATAAACCACGAAGAAAGGAACAATCACGAAGTAATAACCGACACTGCTTAGGTATATGCCCATACATATACCTAAGTCATCAATTTCAAATACGCTCCAACCTCTGAGCCCAAGTACAACTCAGTCCACATAGGAAAGTAAACGTATTCCACACAGGAAAGCAAAACGTAATCCACACAGGATTGCACAATACAATCCACACAGGAAAGCAACAGATTCAGCTCACACAGGTATACTTCTTCAAATACGATAAAGATGATCACTGATCCATCTAAGTCGTCGGACCCACGAATGATCGATAGGTAACTAACCCCCGAAAAAGTCCCACACAGAATCGGGCCCACGTAGGACCTGTAGGCGCTGGTTCACACAGGACCGCTGAGCGCAAGGACCCACACAGGATTGGACCCACACAGGATCGGGCCCACACAGGACCTGTAGCACTGATCCACGTAGGATCGCTGAGTGCTGTAGTCGTCGTTGTCGAATCCACACGGGATCTCTGTACTGTCGTCGTCGCAGTCACAGTAGCAGTAGTAGTAGTAGTAGTCACCGTAACAGTCGCAGCCAGCACTAGGGTTCCCGCACACAACAAGCTCGTTCGGAGGGTCCGCTCCAGGAGCCGAGAGGATGATACAACAACTGTCACAAAGTCCAGAGTTGATGTATCCAAAAGTTCCGTATTGTCAATAGGAACTCAACGCAACAGACGGCGCGTCGATCGGACGCCCGGTCTGAGAGTTATTGACATTTTCGTCCCCGGGGCCCGGTTGGTTTTTAAGGCAAAACCAACCCGACCGTACTCCACCTGCGTCCAAACCTCGGGCGGAGTATGCCAAAAGATCCGTCTCACTAAGAGGAACACAACACAGCTGACGACACGTCAATCGGACGTCCGTAGCTCAAGATATGAGCGTTCCCGCTCCGAAGGCCCGGTTGGTTTCGTGAACGAACCAACCCGGCCGAACTCAAAGTAATCCGAAACCTTGAGTGCGATATACCGAAACGACCGTCTCGATCCAAGGATCGCGTTTCCGCAGACGGTTCGTCAATCGGAGGTCTGAGGCTCAACTTATGGCCAAAAGACCAAAACTGTTTCGAAACGGGCGGTCCGGGTCCGGGCCGACCCGGCCCGACCCCCCCTGGTCTGACCCGAACCAGTTCCGAACCAAACCGGGTCGGACCGACCCGGTCCGCTGAACCCGGCCCGGCCGGCCGGCGGCCGGCGGCGCGGAGGCGCGGTGGCGCGGCGGCGTGGTGGCCGCGGCGGCCTGGCGCCGCACGGAGGCAGCGCGGGGGGAATCATTTCCCCCGCTTGTTTGGAAGGCGGCGCGGCTTTTTAGCCGTGCCTGTTTGCAAAACCGCCCCCCCCCACGTGGGGGGCTTGATTGGCAGGAAACGGGGGGAAAGTCCCCCGCTTAATTGAGAGGGGCGGCGCGGCATAGCCGCGCCCTTTGTAAAAAAAAACGGCCCCACGTGGGGGCCGGCTTGAAGACAAACCGGGGGGCTGCTGCCCCCCCCCCCCCTTCATGGAAACCGCCCCCCTCATAATGAGGGGGGTTTTGTGAGCCGGCCGGGGGATTAATTTCCCCTGGTTTATTGCCATCCGGCCGGCCAGCTGGCCGGCCGGTTTTCTCCAACGGGACCGGAAATTCCGGTCCTCTTCTTCGTCTTCCGTGTCAACGAGAGGGAATGCCGCTTCCTCCTCGGACCTTCTTCGTCGGCATACGAAGATTCGCCAACGACGTATCTCTTCGGGCGTATCTCTTCGTCAACGGATTTGACGAACGACGACCGCGAAGCCCGACCTCCGCGACGTTGTCTTCCGCGGACGTTGTCAAATCCTCGAACCTATACCCGAGGTAGGGGTTGTTGATTTATTGTTTAATTATTTCATTCTTGATCGTGGAACTAGCATGTCTAACATGAGGCATTTGAATATTTTAAGTTGTGTTGTTATTTAACGTGAGGGGGGCCGGACCGCATGAACACGGCCGAACCCCCTCCATCGTTCATGTTGATTTATCTTGTGGGTGGAAGCAAGGCGGCGTGGTGCCGTCGCACCACGCGGATAATTGTATGTTTATCTTGTGCGGCGCCGTCGCGCGCGCGCCATGGAAGAATCTTCAAGAAAGCGACGCCGCCGCGCCGCATCAAGGAGAATCGGAGACGCGGCGGAGGGGCGCGGTGCCGTCGCACCGCGCCGGACGACGAACACCGCGGCCGGTTCCGGGCCGCGGCGGAATGAGAAGACCGGCGGCCGGGCCGCCGGCGTCGGAAGCTGAAGAGGGGACCGGAATTTCCGGTCCCGTTGGAGAAAACCAGCCGGCCAGCTGGCCGGCCGGATGGCAATAAACCGTGGGAAATTAATCCCCCGGCCGGCTCACAAAACCCCCCTCATTATGAGGGGGGCGGTTTCCATGAAAAGGGGGGGGCAGCAGCCCCCCGGTTTGTCTTCAAGCCGGCCCCCACGTGGGGCCGTTTTTTTTACAAAGGGCGCGGCTATGCCGCGCCGCCCCTCTCAATTAAGCGGGGGGCTTTGCCCCCCCGTTTCCTGCCAATCAAGCCCCCCACGTGGGGGGGGGGGGGGGCGGTTTTGCAAACAGGCGCGGCTAAAAAGCCGCGCCGCCTTCCAAACAAGCGGGGGAAATGATTCCCCCCGCGCTGCCTCCGTGCGGCGCCAGGCCGCCGCGGCCACCGCGCCGCTGCGCCACCGCGCCGCCGCGCCTCCAGCCGGCCGGGCCGGGTTCAGCGGACCGGGTCGGTCCGACCCGGTTCGGTTCGGAACCGGTTAGGGTCAGACCAGGGGGGGGGGGGGGGGTCGGGCCGGGTCGGCCCGGACCCGGACCCCCCGTTTCGAAACAGTTTTTGTCTTTTGGCCATAACATGAGCCTCGGACCTCCGATTGACAAACCGTCTGCGGAAACGTGATCCTTGGATCGAGACGGTCGTTTCGGTATATCGCACTCAAGGTTTCAGATTACTTTGACTTCGGCCGGGTTGGTTCGTTCACGAAACCAACCGGGCCTTCGGAGCGGGAACGCTCATATCTTGAGCTACGGAAGTCCGATTGACGTGCCGTCAGCTGTGTTGTGTTCCTCTTAGTGAGACGGATCTTTTGGCATACTCCGCCCGAGGTTTGGACGCAGGTGGAGTACGGTCGGGTTGGTTTTGCCTTAAAAACCAACCGGGCCCCGGGGACGAAAATGTCAATAACTCTCAGACCGGGCGTCCGATCGACGCGCCGTCTGTTGCGTTGAGTTCCTGTTGACAATACGGAACTTTTGGACACATCAACTCTGGACTTTGTGACAGTTGATGTATCAGCCTCTCGGCTCCTGGAGCGGACCCTCCGAACGAGCTTTTTGTGTGCGGGAACCCTAGGGCCGGCTGCGACTGTTACGGTGACTACTACTGCTACTACTGCTACTGTGACTGCGACGACGACAGTACAGAGATCCTGTGTGGATTCGACGACGACGACTACAGCACTCAGCGATCCTACGTGGATCAGTGCTACAGGTCCTGTGTGGGCCCGATCCTGTGTGGGTCCGATCCTGTGTGGGTCCTTGCGCTCAGCGGTCCTGTGTGAACCAGCGCCTACAGGTCCTACGTGGGCCCGATCCTGTGTGGGTCTTTTGCGGGGGTTAGTTACCTATCGATCCTTCGTGGGTCCGACGACTTAGATGGATCAGTGATCATCTTTATCGTCTTTGAAGAAGTATACTTGTGTGAGCTGAATCTGTTGCTTTCCTGTGTGGATTGTATTGTGCAATCCTGTGTGGATTACGTTTTGCTTTCCTGTGTGGAATACGTTTACTTTCCTGTGTGGACTGAGTTGTACTTGGGCTCGGAGGTTGGAGCGTATTTGAAATTGATGACTTAGGTATATGTATGGGAATATACCTAAGCAGTGTCGGTTATTACTTCGTGATTGTTCCTTTCTTCGTGGTTTATCCTTTGTGGATTTTGAGAGACCTTCAGGGGTCTCGGGGTCCCTACTGAGTAGCTTATACTCACCCCTGCACGGGCTTTGCCCGCACTACATTGTGTTGGTTGCAGACGACGGACATCGTTGACCCTAGCTGAGGCTTGCAGAGCGGGACGGTACCCGGAGGTGGACCACTGGGCGGGACGTGCTCGGAGCGGACGGCGGGACCCGTGGAGCAGTGGAGCTATCTGTACCCACCCTTCAGGTGGGATTTCCAGTGGACAGCTCGGTGTAGCGGCTTTTACTTTTCAGTTGTTGTTTTTCCCTTTCGAGTTGTACTTTATTTCCAGTTTGGGTTTGTATACTGGTCCATTTACTTTTCCGCACTTTCAGTTGTACTCTTCTTTTGTTGAGTGTTTACTTTCTGCTTGCTTACTCTGTGGTGTTTGTTTACTTTACAAAGGCAATGCCATCCCTTTTTACCGGGATTTACGCCTTGGTGCTAGTCGCCAGCCCCTGGCCTATGGAAGGCGGGCTTGGGGTAGTCACGGCACGGACCCCGAGGGCGGGTCGTGACATTTAGATTAATGTTCTAAATATATATCTAGTTTATCTTGCATCTCATATGCATCTAGTTTTCTGTGTAATTCATCAATGGAAAAATCCCGAAGATTGATGTCCTTTAGTTTATAAACTTTTTGGTTTACATAGTAGGTAATATTTTAATTATCTTCATCCTAATTTATAAATACTTTTTCTCATAAAAATTTTATGAATATAATAAATAAATTTTATAAGATAATAAATTAAACAATCTATATTTTCATTTGATTTTATCTTCATATCATTAAATCTATTCAATAAAACATGAAATTTCACTTCCTTCAATATCTTATCTCCTGAAAATTTATTATCAAGATTATTAAAAATAACATTAGTCATTATAATTCCATAATCTCTATATATAATTTATTATAAAGTGCACTAGATAAGGAATGATAAAATTTAACATTATTATTTTTTAACATTCTTTCATCTTCTATAATTGAAATTTCCATTATATTCATTATTTGAGTCTCATGCAATACAGTAGAATATAAATTCAATCAGAGAGGTCAAAAACGAGATATCTTATTATTTATATATAATTGATAATTTCTTTCATCAAATAAGGTCACCCCCTTTCCATTACTAATTTTCTCAAAAAATGAACCAATATGTCATCAGATTTAGGAAAAAATCAATGTCTTTAATAAAACTTGTTGTATCCTTATTTAACTATAAAACCTAAGATGAAGGGTGAACTAGGATGATTAAACATATTATTCCAATTAATAAAATTGTATATTTCTTTTATGTTAGAAAAACATGAATATGACTTTTAATCGAAACCAATCATAGTAAAAATAAAGAGCATAATCATAATGATTTTACTTGGTTCTATAATAAAAAACTATATCAAGGAAAATATTTCAATGATGTGTTAATATGATATTTAGCCACTAATTCACTAGTATTTTATTACTACTTTAAGAATTTACTGCTACTTCCCTAAGGACCATTCCCTTTTTCTATCTTCTACCCACAAATTTCAAGTGGGACTCAAATGATAGAGTTGAAATGTTGGATGATCTTACCCAATTTAAATAATAAATTTGGCACCAAATAGTAAGGGTTTTATCTAATATACTCTTCTCTTAAAAAAAATATTCAATATAATTTATTTTTATTACATATCTCCAATAAATACTAGATAATCAAGCATATTTTTATATCAATATTCTTCACGATTATCCTCCCCATTTCTTCTCTACTATGTGTGTTATCACTAAATTTCATTCCCAAAATATTATTTATACTAGGGAATATTTGAGTTTGAAATTTTATATTCAAAAATCACATATTCCTCTCCTTTCATCTACATCAAACCCATTCCTTGTTTAAAATTTCATACAATCTGAATATTTAGTTAAAACTTGGTTGCTAATGAAATTTGAGTATAAAAAAATCCTCTATGTGGAAGACACAAATGTAATGAGGTTAAAATACTATAAAAGTAATAGATTATGGTATAGAACACATATCTATATCATGATATTTTATTTTTGAATTAACGGTTTTCCCACTATGGGGAAGGTTGAGTGTGGTGCACATCCTAACGATGTAATGTCCTTTATTCTTTAAAAAATAAACATACTATCTCATTTCCAAATACTTACCATTAATGGTTCTACAAAATTAAATGGAATGAAATGTATTCCCTCCATATTAAATATGTAATAGTCTATATAATAACGGTGTAATTTCCCATAGACTCCTGGAAAAAATAATTTTTCACGATTTCAGAAAAACATAGACCATGTAGATATAAACATGTCGTGGAATCCTATTTATTATATATTTTTATAAATTAAATCCTTATATTATACAACATGGCCAACTAGATTGAAACATAACCTATAACTCTCAAATACCACATATAACATCCTTTTGGAAAAGGTGTGATTCATTACTGGAGATATGACATTAATTAGCAGTAAAAGACCATATCACTTTAACCACCTTGGTAGGTTTGTACCACCTACATTTTTCTTTGTCATAATGAATTCTATTGGATGTTATTTTTTATTGAATGGTGTTTTCCCACATTGGGGAATCCACATTATCCACCCATTTTGGTGTGGATGATTAGCTTTGTACGACCTAATGGTGTTTCCACAATCTTGTGATGTTAAAGGGTTAAACCATTTTCTCACACACAAAACACCACTATGAAAAAACCTAGTATTATGGTGTGATACTACCAATACTGTGTATATGAAAATAAATATTCCTTTTACAAATGACCGAACATCAAAATATACCATGACATTTTCTTTTTCCTTATGCCATAATTTTAACTAGATTCTTCTAGAAATCAAAATTATTCCAATAGAAAGATAATACATATATATATGAAGTTTGAAAAATAAGAAAAAATAAATAAAAAAAGTTAATTTGGTTCTAGAATGGATATTTTTCATTTAAAATTCCAAAATCTTATAGAAATTCTACCCATACTCTCTACCATAAACTCAAACACTTATGGGAAACAATAACTATTAATATCTTATGATCCATAGAAATCACTCAGTATTTACCAATAAAATAATTACATCATAAATTTTTAAAAAACCATCACCAATGTAACATGTTCATGATGATATACCTATTTAACCAAATAATAAATGTAATTCCCTCTTATATTTTCACGATTCATCCTGGGTAGATTGGTAATCCGATATTCAACTCAGCCCTGACATATCCCTAAAGGAGTTCCCGATCGCCATTGGTCAGCAACTAGCACCTTGCATCACAAAACATGCAAGTGAAAATGATTTTTTCACCAACAAAATAGAAGAAAAGAAACAAGACAATATGCATAACAAAAGAAACACCCCGGATAGTAATGTACCTAAAGTTAAAAAGGCATAAGCCCGACCAAAGCACTACAACCAAAGTACTAAAATGGGAAAACAACCCCAAGTACCCTAAGGACACAAATCACCAAATCCAATGCTCAACAACTGGATCCAACTCCAAGAGATCCCTTCCTATTACTCAAACCTAGGAGAAGAAAGTCTACAAACACCTGAAGCAAAAAGTAGGGTGTGATCTGAAGCCCAGTAGGATACAACCAAAGATTCAACAACATATTCTAAATATAGATTATGAAATGAAAATATTTCAATTTTCAAAGTAAATTGGTTTAGAAATTAAAAAGAATATTTAAACAAAACATTCTATACATTTTCAAAATGATGGAAAAAAACATTATGAAAAGGCTTTAAAATTGATGGATTATTTTTAAAATAATGGATTAAATAAAAAAGTTACATAAAAAAATTTATGTAAATTCATAAGTATTTTAAAGTAGATCGAAATCATTGGCATAAATTTATATTTAAATTATAGATATAAAAAAACCAATATGGTCTTATTCCAAATACATACAATAGTATTTCCAACTTTAGGAGTCCACAATCTCTGAGTCATCAAGGTAATATGTGTAAACATACATCCTCTGGACACTAGATTGAGATGACTCATGACCATCTTTTAAGTTATGTGACCTACTGTATATATGTTTTAGAACATTGTAATATCATAGAGTGTGTGAAAATAACTCACCAACTACCTAATTCTTGCATGTTCTCTTATACAATAAATGGTGGAAAATTTATTTTAAGACTTCATAGAATAAAATTAAGTCTCATTCAACCATATCAATGCTAGTTTTCCATTTAAAACCAAAATGGGTTTCAATAAAAAAAACATGTATCTTTAACAAGAAAAAACTACTAGGATTCTATCAAAATGTTTTAATCCATTTTAACCATTTTGATATCCATTAAAAACGAATTCCCAAATTTCAAAATTCAATTACACAATTAAATCAAAAAAATTAATTTAAATCAATTCCATTAAATCCACAATTTAAATCAAACAATTTAAATTAAAAAATTTCCATTATGAATCACAAATTAAATAGAATTTAGGATTTTCCAAATCTCATTCCAAACCATTTCATATTTCCCTGTTCACTAGAATTTTATTTTATTACATAATTTGAAAGAGATTTTCAATAACTAAATTTAAATTAACTGTTGAAATAAATCAAGTAATTAAAATCTAATCAATTTGGATAATCAGGATAGAATCACCTGCCTCGAGGTTTCTGATGTCAACGACAAGGATAAACCACCATATGTGGTTCAATACACCTCCTCATGACTTTATTATCATAAGCAACGATACAAAAAATCATGACATTCTTCAAGGGTTCCTAGAACAAAAAACTAGTTATTTTATTTCAACAATTAAATAAAATATCACGTGAAATTATACGTTCTCTCACCAAGATAATTTTAAAATTATCGATTAAAATATCACCTAGGATAATATTTTATCCTTCAAAGATAATTTAAAATTATTGATTAAAAAATTACATGTGATAATATTTTATCTCTCCTCAATAATTTTGAAATTATCATTTTATAATTGTAATAATTATGCTTTTATAAAACAAATAATTATCTGTTGAAAATTTCAATGATCTATGTCACATGATAATTACATTATAATTATATATTAAAAAATTGAATAAAAATATATCAATAATTTAATGAAATTATGCTTTGATGATTCATTGTGATTATCTTTCGATAATTTTATGAAATTTCCATGTAATGACTTTTTTTTATAATTACCTTTCAATAATCATGCACATTTGATCTTTGATAATTCATTGCAATTATCATCTAATAATTCTTAACAATTATATTTTTATAAAATCACAAAATTTAACTTTTGATAATTTAATTACAAATTATACTGTATAATTCTATATGATAAATCCATTTAATAATTTTTCATTAATATTCTATAAATTATCATTTTATAATTTAAAATAATTTCCTAAGATAATTTAATTATATTTCCATCTAGAAATTCTATAAACTATCCATCGATAAACTCATCCCTTTATCATTAGATAATTTTTATTCAATCAATTATCTTTTGATAATTTTTTTTCAATTATCTTTTAATATTTCTTCACTATTATCCAATGTTAATTTGTATAAAATTTTCTTTGATAATCTCAAAAACATTTATTTTGATAATTAATAATATAATTTTCATCTATTATTTGGGTTCTATAAATTGATAAATCAATTTTTTATAATTAAAATTGAATTATTTTGGTAGTTATCATTTGATAATTTGTTTAATAATTAACCTAAATAAATCTAGGTTTTATCATTTATTTTAAATTTCACTATTTTTACTTTATTTTAGAATTTAGGAAATATGAAATAAATTAATTATAACCAATGTGAAACTCACCTGCTGAGTAGTAAGAGGAACTACCACTAGTTCCTGGCTAAAGGAAGAAGCACTGGTCTTATTTGATGATTAGAAATCAACTAAGGTGCACAGGGAAGATCTGCACTCTATAGGAATCATCTAGAAAAAAAACAACACCAAGTAATAGAATGAGTTGGGGTATTTCAAAACCCCATATCCATGTAAGCATATTTTTTTTGAAAAGGCTAATTAAATAAATGTTTTAACCTAAAATTGAATGGCGAGTCGTTCATTAATCCATTTAAAGTGTTTTTAATTTTTAAACGGAAAAAACGATATTTTTCCAAGAATCCAAGTCAATTGGGAATTAAAAATGGAGGGTTTCATGAATAAAATTGATGATGAACAATAACCTCTAAATTTATGAATTAAATTAATAATAAATTGAAAATAATAAAATGAAAATAATAAAGTTAATTACTTGATATAGTTACTAAATAACTTAAAAATTATAAGCGACCTAACCAAACTCTCTTTGAGTATAAAATTTATACACTTCCTAGGTAAACTCCCCATTTCGGAACCAACAGTAGTCTCATATTTTTCATACAATTCATTGTTTAAGAGATATTAATTATTTATTAATTAAATAATGGAATAAATAATTAATTAAAATAAAAAGGATTATTTTTGTGAGCAAGGAATCTAAATTCCTGATTCCTACAAATGTTATACCCTTTATAGGATAAACCCCTCATTCCGGACTAATCAATGGTATCATATTTCCAATACGATGCAGCATTTCATAGATATTGAATTATTTTTAATATACCAATATTTTAAATATTATCGAATAAGTTTATCTCACAAGCGAGGAATCTAAATATCCAACGCCTTGGAATGTTATACACCTCCTATGGTAAACACTATATTTCAGAAATAATAGTGGTCTCAGATTTCTCATACAATGCACCATTTTGGAGTTATTCAATGATTTTGATTAATAAGTGTGTGCTTAATATATTTTATTTCAAATTTTTATTTGTTCTTCACATATACTTTTTAGGCCTTTAAATATCACACTAACTAAGTTTTGAACTCTGAAAATATTTAATTGAACATTCCTAGATATTAATTGACCTTTATGGTCTTTAACACATTTGTCCAAATTTCTCTGGTAAATCATTTTTTCCCACTTAATAAATTAATAATTTAATAGAAGAGGGTTTAGGAATACTTAAAACAATAACATGATGTTACAACCTCCCAACCATAGGAAATTTCAGTCCTTGTAAAGCTTACGAAGTATCCTCCACACCAAAAATATGAGGCCACTAATCTCTCATCAGTGCCACATTCTCACATGTTTCATGAGAATTAGAACCATGATGCCACAGAACATAGATTAGAAAAGTACCTTGGTCTTAGAATCAGCAACCCTTACTACCTGTTCAATTCCAGATAAATTAGGTTCAATCTCAAGATCACTTCAACTCAAAATATTAGAATGATCAATGAGATACATTTTCAGCTACAATACATGGAACATGTTATGTATCAACATCAGTTATAGGGGTAGGGATAAATGTTAAGAAACATTTCCCACCTGATAAAAAACCTGGAAAGGTCCCATGAATTGATGATAAAACTTCCCTTACCTCTGAATTAATCAATGAACCAATCAAGGTGAAACCTTAAAGAACACCTTTTCACCGAATGAGAACCCCAATGGTCTATGGTGAAGGTCAGTATAGGACTTGTACCAACTCTGTGCTGTCAACATTCTCTAATGAATCAACTGAATCTCATCTATCATCTCTTGGACAAAACTGGGTCCAACCAAGGAACTTTCACCAATCTCTAACAAACATAATAGTGATTTACAACGGTAGACATGAAAGGCCTTAGAACGAGTCATTCTGATCGCATACTAGTAATTATTATAATAATAAAACTCAACCAAACCTATATGATCAACCCAATCTCCACCAAGTAGAGAAAAAAATCATGAAGCATATCCTCAAGATGATCATCCAACTGGGACTTCAGATCTTTCAATTTAGCAAGCACCATATGGAAAGAGGGAATTGAAACTGGTTGAGTATCAGGCATCAAGTCAATGTAAAACCAAACCTCTCTTACTGGTGGTAAACCAGAAAAGTCAAAATTAAATATGAAGGGAAATCAATGAAAACTTAAGGGAGATCACCAATCATTGAATATCACTCTATATCTAAAGAAAACTATGATATCCCTTTCCCCAACCTCGGATAATAATTTTAGACATTCCTTGACCTTGGGTACTATTCTCTTTGAAAGATAAGAGGTACAAGACTCAGCATAGTAAGGTAGAATGGTCAATGATAAAAATAAAAAAGGCATTTATTTGAAATGAACCAATCCATCCCAAAAATGTTTTTGATAAATTTCATGTCGAGTAACATAAAACTCCAAGGAAACTCAAAATATGATAGAGAGATGATAAAAAAATTACTAAAGAGACCCTTCTCTCTATTCATACCAAGGGATTTAGTAATATCCATTTCAAAATATAGTTTCTCCATAGGAATATAAATATGATTAGCAAAAAAGGTTTAAATAAGTGACTGATACACACCATTATCAAATAGAGAAGCCACTATTAAAAAAGGTATAGAAATGGTACCTCTCACGATCAATGGGTTGTATCAACTTCCTCTCGATACTCTTCCACTATGTTAAGAATCCTTGTTCTAGATATATATGACTAGAACCCTTTTTTATGTGAAGAATCATATTTCCCCATAGTTTTAGGAGGAGGTGATGATTCTCTTCCATAGGGCGGAGTGGAAAAGTTGAGGAATAAATTCTAGAAGTGCCTTAATCATCCACATGAGCTACAGTTCTTAGGTTCCTCAGTGTAAACCCTCTTGGAATGTCCCAATTTTCCACATTGATAGTGATTCAAAGAACTTACTTTGGGCAGTAATAAATTTTTGGAACAAACTTGCAAATGAGAACTGATATAGGATCCGTCACACTTCCTCTTTCCTTTAAAAGAACTCATTGTTCCACTGGGAGAAAAAGTAACTACCATCAACCCTAACGGTCCATCCATGTCCATCTCAACCATCATTCCTCAATCTAGAAATTCTGAATAAGTGGGCAGATTTAGCAAGAAATTATGAGAATGAATATATGATCAAAGTCCCAACTCGAACCGTCGAGGCTTTAACCCCTCATAAGATACAATCTCATGTGCAAAATTCACTATCCCAGCAAAGAGTTTTGAATACTTAGTCACAATTTTATCAACTTGTTCAAGATTTAAATACTATATAGCCTTGTCCAACACCATTGTCTCTGGATAGAACTAGTCTATAAAAATAACTTTGAAGTCCTTCTACTATAATCCCTCATGTTTCTTCATCTTCACAATTATTTCCCAATATATCCTGCTATATCCCTCTAGCATGAAGGTGATACACTTCACCTTGATCTCGTACAATGTCTATATGAACTCAAACAAAAACTCTATATTTCCCAACCATTTCTGATCGTGTTGAGGATCAGTGGAGCCTTTGCGAACTGGTGGTTTCTGGAAAAGGAACTCTTGCGATCGATTTCGATGAACATTCCCCTAAGGATCCACAGCTGGATTCTAAATGTGGACTGGTGGTGGTGCCTTCCCAAAATCATGGATAGTATTCATGATCACCTCAACTAGATTCAGACCCAGAATAGGGTTCACTCACTGAGGATCAGCAACAACCTACTCCTAGATCTGATTCGCTCATCTTCTCAGAGGAATGATGTTTCCAAACATAATAATACAACATTTTAGACTTTAAGTAGTGCTCAAATAGAGAAATGAGGGAAATTAATCCCAACATAAATAACAAATAAGATTTTTATTTCACCTTATCCAATTCAAAATAGGGAAAATATTATAACTAGTCCACAAGAGATATTTCCCTAACTACCCTTGGTGACTTATGTATCATTACCGTGATAGCTGGCTAGGAACTCAATCACAAAAACCTCATAAGTCCTGAAAAGAATAATGAAATGCATAATATCATCATGTAAAGATGCTTAACCTCCCTTTGATAGATGTTTTTCATGAACCAACCCAAGTACCTTGGTAACAAGATAACTGAGCTGACCCTGAGATAGCCCAAAGGGTGTTATTGATTCCCACGGGTAGGCGAGTAGCACCTGGCATCACACAACATGAAAGTGGGAATGATTTTTATAGGACATAACTCGAAGGCCATTCCCAATCCCCATGGGTTGGAAACTAGCACCTGAAATCACAAAACATGAAAGTGGGAATTATTTTTCCACCAACAATGTAGAAGAAAAGAAACAAGTCAATATGCATAACAAAAGAAACTCCACTGAGAGTAATGTACCAAAAGTAAACAAGGCATAAACCAAACCAAATCACTACAACCAAAGTTCTAAAATGGGAAAACATCTCCAAGTATCCTAAGGACACAACTCACCATGTCCAATGCTCAATAGATGAAACCACCTCTAAGAGGTCCCATCCCTTTTCTCAAACCAGGAATAAGTTTTATAATCACCCGAAGGTAAGAGTAGGGTGTGAGCTTAGTATCAGTAGGATACCACCAAAGATTACATGACAGATGCCAAATATATATTATCCAATGAAAAGATTTCAATTTTCAAAATAAATAGGTTTTCCAATTCAAAATCATATTTTAACAAAATATGTTATACATTTTCAAAATGGTGGAGAAATTCTTTAGGTAATGGATTTAAAAATTGTGGAATATTTCTAAAAAAATAGCTTAAATAAAACAGTTACATAAAATAGTTATATATAAATTTAGCAGGCATGTAAATCATTTCCAATGCATTTACATACATTTATATTTCGAAGATAAATAACAAGTGAGAAACATGGTCTTCTTCTAAATATATATGATAGTATTTCCGACTATAGAACTCTATACTCTTTAAGTGATCACTACAATATGTGTACACATACATCCTCTAGACACTGGTAAGCTAGGAGTCATCACCATCACATAAGGGATGCGACATGTTGCATGTATATTTTAGAACATTGTAATAACATATATTGTGTCCAAATAACTCACCAACTACCTAAGGTTTTCATGTTCTCTTACACAATCAATGGTGGTAAATTTATTTTAAGACTACTAAATATAAAATTACGTCCCATTCTTTCATTTCAATTCCAATTTTCCATTTAAAACAAAAATGTATTTTTAAAAAACACTTTCCTATTTAACAAGATAAAACCACTGGGTTTCTACGACAACATTTTAATCCATTTTCACCCGTTTGATATCCATTCAAAACCAATTCCATCATTTCACAATTCATTTCCATAATTAAATTAATCAATTTCGTTGAAATAGTTTCCATTAAATCCATAATTTAAATTAGACAATTAAAATTAAAAAATTTCCATAAAGACACCCCAATTCAATGGAATTGAGGGTTTTCCAAATCTCATGGAAAAAACATTTCAAATTTCCAACTTCACTGGAAAGAGATTTTATTACATCAATTGAAAGCAAGTTTGATCAACTGAATTCAAATCAATTATTTAAATAAATCAAGAAATTCAATGTTAATCAATTTTTCTAATCAGGATTGAACAACTTGCCTCGGAGTTGTCAATGTTAGTGAGAAGGATAAACCACCATATGTGGTTCAATACACCTCTGCACGATCTTATTCTAATAAGAATCGACACACCAAAGCTCGACATTCATCAATAGTTCCTAGAAACAAAACAATATATTTTATTTCTGCAATAAATAAAATTTTACATGCAATTATATGATCTTGCTCCTACATAATTCTAAAATCATCATTTAAAATATTACATGCAATAAAAGTATATCTCTCATGGATAATTTCAAATTATGGATTAAAATATTAAGTGCGATAATATTTTATCTCTCTTAGATAATTTTCAAATTATCATTTTCAAATTATGATAATTATCCTTTGAAAAAACACATAATAATCCCATGATAATTTCAATGATCTATATCACGTGATAATTATCTTATAATTTTCTATTGTCAAACTAAATAAAATTATCTCAATAATTTAATGTAATTACGCTTTGATAATTCATTGTGACTATATTTTGATAATTTGATGAAATTTCCATTTGATGATTTTTCTTTATAATTACCTTACAATAATCATGAAAATTTAATCTTTGATAATTCATCACAATTATCATCTGATAATTATTAAAAATTAACTTTTGATAAAATCACAATATTTATCTTTTGATAATTTAATTAAAAATTATTTTTATATAGTTATATTTGATAAATCTGTTTAAGAATTATTCTCTAATATTCGAACTATTATATTTTGGTAATTTAAAAATATTTCCTAGGATAATTCAATGAAATTTTCATCTTCAATTTCTATAAACTAACAGTCACAAAAATCATGCATTTATCATTAGATATTTTTTATTTTATAATTATCTTTTGATAAATTATCAAAATTAACTTTTAAATTTTTTTCATTATTATCCTATGATAATTTGTATAAAATTAACTTTGTTAATCTCATGAAATTATATTTTGATAATTATTAATATAAATGTTTTCTCCAGTTTTTGGGTTTAATCAATTAATAAACCAGTTTTTGATAATTAAAATTGAATAATTTTGATAATTATAAGTTGATAATTTTTTATGAATTAACCCTAATAAGTTTAGGTTTTATTATTCCTTTTAGAATTTTGTAAATTAAGATATAAATAAATTAAATGAAACCAAGTGAAAATAACATGATGCGCAGTAGGAGGAACCACCATCGGTGACTGGCTAAAGGAGGAAGCACTGATCTGATTTGATGATTAGAAATCGACTAAGGTGTGTAGGGAAGATCCACAGTCTACCTGAATCATCTAGATAAAATAAAACCAAGGAACCAAATGAGTTGGGGGGTATTCGAAAACCCCATAGCCATTTAACCATACACCATTTTGAAATGCCTAATTAAAGTAATGATTTAACCTTGAATTGAATGTGGATTCTTTGATTCATCCATTAAAGGTGTAATTAATTTTTAAACGGACCAACCCTATATTTATCCAAGCTTCCAGATCGACAGGGCATTAAAAATGGAGGGTTTCATGAATAAAGTTGATGATGAAAAATAAACTCTGAATTTATAAATTAAATTTTTAATAAAATAAAAATAATAAAGTCAATTACATAATATATTTATTAAATAACTTAAAAATTTTAAGCGACCTGACTAAATGCTCTTTTTGTATAAAATTTATACACCACCTAGGGTAAACAACCCACTCCAAACCCAACAGTGGTCTCATATTTTTTATACAATGCATATTTTAAGAGATATTAATAATTTGTTTATTAAAGAAATTAATAATTTATTAATTTAAATAAAAAGTTTTATTTTTGTGAGCGATGCATCCAGACGGCTGATGCTTACAAATGTTATACCCCGTCTACGGTAAACCCCTAATTCTGCACCCTTCAGTGGTCTCATATTTCCTATATGAATCATAGTTTGAGGGATATTTAATTATTTTTAATAAAAGAATATATTAAATATTATTTAATCATAACGAGACATCCAAATGTCCAACGAATTTGAATATTAAATGTCGCCTAGGGTAAAGACTATATTTCAGGCATAAAAGTGGTCTCATATTTCTCATACGAATCACATTTTTGGAGTTATTCATTTATTTTGAATAAAGAGTGCGTGCTTAATGTATTATATTTAATATTTTTATTCAGTCATCAACAAGATTTTTTGAGCCTTGAAATATCACACTAATTCTACGTCGAACTCCAAAAAATATTTAGTTGAATATTCCATGATATTATCTGGCATTTAAAGTATTTAACACATTTATCTAAATTTCTCTGATAAATAATCTTTCCCACTTAAGACATTAATAATTTAACACAGTAGGGTTTAGGAATACCAAAAATATTAAAAGGATGTTATAACCTCCCCACCATAGGAACTTTATTTCCCCAAAAACCATACGAACAAGCCTCCACATCAAAAAGTTGAACCACTACTCTCTCATCAGTTCCTCCCTCTCCCTCATCTCATGAAAATCAAAACCATGCTGCCATACCACACAAACTAGTGGTATCATCCTCCCATGAAGTGCCTTATTCTCAGAATCAACAACCCTAATTTTTTGTTCAGTCGTAGATAAATCAGGTTCAATATCAAGCTCACTCTAGATCAAAACATGAGATGGATCAGAGAGATACTTTCACAGTGGTAATACATGGAGCACGTTATGTATCAACATCTTCTATGGTAATAGTTATAAATTGTATCAAACATTCCCCTTCTAATCAACTACCTGGAAAGGTCCCACAAAATGAGGAGCAAAAATTCTCTTGCCTCCCAAGCTGTGGATGAACCAACTGATGTGAAACCTTTAAGAACACCTGGTCACTAATTTAGAACCCCAATGATTGAAAATGACGGTAAGTATAATACATGAAATGGCTCTGTGCTGTCAAAATTATCTGATGAATAATTTGCATATCATATTTCATCTCTTGGTCCAAACTCGGTCCAACCAAGTAACTTTCACCAATCTCTATCCAACATAATGGATATTAACAAGGATAGTCATACAAGGCCTCAAAAAGAGTCATTATGAGCATAGAATGGTATTTTTTTATAAGAAAAATTAACCAGCCCCAAATAGTCATCCATAACCCAACCAAGTTGATAACACAAGCGCGAATAATATCCTCAAGAATATCATCCAAATGGGACTTAATATCTTTCTATTTAGATGGTGCCAGGTAGTAAGAGGGAATTGAAATTGGTTGAATACTGGATATCAAGTCAATGAAAAGTCAACCTATCTTACCAATGGTAAACCAGAAAATTCAAAAGGAAATACAATATGAACTAGATGAAAAATAGAGAGAGAACACCACTAATTGAATCTCTTTCATGATTAGAATAAAATCGTGATATCACTTTCCTCAACATCGGATAATAAGGTATAACTTTTCATGACCTTGGGTCCCATTCTACATGAAATACAAGGGGCCCACCACTTGGTGTAGTAAGGTAGACCCATCAAAGACAAAAATAAATATGGGATTTATTTGAAATTATGTAATCCATCTTTAATATGACATCAAGAGATTTCATGTCAAGTACCAAAAAATTCCAAGATAACTCGACATTTGATAGAGAGAAGATACAAACAGAACTATGGAGACCCTACTCTCTATTTTTACCAAGGGGATTAGTATCATCCATTTCTAAATATAGTTTCTCTTTAGGCAGATAAGAAATATTAGTGTATGAGTTGATATAAATGAGTGAGACACACCAGTATCAAATAGAGAAGTCACTAGTTACAAAACTATAGAAATGGTCTCTCTCACGGTCACTATTCAATATCAACATCCTCTGGAGACTATTTTACTACGTGTATAAGATTCATTCGGGATGCTTATTGCTAGAACCCTTTTTTAAGTAAAACATTTAACTGCCCTGTAGTTTTATGATGAGGTAATAAATCTATTCAATTACGCATAGTGGAAAAGTTATGGCAGTACTTTTGGAGGTGATAAAAATACGAAAGGGCTACAGTTCTTTGGTTCCCTAGTGAAAACCCTCTTGGAATGTCACAGTTTTCCACACTGATAGAAAATCAAGGAAGTACCTCCTGGAATAATAGATGGAATAGAATAACCTTGATTCCATGATATATTATGAGAGTCATCACACTTACTATTTTTTTTTAAAATAACTCATGCTGGCATTGGTAGAAAAAATAATTGCTATCAACCCTAACATTCCAGCCAGTTACATCTCAACCATCAATTCCCAATCTAGCACATCAGAATAAGTGGGCAACATCAGCAAGAAAACCAAAGAATGAATATCTTATCTATGTACCAACTCAAACCATAGAGATTTTATCCTCTCATAAGATACAATCTCATGTGAAAATTGCACTAAATCAGTAAAGAGATTTGAATACTCAGTCACAGTTCTATCGGCCTACTCAAGATTTAAAAACATCATAACCATAGCTAACATCATTGCCTCTAGATAGAACTGTTCGATAAAAATAACTTTAAACTCCTTTCACTGTAAGCCCTCATGTTTTTTCTCGGTCCCCATTGTGTCCCACCATCTTCGGCTCTGTTCCCCCAGTACAAACGTGACACACTTCACCTTGATCTTGTTCGTTGTCTCCCAGAACTCAAATAGATGTTCTATCTTGCCCAGGTATTCCTCAGCAAGTTAAGAATCAATGGAGCCTTTGAAAACATGTGGTTTCTAGATCAGGAACTCTTAAGAACAATTTCATAGAACATTCCCCTAAGGATCCATAGTTGGACACTGAATGGGGACTTGAGGTGGTGCCTGCCCCAAAGCATGGATAGTGTGCATGATCACATCAACTAGATTCAGATCCAAAACAAAATTTTCTTGCTGAGGTTAAGTAGTATCCTCTTATTGAATCTGATTTGTTCATCCTCTTAGAGGAATGATGTTTCAAAACATAGGCATACAACATTAAATAATTTAAGTAGTGCTCAAATAGAGAAATGAGGGAAATTAATCCCAACTTAAATGACAAATAATATTTGGATTTCAATTTATCCAAATCAAAATAGGGAATATAATATTACTAGATCACAAGGTTTCTTTCCTTAACTACCCTTCATGACCTAATGTTAATTGCAGTGAGAGATGGCCAAGAACATAATCGCAACTAAATCCTATATCCCTACAAGAATAATCTAATGCATATTGTCATCAAGGAAAGATGATTAACCTCCATCTGATTCCATTTTTTCAAGAACTATCCTGGTTACCCTAGTAACCCAATAACAAATCCAACCCTAACATAGCCCTAAGGTCAATAATGATCCCCATGGGTTGGAGATTAGCACCTAACTTCACACAACATGCAAAATGGGAACAATTTTACAGTCTTTAGCCTGAAGGGTGTTCCCGATCCCCACAGGTCGGCAACTAGAACCTTACATCACACAATATCGAAGTGGTAACAATTTTTCAAAAAACAATGTGGAAGAAACGAAACAAGATTGTATTAATAACAAAAGAAAATTCACTGAGAGTAATGTACCAGAAGTCATCAAGGCATAAATGAGCTCAAATCACTACAACCAAAGTACTAAAATGGGAAAATAGCCTCAAGGTCCCTAAGGACACAACACACCAAGTCCAAAGCTCAACTTCTAGATCCACCTCCATGATATCTTTTTAATTTTCTCAAAGAGAGAAAATAAATTCTACAAACACCTGAAGGAAAAAAATAGGGTGTGAGCCTAAGCCCAGCAGGATACCACCCGTGATTCCATAACAGATGCCAAATATAGATTATCCAATGAAAATATTTCAATTTTCAAAATAAATATGTTTGTAAATTCAAAATAATATTAAAACAAAACATTCTATACATTTTAAAAGTGATGGAAAAATACTATAAGTAATGACATTACAAATTATGGAATATTTATAAAAAATGGATTAAATAAAATAGTTTAAGTAAATTAAGTAGGAATGAGAAGTAGTTAAAAAGAATTGGTATACAATTATATTTCAAATATAAATATAATAGAGTAACATGGTCATCTTAAAAATAGGTATGATAGTATTTCCAACTATTGGACTCCACACTCCCTAAGTGATCACAACAATATGTGTACACATACGTCCTCTAGAAACTGGTCAAAGAGGAATCATCACCATCACCTAAGGGATGTGAACTATTACATGTTAATTTTATAATGGTTAATAGTATTGATTGTGTCCAAATAACCCACCAACTACCTAAGTATTCTATGTTCTCTTAAAAAATCAATGGTGGTCAATTTATATTAAGACTTCTTAAAATAAAATTAATTATCTTTTTTTCTATTTCAAGGCCCATTTTCTATTTAAAACCAAAAGGGGTGTTAATAAAAAAACATTCCCCTTTAACAAGATAAAACCACAAGGTTTCTATCAAAATATTTTAAGAAATTTTGACTAGTTTGATATCCATTCAAAACTAATTCCATCATTTCAAAATTCATTTCCACAATTTAATTTAAATTATTTCTATTAAATCCACAATTTAAATCAAAACATTTCCAAAAACTATAACAACCCAAACTTTTATTAATGGAAATTACCCTTGATATAATTAAATGTATTGTTATGTAAAATTTTTGTATAACATATGCACTTCCTTGGTATTATGTTTTTGTATTTTAAAATACCATTAATAATTGTTACCGTTGATAAGATAGACGTTGAACAATGACCACAATATTTGAATAATTATAGGGATTTAAAATAATCCATTTTTTTAGAAAAGGAAGTGATGGCCTCATCCAGTGGAATTTCTCCACTCTAAGCCCATTTGTCTGAGTAAGGAAAGCAGGTAGAGTTAATGGGATTTGATCTCGGGCAAGACCAAGCTTAGCTTTAATATGTTAAGCTTGGACGAAACCGCCTATGGGAGAAGTGGAAGTTAATTTATATTACCACTCGAGCGATGTTATCTGATCCACCCCAAGATTATATCACCATCAAACACCTTACCCTTAGGTATTATGTGGGTTTTATTAGGGTTTATGTAAAAATACCCTAGCACTATGATTATGTGCATTATATTTTTTATAGAATAAATAATATACATTCATTTTATTATTGATACGTTGTAAATAGTTTTTAAGGAAAAAAAATTATTTTTAGTTAATATTCAACTAATAAATCTATTTTGATGATATGGATTTTTGAATTAAATAATATTTTGATAAAATATAATGACTAAATTAATTTTTTTTAAATATAAATAATCATATAATATTTATGAATACAATTGAATTTTTTATTAAGTTTTGAACCTTGTCTTTGTCAAAACCCATGAATTTTTGATAAATGTATATTTTTATTTTAAAAGTAAAAATTAAAATATTTAGAAAAATATCTAGAAAAAATGAATAATATTTTTGGAATTTGGACATCAAAATTATCCAATGGTGAATATTTCATAATTTTCTGAGACAGTCGAATTTTTGGGTAAAAATTAAATACCATCTAAATATATAATGTGTTGTATGACATCATAATGACCCAATAGTGATGTAATAAAATAAAATAAATGTGATATTCGGCCAATATATTTTTTACCTTTAAAATAATGTGATTTTAGGTTTGTTTTATTTATTTTAAAAAGCCTTAGTGGACCCTCCAAGACTTATAAAACATTTTGACATTTTAAAATGATTTACATGAGAGTGTGATTCACCTCCACATAAGAAAGATTAATATTTTAATAAGTTAGGAAATTAGACTTATAAAATAATGTTTTCCACTCCACCTTTTCAAAAACCATGGGAAAAAACCGTGCTATGGTTTATGGTTTTTATTAGTTTTATGTGTGGTGTCCAAAACCTAAATAATAAAGAATTCCCTCCCCTTTATTATATAAACCCACCCAATCTCCCATTTCTCTTCACTAAAAACCATTGGAGATAGACCAAACACTGACCAAATCTCTCTAAAATCCTTTAAATGTTCCCCAAGATCCCAATAATCCTCTCTCAAGCCTCTCCCAATCCATTGGGATCTCACATCCATGTAATGGATTTATTCCTTTCTCATTTTTTCCAAATTTCATTACACAGTTATAACCTTTTGTTTTCAATTAAAAATGTTGGGATATGATTTAAAAACACCCCCGTACTATCCTCCTTGTGTTTTAATAATGATAGAACAATTTATCTCTCATTAATGCCTCCCATATACACTCTTTACCATGCCGTAAGTCCGTAAGGAATTTCTCTCTTCTCATTTACATTAAAGTATTTGTTTTGTATTATGAATATAAATTCCATTACATATGTTGGTACATGCATATATATGACTCCATTACATCCCATTTCATATAAATATGATTAGACACCCATTTAGTTCTCATAAACCATTTTTATGAAATCTTATGTCATGTCATTATGCTGTCGAAATTACACCACGATTTTCCAAGACAAAGTCATTGTGTAGTGAATACCATACCCTTTTCTCTATAAAGGGTATTAACCTTTATACACATTTATTTATTTATTAGAGAGTTTTATGTATGTATTCCACATTCCTTTATCTTCGAATAAATTATTATGTTTAATGAATTCATGTTATATGATCCACGTGGCACACTTTTTCATGAGATGAAATGATTAAAAAGGGTGTGCCCGAATAGTGCTCCAATGCATTGGGTAATGATTAATGTCATGATACGTCAAGTTCAATGAAATTTTAACCATTCTAATTGAATTGAAAATAGGTTTTACTAATGCTCCATGTGAAATGATCCTTGGATCATGCTACTATCATGTTAAACGTTGTTGCCACATTTCCAAGTTATGATAATCTTGCTATATCATGCATTTATGTTCATGTTTATATTATTCTCCATTGATATGACTATTTCCTAACATGTACTTAATTATTCATGTTATTCCTTTTTTACTTCCATACTGGGATTTATAGATCGCCATTTTCTTATTCGTGTCCTTAGGTTATCCCATTGAATGCTAAGTATGAAGGAATGTGTGTGGTAATGTGAAAGAAGTTTTAAATTAAGAAGTGTATTTCCTATTTTAAGTTGTTAGGCAATGTTCCAAATTCTCCAAGACACTAGACCTCTCAATCCTCAGAGTTTTATTGAGTGAAATATTATATAATAAATCATGTCTATGTGTGAAATAAAAGAGCAGGGTTGTTATAAAAACACACCCCAATTCAATGGAATTGAGGGTTTACCAAATCTCATGCCTAAACCATTTCAATTTTTCCAATTCACTAGAATCAGATTTTATAACATCAATTGAAAGTGAGTTTTAGTAACTAAATTTAAATAATCTATTGAAATAAATCAAGCAATTAAAGGTTAATCAATTTGGAAAATTAGGATGGAACCGACCTACCTTGAGTTTGTTGATGTTAGTGACAAGGACAAACCAGCATATGTGGTTCAATACAACTCCTCACAACCTTATTATCATAATAATCGACACAAAAAAGCTCTAAATTACTCATGGGTTCTTAGAACCAAAAACTTGTTATTTTATTTCAAAAAGAAATAAAATTTCCCATTGAATTATACATTTTATCTCTTGGATAATTTTAAAATTAATGATTAAAATATTACATGACATAATATTTTATATATCATGGATAATATCAAATTATTAATTAAAATATTACATGTGATAATATTTTACCTCTTTTGGATAATTTTTAAATTATCATTTTATAATTATAATAATTAGTATTTGAAAAAACACATAATTATCTCATGATAATTTCGATATTCTATGACACTTGATAATTACCTAATAATTATCTATTAACAAATTGAATAAAATTACCTTAATAATTTAATGAAATTATGCTTTGATAATTCGTTGTGATTATCTTTTAATAATTTGATAAAACATCCATTTGATGATTTTTATTTATAATTACCTTCCAATAATTATAAAAATTTAATCTTTGATAATTTATCACAATTTTAATTTGATAATTCTAAAAAATTATCTTTTGATAAAGTTCTAATATTTATATTTTTATAATATAATTACAAATTATCATTTTTAATTATATTTGATAAATCTATTGAATAATTATTCTTTGATGTTCTAGAAATTATTGTTTGATAGTTTAAAAATATTTCCCAAGATAATTCATTGAAATTTTTCATCTAGAAATTACATAAACTATACGTCAGTATAAAAATGTGTTTGTCATTACATAATTTTTATTTGAAAAATTATCTTTTGATAAAGTATTTCAATTATATTTTAATATTTTTTCAATATTATCCCATTATAATTTGTATAAAATTATCTCTGATAATCTCAGGAAATTATATTTTGATAATTATTAATAGAACTGCCTTCTATTATTTCATTTCTATCAATTGATAACTAAATTTTTGATTATTAAAATTGAATATTTTTTGTAATAATCATTTCATAATCTGTTTAAGAATTAACCCAAATAAATATTGGTTTTGTCATTTATTTTAAATTCCACACTTTATTATTTATTTTAGAATATTTGAAATAATGAAATAATTTAATTAAAATAAATAAATAAAATAAATCCAAGGTGAAACTCACCTGGTGCACAGAAGGAGGAACCATTGTAGGTGCTTGGCTGAAAGAGGAAGCATTGGTTCAATTTAATGATTATAAGTCGACTAAGTTTTTCTTGGAAGATCTGGAGTCTACCGGACTCGTCTATAACAAAAAACACTAAGGAGTCGAACGAGTTGTGTTATTTCAAAACCCCATATCCATGTAAGAATCTATGATTTTTAAACAGCTAATTTAATCTACAATTTAATAAAAAATTTAACGGGGTGCCTTTTATTCATCCATTTAAGGTGTTATTAATTTTTTAATAGACCAAAAACGTATTTTTCTAATCTTCCAGATCAATGGGGCATTAAAAAGGGATGGTTTCACACATAAAAGTGATGATGAACAGTAACATCCAAATTTATGAATTAAATTAATAATAAAATAAATTTAATAAATTTAACTACTTAATATAGTTATTAAATAACTTAAAAATTATAAGCAACCTGACCAAATGCAATTTACGTATAAAATTTATAATCCGCCTAGTGTAAACGCCCCATTCCAGACCCAACAGTGGTCTTATAATTTTCATAAAACACAACATTAATGAGATATTAATTATTTACTAATTAAAATTTTTAATAATTATTTAATTAAACTAAAATTGTTATTTTTTAGAGCGAGGTGTTCGAAATACTTATTCTTACAAATGTTATACCCCATATACGGTAAACCCCTCATTCTGGACCCTTTAGGGGTCTCAAATTTCCCATATGATTCCCTATTTGAGAGATATTTAATTATTTTAATAAAATAATATATTAAATATTATTTAATAAATTTATCTCACAATCAAGGCATCCAAATGTTAGATGACTTCGAATGTTATACCCCCTAGGGTAGACACTATATTTCATACATAATATTGGTATTAGATTTCTCATATGATACACAATTTTGGAGTTATGCAAATATTTATAATAAAAAGGGTGTGATTAATATATTATATATGATATTTTTATTCAGTCGTCACTAAGACTTTTTGGGCCTCAGAATATCATACTAACACAGCATCGAACCCCAAAAAATATGTAATTGAATATTCCTAGATATTAGATGGAATTTAATGTATTTAACACATTTATCAAAATTTATATGATAAATCATTTTTTTCTCACATAATATATTAATATGTTAACATAATATGGAGTAGGATTATGTGAAACAATAATTAGATGTTACATATATCTTGATAAATCCAAAATCCAGATGAGACCAATCACAATATATGACTTAATGAATACCATATTTGGGAAATAAAATAAATGGAACACTCATTAACATATCCTTGAATAATTAAAAATAATATAAAAAACCTTTAATCCAAAAAAATATTCATTTTATTATTCAAATATTACAATAGAGTCTGATGAAAAGAATCATTTAGTAAAAAACACTTACAATAACAAAAAAATCCTATGAAAATTTACATTTTAGAGGAAATCCATTTAGGGTTCCATGAAATAAAAACTCTAACCTTCAGAATAAAATTTTATACACCATGTTCTAAATTTACATGATCTAAAAAATACCCATAACATATCTATAATTGAAACTAATATGCTTTTATGAACAAAAGATTATTTATAAGAAACTCTAACACTATCCTGATTTGTTCAACATGATTCTACCTGGTCATAAAGTAAATCAGTATATCAGGAATTAGGACTAAGAAAGATTCATCATGATAGGGTTAAAACATAATATTTAAAATCCATCCAAACATAATTATAAAAATATTCACTTCATAAATCATTACCAAATATGAAAAATAAAAATAAGAATAATTATATCCAATGTTATGATTATATTTATCTGTAACACTTTTTTGGTGATATTAAAATTATATATTGATATTAGAAAACCTACCAACCCCTTTCATCAAGTCAAAAAAAATTATTTAAGGAAGAGTGTTGTGATTATTCACCATCACTTGGTTCAATAATCAATAAGATATACAAGACCTTATTTTTTTCTCCTTTATTACAAACACTAGAGTATACCATTGGGATATATTATAAAGAATATATCCCCAATATAAAAATTAATCAAATATTACACACAACTCCCAATGTAAAATAGGTTCTATATGATTTGTTGACTTAGAAATTTCATCGAAACCAATATATAAATATATCAAAAAAACAATCACATACCTTGGTGATACACACATAACTACTTTTTTAAAAATATCAAAACAATTTATTGAAACTAAAGAGAAATCCTCCATCATTTCTATAGGTTCACAAAATTTAAAATTCTTGAATTGAGATATAATAATCTAAGGACCAATTTCCATATTCACATAAAATTGATATCATGCTCCAATAAAGACCATATATTCTCTATATATGATAAATAAAATATCCCACATTATATTAGTGTCATCTTAAATTTTTTAAAAATGTATGAGAAACCCATTCAAAGGGAAAAATTAAATATTTTCATCCCTAACAATTTTAGATTCCATGAAAATAAATATCAACCAAAAAATAGTAATAAAAAAATTACAATTATATAAATTATTCTATCCACCCAATAGATTTTCCAACTCCAATGTCCCCGGAATAATGTATATTATAAATTATAATTAATAAACTAGATTAAGGTTGATAAATGAAAGAAAATCACTAATTTTTATTCATATGACATGGACTACAAATTCTATACTCAAAATCATTCTTCTAATTTAATATTGTATTATCTTAAAATATTTATTTGTTATTTATATATCATTAAATACATTAAGATCTTATATGATATTCTGTCTTTACATATCCCTATGTTGGTTGTCTAAAAACCATCTATTCAACTATTTTAATAGAATATACTATTGAGGATGTTGATTAAAATTATGGGGTCATTTTTTGGGAGAAAATCCTCAATAAGGGCATATATATTCCCATAAATTATTGGCATGTAGTGTAGGATGACCCATACTATTATGAAATAAATATCTAATTCATTATTCCCCACCAATGGATACCTACTACCCACATTAATGAAATGAAACTATGATGAATGAAAATCTATTTAACTACACAATAAATTTAATTTATTTTATAATAAAGTGATTATATATAAAACTAAACCATAATAATTTTAATACCTATAAAATTTAGTTTAAATGAATACTATTCCCAAAATCTTGCTAAACACACAACACCGAGCTTTAAAAAATGTAGCTTACTATAAAAATATTATTATTTATATGTTACCATTATAATGTGTCATTAAATATGGGTATGAATAGAATAACAACATTATAAAATTTATAAATATTTTATCAATTTTAAATTTATTTATTAATTCATTAAAAATATGTACCCAAATTTTAGTAAAGTTACTGTATGCTTTATAAATATGATTTCATCAAAATATGTTTTTTAATTTCTTATGTGGACAATATAATTAATTTTTAACTAATTGAGAGATTTTATTTGAGGAATTGAATTTTTTTGTTATATATAATTTCAATATTATATTTGTGTGATTTTTTGGTATTTTCTTAAAACATTATTTTTAAGTGAATATTGAAAATAAAGATTTTTTTAAAACTATAATTTCATTTCTTTAAATAAATCTATTCAAGATTCCCCTTATTTGTTAAGTTTTTTTATGTAACAAATAAAAATTTATTAGACATTATATAAATAATTACAAATAAATCATTATTATATTTTATTTTGGTATAAGTTTGTTTTTATGGATAAAGAAAAAAATTTCAAAAAATTAGGTTTCAATACATTTTATACATTATTTTAATTTTATTTATTCCACTTATATAAATTAAATCTAGATAAATAGATTTAATATTTCTAATGAGGAGTTATATATTAGATAATTATTTCTCTTTTATTTTGAGTCATTAGGAATAGTAGACATGAATAATATTTTTCACCTTCGTAAGGGTAAGATGGGTAAAATAAGGTTGAAAATATGAGATAAGGTATCAAAATAAAACCAACATAAGACTTTATTTCATTTAATGAGATTATTTTGTACCTAAACATCCTAAAATTAATATATGTAGTCTTGGTTAAAATGTTTCTTTGATAATTTAATTTATAGTATTTCAAGTAATAAATAAATAAAACATATCACTCACATTCTGTAAATTTTTTAATATATTTTAGTTAGGATAATGAGATTTTAAAACAGGATATAAATAATTATTTATAATAACAATTCATTTTTTCATGAATATATTTTATTTTTTAGTTTTAGTGATGATATAAATAACTTAAATGCCTATTTAACATTGATACAATGATTGTGAAAGTAGTTTAAAAATCAAGGAAAATGGTTTTATAAATAATAAAATTAATATGTTTTAGATGAATTTTGGTATTCCATGAACATCATATGTAATAATAAATTATAATTAATTATAAATGGTTAAATATTTTAATTTCATTGTCGCCTTTATTCCTTTGAATTAAAATTAGATGAATAATCCCAAAAAAGACATTATTAATATTTTATTATAAAAAATATTTTATAAAAATATTTTAAAATAAAGAAATAATTTTAAGAGAAAATTTCGTATTTTAATTGGTTTAAATTTTATCTATGAACCATTTATTTTCCACTTTTCACCTTAGAATTAAATTTAAGATAATTAATTTCTAAAAAATGGGTTACAACAGTTGCTGTTAAAAAGGTGTTATCTATGGGGTTAAACAATGTGATGTGGTTTAAAATGAAACTAAAACATATAAAATTTTTATTGGATGATGATATTTAAATAATATCCACTTATTATTTGAATAAATTTCTATTTATAATCACCATACTTGAGAAAAATAATTACTTATAGTCAAATGCTTTAAGAAATTCTATGGGTGTCCTCTCATTATTTATAAAAGGGAATCTATTATAATCAATTATTAACAATGTATGAACCATATATACAGTACCATATCAAATTTAATACCATTCTATATTTTCCCCTTAATTATTTATATTTTGATATTTTCTATAGGTTACTCGATGAAGGTTTAATGTGTAAGCCAAAGGATGTCTCTCAAAGAAGAGGTAATCATCTTACCCAACTCATTAAATGTTTATCTTATCTTATGATTCATCTAAATATAATTAATTCAACCTAAAATAATTAATATATTATCATAAATATATTTTAATGTTGTTTCTACTCTACTAAAACCATTTTCCACCACTATTCCACTAATTAAAAAAAGGAATTTATAACCCTTGCTGATGTGTAGACTACTGATTCCATGTGGAAATATGATTTATTTTCAATAATCATCATTCATGGTTGGTTATTATGATTTATTTAATGTTTATATATTAAATTAATGAAATAATAATTATTTTTTAATTATAATAATTAATATAACTTCTTAAATTCCATTTGTTGTAAGATGATAATGTTGTTCTTAAGTATAATGGACTACCACATCCACAGAGCGATATAGATTGCTTTTAATTTATTATATAAATTTATGGTAATATAGATAATTATAATGAACATATGTATTATGTTTTATATATTTATATTTCTGGAAATGGGAATTATTATTTACATGTATTTCTTCTCATCCATCAAAATGTGGAAACGTCACCCATGCATACATATAGACTACCATCTTTAAAAAATTATTTAATCATTTCTCGTCACCACATTATATTCATGATTATAGAAGTGTTTATAATGAATATATATTCTTATTATTACTATTATATTAATACTTTTTAGTTAATGAATGCATTAGCAAGGTTCATGTACTGGGATTTTTGAACCAAAATATCCTTGGAAAAAGACCAGTTTTCAAGTGAATAATTATTTTAATGAAGAATAGTTAATAAAATGGTATATTTAACTTATAAGGGAATAAAATATATTATTATAAACATATAAATATATATATTAATACTTAAATATAATTTTTATATAGTAAATATAATTTTTATATAAGAGGTTTGAATGAATATAAAGCAAGACAATATTAGAGGTAAATGTTTCTTACATCACTTTTATTTATGGGTGAAATATTATATTTTCACAATTAGATTATTTTTTGGTGTATATAATTACCTTGGATTTATTTTTGGATTATTATTTTGAAAATAACATTGATTTATAAATCCATTTTTGTTTCACTCTTTCATGAAGTTTTCATTTATTTATCACCATAACTTTAAGTGTTTATGTTATAATATCATTTCATTTCAGGGTGGTATATGCTACATTATTATTGAGAAAAATTATATTGATATTATCCTTTAAACCCCATATATTTTATTATCCTTTTTTGATTCCTATAATTCCCTAGTAATAATACCTTTTACCTCTTTTTCCTATGTAAAATAATCAAGACTTTTTAAGAGAAAATCCCACGTTATTTCCTCTACGATATACTAAACTTTTCTTCCATGTAAATTATATTAAAAACTATTTGATGTATGTTCATAGCTATCCATGATTTTTTTAAAAGTCCAATTTAAATAAATATTAATTTTATTAATTGTTTTTCAAAATAAATCATTTTAATTAAATGTTTTCTAAAATGTCATTTTTTACTTTTTTTCAAAAGTATAAAAATTTATTTCATTTGACGTAAATGGTATGCACAGATTTTCCACCACTATGATGGTTATACATTGAATATTAATTTACCAATTTCCATTATTATTGGAAAGAAAATCATCTTCTCAAATTTTGTGAATTTTTAGTAAAAAATTTATCAAAATAAAATGATATTTTTCCATGTTTTTAAATAATGGTTTGAATGTTATTTTAAAAGTTATTTTCATCCATGTAGAAATGTTTTATGTTAATTCATTACTAAATAAATATATTATCTTATAATTATATTTAAGTTTTTGACTGACTAACTATGATGATGTTCTTATAATTATTCCATAAAACCCATTTCATACCCATAGGTAAATTAATATATATTGACATAATGACTGATCATATTATGTCATTGAATCCCCTTCTTTAGATGTAATTTTATTAGGTGATGATGAAGTGTTTATGAAAACAATTTATTTTCCAAGGGTTATTATATGATGATATGATAAATGTTTTATGATCATATTAAACATATATGTATCATTTTGATTATGTGATAGGTTGTACACAAATTATGCATCCCACCAATGCATTAGGAAATGTTGATTGATTTAAGAAACTTAAAATAGGTAATATAGTTTTGAATATACTTTGATTTAGTGAAGAAAATAAATTCATAATATGTTATGATATTAAGAAACAACTAATATATGATCGAGTTAAGAAAATCCAATGAGATGATAAATATAATAAACTCTTAAGAGATTATGGAGGTAACTGGATATAAGTTGCTCCTAACAGAATGATGTAATTGGAATGTTTAAGTAATTATATAATTAATGTATGATTCCTAAGATGTTATTATTATATTGTATTATCATGATTGAAAAAAAACCTATATGACATGTTCTTGAGCTTATGAAATTTTCTTAGGGACCATGATTGAATAATAATGATTCCTCACCCCTATGACTCATTTATTTTGAATTGCTAAGGTTTTATTCCAAAACTAATGTTTTATGATCTATAAGATATATTGTTATGAAATTTGTAATTTTTTATCATGATTTTATGCCCTTATGATTATGTTTTCCTTTAATATGATCATTGATTCATATCTCACATATTTACCATTATTGAAAATCTAAGCCTTGCTATTATTTTAGTTCTATTTTCCCCAGGTTATAAAGAATGATATTATGTAGTATTGGTCAAAAATGTGACCATGTTTGTATAATTTTTGGGGATATGCTATTTTCTTATTATATGATAAGAAAATGTATATATAGTTGGAAACATTTCAATTTTATGATAAGGAAATGTGTTTTTATATAATTGTTTTTCTAAATTTTATAAAACTGTAAACCAAAATAGTATATGGTATGTATGTGACTTAATGTTATTTATATATTTTTTAATTATTCATTTTAAAAATTGGGTCATTTTAGTTGGTATCAAAATCTAATATTTTAATAACATGTTTATAGATTTAGAATTGGGTGTATTGGTATTAGGCTATCATAGTTGGTATTTGAGTAGGGTTTTGACAACATTAGAGGTTATGAAGTTATCATATGAGGATAATTTAGGGCTTAAGTATTTCATTATGGATTTAAATCTTTAAGTATGATCTTATTTTTAAGTCATAATATAAAAATTCAATGATACATTTTATTGGATTCTAAGGCGACTAATGATATTATAGGAGATTCTTAATGTGTTTTAATCTCATAATGAGATATAAGTAACTCTCTATTTCGACCTGAGAATTAGTGTTAAGTTATATATGAATTAATAAATTGGGTGTATCTATTGAAAGAAAAAACTAACTTTTAAGGATAATACATTTAACGATTATGAGGTAATTATGGTTAAATAGAAAAAACGTTATCATATATTGAAAATATAATGGATTGAAATTTGATTTGGCGACTAGGTGATTAAACTTAGTTTTTACAAAGTTCAGTATATTTGGAACATTATATTATTTTTTAAAATTTAATATTAATGATAGTATGAAATTTTATTTGTGTAATAAATATTATGTAATAATTTGGAATCATATATGGTTTTATTGTGACATTATATTGATTTAAGTTATTTAGGGATTTGATTAGTGAATGTTTGAGAATATATGATTAGAGAATTTATATTTTTTTGTTTTAATAAATGAGTGATTAATGTTATTTTGGGTGAAATATTTTGTTAATATTGTAATGATACATGATAAGACATTAATGATTTTCTGGATTTGAATCTGGATCAACTTATTTTGAAGTGTTTTATGGTTAGTTAACTATGGAATGTCAAAGGTTGAACTTTGAGTGTTATTTTTGGTGCTTGAAAAAATAGTTTGACATTTATTAATATGAATGTTAATTCATAATTTTTATTATATTACCTCACTCTAACAATTTATATTTTAATATATATATATATTGGAGGAATAACATTTCATTCTTTTATAGATATTATAATCAATTGAGCACAATGAAATTCTCTTTATTTCAGCCTAAATTGTAAACAATTATAGAAAACTAATAAATTTATTTCATAGAAAAAAAAAGATAAAAGAAAAGATCATATAGATCTAAAGTGGTGAAACCCTAGAGCATCACCCTTGAAAATATCAATACATCCATGTGGGAGGGATCAGAATCTAGAAAAAATGAAATAAAATCAATATCAAAACATGTATCCCAGTTTTCCACCACTTTATTCCCTCCTCTCCAATTGTAATGTAGGGTAGTGTGGTCTTTGAAAAGGTATTTAAAATTTCAAAAAATGTTAGATAATATACCAAGGTATTGTTATCCAATCATGTAGCAAGTGGAGGACAATCGTCAATTCCATCTCTATGTATGTGAGATTAATATTATTCTTACAACACATTTCAAGTTCATTTTTTAGGGAACTATCCTCTGTAATATGTCAATCACCTTCCAATAAGTTTCACTAAATGCCAAGATCATATAACTTCGAGAGTGACAAACAATACCTCTACTATGCATAATACCAAACTTATTGGGCTTTAATCCATTATATGGGGTCCATCGAATCCAGTTCCCCCTAAGGAGTCTCATTCTATATAGGGGTGGCCCATGAGGGCTCATGAAATTCCAGATAGATGGGTAAAACTCCTAGTCTTTAAAGTAGAGACCATATCAGCCACCAAGAATCTGGATCTAACAACCATGAGACGTTTCGAGCCACCAACTCCACTATGATTGGATTTTTATTGGGGAAGAAGAGAATCGTGGTAATGAAAATGAACACAAACATGGAATAAAAATGGATCAACAATGATATTTATTTGGTTTATAAATTATTTCCTACATCCATGGTAGAAGGGGTCAAAAATTTTATGCCTCTCCTGATGAATGCGTCAGAGGATACATAGAGTGTTACAATGGGTTTTATATTACAATATCATGGGATATTATCCCATTTTAATGATGAAGGAAATAAATTTTTTCAAGGGGTTTTTGGGGTCGGTTCATAATTCCTTAAAGTTTATACCACCATCGGCTGATTCAACAAAGGCTACATGCTAATCCTGTCTGATGCCCACCATAGGAAGAAGTTGTGGAGTTGTTTCCAAAAAATCCTTTTTTTCCTTCCGTTGAATTCTCACACAAATGGGAGTGGACCCCAAAATTCCACCCCTCAAGACCAATTTGGGGTAGAATCTATATCAGCAGTCTCCTTTTAGGTGTCCAACTTCTCTTTTTGTAAAACCTTCTTCATCATGTCTGCCTCGTTATCATTGGTGTCGATTTTATCAACTTTCAACAATCCTTCTTCTAACACATTTCAGATCTAGTGATATATCACGTAGATGTGTTTGGACATGTAATGAAATGTCAGGTTCTTACTAAGATAAATAGCACTCTGACTATCACAATATAGAATATAATTCTCATGGATCTATCCTAGCTCTTGAAAAAACATCTACATCCATAACATCCCTTTAGCGCCCTTAGTGACTGCGATATATTCTGCTTCTATAGTGGATAAGGCAACACACTTATGAAGTCATGATTCCAATGAGACTTCTCACCCTATAAATGATATCAGGTACCCAAATATGGATTTACTCATTTCTTCATCTCCAGCCATATCTTCATCTATGTATCCTTCTAAAACAAGATGATCACTTCCAAAACATAAACAATGACTAGATATACCTTGAAGATACCTCAATATCCATTTGATCGTTGTCAAATTCTCCTTTCCTCGATCTAATAAGAACCTTCTCACAACACCAACTATGTGATCAATATCTAGTCTGTTACACACTATGTAATACATAAGACGGCCGACTGCTGACTAATAAAGAACTTTTCCATATCTTATTTCTTCTCTTTATTTGATAGAATCTGACTTGCCGTGAGCCTAAAATGACTAGCAAGTGAAGTGATAACTGTTTTTTCCTTTCCCATGTTGAATCTTTCAAGAACCATCTCAATGTATCGCACATGAGATATCCAAATCTTCTTGATTACTCTTGTCACGAGTAATAATCATACAAAGAATCTGAGTTGCGTATCACAAGTCCTTCATTTCAAAATACTTCTTCAAATGTTTCATCAACCCATCAATCCTAGTGATATATATGGTAATAATCATCATATCATCAACATAATGAAATAAGATAATGAAATTAGCATCAGAAGACTATTTGCTCAAAACTTTATGAGCAGCAGTAGTCCTCATGTACTCATTTTTCTCCATGAATGAGTCAAATTTCATGTACCATTACCTTGATTCTTATTTTAGACCGTATAAACTTTTCTTAATATTTCATACAAGGTTTTCTTTACCTTTAATATAAAATCATTATTTTTTCTCCATGTATATATCATCCTCAAGATCACTATATAAGAACATTGTCTTTACGTCCAGTTGTTGAACCTCTAGGTTCAAACTAGCCTCCAATCCAAGAAAAAATCCGATAGAAGAGATTTTAACCATCAGATAATAAATTTCATCAAAGTCAATACCTTTCTTTTGACCTAATCCCTTCAAAACCATTCTGGATCTGTAGTGTGGTTGTGAGATTCCATCTTCTCCTTTAATTATATACAACCACTTGTTCTTGAGAGCCTTTTTTCCATGTGGTAACTCTAACAAATCAAATGTACGGTTCTTGTGAAAGGATCTCATCTCCTCTTGCATGGCCTTCTTCCATTCCATATTCTGCTGACTCTCGATTGCATCATCGTAACTATGTAGATCTCCCCCATTAGTAAGCATCACATAATCATTTGGTGAGTATCTACAAATCAATTTTTGTTCTCTAGTGGATCTCCTAAACTAAGCTTCCGGTGTAATATATTTTGGAATATCATATGATGAAGACATATCAGTAGATGAATACATATTACCTGATAGTGATGTATCATTTGTGTCACGCATCTCTCTCGCACTAGCTGGTACTTATGGTGGTGAGACTGGTTCCAGAATGACTGAAATTTCTTCAGGTTGTGACTTCTCTTTACTTTATGGCTTCTCAAAATCTTTAATCGTTTGATCCTAAAGAAACACCACATCTCTACTTCTGACGATCCTCCTACTAATAGGATCCCATAGTTGGTATCCACACTCATCATGACTGTCTCCCAAAAAGATACATTTATTTCCTTTTACATCTAACTTTTCCTGCTCATCTTTCGGGATGTGAACAAATACCCTACAACCAAATACTCTGATGTGTTTGTAAGAAACATTTTTACCTATCCAAAAACATTTTGGAATGTCGTAGTTCTGTGGAACTGATAGAGAATATTTGATAATATCAACTAATGTCATAATTAACTCCCCCAAAAATGTGTTTGGCAGTTATGAATTTGAGAGCATACATCTGAATCTCTAAAAAATTGTTTGGTTCATCCTCTCAGTAAGATAATTTTGATAATGTGTCTTCAGTACTTATTTTTCCATCCTAGTGCAGAATCTCTTACAGTACTACTCAAATAGACCACGACACTATCCTCCGTTATCTTCTCACACACACATTAACTGCTTCCTGGTTTCTCTTTCCACCTTCACATGAAACTTCATGAAAACATCCTACACTTGATCTTTAGTTTACAAAGAAAAGGCCCACACCTTTATGGAATGATCATATATTAAGGTAACGAAATAAATATCACCTCCCATCGTCTTAGTTCTCATCATGTAGACATCATTGTGACTAAAATCTAAAACATTTTCTTTTATAGAAGGTATATAACTACGGAATGATACTTTGTGTTGTTTTCCTATGATGAAATCAACACAAGTATCCAAATTTGTACCTTTTATTCCTAGAAAGAGATCATTCATGGAGATCATTCCCATTCCTCTCTCACTCATGTGACCTAGCCACTGGTTCCATACATCTATAGGAACATCTTTTATGGCTACATTTACTTCTCCAACAAACAATATTGCATTTTTTAGGTAAAGAGAGGTATCTTTATTTCCTTTAGCAATTACTAAGTTAACTTTGTAAGATTCCTTTTACCTTTACTGAAGGAACTGACATATCCCTCATTTTCAAGAATTCTAGTGGATATCAGATTGGGGATAACATCAAGAATATGCCTTACATCCTTAAAAAATAACTTGTATCCAACATTAATTTTTAGAAAAATATTACCAATATTATTAATTTTGGATGTTCCATCATTTCCCATATTCACAAGTCCAAAAATTCTTGAATTATAATATGAGAAGAAATCTCTTCTAAAATTGACATGGTAGGTTCTGCCAGAATCAATCATACATGTGGAGTCTTGTCTTAGAAGACCGACCTAACTGTCTTCTTGAACAATAACAACTTCTTCATTAACAACAAAACCATCATTTTTTGGGTCTTACCTTCTTGATTCCTATGCTATGCATTTAGCCTTCTACACTCCCAGATGAAGTGTGTGGGCTCTCCATAGTGGTGCAACATCATTTCATATCTTGGTCTGTATTTCGATCACTTCGTCCTTTGAAGACTTTGGTCACTGGGTTCTCTTCCTCTACTTCTCTCCTTCCATTTCTAATTCCCTTATCTTTCAGAGATAAGAATCACTAATTTAGGTGTATTTCCCTTAACGTTTCATCTTGACTCTTCATTCAGAATTCTATCTTTCACCATCTCCACAGTGAGAGTTCTATCTGGAGTAGAATTTTTGACCAATACAACTAATGAGTCCCACTCCTTCAGTAAAGAACTCAGCTTCAATAGTGCCTGAAACTCATCATCATTCATCATTTTCATAGAATTCATCTAATAAAAAATACCTTGGAACTCACTCATTTGCTCTGATACATTGGTCTCATCTTTGTATATCATTTTAACAGGACAACGTATCAAGTTTTCTTTTTTTTTTGCGCGGTTTTCCCCGCATACATCTTTTCCATTTTTTACCAACAAACAGAGGTTTTTTGTTCATTGGAATGGTTTTGGAGGATTCTCTTTTCGATCCACTATCTGATTTTGGAAGTGCACTTCCGGTTGGGTATGACCCACTTCCATCCGTTGGCAGGGTACTAACTGACATCTTCTCATCATTTTTACTGCTAGTTGACGTTTCTTCCTCATGCGCTGTAATGGGCTTAGTGGTTTCCACTATGGGCTTCCTCAAATATTTAATATACAAAAGGTCCTCCCTTTTAAATTTTAAGATGAAATAATTAAATTTAGTGAGGTTAATCATATTACCAGTTTTTTATTCTATTGATGGATTAGGAATTTATAAAATCTAATCATACATATGTGTCTGGAACGGTCAAGATACATGGAATCGACTCCTGGATTGATGAAAATGGGATCCGATTGGACGATTTATGACCAAAATAGTTTCAATGGTCTAGATTGATTGCTGTCATGGCACTGACATGGAAATGACATGGCATTCCGGAATACTGGATGAAATGTTCCGACAGTATGAAAAATTTATTCTTCTCTGGCACGGGGTTACCATAGCACCCATGATTTCACCAAACTTTTACCAAGTTTATCTACTTTGTTTCACTCCATTTTTATGATGCTTGCACCATTGGAATCATCTCACCATGATCTTCACAGATCCAGTCTCCAAAATATTTCTGAGCAACTTCAATTTTCCACTTGCCTGAAAATTTCTCTATCGTGTCATCGTTTCACTCCCGAACCCTCTGATAAAACTTTTTTGGGGTAGCAGAGCATCATGGGGATGAAAATGAAAAAAAAAGAATAAAATGGTTCAACATTGAGATTTAAATGGTTCAGAAATTGTTACCTATGTCCATGGGAGAATGGGTCCAACACTTTATTCCTCACTGGATGAATTTGTCGGAGGATACATGAAGTGTTACAATGGTATTTTTTTATTACAATATCCTGGGATCTAAATCATGTTTTAATGATTAAGTTAATCAAGTGGTTCAAGGGTTTGTTGGGGTTGGTTCTTAGACCCAGAAAGTTTCTCCCACCGTCAACTGCTTCAACAAAGGCTGCATGCCAGTCCTGTAGGCTTCCTACCAAAGGATGAAGCTATAGATTTTTGTTGAAAAATCCTTTTTTACCTTCCGTTGAATTCTCCCACAAATGGGAGTGCCCCCTACAATTTTATCCTAGCCTCCCAAATTCTACAATAGCCAAAAACTAGGAGTATCACTCTTTCCTTATCTTCTATTTAATTTCCTGAAACCACTTTAATCCATAGGTGAATAAAACCACCATTGTTGTGAATGTGATATATTATGACTATAAAATGTCCAAACATGATCTAGATAAATACTACCTTATCATATTTGGAAAAAAATTTCCTAGTGGATTCTTCTTTTCTGTTCGTACAGTAAAATCAATACGATGCTAACTTGATTCCATTATGTTTTCATCATCATTAGGAAGAGTGTGGTTCCTAATCTTCAATATTTTGAAGTTATATTTTAGTGGAATATCTTTTCACCAAAGGATATTTCCCTATACATCATTCACATCATTTCCTTTCAATTATTGTCTATAATATTTTATTGAGAAACTTCTCAAAAATGATCTGGTTAAAACATTGGATTACCACTTATCCTTAATATAGATAGTCTAAAAAAATTCATGTTGGTGCTTGTTGAGCAACACATAAATTACCATGAGGTTGTTTCTGAAAATATGAAAAGAAATGTTTGGTGTGAGACACCCCCAAAAAACCATATACCATACCTAACCTGTTTTGATCCCATAATCCAATATCAATGCATCTTATAATCTAGTACGAATTATCGATAGTAAAAGGAATGTTCCCTTGGATGTGTACCCAATATGTGGAGACCTTAACCTTTCAGTTTCTCAAATCCTGCCCATATTATTTGGTAATAAATCTTCCATAGAGAGACAAACCCTCAATAGCTTCCCAAGATAGAATAGCTTTCATACTATTAATCAATCTTGAGACATCCCTAAAATTGATACCAAATTTGCCGCAAGGATTAACCACTCTATCCCACATAGCCCAATAGAACCATCCGTCAATGTTGTATTCCCAAATTAATAAGGCCAATATTTTAAAATTACCCCTGAAAAGTGTTTTTGGAACTTTACCAAATGATAGGAAATGAATTAGGATAGACGTGAGAACACTATCCACCAGAGTGATCCTTTAACCAAAATAGAGAAATAAAATTTTCCAGTAATTATTATTTTCAACTAATGTTTCAAAATGGAGAATGAGAACTCTTTAAGGAGAGATAGGGGCCCCCATATAATCCATAAGAAAACCTCTGCAATGAAAACAAAGATGACCATCAATCAGATTAGAATGTCATATATAACAATGATATTGGACATGTAAATAGATCTTATCACAACAAATAATTTGTCTGCTCCACATAAAAAACTTCTCAATGGACTTGTTAAACCCATGAAGTGATCTCCAACTATCTTAGAAGAAGAAAACAATATCATTGGAGAAGATAAGATGAGATATTCCATTAAAACCACCCCTTACTCTATAAGGTATAATGCTTGAACATCGTGTGAGTGAGAAATATATTTACAAGGAACATCCCACTACTGGAAATTCCATATTTCTCTAAGGTTTTAAACCATTGGGATATCCACTGAAACCATTGGGATAGTATTTACCAATGGTTTCACAACCCGTTGGTGTGTGAGTCGTGGTAGTAGCTCTATACCAACGGTTCCTAGAGAACTTTTGGCATATATGGTCTGAAATTAATCTATACCAAAGGTTCTATTTAAACTGTTGGTATATATATGTACCAACAGTTGATAAACTGTTGGTACTGGTGAGTATAACAATGGTTTTAAGACTGTTGGTATACATTTTATTCCAACCCATAGTATACCAACAATTTTAGAGCGTTTTCATACCTGTATACAAAAGGTTTCAGAACCGTTGGCATAATCTGTCCTGTGTACCAATAGTTTCAGAACCGTTGGCATATTCTGTCTTGTATACCAGCGGTTTCAGAACCGTTTCCATACTCTTTCCAGCATTCTCTGTACACCAACAGTTCGCAGAACCATTGGTATACATCTTATATCCCCAAAACTGGATAACCTGCATTTAAACAGCCTGCATCCTGCATGTAAACAGCCTGCATGTAAACCCATGATTCCAAAGATATAAACCCCAACCTATAAAACTATAAACTTGCACCACTCTAATATATTTGAAAACCTATAAACCCCAACCTATAAAACGTAAAACCTACACCTCTCCAAGATACATAATTTTTGTTAAACTGATCATTATGTTAAATACAAAGTGTTAATAGTTTAAGGATAATTGTTTACAAAAGGTTTGATAAATTTTGAGAACCCACTAGTTGGAGAGATTGAAAATCCAAAGGAAATTTTGGAGATATTTTAAAGAAACTGGTTGGTTAATAGAGATTGAAAATCCAAATGAAATTTTGGAGATATATTAAATAAACTTGTTGGTTAATAGTACCAGGGTGATCATCAAATTCAATGTCCAATTTCATTCCTTTATTCATTCCATTCTAGTAGTAAAATTTTGGTTTCTCATCCTCTTACTCTAATAAATTATGATAATTCTTAGACGGTTCAATTGCTCATTCTTGAAGCACTAACGATTTCTCCTTTTTAAAATTCCCATCATTTTTGAGATTTCTATTACCAACTCTTTTCCACTAAATGAATAATCATCATCTGAAGTCCCTTCACCAAAATATACGAATCTATTTTGAAGGATAACTCCCTTAGAAATTGCTCTGCCGATATCACCCTCCTTCTAGGCCTCTGCTTCTTCCATGTTCTGCGAACCTGCATTGTATGCCTCTTTTTTCCAAAGATCCAAGACAAAAATACCATATCTGTAGGTCGGAGATGAAGGACCAGATCACTAACCCACTGGTCAAAATCAATCCACACGAAACATGAAGGAGGTTTCGAAAAATACAAAGTGAAGCATTCGAAGGAACTCGATTCCAATGAAATTCACAGGACCACCGAAATAAATGGATTAGAACTGTTTAGTGAGTTTGAAACCACCGAGAGAAATGGATTCCATAGAAAGGGGTACAAACACATTTCTCCCCAACAATTTCTACCGTCTTCAAATCGTCCCAAAATCAGGATGATTTTGGTTAATAGACTAACTAGAAGTCACACACATTACTTTTTAAGGTTGTATAAATACCAAGAAACTATGGTCATCAAAATATAAATAAAATAGGATGATCAAAATAATATAACACCTTAACAAATTTAAATTGTCCTTAGTATTGATTCCATAAGATTGAATCCTGAAAAATGTAAGGTTAACTTCACCTTATGAAGTGAGTTTCAATAACAAAATATGGAAAAAACATGGTGTAGTAATCACCGGAAGAAATTATGAAATGTTAAATTGAAAATACATTGAAATAAATAAGAAGAAAATATGGTGTTTCAGGCTCTGTAAGCAGATGAGAATGTGAAAGGAATAAATGTGTGATTACTTCAGAAGTAAAATTAGTCTTAGATAAATGCATTAGAAGATGAGATAGGTCAAGTAGGATATGTGTGATTTTGGGTGTGTGACATCAAGATATATTTTTCGGACTTTTGAAAGTAGTACATGAATGATGAAACCTGATATGGGTTTTTAGAATGTAGGGTGGCTTTGGTTTTGAGGAAGATAACTTGAGTGCTTGTGGTTTTCCCTTGTGGTTGGATTCAAGAGGGATGGACATGTTAGGGTGCCTATCCCATGTAATGTTTATTAAAATGGGTGGTCCTTATACTTAGAAATTTTATCATGAGAATAATAGGTGCTCAAGGAAATGTGGGTTGATGTGGTTTTATGTGAAAAATTTCTCTTTGGGTGGAGACTGTGCATGGGAGATTTGGTTTTGGTAGGAAGCACATAGAGGTGTCTAGTTTTCATTAAATGATAATCACTTGGAGAGTTGGTTTGTTTCTAGTGCATGTCGTTACTAGGGGTAGGAATAGTTAGAGGGCGTAGGCTAAGTTTCTTGAGTAGGGAAGAAAACTATGAGTAAGCGGATGAATGATTTCAATGTGATGATATTATCATGGGTAGTGATGCCCAAGACTTTTAGATGACTTTTACATGTCCAAGACTTTTAAATGACTCATATAGGTCACATACAACCCAAATAATGTTGTGCTAAAGTGTCAAAAAGATATGAATACGTTTGGTCGGTTTTCCGTATGCCAGTTTTTTTTACTTAAAATGATGTCCATTTTAAAAAGAAGAGAGACAGTTAGAGTGATACTGACCACACCGCACCACAGATTGAGGAATGGTTGACTTTTACATGTCAAATATGACCCATGTATCATTGTCTTAAATTTTCAATAGAATATGAATGCATTTGGTCAGTTTTCTGTTTGTTAGTTGTTGTTTTCACTTAAAATGATGTCCATTTTAAACAAAATAGACACACTTTGAGTGGTGTAGGCCAAACCACACCTCAGATTGAGGCGAGGTTAACTTTTACACATCACATAAGACCCATGGATCATTGTCCTAAATTTTTAAAGGAATATGAACGCGGTTGGTCATTTTTCCGTATGGCAGTTGTTGTTTTCACTTAAAATGATGTTCATTTCAAACAAAAGAGAGACACTTTGAGTGGTGCCGGCCACACTGTGCTTCAAATTGAAGTGGGTTTGAAATTTACACGTCATATATGACCCATGTATCATTTTTCTAAAGTTTCAACAGAGTCCAAATGCGTTTGTTCGGTTTTCCATATGTCAATTGTTGTTTTCACTTAAAATAATGTCCACTTTAAACAAAAGACATAAACATGGAGTGATACCGGCCACACTGTGCTCCAAATTGATGCGGGGTTGACTCGTACATGTCACAAATGAACCATGTATCGTTCTACTAAAGTATCAACACAATCGGAATGCGTTTGGTCGGCTTTCCAGTATGCCAGTTATTGTTTTTACTTAAAATCCGGTCCATTTCAAATAAAAGTGAGACAGTTTGAGTGGTACCAGCCACACCGGCCCTTGGATTGAGGTGGGGTTGACTCATACACATCCCAAATGACCCATGTATCGTTTTCCTAATGTTTCAATAGAATCTGAATTCCTTTGGTCGGTTTTCTGTATGTTAGTTGTTGGATTCACTTAAAATGATGTCCTTTTGAAACAAAAGAGAGACACTTTGAGTGGTGTCAGCCACAACGCGCCTCATATTGAAGAGGGGTATACTCATAAACGTCACATATGACCCATGGATTATTGTTATAATGTATCAACACAATACGAATACATTTGGTCAGTTTTCTGTATGCCAGTTGTTTTTACTTAAAATAATGTCCATTTTAAACAAAAGAGAGACAATTAGAGTGATACCAGCCACACCATGCCCTAGATTGAGGCGGGGTTTACTCATAAATGTCACATATGACCTGTGGATCGTTGTACTAAATTATCAACCGAATCTGAATGCATTTGGTTTGTTTTCCGTATGTCAGTTGTTGTTTTCACTTAAAATGTTGTCAATTTTAAACAAAAGAGAGACACTTTGAGTGGTGTCGGCCACACCGCGCCTCAGATTGAGGCGAGGTTGAATCTTACACATCACATATGAACAATAGATTGTTTTCCTAAACTTTTAATATAATCTGAATGCGTTTGGTCAGTTTTCCGTATGTCAGTTTTTGTTTTCACTTAAAATAATGTCCATTTCAAATAAAGGTGAGACACTTTGAGTGGTGTCGGCCACACCGCATCTTGGATTGAGGCGGGGTTGACTCATACACATCACATACGACCCATGGATCATTTTTTTAAAGTATCAACACAATCCAAATATGTTTGTTTGGTTTTCTCATTTTCCAGTTGTTTTTACTTAAAATGATGTACATTTTAAACAAAAGAGAGATAGTTAAAGTGATACCAGCCCCACCACACCTCTGATTGAGGTGGGGATGACTCATACACATCAAAAATGACCAATGGATCCTTTTACTAATGTATCAATAGAATTTTAATGCGTTTGGTCGGTTTTTCGTATGCCAGTTGTTGTTTTCACTTAAAATGATGTTCATTTTAAACAAAAGGGAGACACTTTGAGTGGTTCCGTCCACACCGTGATTTGGATTGAGGTGGGGTTGACTCATAAATGTCACATATGACCCATGGATCGTTTTCCTAATGTTTCAACATAATCCGAATGCGTTTGGTCGATGTTCTGTATGTCAGTTGTTGTTTTCACATAAAATGATGTCCATTTTAAACAAAAGACTTACACTTGGAGTGATACCGGACACACCGTGCCCCAGATTGAGGCGGGGCTGATTTTTACAGGTCACAAATGACCCATGGGTCATTTTCCTAAAGTATCAACACAATTCAAATTCATTTGGTTGGTTTTTCGTATGCCAGTTGTTCTTTTCACTTAAAATCATGTCCATTTCAAATAAAAGTGAGACAGTTTGAGTGGTTCCCGCCACACCGTGCGTCAGATTGAGGCGAGGTTGACTCATCCTGGTGTAGGGCCAAATCAGGGTGTGACCGCGGAATGACCACGGCGTGACCGCATCGTTTTGGACCGGTCCAGTGACATCCACATGGAAGCATCTTCCGGCAAGGAGCGAAGGGAGCGAGAGGAAGCAGGGAAACATTCCAGCCGTCGCATCCCTCCCCATTAAATATAGATGGTTGATTTATCAAAAAATCTATCTAGGTATCATACATCTAATTATGACAGGACTACGAACCGCCACAGGGTGTCATCCTGGAGCAGGGCCAAATCACGGCGTGACCACGGCGAGACCGTGGCATGACCGCGACGACACAGCGGCGTGACCGTGGCAAGACCGTGGCATGACCACAGCGTGACAACGGAGAGACCACGACATGACCACGAGGAGACCGCGACATCACCACGGTGAGACCGCTGCGTGACCGGGGCGAGACCACGGCGAGACCGCGACATGACCGCGGAGAGACCGCGGCGAGACCGCGAATTGACCGCAGCGAGACCACGGTGTGACCGCGGGGTGACCGAGGTGTGACTGCGGTGTGACCGCGGAGTGACCACGGCATGGCCGTGGCGTGACTGCGGCGTGACCCAGGCATGACTGCGGCGTGTTGGCCCAGTTCAGCGACTTCTGTGGGGCAGTATCTTCCATCCAGGAAAGAAGGGAGTGGGAGGAATTGGGGTAGATTGAAGGTATGAATGCAAATCACTATCTTATGGACAGCCAACACCGAGTTCACTAAAGTATACATAGAATTATTGAATTATGATTCTTGGATAAGTGGTTTGAGTTTTAAAGTGATTTATGTTCCTTGGTTGGCAACAAAATATAGGGGGGTAGATTTCTGAGCTCAAGAGATGTTTTGAAGATGTTGAGTACTTAAGGTGATAGTTGAGACAAGAAGTTCCCTCTAGCATGTGGAATTTTTTTAGAGAAGAATGTATTTATAGTGTTGAAGTAGATGTGGTTAATGTGTCGGTTTTTGTTGTCAATACATAAATCATGTTCCAAGTCACCTAAAATAATATGTCTTAGATGATTTTAAGGTTGTTGAAAAGGTTAAATATGATTAGAGTTGATTTGAGAAGGATTTTATGCTATTTAGAAGGCTGTGAAGTTTGAGCTGAAATGTGAAGGAGACCTTCGTAGGGTACACCTTGATACTGGATTTCATATGGTCCCTGATACTGGGTTTCATAGGATACACCCTGATGTTGTTTTGGGTAGAGGCTTGGAAACCTACTAGGGTACACATAGATCATTGTAAGGTATAGTATAATTTCAAGGTAAACTGGACCTTGTAAGATTCCTTCATAATGGTCATGAAGCTATTAAGGTTCCTTTGTAATGTCCAAAAAGATCATATGGTACAATGAAGACTTCATAAGGTACATGAAACTTATGATTGGATCTTCAAAAGGAGCATCGAAGGAAAGAGAGACTTTGTAGGGTACAATGAACCCTATGATGAAACTTCAAATGGTATGAGCTGAGCTGAAATGAACCCTACGCACTAGTTCAGACAATAATTACTGGGAATCATACACCCAACACAAACCATTTAAAAATTCATTCACTTCTCCTACACATGACAATTTCATTTATAATATTCAAAGGGTGAAAAGAAAGTGACATGGTAATGCATATGCCTACTCGGGCAATGTCATTTGAGCTAAACGAGTATCATAAGCCAATTTATATTATTCAAAGAAAACAAAAACTAACTAGACACAAAACAAATGCCAACAAGAGGCATATGGAAAACTCAAACCAAATCTAAAAATGATACAAATAATTATCACTACTCTTTGGTTTAGAAGACAACGCACCTCTGTTGGAGGGGTTTTATTATAAAATCATGGCATTGATTTATAAAAAAAATAATTTAATTATATTTTACATTTATTCTAAAACTCATTAAGCACAAATCAAATGCAATATGTTAAGAAACTAGATCAACATAACTATCACTGTGAGTTTTTGCAGACAGCGCACCTCTGTTGGAGGGGTTTTATTATAAAAACTTGAATTTATTTATCAAATGAAACGATTATATAAAAGAACAGTTATTCAAGATATGCAGGTCAATATAATTAAGCATAATTAAGAAAAAAGTTAAATACAATTAAAAGAATTCTTGAATTAAAGAGACTAGGAGAGGGACCCTACCTCATGGTAGAACCAAGCCATCCACTTCGAATCTAGGAGCTTTCTAACAAAAAGCTGATGTTCCCCCACTGGGTATACACAACTTCACACACATGCAAGGACACCTAGCCCCTATTCACACACCCGCATGGCCATGAGCATGTGCAATGGGATCCTTACACATATGCTTATATTCATATACCAGTCTCCACTCACCTACTTATTCATTTTTATATATATACATAGGAACACCTAGCCCCATACGTGCATAATCATTTCCATGGTTGACTATACACATAACAGGGGAACCCACATACATATACATACTTACCCATGCACACGCAGGAGAGTCACCCTTGACTTGGTGACTCGAAACCAACGAGCAGGGATCAACACACTACACAAAGGATATTAAGAACCTTAAAAGTCAAAAAGGACCCTACATAACCAGTGAAAAACCAACCAACATCATTAAAGCCTTACCTTGATTGGAGAGAACCAAATCCACCCGAATCAATAAAAAATGATACAACGTCATACCAAAAACATAATATGGAGTCAAAAACATTGAAATACATAAAATATATGAGGTGTGAGACAAGTAGTAATCATAGAATGTTACCTCAGATCAAAGCTGGTAGACTGAAATAATCTGAACCCCGTCTGGCCTCCTTCATAGAATATATCTACTCCATGTCCATAGAAACCAGTAAAAGACCTAAGTGGCCAATGCGATAAAGAAAATAAAATAAAAACTAAACTAAAACATACCTATCTCCTATGACTATACATATCACCACCAAAAATATAAGAACCACAATGCCACATGGGTCAAATCATGTTCCTTCAAGCAAGGGGGAAACAAATCCATGTTTCAAAATGATACTATCAAAAATTATATTCCTATTAATTAACAATTAATATTCCTATAAATGGTATATAATTAGTTTGGCTCAAGTTTTACTTAGTTTGGTTTTGTTCAATACAAGTTTGTTTGGGAAATTACATAGATACACCATTACTAAAGGGTCAATATAGGTTGTGGTGTAAATTTATTGTGGAATGGAAGGGTGAAAACATTATTAGAAGCGATTTCAACTAATCTTCAATGACCAAAACTTCCTAGATGAGCTTAAACAAGATAGATCTTTAGATATCTTAGATATTGAGTAGGAAAAATTGTTACTGATTGAATACGAATCAACATTCACTAATCTGGTAAGTATATTTCAAATCATATGATTAATATAAGGCTTAAGGCGTGAAGATTTGTGATGAAGCTATGCCTAATGATATGATCATAGACCAGTCTTCTGATTTTTCTCACCTATATATTTGTGGTTAGTATGATGTCTTTGGAAAATATAGGTTTTACATGAACATGGAAGGGGAGTTATTTAATTCCTCATTCAGGTGGAGGGAATACATCATTTATAAGTTAGAAGATGAAGTATAATCACCTCCATGGGTGATCAACCATTACTTAAATTAATTGTTTCTTTAAATGAGAATTCTTCTGTATATAAAGGAAGTATTAAGAGCCTTGATAGACCCTTAAACACTAACTTGATTATTCGATCATAGATTTCCAAGGTATTGATTATAACTATGTTCCATAGGAGTCATGGAGTCTAAGGACAGTAAATGAAAGTAAATATATTAACATAGTAGACCTATAGATATGGTGTTCACAATCCGCCTAGGTTTAGATAAAATTCTCTAGTGATTTTATGAAAATGAAATCACCCTGTCACTAGGTCTCCAAGTGGATAAGATATCGATTGGGATATGAGTGGTCTAACATATGTCTTATAATTTGGATGATATGTGTATGGAATGGATGAGGGTTTAGATCAAGTAAAATATTCCTAAGAGAATTGGGCCTTATAGTGATAGATGTGGCAATTGTACATCTAGTGTTTGATGAGGAAATATTTTTGATGATGGATTGGAATATTGGAGGGTTATTAGAGTGGGATGGTCCCTCGGAGTCTAAAAAATGTATTATGAAAGGTTTTACTCCATTTAATTATTCAAAAGTTTAACTAAGGAGATAAAGGATGCGATTCTAGTGTGAGTATTGGGTATTGTCAGACATATTGGCATTATAATTCCGAGAGGGATGGTGTGTTAGTGGGGCTAGGTTATAATACATGATTTTAATGAGGTTCTTGACTGAATTCATGAGAATATAATTAAGGAATTTTCAACATGCCGAGAGAAGACTATAGTGTGTGGGATGAGGATTATGGGATAATCCTCGAGAGATGAGTCTATACTATGTGACTGAGAGAATAGAATACGATATGTTTGATATGATTGGGTGAGTGGCCAACCCATACAAAGGGGATACGATGTATGGAGACCCTTGGGGTTATTTATGCTATCTCATGGAGACATTTGGGGTTATTTCATGACTCCAACAAACTCAAGAAATGTTCTCACATAATGTTTTAGAAAAACAAATCCATCTCATGGAAGACCCGAAGGGTACTCTAGCTTCCAATGTTTACTCACAAAAACAAGTGAGAAACCTCAATAATTGACCATAAGAAAAAAAGAGATATTTCATAGTCAAATAATTGGTAGAAAAAACGAACTAGTAACTGCATAATCAGACAAGTTACCACATGGACAAGAAATCAAATGCATGATCATGTAAGTGACACCATTAATAAAATTATAATTTGAAAATGTAAAAGTCTCTAATCACCCTCTTGAAACCTCCAACCCTCATAAAACACAATGTTTTTTATAAATTTGAGACCCTATAACAGATATCTCTCAAACAATTAATGTCCTTTAGAATTTAAAAAAAACATGAAAATGAGAGAAAGGGGCCTAAACATCCACCCTATCAGATGAATCCCAAGTATCTCATTATATAAAGAACATAGATTCACATTAGATGAACAAGGTTCATAAACATGCAACATCATTAAATAACCAAAAAACACTCTCGTGTGAGATGCCTCTCAAAAAAGTGAAAATCCAATAAAAAGCATCACATCGAAGAAGAGAAACGATCTCATAAAATAATATAAATTCAAACACATTGTATCAACAGAAAGGAAACAAGAAAAGAATCTAAATAATGAAGATCACCCCTAAAAAAAATTGGGATACTGATTATAATACACTTATCCTACAGTTATTGGGTTTCACGTATGCAAATGTGGAATCAAAAAATATTGATTCAATGTACAGTTGAACTCATAATGTATTGTTGAATCTCTCTCCTTTGGATAATTTTGTAAAGGCATAAATCATCAAAAGATCTAAAATAAATCATATAAAACATTTTAAATGACTGGTATATAGCCTGAATGAATCATATAAATACTTATAATAACTCACAATTAACCTAAATTCAAGCTTACAGAGAGTTAGAATTGATGCATACATAGTAGAAGGGGGATTTGAGAGAGACCATGAGCGGGGACCTGCGAGCGGCAAGGGGGAGTCAGGATGGGAGTAGGGGAACTCAAGGGGAATGAGAGCAGTCGAAATGACGGGAGGACTGGAGCATCCCTATATGGTTTGGATAACTGTGACTTGAAGGGGGATCTGTGAGTGCCGATGAGCGGGGAGCATGGAGTAGTGAGTGGCAAGCGGCGAGTGGCGAGCAGCGAGTGATGAGGGGTGATCAGGATGGGAGCAGTGGTGATGGGTGGTCAGTATGGGAGCAGCGGTGAGAACATGAGAAGTATGTAAGTGGCTCCGAGGGTTTGTAGAAGTGCGTCTTAGGGATAAGAGAAGTATCCTGATGGCAAAGTTATTTTAGTTAGATATATCCCAACAGTTCATTTGAACCGTTGGGGAAAACCGGTCTATATGACCTATATGCCAAAAGTTCATATAAACCGTTGGCATAGGGTCTTTTTCCCAACAGTTTTTCAAAACCATTGGGAAAAAAGCATTGGTATAGGTGGAAAATCCACCAGTGTCCAACATTAAGATGAACAAACTAGGGAAAAAATTGTCCTATTTCCACAGCCCCCTAACCGATTTCATGAACCCACACTTCCTGTCCAAAACATGAAGTGGAGATTGATGTAGAGATGCATCATCTAATATAGAGGTCAATAACCTTAAAATAAAACAATTATGAAACCCATTTCCCTGGTAAAGAAGTTATATTCTAACATTTAATATTCATTTTCCATGTTGACCATGATGAAAATATTTAAACCTGGTTGCTTCATGTTGATATTGTCAATCATTTCCTAGGAAATTATGATAGAACCTTGAATAGAACTTATCCTAATAAAACGATATTGGTTATCTAAAATAAATTGAGGTAGGAGGGAGGATAATATTATATTAAATATGCTTTACAACACCTTATAATAAATGTTACACATGCTGATGTTTTTAATTGGATTTGGAATGAAGGATCCTTCACTTTCAAGATGAGAATATGTGTAGTGGAACATGACACCTAGGTGAGACCACCACCATGAAATAAATATTAGATATCATCAATGAGTTCCTTCTTAACCAGATTCCACACTACTACATTGAATGACATAGGTATTCTATCCAAGATAGGGAAGCATTCAAGGTTGAGGGAGTTAACAGAACCAGCAAATCTCATTTTCCTCAGGAATGGCTCCATTCATTCTGTTGTTGTAACTGATTACCACTCTAGGAATTATATAATATATAGAGACATGTACCATTAGATATCCATTATTTATACAAGTACTAACATTAATAATAATTAATTTATTGATGTTCACTACTATACCTCCCACAAAAACATTATAACTAGTGTAGGACCCATCCTCGAAATAAATAATCGGTCTGACATAGAACCTATTAACTTTTATATGATCATGAAAATGCTATATTAAAATAACCCTCATTGAGCCACAAAATCATAAAATTGGATCGTGCCTCCCTCTCTAACTTTAAAATAATCCCTAAGATCTTATTCTTCTTTTGAACACAAATCGTGAAAAAATAATCTTTCAAACCATCCTTCAACTAAGACTCATGTTGTCTGATTGCTAACTTCATGCAATAAATGTCATGCCAACAAGATGGTTTGTTAATATTAAAAAAATACTTATCTTCCTCTAGACAATTTATCTTTTTGTGGAGGAATATCCACAAATAACCATGCATTGGTTTATCCTAAGAAACCTGTATTATCAGAAGAAATATTGAATCAGATGGACATCAATTAGAGAAGAAGAAGAATCGAACCCTGCATTGTGTAACCCCAAGTTGACTTTAATTGGATAATGGTTTGAGTGCTCCCAACAAATATGATACATAGTAGAATTTATGTATGAGGATATCACCTTAATAATGGAAAATAATATATCCAACTTGTGACAAATCCATTGACTTCCCTTTTGATTGTTGCACCAGGTGAACTTATTTCCTATAAACTTCATGCGTGTGATGCCGATATGTGTGATAAAATCAGAAAAGTATTGACTATATTTTCTTTGATATATATTATCCCATTAATTCTCCATGTAGTCCATAATCGAATTAAAATATCCTCTAACAAACCAAGGTGAACTAACTAGGTTGGAGAGGTTGATCACACACCACAATTGCTCCCTTGCCACGACCTCAAAATTGTCATAGACAAAAGAAATGAAACAGAAATGGGACCTAGAAATGTTATTATCCATAATAAATTGATCAAATACAACCACCCCGTACTCTAAAATACCATGTTTCCAAAAAATCTATATGTGACTATTCACAGGATCTCCATGCATGTAGCCCCGAACACCCAATATATGGGAAAATTCAGATAACCTATTTGACTTTTGTTTGTGTTCCAAAAATGAAACATGGATAATATTATTTCATCAAAACTCTTTGGAAAAAATATATTATTATAACTGAGTTACTATGTTATGAGAATTCTAAATAATAGTAGAAATAATTTTTTGAAAACATGTATAATTATGGAAAATGATGTTGGAATGTCCATATATTGGAGAGAATTGCAAGCCAACCTTTTTCTAGAATATGATATCACTGGGAGAGAATAACTGTAATCTAGATTCATTGAAAGGAATCGCCAGGTCTAACAAGTGAGAGATATTTTTAGAAAATACATAAAATTTATTATTGAGAAGAAATGTGGGAGCAATATAAGGAACTTGGGTCTGAAGGGTTTTAATCATATAAAGGTGGTGAATAAATAATGATTGAAATACTACACCAGTGCACCATTCTATGAGATTTATAAGGAACCTAGAATGGAACATCCTTAGCCCCTGAATCCACTAGTTCATTCCTTTCCCTATTAACCACAATATCCATAAACCCCCTTAAATTTCCAGAGTGGAAGGATGGTTGATGAATGAAATAGTTAAAAGGATTTAAGGAATCATAAAAGGAGGTAGATTATAAGGGCCCAACCTACAAAGGGAGGATGTAAATAAAATCCCTTTTAAGGAAGATCCAACACACAACCCTCCTTCAAGATCCGACATCCCCAAAACATTATCTGAATACAACTCCTTGTGAGAAGACAGAAAACCAAAACAAGACCTCCTTCATTGAGACAGTGAGTTTCCGTGAAGGTAGAATTCCAAAAAATAGTAAAATAGTGACACATAAATGACCCTATACAACCAAAAATTAGCATTACTATATTCATGGAAAATATGGCGTGGAAGAGTATTTGAAAGATCCAGCTCCATGAATATTTGAGAGACTGGGGATTCTTGCTCGTTGAAAGACCGTTCATCTACATATTATAAATATACAAGAACGCCATTCATACCTCATATTAAAGATACGATGATGAATGATATGGATAGACTAGAAATATGAATACATATTTATACCTAAGAAGACTCTATACCTATATGAATATGCATAGTCCATTTAGAGAGGGTGGATAAATCTTTTCGAAACACACGATGAATCTGGGTCCATACAATCATGAAATCATCCCTCGAATCCAACACCATGAAGAAGGCCTTTAGATGAAGAACCATCACTTGAGATGGATATGAAAGGCCCAAATAACCAAAAATATTCTAAAACTCTAGTAGGAATGGAATCTCATGGAAAAATGAGCCAATAGTGTCCATTTGTCAACGTCTATAGCTGTGTAGAAAGAGAAACCCACAAAATCAAGCTCTAAGAAACCCTCTACTAAGAACTATCATGGAAAACAAATTTAAATTTTAGGATCACTTTATGGGACACTTCTTGTGAGGAATCAGAAATAGGGAGAGCATCTTTCAACTATTTCTGATTGAACATAGCTATGGATCCTGGAGGCAGAGGTGATCTGGACTGCCCTGAGAGGATCTCATCAAAGTCGTGGTGGTCAAAATCATGAGACTATCGTATAAGTATACCCTATGATTCAGGTGAGTTTACACTAAGCCTATATATTTACACAGGAGTTTACCACGAGTCTATGAGTTTTCTACTTCATGAACAGTAAACTCACCAATTTTGACTACCTTGATTAGAGGGGAAAGCTGAAGAGGAGGAGCGCGCAACCATGGACGGTGGTGGGGGATGTGTCTTCAACTCAAGGATGGGTAAAAGAGATATAACATTTAAAAAATAATACCTAAATCCCAAAAAAGATGAAGAAAAATGTGTTTTATATTATGTGGAAAAGAAACCTTAGCGATCAAGTTAAATATTTTGAAACATTTTAAAAATTATGAAATTTATAATACTTTTATTTTGAATGTGATATGTTTTATAGCCATACAAAATTCATTAAATTCTATTTTATTAGAATATTTGATCATTTTATATTAAAAGGTATTTCTTTCCAGTTAGGGATATTTATCTTATACTTTGTTTAATTTATTCTTGATATTGTTTAAACTTCTTTCATCAAACACATTGTAAATATTACGAAGAAAGAATTTAATTATGTGGGGTATAATGTAAAATCTTGAAAACATAGATTAATATAATATTATTCTTTATATCTTACATAACACAAAACACCGATCATTAAGCTAACTAGGATATACAAAAAGGATATTATTATTCAAATGTGACCAATATAACTCAGCTATTAACTAAGAGATATTAATTCGAATAAACACATTATAAATATGTATAATACATTGAAATTATTAAAATGTATTTATTTATTCATAATTAATAAGTAAACACTTTTATGTAATATAATTTTATGCTTAAAATATATATTTTCCTTCAAAATGGTTTTTATTGGTTTTTGTGCATTCACATTTTAAATAATTTATAAAAACAGTTAAAAATTTATTTAACAAAATTAATAATTTTTTTTTGAAATATCAACTAATTATTATATTAGGGTGAGTTTCTGGAATTTATCTAATACTATTTCTTTTTTAGGGAATAATTAAAACTACTGATTTCTGTAAAATGTTAATTTATCTTCTTTAATTAATTTTTTTCAAAATAAAATTATATTTTCAATTAGGCCTTAAAGTAACATAAGGTACATTTTATACAAAATATAATAAATAATTACCTAATAATCAAAATTAAATTTTATTTTGTTATAAGTTAATTTTTATGCTGAAAAATGTAATCTTCTAAAAATTGATTTTCATTGCATTTTCTGAATTTATATTTAAATTGATATCCATAAATTATAGAAATTGAATCACAATAAATTAAATGTAAATTTTTAATTTGGAGCTCCAAATTTTGTAAAGCGTTTCACTTCATTTTTAGTCATCATGAATAGTAATCATGGAAAATATTTGACCACACGATAAGGGTAAAATGCATAAATGGGTTTAAGACTACAAGATAAAGTCACATAATCAACCCAAAACTTTAATTTATATAATTATATGAGAGTAATTTCAAAATTTAAATCCAAAATAAGAATATATTTCATTTTTGAGTCATTTTCCTTGGATAATTTAATTTATATTATTCAAAGATAAGAATAAATGAAAAATGTTACTCTCTATATTTTAATATCTCTAATATATTCTCATTATGATAAAAATAAGTTAAGATAGTCTAAAAATTGATTATTTTTAATATGAATATTTATTTTATTAAAGTAATTTATTATTAATTTTTCTTCATAACATAATTACATAAAAAATTACGCAACACCAGTACATTCATTATGAAAGGAGTATAAAAATCTGGGAAAATTATTTTAAAATAAATGAAATTAATATTTTTTTTAATAATTGAAGTATTTCAAGAATTTAAAAATTAATTAAAAAATAAAGGTAATTTTTAATTTGTTTATATTCGAATTACATTTTTGTCTTGGGGTCATCGATGACAAATTAAATGAATAATCAATAAGTAATTTAAATATAGTTTATGAAAAACAATATTTTAATAAATAATTTAACAATAAATTGTATTTTGAAAGGGGAATATTTGGTTTTGAAATGTTCAATAATTTCTTCCCTATAATTTTGTTATCCACATGTCACCTTAGAAGTACATTTAAAACCCATAGTGTTTTAAAAATGCATTAGCATAGTTATAATTAAAATTATTAACAAAGGGGTTAAACCATACAATAATGTTTAAATTGAATAAAAACCTATATAAATTTTATTTTATGATGATATTTTTACCTTATCGTATTTTTCATTAGATACATGACAATTGGGAGGAATTATACTAGATACTTTAATTAATTATATTAAAATATTTTATGTAACTCTATTTATATCCCCTCCTCACTTGTAAAAGGGAACCTCCTCTCATCCCTTATTCACAAAGTACATGCCTTCAAACATGGCTCTTATCATAACAGCCTAAAAACCACACTCTCGGATCAAATTCTAAAAACATTCATGTAACATTTTTTATTTTATAATAATGAATGTGACTTAATTTGTTTCATCCAAACATTAAAACATCAGAAGGAACAAATTGTATTTCAGAAAAAATATTATATAACCAATAAAAATGTATATAAATGAGTGTATCTCCCACCTAACGTAACTTTTCTCCATTTAGATTAAGTCATCATCATCATACATATGAAATTCCTAATAGACATAATTTATTCAACATCATTATTTATAACATAGAGAAAATAAAATATAAGATGTGTGAGATAAAATTCTTAGTAATGGTAAACATAAGAATTAAGAATTTAATTACATTAGTGATAATAATTAGATCATAAGGTAATGTTGACATAATCAAAAATACAAGAGTATATCATAAGAATATTCATACCCATCAATACCTAGATCAGAAAACATGAAAATATGACCTAATGATTTAAAAAAGGGAAGATTGATAAAATTCCATAATCATTATCCATGTGATATCTATCTTCACCGTAACAAACATTAAAAAACCATAGAATGCATAGATAAGACGTCTTGTAATATTGGAAACACTATCTTCATAACCGATTTAAACTCATGTCAAAGATACTTCGAGCAGAGTTAAATCTCTAGGTTAACCCATATGTAACTCACTCATTCTTGTTAATTATTACAAATTACATTACCCAATTAATTGGAGTGATATCAAGGTGCGACAATCATTTAATCTATAATGGGATCCCCTACTGATATCTGGATGCACCCATATTCTTTGTTATATTGGGCTCAACAAGCACTAACAGGGAACACCCATGATAATAAATAATGTCTAAGTACTATTCATGAAAAAACCCTTAATAATCATTGTTTTTTTAAACATAACAATGATCACTTTTAATTCATTGCTTTATCCACCTATGATAAAGAAATGGGTTCCATAACAATCTCCTTGAATCATGAATAAAACATGGAAAAGAAATGGGTTCCATAAAAATATATTTGGAACATGATTAATGTATCAACCTAGGATTTACATACATGGATATTACATCATTTTCGATGAATATTAATAACATTAAAAAAGTAAATGGTTGATGAAATAATAGTTTTGTGTCTTTTGAATCATGGAAACATAATATTCTATCATGGTGAAAGATCTTCAACATCTCCCTTAATTATCTTACTCTTTAGTGATCCTACTTAAAACCTTTCTTTATAAAATATGGAAAAGAAACATAATAAAATGGCTGAGCTCAGATGCTTAGTAAAGGTAAAAATTAATACATGTAAGAATAACATGAGAATAAGGTTATGAGAACATAATCATTACATTAGAAGATCATACCCTACATATCACAGATCATAATCAGGATTCAGGACATAAATATTTGTATCTCTTAAGACATGAATCATAAGGTAATAAAAAGCATAATAAATGAAATCATAATATATGAGTAAGACATGGAATTTTCGGTAGACACTTAAATCTGTAAAATAAATCCCTTAAATAATGATCATTTCCAAAACATATCTGGACACTTCATGTTAACTACAGCTACTCGGTGGGAAAACTACCATCCCTAGTCACATCCCTTTCTATATAGTGGATCATGTTACACCTTATTCCCATACTGTATCAATCCCATAGACTTTCTCCCATCATTATCAAATGAGATATAAATCATTACCCAATGAATTATAATGAGATATAGGCCCCACCCATCATGTAAGATATAATGGGATCACTAGATGCTATTTGGGTCACCCACTCAAATAAGGTGTAACGGAAAAACTTAGTGAAATCTGGTCCACCCCCTCATATAATCCATAACAAGTTTAACCAACACAATCTGGCCCACCAACTCTTATAAGATGTAATTTGATTACACAATTTCATCTGGGAAACCCCATTCTATAGGAAATATCAGGCTTATGCAGTGCTATCTGGGTTTCCCCATCCTATAAGCTATAATGGTGTTACCCAGTTCTATATCGTCCACCAAATAGTATAAGTAATTTCCCTAAACCACAACATGAATAAAGTAAAAATATATTCCATATGATAAAAAAAACATATAAAAAAATTAGTATATAATAACATTATTAACCAATGAAAAATAAAGGGTTTTCATGTAAATTTCTTTAAAACATGATTAATCCATGAAAATTAATGTTGTTCATAAAAATCTCTTTATAATTTGAATGACCCATGGAAAAGAAATGGTTTTCATAAACATCATGGAATCAAAATATAAACCAGTTATAGAAATAATATAAATGGAATCCTTAGATAAAATCCCCAAAAAGGCATAGACAACACCAAATTATGTAATATTATATGGGAAATTATTTTTAAATGGTCATTTAAAACATTTCGTGAGGAAAATATCCATTTTATTTAAAAAACATATTTTTAAAACATAAAAAATTTTGAATAACTATTTCATTTAAAATAACCATTAAAACATATAAAAGAATATTTGAAAAATATTTATAAAGTAAAAAAAATCATAAAATATTTTTCATTGAAAATAAACATAAAATATCATTTAAAAACATTTCTGAAAACATTTTTAGAATAAACGTTTTCAAATAAAACAGATTTCTGGTCGAATGGATAAATAAAGTGGTATTTTATTAAATAAAATTCTTAAAATTATTAAGTACCAAAGAGTGGATAAAACTATTCCAATACATGAATATATTATTAATAACTAGTGAATAAAATAATTTATAAGATTCCATGAGAGATGAATCATAGTATTTCATTAATAGATGCATAATTGTAAACAATCTCGATAAACGATCAGATTGTAACAATAAACTATTTCCACTTTGAAGAAATTGAGTCATAATACCTATGAGATAATAACAATAAATTAAGCTTAATATATCAACAAAACAATTATATTGATGATAAAATATATCAAAGGGTAGTATATGCACCTTGTAAATGAATATAGTGTGTAACATTACAGGTCTCTCAATGAAGGGAAATTAAGAAAACAATATATTACTGATTTGGTAACTTTTGAATCATAAAAACCATGAAATAGAGATAATAAAATGAATATGTAAATACCTATAAAACTAAGTATACAAATAATATAATAAATTAATGGTATTTATATACACAGCAAAAAATAAATGATTGGTGAATAATAAATAATTCTCGTAGAATTAAAAGTGAGACTAGAAATCCACTTAGTACTTGAGTAAATTTTGAATCATGAGATCCGTAAAAGAATGAAAGAAATTTCAAATTTTTATATCATTAAATAAATTACATTCATGATTAAACTTGTCAAATGGAAGTATATATAGAACACGTCACGAATAAGTGGGGAATATAACATATATCTCATAGGAATAAATGTGAGAAGAGAAAACCCTTACCTTATGTCTTGACTTTCTTCGTACACATTAAAGAATATTATATAATAAATATAATTTTTTTATAAATATACCACAAAATCATATTCTTATATATAATACCATATATTATTTTTTTTATTACTTTATATTTCATGTTTATTATCTATTATGTGTTAAAGTTACATTTTGGGTAATAACCTCATTGTTTTTTGTATATGTTTTAACGTTGTTATTCTTGATCCTATTAAATAGATTATGATTTAATTATTTAAATAATATAAAACCTGATAAAAATATCATATATATTATTTATATATTTATTCATAATATTATATAATATATATAAATAAGAAATGAGAAACACTATTCATGTAGACAGTAGGCTCTATGTACACATGAATGTTGTTTTCGTTTTCTTATCATATTGAAAGAAAGAATGTAAATTAAATATATATATATATTAATATCGTAATAGAATAATTATTTTTTATATACATATATATATCAAATATTTTTATTTAACCCATCCTTAATAAATTCCATGTAAGGGGTGAACAAATCATATCTCTTTAGGTTGGCGGTATTCCACACAACTACAAACAAAGTTATCATATTCCTAAAAAAAATTTAATTCATGAAGGTATGTGTTATATAATAATTAAAAAATAATAAATACATCATAAACATCATAAATATCATATAAAAATTGTAATACCATAATTATTTCAACCATGATTATGGGTAATGGAAGAACACAATGGAATAAGAATAATTTATGGGGTGGATAAACAAGTAAAAAAAAGTTCTCATTACAGAACGTCAACTTTTCTTCATGTAACTCCTTTTGGATTGCACAAAAAGTCTTTATTAGATTCTTTTTGTTTCCAAAATTGAGCCTTCTAGGTTGAGAGTATGGATGTTAAGATATTATTTGGGAAATTTTTGTATGATAAAAAGGCTTTTATAGGTGTGAATATGTGAGGGGGTGAGTGCGCTTTTATAGTGGAGGAGGAGTGACATTTGTGTAAATATAAAGAGGTAAACACCATTGAGAGGTCTGTCTTACATCATGGGCCTAAAATAATGGTCCATTTTTATATAAAAATTAGGATATTGTAGAAATATGGACATAAATTTTATTTTAGCCAACTTTATATGTTATTTTTCCCCTTAAGTTACAATTTAACCCCTAAGTAAACTCATTTTTACTTTAATTACTGTAATTAATTTTAATTTCACTCACTAATATTTCTAGAAAAAACAATTTTTACTTTTATATAAATTATAAATTATTATTATTCAAAATATGGAATCCATTTTTCCAAATTCTAAACACATAAGTGACATAAATTAATTTTAAATTAATCTTGTAGACAGGATGAGACAATGAGTTTCTAAAGTGAAAATGTACAAAAGATTGAAATATTTTATATCCATTTAATTGTAAAATTGATTAAAATAAACTAAATTGGATTAATATATTTATAATTGATCTAAATTTAGTATAAAGTAAATTAAAATAAAGTATAAATATATAACTAAATTAGAAGAAAAATCGGTTTTCAATTAAAATTCAATATTTCTCACTAATCACCAAAAAATGAAACTTCTCAAAAAAATATCAGAAAAATCATCAAAAGTAAAATTTTATATTCCAATTTAGAAAATATATTTTATTTTGTAAAATATAAATCTTAAAATTGTCAAATATTAGTCTTAGAACAATTATATCATTAAAAGGTGGTAAAACTACCTTCTATAATAATATAGTTTTAGGCCTAAAACAATATTTGTTCTTATTTTATATATATTAAAATTATTGGATAAATATAAAAACATTTGGTTAATTTTATAATATATAAATTTATTAAAATCATTCATAAAAATTGGTTTTCATAATTTATTTAGATAAAACATTCTTGTATATAAAAAAGAGTTTTTATAGAAAATGAATTTATTTATTTTCAAATAGTTTATACATTCAATTATAGCTAATTGATAACCCTATTATTCATTTTATTGACAAGTTTAAACCATATTTTCATTATTCAGTTAATATTATTTGTAAATTATATTCTAATGGCAAGGTGATAATAATAGTAATATTTTAATAATAATACTAATTGTATATTTTAGTTCTCTAAATCTGGGTCTTCTATGTAATTCATGTTATCAAAGGAACTATACACCATGTATAACACAAGACAAACATAGTTTTGTGTGTACCACAAGCTAATTTAAGTTTTTCATTATAACAATCATGCTATTTATTACAAATTAATTCATGGCTTATATCATAATATTAGATTCAATACATCCCGAAATATCAAGATGTCTTGTCTCTTTGGGAATTAGGTGCATGGAATAACATCTTGTACATGGGATACAATGATATTATTAAAACTTCCAGAACATGCCTCTAAAATTACATGGATTTTTAAAACTTCATGAGATATATGAGGGACGAACATAAGAAATAAGTGAGCTTTAAAGCACAATAAGACAATGAAAAGGGAATAACATGAGGAATATAAGACATGTTATAAAATAGGAATATCAATGAGTAATAAAAGGAGCATGAATAACAAGGCCTGATATAACATGATAATCATAACATAAGAAATGTGGAAAAAACATAAAACACTGAATCATGAGCATAGTTCAAGGATAATCCACCAAGACTTCATGGTGGACAAATTTCCATAAAGGAAACAGGTACACCCCTGTCCCAACCTGATGCGTCATGATACTAAATAATACCCAATACATTGGAGTGCTATTTGGGTGCATCTAACATTATCATTTCATTATCATGCTTAAGTGTGCCGCAAGGATCATACAACATGGAATAATTAATCATCATAATTTATTACATGATCAAGGAATGTGGATTACATGCATGTGAGTCCCCAATAAAAAAATATGTGTTAAAAAAGGAAAATACCCTTGACAGAATAATGGGTATGGTATTCACTGCAGAATTGTTTTGTCATTGAAAATCACTGTGAAATTTTGGCAGTATAAAAATGAAACATAAAAATTCATAAAAATGGATTATGATAGAGAATGTGGTATCTAATTATTTTTACATAAAATGGGATGTATTAGGGACATGGAAAAACATATCGCAACATTAGAAACATGTAAATAGAAGGGTTAAGGTAATGAAGAAACATGAATAGAGAAAATAATTCATACAAAATGTTAGCATGGTAGAAGGTGTATATAAAGGACCAAGGGACGACTAATGAGAGTGGAAAGAAGATATAATAATTTATACCCAACATTTAATTTAATGGGGTTATGTAATATCATATCTCATAATAATAAAATGAAAAGTAAATTCATAACATAAAAGGAGTACTTGATGAAAGAGGAGAGTGGAAGTTCCCTTACAGAATTTTGGTATAGTAAAAAATTAGGTAATGGTCAAAATGAGGGGGAACAAATGATATCTCATTCATATAAAATAAATTTTACAGTAAGGTAATAATTATAAATTAATAACAACATAATAAATTGAATTTAAGAAGACTCATTTCATTGAAAGTTCTTGAATTGAAAGGAGGAGAAGAAAGTGAGTATCCCTTACTTGAGTATGTGACCCCAAAGTCTTTGTATGAGCTTAATGAAATATTGGGGGAACCTTAGTAAGAATATATGGAGTGGATTTAATATTATTTACATGATCTATTGAGTTTGAGTGAAGATAAATGGGAGATTGTGTGGGATTATATAGAAAATGAGGGGGGTTTCTTTATTATTTTGGTTTTGGACTATACCTAATAAAATATTCAAATCCACAAACCATAACATGGTTTTTTACCATTGTTTCTACCAAATAGGAGTGATTTATATTATTTTTTATGTAAAATATCCAAAATTATTGAAATATTACCCTTGGTGATGTGGAGGCGAGTCACAACTTTAAATAAATGATTTAAAAATATTATAATATATTATAAGTCTTAGAGGATTAATAATGGCAATAAAAAATTAATAAAATAAACTTAAAATTACATTATTTTGAAGGGAAAACATATATTTGGTCTTCTATACCATTTATATTTATTATTAAATTACTTTTGGGTCATTGGGATGTCATTAAACAGAAAGTATATTTCTACGGTATTTAGTTTTTACCCAAAAAATTGATTGTCTAAAAAAATAGTGAAAAAATAACAATTAGATAATTTTGACATCTTGATTCCAAAATAATATTCATTTTATCAAAATAATTTTCTAAATAGTTGAATTATTAATTTTAAACTAAAAAATGATATTTATTTAAACGGTGGGTTATTTTGACAATAACATTTTTTGGACTCTTATAAAAATTACATTTGACTTCACAAAAATTATATGATCATTTACATTTAAAAAAATCAATAAAAATATTTTAAAAAAATATTATTCATTTAAAGGATTCATTAATTTATCAAAATATATTTCTTAATTGAATTTGAATATTAGACAAAAATACAATTTTTGTTTTATTGAATCAAGATATAAATCATTTATAAAGTAATAATAACAAGACAAAAATATATTCATTATTCTATAAAAAATAATATATATATACTCGTATTCCTAGGGTCTTGTTATATATCCCTTTTTTAAACTTGTAAACAACCCAAGGGTATGATGGCTTATTGTGGGACATTCATGGGGAGGTTCGACGAACATGGAATGGATCAGGATATTGATGATCTTTAAATTCTCGCAAAACTTGTTTCACTCATGATTATGTTGTTGGATCTCTTCTTGGGATTGTTCAAGTTAAAATCCTTAAAATTATATCTACCTTGGAAGCACAGATAAACTGGCTTCATAGGGCATGATTCTACTAGTGGAGGCAATCACTTCCTTTTTCCATGTCAATTGGATTTGTAAAAACCCTATATTTATACTGATCATGTGATCATTGTTCAATATATTATAAATGTTAGTGATACATAACATTATTTTAAATTCAATGGTCATTGTAGAGACCCAAAGCTTGACATACACAGACATTACAATACTTTTTCTGGAATACATAATACATAACGAAAATAGACACACAAGTACTATAATAGTCTAGTCTCTTTGGAAACTCAAAATATAATCTTCTAATCATGGTGAAAGATCTTCAACATCTCCCGTAAAGATCTTCCCCTTTTGTTTTCTTACCTAAAACCTTTCTTTGAATCATGGGGAAAAGAAAACATAAAAAGGGAGAGCTAAAATGCTCAGTAAGGGTAAACATAGCGAACATAAAACAATCCTTAAACATTTGAATGCAAAAACATGGACATAAAATCTAAGCATCAAAATATTGAGCAAAGACATAAATCTTGGAAGTACGTACGACATATATCATAAAGGAACATCAATCATGATAAAATATCGTGGGAATAAAACATTTAATTATGGAAAACCATTAATCACATGATATGATTTCCATAGTAGCCAAGACATTGCTGCCAAGACCATCTTAGTGGACAAATTCCCTTTCTGAATCGAGTTCACTCCTCGTTACAGTCCTGTATCACTAAACCGGATTGACTTACTATTCCAACCATGTCCATCTCCTGAGATATAAATATTTACCAATTGCATTGGAGGGAGATATAGGTCCCACCCATCTCAAAATGAAATCATTATTATGTGTTCCACAACATAAACATTAATCCTTCATCATAACCCAAGGAATAAAATGGGTTTCCGAAACATCATCCCATCATAACATAATCCATATAAAACAAATGGATATAATTTCATCATAAGAAAATTGAAACCATGCAAATCATAGAGACATTATACATGAAACATAATCATACGAAATAATGTCATCTTAGATTGAAAATAGTTTTGACAAAACACTTGAAATTAATTAATGAGGAAAATATCCTTTCTTCTTCAAAATAATTTTCTTTTCACAAAATGCCATGAAATTTTAAAAGAAAAAGATTTTGTTGAAAATAATCATGAAATGTTGTAAAGTATGCCTCTGTATAATAAGGCGTTATGAAACCGTAAAAATCTATTCATGAAGTATAAGTTAAAAAAACATTATTCTCGTACTTTTTCCGTAAAAGTCAATAATTTCATCATATGGTAAATAAAAGAAAGATTCCTTACGTACCTTGTAGTTAAAGTCAAAAATGGGTAAAATGGAATTTAAACATACATGAAACCATTTTTATAAAACAGGTACATGGATGAAAAATATAACCCTATTAAATACTTAAGAATAAACAATCTCGGATAAAAATGATATTGGAAGAGTTATCACGTACCTTAGGTCCGATATGCTTCGTACGTATCCAAACCTCCTCTTCCTCGATGCACCTCTTTAAGATTCTTCTTAGGGCACTAGGGTTGGTATTTTGAGAAGACCAGAACCTCTATGATATAACTAGAGAGGTTAATAAGAGTAATTGGAAGGTGTTGTCTGAGCTTCAAGGCTCAAAAGGGTGTGAAGAGAAGATGGAAGGGGTGCCCTTTTATAAGGGAGGAGAGGGGCACCTTTGAAAAAACTTAAAATATTATTTTATAATAAAGTCATATTCGGTTTATAATAGCTCCAAATTGATTTATTTTGAAGCTAAATTGGGGATGGGTCTAAATCCTCTCAACCAATAGGTTTTAGACAATTTTAGTTTAATATTTTAACCTTATCATTTAGATTTAACACTAAGTTAAATAATTTAACTTTTACCGTGTCTTTTTGTTTTCTTACACTATATGGTTAATAAAATGACTATAACAAGTCAAACTAACCCCAAGTGGGTCATTATTAATATATATAACCTTATCTAAGTCATTTTTATGAACCTTATATTTTTTAGGAATATAATAACAATTAATAATATAATATTTGTTTTAAAAACTATTTTATGTCAATTTTGACACTATTTGGTAATTGATTTTTGTGAAAATAAAAACAGCATGATTAGTTCGCAAAAATTTAATTAAATCAATACTAACATGTCATATTAACCTAGAAAATTAGTTTAATTCATAAAAAGTATCAAATTACATTTATTTGGGTATTTATAACATCATTTATGTTAATATTTCATGAATAATGTAATTACTGCATCATAATTGTGTCATAAATAAATTAAATTATATAATGTATAAAAATTATAATTAAAATACAATTATCTAGGAAATATATTTATATTTCTAATGAATATTTATAGTAGAATTTATCTTATGTTAACCATATATTAAAAATGTTTTGGTTATTAAACTTTGATTTTAACTATTTTAACTCCTCTTTAAATAAAATAATAATAAGTTTCCTAATAAAATCCAAGAGGACCTAAATGGTAATATTTTATTAATAAAGTTGTTTTTGGTCTAATTTCAATTATCCAATATAATTAGGACATGTTTTAGGGTAATAATAATATCATTTTTACCCTGAATTACCTTATTTACTTTTAACCGTGGTAAATAAAAGTAAAAAGTTACTATTCACGAAAAATTATTTTTATCTTATTGAACCAAATTTTAATCCTTGATATTAACCGTGTATCTTGGATTTTCAAAATTCCACTCACAGAAGAGGTAAAATTATGTTTTATTTTAAATTTTCAAATTCTCCTAGGAGGTGGATAAAAGATGGTGAAAAGTTAAATAAACTTTTTATATATCTAAAATTATTACAAAATGACTAAAATGAATTACATTTAACTTATATAGGTATTATGTATCAATTTCGACCTAAAATAAATTTATATAAAATAAATAATTATTTAAATAAAAATTCGGTTTTTAAATAGTTACACAGTGTTTTGACTATTCATCAAAAAATGAATGTTTTCAGAAAAATACCAAAATTTCACCGTATGCTAATTTCGATATTCCGAATCCAAAAATGAAGTCCATTTTGAAAAATAAAATTTATAAAATTTAAAAAAGTGGGTATTACTATTCATAACCGCAAGTTTATATAACATATCGTTGTTTAGTCAAACTCGGTATTGCGTACAACACACGCTATCGTGGAAGGTCGCGATTGCATGTAATGCAAGACAAGATAGGGATGCGTGTAGTGAAAGCTTCTATTGGTGTTGTGTATAACATAATCAAAACTTATTGCATTTATACATTAAACAAAATCTATAATTAATGTTGCGTAGAATAATTTCTACAAAATGAACTTGAAATTGTGTGTAACACGAGCCAAGAATAGTGTTGCGTATACTACAAGCTAATACGGTGTTGTGTATAGTAAAATCTAATCTTTATGTAGTGTATAAAATAAGACATCAAAGAAATTAAAAATAATATATCTTATAAAATCTCGGGGTATTACATTCTACCCCCCTTAAAATGAATTTCACCCTCGAAATTCGTCTAGGTTATAAATGGTTTACCAATTGAAAGTTTCTTTCATAGAAAACCACATCGTAAAAAGGAATACTAAAACATGATTTAAAAAAGGGAAGTTAGAATCATAACAGTCACCCAAAGTAACTCAGCACTGGGTTTCCACATAGGACAACATAGGTGAAAATATGGATATGGAAGTGAAATATAACCATCAACTTATGATGAAGAGTGGTAGAGGACATGGATATGAAAAATCCAACAATCACAAAGCCATAAATTTGTGATTATCTAAGGTACCATCTAATTCATCATATATAAGGGCACTAGTACAACATTTTTGGTTTTCACGATCATTTCACTAAAGTTGAAAAAATTGGAATTTGGAGAAATACGTTCTTGATTTTGGTACAATCTCACTGTTGGTCGTTCCTTGGATAATTTACACTTCATATCTTAAACAAATAAAGTTGAATTTGTCATTTGTGAAGTGTTAGAAGATCATGTGATTGAATGCTGGGTAATTCCATCTGTCTCAAAAAAAAGGTTAGAAAAAGTTATCAAAAATACATAAGTCCATCTTTAGTGAGAGTAATCATATATGGTTCCTAAAATGGACTTATACTTCATATATCATACTGATTAGTATAATAAAACTAGTTTCTACTAATCAGGGACTTCTTGCAGGCAATTTGAAGGCGATAAAGGCCTATTGCACTTCAGTTGTGGGTTCCATTCCCACATCCTTGTCCGACGCGACAGGTTATCGCCCGTCCTGCACGTTGTCCTTTTTCTAAAACTACATTATTATAAAATTCCATAAGTAATATCAAAAAAAGTTCTATCCTTAGACAATACTGAATTATGTCCATCATTATCCATTCCAATCTTTAGGCTTATCCAAAATACTTCTGTCCAAGCTCATAGTATAAAGAAAACAATTACGATAAATGTCATCTATCGAGCATGTGAATACCATCATTTATCCCCCATATATCATACGATATATCTTGTTGCTCAAGTTAAAAACATGTCAATACCTTAATCATGTATTCTCTTGAAAAATGAATACCCATTGACCCTTAGTGAAAACATGAATGCTGTCAAAATTTAACACTTTCCACATACCAAAATCCCAAAATTTCTATATACTCAAACCATGATATAAATTTGTCCTTATATCAGTCATGAGCTCATTTTATTTTTTCTTTATCGCTTCATTATGCGCATATCATCTTCTTTCCAAAAATATTTCAATCACTTTTCATGGTTATCAGTACCATAAAATTATTGAAAACCAATACATAGATATTCCAAAATTCCACGATGCCATAAATGAGATTCCATGATACTATTTTGAAATCCCATTACATAAAAACTTAATCATTACACAACATCATTGTCATACTCAACATCACAAATAGTGATCGCATATGACTTCCCTATATCCTTTTCCTTAAGAGGTTGCTGACATTGATCACCATTAACCATTGGATTAGGGAATTGATTAGCATAATTCCCCATTTCCTTGCACTTGAAGCATTGAAGTGTTAGTGGTGCGTTCTCTGCAGTCTTTTAATTATTCACATCATTAGAAACCATTTTTCCATTACTTCGACACTCAGCTACTCGATGACTTTATTTCCCACACTTAAAACATTTTCTAGTCCCTTTACGACAATCTCCACCATGCTTCTTTCCACACTTTGAGCATAAAGAAACATTCATCTTCTTTTCACCATTATTCAAAGATTTATCCTTGAACTCCATCTTCCATTTCTTGTCCAAACCATGAGATGGATATGTAACACCAACTTCCATTTCTACCTTGACAGCACAACGTACAATTTCTTCATATATACTAAAGTCTCTTATAGCTAATGCCCTTCGAAGACTTGGTTTTAAGACACTGAAGAATCGATCAACTTTAATTTTAGGTTGGATGATAAATCCAGATGTATACCTTGAAAGCCTTCTAAAATTCACTTCGTATATACCAACAGATTCATCATCATTTTCCCTAATCTCAAGGAAATCCTTTTCCATATTTTTTTGAAGAATACAAGGGAATTACTTATTAAAAAATAAGTTCTGGAACTCATCCCATTCCATGGATTCAATTTCATCTAGGGGCCTCGTATTCTTAATTAGAGTCCACCATTGATCTGCTTCACCTTCTAAATGGTAAATAGCCAGAATTACTTTTTCATGTTCCGAACATCGAAGTATGGAAAATATCTTTTCAATGGTACTGATCCATTCTTCAGCAACAAGTGGAACAGAAGACCCACTGAAAGAAGGTGGACGTTGCCTCATGAAGGACTCAATAGAATATTGTTCCCTTATCTGCTCATTTGGAAGTCCAGAATGATTCATAGCTTGTGTAAGTATAGCAATAAGATTTTTCACTCCATCTCCCATAAAATTGGTTTGTTCAGGAGGAAAATAATTGCATTGTCCATTACATTGATCAACACGGTTCCTTCAGGTTCCAGCCATCGTCTAAAACCCAAAAAGAATAGTGTGAGAGGAAAAATCATGTTAGGGAAAACAACATAATAAACGGGGAGTACCTTTAATATATAACATCTTAGGGTTAATTCTATGATTGTTACCGTAATTCTAGGACTATAACCTATATGTATACTTATCATTAGGGACATCCATAGACATACATTAGAAATATCTCTAGGGATTTCATTAAAGTTTTCACATCCTAGTTTCCAAAGGTTAACTAATCCTCTTCTCTTATACCAACGGTAGAGACCGAAAGCTTGACATACACAGACATTACATTACTTTTTTAGGAATACTTAATACATAACAAAAACAGAAACACAAGGACTGTAATATTTTAGTGTCTTTGGAAACTCGGAATATAATCTTCTAATCGTGGTGAAATTTCTTCAACATCTCCCATAAAGATCTTAACCTTTTTTTTCTTACCAAAAACCATTCTTTAAATCTCGGGGAAAAGAAAACATAAAAAGGGTGAGCTCAAATGATCAGTAAGGGTAAGAATAGAGAACATAAAACAATACATAAACATTTGAATGAAAAAACTTGAACATAAAATCTAAAAATCAAAATCTTGAGTAAAGACATAATTCTTGGAGGTACGTAAGGCATATATCATAAAGAAACATCAATCATTATAAAATAGCATGGGAATAAAACATTTAATTATGGAAAATAATTAATCACATGATATGATTTCCATAGTATCCAAGGCATTGCTGCCAAGACCATCTTATTGGACAAAGTCCGTTTCTGAATTGAGTTCACTCCTCGTTCCAGTCCTGTATCACTGAACCAGATAAACTTACCATTCCATCCATGTCTATCTCATGAGATATAAATCTTTACCCAATGCATTGGAGGGAGATATAGGTCCCACCCATCTCATAATGAAATCATTATTACGTGTTCCACAACATAAACATAAATCATTCATCATAACCCAAAGAATAAAATGGGGTTCCTCAACATCATCCCATCATAACATAATCCATATAAAACAAATGGATATCATTTCATCATAAGAAAAGTGAAACCATGTAAATCATAGAGACATTATACTTGAAACATAATCATAACAAATTATTTCATCTTATATTGAAAATAGTTTTGACAAAACACTTGAAATGAATTCTTGAGGAAAATATACTTTCTTCTTGAAAATCATTTTCTTTTCACAAAATGACAAGAAATTTTAAAATAAAAAGATTTTGTTGAAAATAATCATGAAATATTGTAGAGTAAGCTTCATTAAAATAAGGCATTATGAAACCATAAAATTTTTTTCATGGCGTATAAGTTAAAAAAACATTCCTCTCATACTTTTTCTATAAAAGTCAAAAAGTTCCTCATATGGTAAATAAAAGAAAGAATCCTTACATACCTTGTAGTAAAAGTCAAAATGGGTAAAAAGCAAATTAAACTTACATGAAACCATTTTTATAAAATAGGGACATGGATGATAAATATATCCCCAGTAAATACTTACGAATAACCAATCATGGATAAAAACGAGATTGGAAAAGTTATCCCTTACCTTAGGTCTGATATGCTTCGTATGTATCCAAACCTCCTCTTTCTCGACGCACCTCCTTTAAACTTCTTCTTAGGGCACTAGAGTTGGTCTTTTGAGAAGACGAGAACCTCTATGATATAACAATAGAGGCTGAGAAGAGTAATTTTCAGGGGTTGGCCGAGCTTCAAGGCTCAAATGGTGTGAAGAGAAGAGGGAAGGGGTGCCCTTTTTATAAGGGAGGAGAGGGGCACCTTTGGAAAAACTTAAAATATTATTTTATAATAACGTCATATTCTATATATAATAGGTCCAAATTTATTTATTTCAAAGATAAAGTGGGTATGGGTCTAAATCCTCTCAACCAGTAGGTTTTAGACATGTTTAGGTTACTATTTTAACCTTATCATTTAGATTTAACTCTAAGTTAAAAAATTTAACTTTTACCATGTCTTTTTGTATTATTACACAATATGGTTAGTAAACATACTATATCAAGCCAAAAGAACCCAAAGTGGTTCCTTATTAATATATATAACCTTATCTAAGTCATTTGGCTGAACCTTAGATTTTTTAGGAATATAATAACAATTAATAATATAATATTTGTTTTAAAAACTATTTTATGTCAATTTTGATACTATTTGGTAATTGTTTTTTGTGAAAATTATAACAGCATGATTAGTTAAAAACAAGTTAATTAAATCAATACTAACATGTCATAGTATCCTATAAAATTAGTTTAATTCATAAAAAGTATCAAATTACTTATATTTGGGTATTTATAACATCAATTATGTTATTATTTCATTAATAATGTAATTGTTGCAGCATCATTGTGTCATAAATAAATTAAATTATTTAATGTCTAAAAATTATAAATAAAATACCATTATTTAGGAAATATTTTCATATTTCTAATGAGTATTTATAGATGAATTTATCTTATTTATAACCCTATATTAAAAATGTTTTAGTTATTAAACTTTGATTTTAACTATTTTAACTCTTCTTTAAATAAAATAATAATAAGTGTCCTAATCAAATCCAAATGGACCTAAAGGGTAATATTTTATTACTAAGGTTGTTTTTGGTCGAATTACACTTATCCAATTGAATTAGGACATGTTTTAGGGTAATAATAATATCATTTTACCCTTAATTACCCTACTTACTTTTAACCGTGAGAAGTAAAACTAAAAAGTTACTATTCACAAAAAAAATTATCTTATTGAACCACATTTTACTCCTTGATATTAAACGTGTCTCTCCGATTTTCGAAATTCCACTCATAAAAGCGGTAAAATTAAGTTTTATGTAAATTTTCAAGTTCTCCTAGGAGGTGGCTAAAAGACGGTGAAAAGTTCAATAAAATTTTTATATATCTAAAATTATAATAAAATGACTCAAATGAATTATATTGAACTTATATAGGTATTATGTATCAATTAATACCTAAAATAAATTTAAATATAATAAATAATTTTTTAAATAGAAAGTTGGTTTTTTAATAGTAACCTAGTGTTTTCACAATTCATCAAAAATTGAATGTTTTCAGAAAAATACAAAAAATTCAACCTAGGAAAATTTTGATATTCTGAATTGAAAAATGAAGTCCATTTTGAAAAACAAAATTTATAAAATTTCAAAAAGTGGGTATTACTATTCATAACAACTAGTTTATATAACATATCATTATTTAGGGAAACTCAGTATTGCGTACAACACACGCCATCTTGGAAGGTCATGATTGCGTGTAATAGAATCCAAGTCAGGGATGATTGTAATGCAAGCTACGTTTTGTGTTGTGTATAATATAATCAAGACTTATTTCATTTATACGTTAAAAAAATATGTACTTAATGTTGCGTAGAATAATTTCTACAAAACTAACTTGAAATTGTGTGTAACACGAGCCAAGAATAGTGTTGCGTATACTGCAAGCTAATATGGTGTTGCGTATAGTACAAGATAATCTTGGTGTAGTGTATAATATAAGACATCAAAGAAATTAAAAATAACTTATCTCATAAAATCTCTGGGTGTTACGGTCATAATGAAATAAAATATGTACATGTGTTTTCTATAACCATATTATATAATAATACATTTAATAAAAATAAAAGGAGAATATTATTTATAAATGATTGTGACGTTACAATCTTCCCCCATTAAGAATTTTTTCCCTCAAATTTTTACTTTTCCCACACCAATATAGATAAGGGTAATTCTACTTCATCACTTCCTGTTGTTACCACATTACTTCTGGAAACTTGTAGTTAATCCACTACACATTGACAAGGTTCATTGTCTTATTTCATAGAAATTATTCTCTATGATATAAGATATCCACTAACTTCTTCTCATATGAAAAATCACTCTCCAATGGTACTGCCATTGGATTGAGTACATGAGAGTGGTTTTGTATGTACCTCCTCAAGAGGGATACATGGAATACAAGATGTATATAATATTGGTTCGATGGGAGTGCTAGTCGATAGGCTATTGTTCAGATGCGATCAAGGATCTCAAAAGGGATGATGTACCTTGTACTTAACTTTACATTCTTATGAAATATCTACACTTTATTCCATGGAGATATGCAGAGTAATACCATGTCTCCAACATCAAACTCTTGGTCTCTTGGATGACTATTTTCATAGCTCTTCTGTCAACTTTGTCTATCTTTGATGTGCTGCTAAATGGTTTGAACCTTCTCCACCAATTACTCAATCATTTCAGGACTTTCTAGTTTTTATTCCCAAACTTCATCCCAACATATAGATTTTTTTCACATATTTCCCTAAAGGGATTCATAAGGATTAATTTGGAGGCTTGAGAGGAAACAATTGTGGAAGATAACTCAAATCAAGGAAGATGTTGGTCCTATCCTCCTTTGAAGTCAAATGAGAATACTCTCAACATTTTCTAAAGTGTCCAGATAGTCTAATAAGATTGGGCATCATTTTTAAAGTGATAAGCCGTATTTATGTTTATCTTAATGTTTATAGCAAGATGGAGACATTTCTAAAACATAGAGGTGAATCTTATATCTCAAACATTCACAATATATAGTGGTTATCTATACAATGTCACCACTTATATGATTTATATCCATGAAAGATGATGTAGTGAGAAATCCCATCGATTTTCAATAAAGTGTACAGTCTTTATAAGACGCCCCACAAAAACCCAAATAGAATTTTTTCCTTGGGATATATTCGGATGCCTGGTGAAAAATTCTAGGGTGATGTTTTCTCATTTCAATGTTGGTATGGGTAATGGTTAAATCATCCCCCAAAGACTTTTTTCCTTTCAGACTTCACTTGCTGATGTACCTAGAACATTGATTTATATTCAATGATCTACTTCTTTATTTGTCTCACCAATAGTGAAATCATATATCTTGATACACTGTTATGTTTCATGGGTGAATAGAGAATGTCTAACTATGCTCATCATCTAATAGTTACTTCTTTAACTTATGATTTTATGGAACACATATTCTTGAACCGAATCTCACAATTCTTTCTTTATTAACATTGATCTCCTGGGATTTTCCTTCGATTATAATTTGCACTTTCTTATAAATTCAAACACCATCTCTTTGAGCATCCTTAAACCTTTAAAAAAGATATTTTTGAGAAATATTTTGTTAAAGGATTGATGATGTTCCTTCCTATATGATTCCCATGTTCATCCTCTTCAATTCTAAGATGAATGGATTTGTATCAATTATCATCAATGACAAAATTGTTGGATCATTTATACATGGAGAACTAAACATTTTATTCTCTTTACCATGATAGTAGTCAATTGACCAGTCATAGTCAATTATAAGTTCTAACATTCTTTTTGGTGCATACTAATCTCTTCATGTTTGAAGATATATTTGAGGCTTATCTGATCAGTATATATCCAACACTTCTCCCCATAAATAAAATGTCACCATATTTTCAATATAAAGATTATATATTCCAACTCCAGATCATGTATGTGATAGTATTTCTTACTAACTTTCAACTATTTTTAGGCGTTGGCAATTACCTTTTCATTATATATTAACAAAAATCCCAATACCTTCTTCAAAACATTGTTGAATACTATGAAAATTCCTCCAATTTTGGGTAGTTTGAGTATATGGGATATAATAAGAATCTTTTTTTTCTCCATTAATATTTGTTAACATTCATCAATACAAGAAAACTTTACTCCCTTCAGAGTTATCTTGGAAAGAGAGTTTTCAAATTGTGAGAAATTTCTAAAAAATCAGTGATGATACCAAGATAACCTAAGGAAACAATGATTATTTATCACAGATCGTATCCTAATACATCCTTCAATTTATTTTGTCTTTGAAGGATCCATAGTATCCCATTTCTTGTTATGATATTCTCTACGAATGATACTTCCATCAACCATAACTCACACTAGTTGTACATGGCATAAATATTCTTCTTTTATAAGGGATTTAGAACAATGTTCAAATACTCCTCATGATCCTCCTTTATTTTAGAGTATATTAGGATATCATCTATAAATAATACCCAAAATTTTCCAAGGTAATTTCTAAAGAATTTATTCATAAAATCCATGAATATTTCCAGAGCATTAGGGAGTACAAATAAGATCACTATAAAATCATAGTTCCCATACCTTGTACAAAAAATGGTCTTGAGGATATCTTCCTTATTCAGCATTGCTTGATAATATCCCGAATAAAGATCCACCTTGGATAAGTATTTTTCTCCACATAGATGATCGAATAAGTCATCAATATGTGGAATAGGATACTTGTCCTCTTTCGTGATCTTGTTGAGCTCATGATAATCAATGCAAAGGTAGATTGAACAATCCTTTTCCTTGACTAAGTGGACTGGTGCACCCCATAGTGAAGCACTTGGGAATATAAACACTTTATTTAGATTCTCCTATAATTTTTTCTTTATCTCCTGAAATTCTACAATAATTATCCTATACGGAGCCTTGGATATAGGAAGTTCCCCAAGAAATTCCTTAGTAAACACATCAGCGTATTTCCTCACAATAGACATGATACATTCTTTTGAATCAATATTTTGAGTTAGACAAGCTTTCTCAAATAGAAATAATATCAACGCTTGAGATGATGGTGTAAAATATGATTCATCCTCCTCCTTGTACTTGTGTTGAATTGGGGGTCTATTCAAAATACATAGAGTGATTTCTTTCTTGTGGAAATTTATGTTGGCTCTATATAGGTAAATCCAATCCATACTTATAACTAGATCAAATTAGACCAAAGAAAGTATGATAATGTTTTCTGGGAAGTTCAGCCCACAAATATTTATAGGGGATGAGTTATATATATGGTTTGAAATAATTTCTCTGTTTTCTGTTTTTATTGACATATCTATTTCCATGATTTCTAGTAGTGTTTGAATAGTTCTACCAAACTTCCATGATATTATGGAATGTGTATATAAAAAAGTACATTATCGATTATTGAATGAATAACTAGAATACCTATCACCAATTAGTTTTTGGGATTCAATTCCGTAGTAGTGATGGTTAAAGCTCACCCTTGCTTCGATGGATGTTGTAGGTTGCCTCTAAAAACCCTTGTATCAGGGCATTTGTTTCCAAATTTCCCTAGTTACTTTTAGTTTTAGTAATGAACAATGTACTAAATGTTTGCTGGAGTATTTAATTCCTATATCACATTATCAGGTTTCTCTTATCAGAAATTTTTAAATGGGTGTCATTCTTTAATGCACCTAAATCATTTCTTCATCCACCTTAGGCAATTTCTAGGGTTCTTCTTTCTACACCTTTGAAAATTGGGATATTAAAATATCTTATCACTCTTTGATTTCTCAATCAGAATACCATAATTAAGCTTCACATTCCACTTCATATCCCCAAAATACCTTTGGGATTTTATTATCTCTATTTTTAATTTTAGGGAACATTAAACAATTAACTCATAGTTATCAATGTCATGGATCACTATGTCTTTTTGTAGACTAGGTTTTTCGGACAAAAAAGTAGTCATCCTTGTATTTGGAGGTAAAAGAAGTTATAGGTGTGTCATTTAATTCATGTAATATTTTCATCATATAACTTGATATATTAATATTCTATTTTCGTATGGTAAAGGTATTCCCTTTCTTTGTTAAGAAGGAGAGTATGAGGAAAATAATTTTTTTCACAATTCATTCTACTTTATCACCCCGATATCTTCCAATGGATTCATATTTTTGATCAATTTCCACCCCTAATCAACTTATCCTTCAATATGATAAAAAATATAGGAGAGCCAACTCTTGTTTGGAATATTGAAGAATGGATAATATCTTCTCAATGGAGTTAATCTATTGTTATGCGATTAAAGGATAAGATGATCCAATAAAAGTATGAGGCCTTTGTCTCATTAATCTTTCAATTATATCTTTTTCTCTCTTATGGGGTTTTGACTCTCCTCATATTACAATATTATATTCATAATCGGAGTGAAATGAGAGATTATTTAATGAATTTTATGATTTCTTCTCCCATTGGGTTTGGCATCTCGTTGGGGAAGTCATCACATTGTCTGTTGCGTAGATTAGTTTCATGATTCCACTTATTTCTAGCCATTAGCAAGAATAAAAGGGAAAATAGCGATGAAAATATTTAAACTATTAAATTCATAAAAGTTAATCTAATAAAAATAAAGGGGTAACTTATAAAATTTATTTATTTCCTTAACTTATAAATTTATAGGCTTCAGTCTATATTATCCATGATCCCTTTCTTAACATATATTATTGTGGGCATTTTTTTGTCTGTTACCTTAATAATGGTTCATAATTAGATTATGAATTTATCAAAGCATATCCCACATGAGTGTCAAACTATGTACACAGTAAGTCCCATTATCATGTACCAAGTTACCCCGAGTCAAGCCCAAAACACCTTATCAGAGTTGTTACTCCTAGGTACATCTATGCCAGAACCACTTCCACTTGTTGTATCCATACATGTATGTATTTCATTAATAAACCGATTACTATATAATTACAAAAATTTATCAATGTTTTATTATATCTATTCTTATCCCTAAGTCTTTTTATATAGTTCTCTAATCCTAATCCCAAAAATAAGTAAACTTTTTCTCTGATACTAACTATAACAACCCAACAATTTATTACACTTTAATTCATGGTTTACTTAACAAAATTGAACTTAATAAAACGTAAAATATTGATAAGTAAAGTTTATTTGGGAATTAGGTAAATGGAATAACATCATGAACATGGGATACAACAACATTATTTAAATATCCTTAACATGCTTTTAAAATTTCATGGATTTTTAAAATTGGATGAGATATCCTGGGGAGAAACATAAGAAAGGGGTGAGCTATAAAGCCCATTAAGGGAATAAACAATGTCTAAAATGAATAATACATAACATGTCAAACATAGGCATATCAATTGGGAATAAATAGAACATGAATAGTAAGGTATGATATAGCATGATAATTATAACATGTGAAATGTGGAAACAATATAAAACACTAAATCATGAACATAGGTCAAGGATAAAACACTAAGAATTCATGGTGGAAAATTTTCCAAAAAGTAATATGGTACACCACTCTCTCAACATGATATATCATTATACTAAATATTACCCAATGCATTTGAGCATTATCTTGGCACATCCATCATAATCATTTCATTCTCATGCTTAAGTGATCAACATAGATCATATGAAATGGATTGATTCATCATTATAATTTATTCTAAAATGAAGGAGTGTGGATTAAATATGTGTTAGTCCCCAATAATCAAGTATATTTGAATAAATTTTAATACCCTTGATTGAAAAATGGGATTGGTATTCAGTAAAAAATTGTTTTGGCATGGAAAACCACAGTGATATTTCGATAGCATAGCAACGTTACTTAAAAATCCATAAAAATATTTGATGAGAGATAAAGTGGTGTATCATTATTTGGAATAAAATGGAAAGTAATAGTAACATGGAAAATCATATCCCAACATTATAAATGTATAAATTAAAGGCAAAAGGTAATGAAGAAACATGAATAGTGAAAATATTCCATAGAAAATTTCAATGTGGGGATGGGTGTACATAAAGGATCATGGGAGTATTAATGAGATTGAAAAAATGGTATAACCATTTTTAAATAAAATTTAAATTATGGGGAATACGTAATATCATATCCCATCATAAGAAAATTAAAATTAAAAGGAATAATATAAAATGAGTTCTTGATAAAAAGGGAAAGTGGAAGATACCTTATGGAATTTATGCCTAGTAAAGACATAGGTAAGGGTAAAAATATGAGATAAAAATGATCTATCATTAATATAACATCAATTATATAGTAATTTAATGATTAAAAATTAATTAAAATATAATAAATTGAATTTAATAAGACAAATTTCTATGAAAGTTCTTGAATTGAAAGGACTAGAGTAAGGGGAGGATCCCTAACTTGAGTGTGTGACACCAAAGGCTTGGGAGTGGCCTCTTGAAAGATTGGGGTCACCTTGGGAGGTATCTACGGAGTGTAAGAAAAAGTTTGGAATGGATTCCTGGAGTTTTAGTGAAGAGAAATTGGAGCTTGGGTGTATTTATATAAGGAAAGAGGGGGATTTCCTTATTAATTTGGTTCTGGACTATACATAACAAAATATTAAAAACCACACAACATCCCATAGTATTTTCTCATGGATTCTACCAAATGATAATGTTTTTCATTATTTTATAATTCCATAGGTGGAACATAGTAAAATATTATATTTGGTGATGTGGTGGTGAGTCCAACCTTTAATTTGTACCTACAAATTCGACTATCGCACAAAATAATGAAAAAATTCACTATTGGATAATTTCAACATCCTAATTCCAAAAATAATATTCATTTTATCTAATTTTTTTTTAAATATTTAAATTATAACATTTAAAATACAAAACCGACATTTATTAAAAATGATCAGTTTTTTAAAATAACATATTTTGAGCCCCTATAAAAATTACATTTGTCCTCATAAAAATTTAATGATCATTTATATTTAATAAAATTTATTTAATAATATATTATTAAAAAATTATTTACTTAAAATATCCATTAATTAATAAAAAATAGATTTCCTAATTAAATTTTAATAATAACCAAAAAATACCATTTGTGTATTATTGAACCAAATAAAAAACATTTATAAAGTAACAATAATATGATAGAAATAAATTAATTATTCTGTAGAAAATAATATACATAATCATATTTATTGGGTCTTGTTACATATAACTTCAATATACCATAAAATTCTATAAGATTAAGATTTCCAATGGTGCAACTTTCATGGGGAGGTTTGGTGAACATGGTTTGGGCCATGATCTTGATGAGCTTGAAATTCCCTCATAAATGGTTTCCCTCATGGTTATGTTGTTGGATATCATCTTGGGATTGGTCAAGATAAAAAAAAATTTATCTCCCTCAGAGGATCCAATAAATCAGATTCAAAGGGTATAATTTTACTATTTGGGGCCATCAATTCTTTGTCTATGTCAATTGGATTTGTAAGAAACCTATATTTATATTGATAATGTGATCACTATTCGATGACTATATTATTAACAATAATCATACATAGTTTACTTTTAAATACAATTGTAATAATAAGAAATAATAAGTTCATGTGTTTTCTATAACCATATTATATAATAATACATTTAGTAAAAGTGTAAGGGAAATTTTATTTGTAAATTTCAGGTTGATACATGCATGTAGTAAAAGATTGACATGGTGTTGTGTACAAATAAATAATAACATGCATCTTTCATATAACATAAGATATATTTAGTGTTTCATGAAATGTAAAATATAAAAATTCTTAAATTAAATAGAAAAATAATAATACATAAAAACTTATAGTGTTACATTCTACCCCCTTAAAATGAATATTGTCATTTAAATTCATTTGGGTTATCAAATGATTAATACATGAATGTTACTTTCATAGAATCACTCATCATAAAAATGAATACTAAAACTTCTTTAAAACAGGAATGTTCAAAACATAATAATTACAAAAAGTAACACATAACTTGGTTTCCACATAAGAAAACATAGTTTGAAAGTGAAAACATGAACATGGAAGATAAATATAACTATCAAGTTTAGATGGATAATGATAGAGAACATGGTTAGGATAAAGTTAATGATCACAAATCCATAACCCACTAAGGATTGAAAAAGGTCATTGATATCATTGAAAACTACGTTAATGGGATAGAATGTTATTTCAAGACCCATTTCCCAAAGTCAAATATTTTTCATGAGAAGATATACTTACTTTATTCCATCCCACTATAACCCTTCGTTGTGCCTTGATCAAATTACACTTTTTCTCTTATTCTAATAAATTAAGGTGAAATTCTTATTCTAGATGCATTTATAGATCATGAAATACATAAAAAGAATGATATGTCATTCCATATGTCTTTATAACAAAAACAAATTTAGAACAAATTTTCCAATATACATAAATCCTCATCGAGTGAGATCATACATTAATATCTAAAACATTATTCAAAGTTCATCATAAACCATTACATAAATGGTTATACTTTTAACTCTTCCAAAAGTTGAAAGTCTCAAACTATAAAAACAAGGTCACTAAATTTCATATAATTTGTTTAAAATTGATCATCCCATATATCATAAAGTAGCTATTGGTTATGGTATACCAAATGTTGGAATACCTTTATCATGTTCTCTATTGAAACATGGTAATAACCTAAATTACCATAAAACCTTTTAAAGACATAAGTTATTTCTTATTCCAGAAAATGTTTTATATATTACTTAAATAATAAAAGGGTTTAAACTACATCCATGATAAAATATATCACTTTTTCAATAAATAAATAATTTGTTCTATGGTAATCCTTATTATCCAATTTTTTTATCCATATAAATCATCTATTTATCCAAGTTTAACACAATTTTCTCCACATTACAAACACATTAAGGGTTACATTACCTTAAAAAATATCACCACTATATTAAATCACTTTTTTATTTAATTATCATCATTAAACAAATCATTTTAAATACTTAATGAATAAAATTTACTTTAGGAATCAAATAACATAATTCTTTAATTCCAATACTTATGCACCTTAGTCATCCAACATTATTCTTAAACCATTAAAAACTATTCATCATCTTATTCCATGATACCCATTTCCTATAATATAAAATATGGATCATGTTTCAAGGTTCCTCAACCTCAATTCAATCATTATTCATATGTTTATTGAAACTAAAATTATTATAACATTGAAAACCTTTCAAAGGTTGTTCACAGTCTATTTATCTTCAGTAGTATAACCAACACTTGTTCCTCCTTTTGATTCTCTTCATGAGATTTCTATATAAGACATAAATTTTATTAATGCCCATAATTTCTATATATGAAGCAGTGAATGATAACCTAGTCACATAAATTTACCTTTGTTGAATAATATTGTATATCAGAGTGTGAGCAAGACTTTTTATAGAAAAAACCAAAAAATCATGAAACATTACTTATAGGACATCTAAATCATAAGACCATATTTGAAATCTATGACACCTTTAGATTAAACATAGCTACCTCCTATAAATTAAAAATATTTATTAATAAAATCTATTTTAAGGGAAAATGGTCAACCATTGTTCAACAACAAAAAACCACTATGCGCTGAAAGAGATGAAAAAATGATTAAACACCAGGATAAGTTTACTTGACTCAGAAACTCTATAATGCTCCCATTTCGGCATGGTAACCTCGATTTTTGGATCCTCTCTGATTAGTTCTTCAAGGAGAGTGATCATCCTTTCCATTGTCTGCATAAATTCCTATGTGTTTATTTTTCTCAGATTGAATCCTCGAGCCAATATACAGTCTTGTTTGTATATCCCAAATTATTTTTCTTCATTGGAATAAACATAAAATCAACATTTATAAATTCTTTTTATCTTCTCTTTAGAGAAATTGGGTCGGAGACTTGATTCAGTCATTTTTTCCATAGAGTGAAAGATAAGTTTCAAGAAATCCCTATATTTTTCATCCCTTTCTCTTAAATTCCATCTTGATTCTTAACTTTCCACATTCTAAACATCTTTACCTTCTTTGTTTCTACCCTTCTTGGCATATTGAGTCTCCATTGGTTGTGGAAAGTATGAGTTGTCCTTATGTCCCTTTGGTTTCTCCCCTCATCCATAATGCATTTCACCGAGTCACGAATGCCTTTTTTCCACTTATTCCTTCTAGGGATGTGAGGTCCATTCCATTTAATTTGGTCCAAGATATCCACTGAGGGGTTACTATAACTGTCATCATCATTATAAGACTCCTCCTCATGAGATACTGGTGGATTATGGACCTCCAAACCATGAAAACGGTTCCCCAACTCTTTTACCGCTCCAACATTATGGGCCATATGCATACACAAAGACACCCTACCTGATTTATTCCCCAAACCAGACCCCTTCCCCCCACCCATAGCCTTCCTAAGACCTTCGGGATTGGTTTCGATGATGTTGGGTCTAAGGGACTCAAGACATTCTCAACATCCAGCCTTCCCTGTCCACTTTGAGAGCAATTGGAAGCCGACATGAAGGATTTTCCCTACACAAACTCCTATCCTATGGGATGTTCATATCCTATTCCCATAAACTGAGGCTACAAGTTCATGTCCTCACAGCCCCAAGCCCATGGACTTTAAACATCACTCACTAACAAGCTCACAGCTACGAGATCATCCATAGCTGCCTCATGAATTCCCAATTCCTTATTTAGATAGGAAAACACATCCACAACCCTGAGTTTAGCCTCATTTGGTTTCACACAATTCACTACCACTGGAGTGGGAAAGGAAGTCCACAACTGATCCTCCTTAACACTAGACTTCGCACATGGGATAGTGAGAGACAACACCTCTAGAGAATCCCCACACGCCTCTAATTGCTCAACCATGCCATCAATATCTCGGAATAACTGGTTCATAACAGGGTCAACATTCACCGCATTTCCCTCAGATATACTAGCCTCATCCTATTAAACCATGTGCTTGCGACTACAAACATGGACCAAATGTCCAAATCGGTGGCACCGTAGTTAAAAATTAGGCCAAAATTCAAACATGACCCTTTGATTCCAGCGGAATTCTTCTCTAACCAAAATCTAAAACCAATCTGTTGGATCCTTTAAAACAACAGCCTCAACACATACGCAGGGGGGATATAGGATGGAAAACTACTGATGTACAGCTATCAGAACACATGTATCTACTAATCAAATTTCCTAGCATTCAGATAATTGATGGGTTCTAGAAAGGGAGAGGTAGGTCTGGAAATCTTACCCAAACCATAGAAGAGGGAGAGTCATGATTCCATTTGATATCAAAAGACCATCACAGAGGAAAAAAGTAGCATTTTTTGATTGCACAAGGGGCCTCGGACCAGGCGGTATTTAGATCATCCTCTGAAGAGAAACAAATCATCAGTTGATGCCCATCAAAGAGGCCCACCACCGTGCGATCTGGAAGATCCCATGAATCAAATATGAATCGATAAAAATTGTCAAAAGAGGTACAAAGACCCCTGAATTGGGCTATCAGCATCATCCAATTAAGATCTGAGGCCTCATTGAAATCCATTAAAAATAATGCAAGGTGAGGCGTGTCGAGGTGAAGATTATGGACCTTAGGGGAAATTGGTATCGGAGGGAAGGGGGGAATAAATTTTGGATTCATGAAAGGTATGAAGGGCCGAGATGTAAAGGGGGAAGTAGGCACATTCCTCCCTCCATCTACTGGGAGGATGGGGCCAGAGCCGTGGGCATCACGCTAGGTCATCGACGCCAGGGGCTGAGCTCCACATGTTTCCATATATTATTCTTATACTTAGATAAATCCCAAAAAATATCCTCATAGATATGCCTATTGTTGTAAAAAAAGTTTTATCATCTGAGTATCATGGTTGAAAAACCCATTCCTTTGATACCAAATTTAGCATCTTAGGCTTAATATACATGGATACTACATCATTTTAGATGAATATTTGTCACATTAAAAAATTACATGTCCGAGGAGCTTAATATTTTATTTTCCTTGTAAACATTGAAAAATAATCTTTTATATTGGGGGAATATCTTCAATATCTCCCTTAATTATCTTACCTTTAGATATCCTACTTAATACAATTCATTATAACATAGGGAAAGGAATAATAAGAAAGGGGTGAGTTTAAATTCTCAGTATGGGTTAATAAGGGGGGAATGCAAGAATAACATGAGAATAAGGGTCTAATAACATGATAATAATATTATAAGATAATAACCTACATAGAAAAGATAATAATCAAGATTCATGGAATAAATACTGGTAGATCATAACACATTAATAATAAGGCGATCAAGAGAATAATCCAAGAATTCATAACATAAGAGTTAAATATAGAATTTGTGGTAGACATATAAACATATAAAACCATTAGATAAGTCATGGATCATTGCCAAGAATTATCTGGGCACTACACATATTGTGTGGGACACACCACCATCTTCAGTTTTGGAACATTCCTTATAGTGGAATAGGTTACACCTTCTTCCCATATGGTATCCATCCCACTGACTTGTTCCCATCATTACGAGATATAAACCTTTACCAAATGAATAGGAGGGAGATATAGGTCCCACACATTTTGTATGTTAAAATTGTATCACCTAGTTCTATCCAGGAAAACCCATTCTATAAACTTTAACAGGCTTTCTTGGTGCTATCTGGTCCACCCCTTGTATAAGTTTTAAAGGGCTTACCTAGTGTTGTATGCCCCACACCCCCTCATATAAGTTGTAATGTGCTTACCCGATGATTTTTTCCCACCCAATGATATATGATATAACATTATTACCCAGCGCTATTTGGGACACCCCATCATATAATCTATAAAGGTCTTACTAGGTTCTATTTGGGCCACATGATTGTATAAGCAGTGTCCATGAAACACATCTTGAGAAAAGTACAAATATATTTCACATCATCATAAAAAACATAACCAAAATTATTCTTTCAAAACATGATTAACCCATAGAAAGGAAATGGGATTCATTTCCATCTATTTGTACATTGATTAATACATGAAAAATAAAAGGGGTTTATAATAATCTTTTTGGAACTTTATTGAACGATAAAAAAGAAATAGGTTCTATATACATCATGCCATCAAAACGTAAACCATTTAGAGAAATAATATGAATGATATACTTGGATCACATCCCCAATAACAAATAAGTAAAACCAATGTCAGTAATATTACATGAAAAATTGTTTTTAAAGCATCATTTAAAACATTTATTGAAGAAAATATCAATTCTAGCTATAAACAATTATTGTTAAAACATAAAACATTTTGAGAAACTTTTCTTTGAAAATAACCTTGAAAATTTTTCAATATATATTTTGAAAATTATTTTAAAAACATAAAAAAATTTAAAATCCTTTTAAATAAAAATTAGATTAAAATAAATTTTAAAAAAATTCTTAAATTTTTTATAGAAAACATGGTTTTTCAATAAAATAGATTTCTAACCTAAAGGAGAAATAAAGTCGGATTTTATTTAAATTATTTTAAAATAATTATTATGTAAAAAAGAGTGGAAAAATTGGCACCAAAACATTAATATATCATGAATAAACATAGAAGAATAATATTCATGAGATTCCTTGGGATATGGATCATATGATTTTATCTGTGTAGGAATAGTCATAAATAATCCCAACAAGCGGTGAGATTGTAACAATAAACTTTTTTCCACTTTGGTAACATTGAATCACAATACCCGTAAGATTGTAACATTAAATTAATCTTTTAAATCATGAAAAGAAGGATATTCATTATACAACATGTCAAGAATTGTATATTCTCCACATAAAATAATGTAGGTACATAACATTAATTCTATCTCATAGAGGGAAAATTGTGAAAAAATTGCCTTACCGATTTTGTAAATATTGAATCGTAAAACCCATAAAATAGAGTTAATAAAATGGATATGTAAATACCTATAAATTTAATGATAATAATAATATGATAAATTCATTGAAATTATATACACCATAAAAAATAACTTTGTAAAGACCTGGTTTTTCCATGTATTTTTTTAATTATATGGAATTGTTATGAATCATCAAAAAATGAAGGTGCGTGATTCTGATGCACAGTGTTCCCGGAATGAATTTCTGAAATTTTTTATGTACATTCCGTAAAAGCATGGGTGGAGTTTTCTATCTTTTGAACTTGTGCTTCGATTAAAAATTCGAGGGCACCATTGAATCTGCAATGTCGTGATTCACTTAAGGGAGGCTTCACTTCGACTGCATAAGGCCAGGAGTAAAAGATTATTTTTGGACATTTAAAAAGAATAATAAAATAACAATGTTATTTTATTTCTCTTTTTTTTCTTTCCTCTAATGGAAAAGCGGTTGTGGTAGGACCACCGACATGTAAAGCCATTAATTGGCTGGACTTCTCCTTGTTTGTAACCGTACCATTGGAATTTGGGAGGACCATTAATTAAATGAACCGCATAAATTGTTCCGAACGTTAACCACCTCTTCCCTCTCTTATTTATATAGAGCTCAGGGAGGGGTGTTGGAACATATTCATCAAGAAACGAAACTCTGGAAAAGTACCATGAAACCAACCACCTAGAGGACGAGACCGATTTCAACGAGTAGTGACGGGCACCACCGAATCATGAACTGATGACAAAAACGAAGGAAGTTTTTTTGATCGTCATTAGCAAACGTCCTATCCATATAAGGGAATATTGTAAAGATCATCATTATGATATAAATTTTTAACCTCCTGATACGATGCTAATGTGTATGGCATGGACCAAATGAACAAAGCCCGGACCATCAGTCTCTTCAATATTTGTCTCATTTTTCTAGAAAGGATTTCCAAACAATGTGGAATGATGAAACCAGAGGACATGCAGTGGTGATGATGACCTGAGAGCCTCATAGGCACTGACGGTACACAAAACGGACCACCGAAGCACATCCAGTGGCCCGTGGAAGAAACCGCCAGCGCGCTATGTCGGCGGCAGTTGGCGGGGGCTGGTGGAGACTCGCGATGACTAGCCACGGGCGATGGGAAGTAGCGCGCTATCGTGAGCCATGGTGGATGGCCTGAGCTGACCACATGGGACAAGGGAGACACCTTTAGGTGTCGTTGGAAGCCCCACGCCACACCACGTAGGAAAAAGATGGTCGGCCAAATGGTCAACCATTTCATGCGGTGGGGCAGCACCCCCACCGACTGGGAAAAACAACCCCGCCACTACAAGGCCAGCGGAGAAGGCGGTATGACTTCCGACTGGACCCACCAACTAATCAGGCCGGTCCTGCTGCCCAGTGGGCCAGTGCGGGTGGTCTAAGCCCCACCCAGTGGGTCGGGCCAACCACGACCCGGGCTTGTGAACTAATTGGCCAACCCCAACAGGCCAGACCCAATGAAACGGACTGACCCATAACAGGCTGGACCGTGGCAGGGTCTAGTAGACCATGGGAACTGTTGCATCAAGCTGGTTAGACCGAGTCAGACTGGGCCCAGACCAAACCTGCCCCCAAATAAATTATCACCCATAAATGATAAACAAGGTGTTCATTTGAAACACTGTCAGTGGCATTGGGACCCCTTTTGAGAAGCGGTCTCTTTGACATATTCCAGCAGGACAGACCGAGTTAGGACAGATCGAGGTGCGATCACCTCCATTTCACGAGAAGGGATGTAACTAACATATTGGGAATCCGATCGACGCGTCGTCTACCTCGTGGGGACCCCATATGATGGGGTAGTCCATTGGGTTTTCTTTTTGTGGGACATGGTAAAATTTTAAATATGACCTAAGGTTTGAGGAGTGGTTCTCCCAAAAACAAGCATGTTATGAGCACGAATCCTATGACCGGCTGTCATAGACATAACAACCCTGTATAGATCAACATCATAGCAACCCTGTGTGGATAAACATTCTAGCTACCCAACAAAGACCAATTTAAGAGTGGATCATCGAGGATTAGCAACTAGTGACCATGTGTGGATCAGCAATGAGTGACCTTGTGTGGATCAGCCTTTCGGTGGCCCTGTGTGGATCTGCATTCCAATGACCCTGTGTGGATCAGCATTCCAGTGAACCTGTGGGAATTATCCTTTTGGCGACCCTATTTGGATCACCATTAACATGACCCGACTACGACCCGCCTTATAGTGGCCCATCGTGGAACAAAGACTTTTATTCAAAAGTGGATCGATAATAGGACTAATTCTTTGTGGATTATTTGTAGAACTTCCTAATAGAATAAGATAATATAGCTTAAGACTAATAATAAATGTTCATGATCTCTCAGTTTTATACTTATTGTGGGCTCTTTCTTTTTTATTTGTGCTTCATGATTTAGATCATTCTTGTGATATTACATTTGAGGTATATCTTGTGATGTTTTCCTTTGTGGATCACTGAGAGACCTTCGGGGGGTCTTGGGGTCCCCTAATGGGTATTATTATACTCACCCATGCATGGGATTCACCCGAACCTTGTTGTGTCTTGTGTAGATGATGAACAGGTGGGATGAGTCTTGAGGAATCCAGGTCCAGATGTTACATGGAAAATACAGGCTGACGTGGAGTGTTGTGAAGACGTTATGTACCTACCCTTCAGGTAGGATCCTAAATGGATGAACCAAGAGTTGTTTTCTCTTTATGGTTGTACTTGTACTTTTCCATTGGGATTTTATTATGGCCCCTTTACTTTCAGTACACTTTTTACTAAAACAGTTTACCTCGTGGTTACTTCTTGTTGTGTTTTTGTACAGGTTTAAAGGAAAATCCTTCCTGTTATAGGGATAAATATTTTTAGTGCTAGTCTCTAACCCTTGGACTATGGACGGATGGCTTGGGGTAGTCACAAAATAGGCCTCAGGGGACGGGTTGTGACAATGTGGTATCAGAGCAGTCGTTTCTACTGAAGAACTAGGACTCTGATCTTTTAATAGAGCAACAGTGTTATGTGTTTTGAGTGTGGTTTTCAGTTCGAGGAGTCCAGTGTTGGTGAGGCGGCCGACATATCAATACACCAGGACCCTAAATTCTTATTTATGACTCAGTGCATGAAAACACTGATTACATGTGTTTTAGAAGTGTTTTATTTTTGATCTCTTTGAGTCACCGCACCATGTATAACTTATTGATTGAGGCGCACCTTTTTCCTTTTAGGATGATGCTAAGTAGACATCCATCCAAGATTCTAGTGTGAGTTTGAGATGACGGCCCACTGGGCGATGAGGCTTCAGTGTAGGTCCCTCTTATGGTGATAGTACCATTAGGTGGTGTACCAGAAGCACCACTACCCATTGGTTAGTCGTTACCACCAGACCCACTAGCCGATGGTTCACGACGACTGCGTGTGTTGAATGAGTTTTAGCGACAGATTCCTCTGGGGTTCTAAGGTGAGATTGTTCCACAGGTGGCTAAGGACTGACTAAAGGTTGTGGCCAATGGTTTTCTCCTGGTTGGGACACTTGCAGACTAGATGGTGATCCTAGATACCAGTCTTCTCCAGGGCACAACGTGGAGGTGATGGAGCCTAATGCTCTAGATATATGATGAGGTGACCCTCACCTGGGTAGATTTTGAGGGACACTTTAGGGAAACGTTTGTCCCAGTGACTCTATGATCTATGCATATACATGAGTTGTTACCCTTATAATAGGGCAGCCCGATCGTGGGATAGTACTTGACAAGGTTCACTGACCACTCACACTACTCTAACGACATGGTGTGGGACCCTTTATTTAGGGCTCGTACCTTCGAGCAGGGACTCATATGGGAGATCATAGATTTGATGGTATCTCTTAGCATCCCTACGCATGCTGGAGTGCTAGAGATAGCACTCTGGGTAGAGAGTTTACTTGCTAAGTAGACACTGACAGTGATACCCACCATCAGGCGACAGGTAGTAGAATCATCTACGGCTAGTGATAGGCAGATGACACTGAGCTCCAAGTGGACCAGTCCATGTTGCAGACAATCCCAAGATGTTGGGTTGTAGGTGAAAGGCTCACGAGGTAGAGCAGCCCATCAGAGTAGAAGACTATGCTTCACGTATGGCAAGTAGGGTCACATTGCTCATGACTTCCCAACCAACCACACTGATAACCAGTACTCGATCGAGGGAACATTGAGTCAGAGGTAGAGATTCAACCAAGGATGTCTATAGGATAGAGGATGTGGCAGAAGAGAAGGTCATGTAGTAGGTGGTGGATGATGGTTCGAGGTTCTACCACCACCACCTGCATGTGGTCCACCCTGACCACAGGGAGCAGGTGGACAATGATGATTTCAGCTCCAGGCAGGTGAGCCCTATGACCATGATGATCTAGAGATTATTCAAGGTACGATATGTATCTACTCCACCTTAGCTAAATTACTTATAAACATAGGTTTTGGTTACTCTTTCATTGTCACGGCACTCATTCAAAGCTCGAAGATTCTGGTGGATCCATTGGATCGATCCTTACAGTTAGAGACTCCTACGGGAGGGGATTCAACGATTACACACTACTGATGGAAATGTGGGGTTACTCTAGGAAATGATACCTTCAGCTGGGATCTTCTAGTATCAAAGTCGAATCCTTATGACGTCATCTTGGGTATGGACTAGTTTTATGTAGTCCATGCTCAGATTGACTGCATTAGGCGCAAAGTGCAGTGTATCCGCGGGGATGGGACCAGGTTTTCCTTCACCAGTGGGAAGGGAGCCTTTGAAGCACAAGATAGACTTACTCGGAGTAGAGTGAATCCAATCACACAATAGTTGGCTAGCCTTAACCTCCGAGCAGTTGATGTTGAGAGTCTGAGCTATCCTGTAGTGGTGGACCAGTATGTCGATGTCTTCACTGATGAGGTTCTGAGACTACCTCCTCGCAGAGAGGTGGACTTCTACATCAACATGTACCTTGGGAAAGCACAAATACATACACCAAAATATAGGATAGATCTTTTAGAGCTTATTGAGTTATAGGTATAGCTGGAGGACTTACAGAGAAAGGGGTCTATAAGGCCCAGTGTTTCTCCATGGGCAGCCTTGATTTTGTTTGCCAAGAAAAAACATGGAGAGTTTTAGGCTCTGTGTGGATTATCAGTGCCAGAACCTAGTGACTGTGAAGAACAAGTATCCACTCCCGAGGATGGATGATCTCTTTGATCAGTTGAAGGGAGCTCATTGGTTTTCAATGATAGACCTCATATCAGGATATCATTAGCTCAGGGTACGAGATGAGGATGTGAATAAGATGTCCTTTAGATGTCGGTATGGACACTATGAGTTATTGGTTATACTATTCAGCATTACCAATTCCGCTGTAGTGTTCATGGTACTCATCAATAGGATCTTTTATCCATACCTATATTTCTTTGTGGGGGTCTTCATCGACGACATCATGATATACTCAGCGTCAGAAGAGGAGCATGCTTATCATCTGAAGATAGTTCTGGATATACTCCAAGAGAATCGGCTTTATGGTAACCTCTCATAGTGAAAGATCTAGATAAAGGAGGTCTACTTTATGGGACACGTTTTCTAGGTGGCCAGAGTTGCAGTGGATCTGGCAAAGATAGAGGTTGTGCTAGATTGGGAGCCACCTAGGAGTGTGACAGAGGTGTGATGTTTCTTGGGGTTGGATGGGTACTACCAGAGATTCATACATGAATTTTTTTCAGTTGTAGAACCCTTTTAAGAATTGATAAAGAAGATACAGCCCTTCATGTGGATGGAGAGATTCTAGAAGAGTTTTCAGGAGCTGAGGGAGAGACTGACGAGTGCCCACATCTTGAGGCTACTAGAAGAGGGCGTTGGGTATGTAGTCTACTGTGATGCATCAAGGACTGGACATGGATGTGTCCGAAGGCAAGAGTGAGTAGTGATCACTTATGGATCACAACAGATGAGACAGTGTGAGCAGAACTATGGTACCCATGACCTGGAGTTAGCAGTAGTGGTCTTTGCGCAGAAGATGTGGAAGCACTACTTGATCGGTGAACGGTTCACAATTTACTCTGATCACAAGAGTCTTAAGTATATCTTCCCATAGAAGGACCTGAACTTGAGACATCGACATTGGCAAGAGTTCCTCAAAAAATATTACTTTGAGAAAGTCTATACTCTTGGGAAGGGAAATGTGGTAACATTTGCACTCAGTAGGAGGTTTGGTCTACAGTTGCTGAGTGAGGCGATAGAGAAGCTAGCCACGTTATAGATATACTTTGTGGATAGAGATGAAGTAGCTTACCTATAGTCTATGACTGTCACTCCCACACTTCTTTACCGAGTTATGGAGCCACATCTTGCAAAAATTGACTGCAAGGCTCGACGTGCTCAAATATCCTTAGTATAGGCACCTAATGGATTTTCTGAATGTGCGGAGCACATCATCCTCTTCGGTGGACACACCATGGTACTGGTGGCGCTACGAGAGGAGGTGTTGAGGGAGTTCCATACGTCCCCTCTGGTGGTACATCCTAGTGTAGTGAAGATAAACCAGGACCCCTAGCATCAACACAAATGGCTTGTGATGAAGAAAGAAGTGGCAGAGTTTGTTTCACAGTGCCTCAAATGTCAGCAAGTAAAGGCCAAACATCAGGTTCCAGAATGATTAGCACATCCATTAGAGGTACCAGAGTGGAAGTGTGATGGTATTTCCATAGAGTTAATGATAGGGCTACCACATACATACAAAGGCCTCGATTCTATATGGATGATCATTGAACAACCCACCATGTCATCCCCTTTCCTACCCATCTGATTGTAGGGATTAGTAGAGGGATTGGGACACCACTATGTAAAGAAGGTTTTACGACTCCATGGGGTGTCATCGCCGATCGTCTCTGAACATGATGAAAATTTTACATTGTTTTTGTACATGGGATTACAGGAGGTGTTCAGGACTCGGCTACATTTGAGCACCACCTTTCATCCTCAGACGGATGGTCAGATGGACCAGACCATACAGAAACTCAAGGACATGCATTGTGCTTACGTCCTAGATTTTGACTGCATTTGGGAGGACCAACTTCCCCTGGTGGAGTTCGCATACAACAATAGCTATCACTCCACCATCGGTATGACACCATTTGAGGCCCTTTATAGTTGACAATTCATATCACATCTATGCTAGATAGACCCAGGGGAGTCCGCACTTATGGGTCCAGAGTTGGTACGAGATACCACTAAGAATATGCAGATCATCTAGGATCATATGAAGACTACATATAGATGGTAAAAGTCTTATGATGATAAGAGATGGAGACCTTTGGAGTTTGGGGAGGGATACCATGTCTTCCTAAGGGTATCACCTCGATGAGGTTTTCCAAGATTTGGCCAGAGCGACAAGCTATCTCTGGTGTTCATTAAACCCTTTCAGGTTCTCAATAGAGTTGACCAGGAGGCGTATCACTTCCCCCCAAAAATGCATCTGGTGAATGACGTTTTCAATGTTTCGTATTTGAGGAAGTACGTGCATGATCCATCGCACGTTATTGACTAGGGTGAGCTAGACATTGATGATGGGGTGACATTTATGGAGGTTCCAGTGGATATTGAGGATCGACAGGAGCGGGTCCTTCATGGACGATCAATCCCTCTGTTGAGCATTCACTAGTAGTACGAGAACCTCTAAAAGAGAACATGGGGGCGGGAGGCTCATATTCATGCACAATACCCCCATTTGTTTCTTTAGTCTATGTTGTGGCTTTTGGATAAGAAAAGCCCTAAGTTTTGGACAATGTAATGACCTGGTTTTTTCATGTAATTTTTTTAATTATATGAATTTATTAGGAGTCTACAAAAATTGACGGTGTGTGATTTCGAGGTCCTGTGTGACCAGAATAAATTTTTGAACTTTTCTTTAGGTTATTTTATTAAACGTATGGTAGGAGTTTTCTATCTTTTGAACCAATGCTTGGATTAAAAATCTGAGGGCACTGTTGAATCTACAACGCTGGTATTCGTTTAATGGAGGCTTCACTTTGACCGTAGAAGGTCAGGAGTAAAAGATAGTTTTTGGACATTTAAAAAGAATAATAAAATAATAATGTTATTTTATTTCTTTTTTTTCTTTCCTCCAGTGGACGAGAAATAGTGGTGGGACTGACCAATTGTTAATCCATTAATTGGACTGACTCTTCCTTGTTTGAAAGTATACGATTAGAATTTGGGAGGTCCATTAATTAAATGAACCTCATAAATTCTTTACAATGTTAACCACCTCTTCCCGTCCTATTTATATGGAGCCTGAGGATGGGTGTTGTAATGGCTTCACCAAGCGAGGAAGCTCTGGAAAATTACCATCATACCAACCACCTGGAGGACGAGACCGATTTCAGTGAGCAGTGATGAGAACCACCGAATCATGAACCTATGACAATGACGAAGGATGTTTTGTCAATTTTTGTCAGTGGACATCTTATCTAGGTAGGGGGATTGTTGTAAAGTTCATCTTTATGAGTTAACTTGTTGACCGCCCTATACGATGCTAACATGGAGGGAAAGGGTGAAACGAACAAAGCCCATACCCTCTGCCTCTTCGGTATTTGTCTTGTTTTTCTAGAAGGGTTTACCAAATGGAGTGCTAGGATGAAACCGTAGGAAACACAGTGGCCATGGTGACTCGAGAGCCTCATAGGAGCTGATTACACAAAAAAGAGATGACCAGAGCGCGTTTAGTGGCCCGCGAAAGAAACTACTGTTATGCCATTTCGGCCGTGGTAGGAGGGGGTAGTGAGACCCTGCGCCACGCCTCGTTGGTGGTAGTTGGTCAGCAAAACTACTGACTGATTCATGCCATGGCGCAGCGCCCCACCACCTGGGAAAAATGGCCCTGCAATCGCGGGGCTAGTAGAGAAGGAGTTCTTCCTTCTGACGGGCTGGGCAGGACCCGCGGCCCAACGGGCAAGTGCGGGTAGATAGAGCCACACTCGGCGGGCTGGACCAACCACGGTCTGGGCCCGCAAACCAATGGGACGACCCTTAGGTAGGAACCAGTGAACCAGGCTGACCCTTAATGGGAAGGACCTGGGCAGGGTCAGGTTGACCCGAGGAACCGTTCCGTCGGGCTGTTCAGACTGAGTCAGATCGGGCGCAGATGTAACCAGACCCCGAACAAATTAACAACGTTAACTAACGAACCAGGTGTCTATTTGACATGTCAATAGTAGTGTTGGGACCTTATTTGGGAAGTGGTCCCTTTGGCATATTTTAGCATGCCTGACCAAGCCAGGCCGGACCGAGGTGTGATCACCCCCATTTCATGGAAAGAGATTTAACTAACAGACCAGAAATCTGATCAACACGACGTTTGCGGCATAAGGACCCATGGGAAAAGGAGTTACTTTGGAGACACTCTAATTGAGTTTTGAAAGACATTGACATGCGAATTGGGTAGGATCATACTTGAATCCAACATCTCACTTTTTACATAAGTGCTCATATCTCCCAGAATGGGTGTTCGATTGATGCGTAATTTGTCATGTGGGGACCCATATGACTGGAAGGTCCCCTGGATTTTCTTTTTGAAGGACTTCATTTTAGTTTAAATATGACAGAAGGCTCGAGGAGCAGATCTCCCATTAACAAGCGTGCTATGAGTGGGAATCCTGTGACAGGCTATCTTGGAAGTATCGACCAACTGTGGATAAGCCACATAGTGACCCTGTGTGGATCAACATCATATCTATTCAATGAAGACCAGTTTTAGAGTGGACTGTCGAGGATCCGCAACTAGCAACCTAATGTGGATCAGCATCGAGTTACCCTGTGTGTATAAGACTTCCAACAACCCTGTATGGATCAGCATTTGAGTGACCTTGTGTGGATCAGCATTACGACAACCTAGTGTGGATCAATATTCTAGCGACCCTATGTGGATCAGTAGTATCATGACACGATGAGGACCCGCCTTATAGTGGCCCATCGTGGAACACCAACTTTTATCCAAGAGTGGATCGTTAGTAGAACAACTTCTTTGTGAACCAGTTGTTGAACATCGAAATGGAATAAGATGATATAGATTAAGACTAACCATCTATATTCTTGATCTCTGAGTTTTACACCCGGTGGGAGATATCTTTATTTCTTTTTGCTTCATTATTTAGATCATTCTTGTGATATTATCTTTGAGGTATATCTCGTTATGTTTTCCTTTTTAGATCACTAGGAGATCTTCAGGGGGTCTCAGGGTCCCCTACTAGGTATTTTTATACTCAACCCTACATGGGCTTCACCCGCATCTTGTTTTGTTTTGTGTAGATGATGAGAAGTTGGGTTGTGTAAAGCCCAAAAATTTACTTGTATTTTTTTTAAATATATAACAATTTTATGAGTCCGTGAAAATTGATGGCGCATGATTCTGAGGCCTGGAGTGCCCGAAATGAATTTATGAACTTAGGTTCGGGTATGTTCAACAAATGTGTGAGAAGGTTTTTCTAAATTTTGAACCGGTGCTTGGAATTGAAATCTGAGGGCACCGTTGAACTCGCAACATCGGTATTCTATTAAGAATACTTTCACCTTGACGACAGTTGGTCGAGGGTGAAAGTTAATTTTTAGGGTTTTTTGAAAATAAGAAAATAAAATAAACTTCATTTTATTTTATTTTGAGCTCCCATGTAGATATTTAAGGTGGGGACCACCTGAACTAACCTCCTGTGAGAGGATATGGTGGTGGGGACCACCCGAGGTTAAAACCTCTTGAACTCCCTATTATGTGAGGAGAAACCTCTTGATCTCTCCACTTAATTGTGCCACCACCCCCTTTAATTAATTTATGGAATCCTATGTAATTAATTATCCAAATTTTAAGTTATACAAACAACATAATATATAGTTTAATCTATTATTTTTGGCTACCTTTCATTTTGGTGGATTGGGAGAAAAGCTCTCCAATGATGAACGCCAACGAAGAACGATTCTCCTTTGATGAATTCTTCTCCAAACTCTATTGAAGGATTGCTAAGGATGAACTTCTCCACCGACGATTGAGGGAAAGCCGACGCCACCGACATCTGTATATCCCAAACAACGTCGTCTCCTCCCTCATGACCTCCATCAATGAACAATCTGAGTTAGGGGTATATATGTGTATGAATACTTTTCCCATGTTCTTCCCTTGAATTATTTTTCGGGATGGGGAATAAATCATTGTGGGAGGTGGTAAAGCATGAAATTCTTCTTCAAGATCTTATTGAGAAATATGATACCACCCTAACAAGGAGGGTACGGGCCAAAAAAACAAGGCTTGACCCCCCCACAAATCTTGTGATGATTTGTGGTGTTGAACGCGACGAAGGGGAAGATGTAATGACACCGGCCCACGAACACTGCCACCATGTGACCTATGTGCCCTCGCGTCACCCATATGACCGAGAGGCATCGCGGAACCCCCGACCATTGAGCCATGTGGATCCACCACCGGTGGCCCCACCGTGCCACCCACAGCCACCGCTGTCCAGGATGAGCCACCACCGCCAACCGGGACGAGCCGCCGCCACCGTCCGCCGAGCCGCTGCCTTTAGAGCTACCCCGACCGCGCTGCCTCCGACCTTTTAAGCTGCTCCGACCAAGACACCCATAGCCCTCCATGCCTCTTTGGCCGAGCCACTCGCGACTGAGCCACTCCGGCCGAACCGCTCGTAGCCCCGAGCCGCTCTGGCCGAGTCGCCCTGCGGTCTCGCACCATTCGCGACTGTACCCCCACGACCCTTCGCAGCCAACCAGACCGCCCAGCAGGCTGGTCCAAACCCAACGGGCTAGGCCGAACTGAAACGGGTCGACCCAGGCCAGATCGGGATGGGTCGGTCTGACCAGGTCGGACAAGACCTAGGCCCACTACAACCCAATTACTTTTTTGGCCATAACATTGGTACCAGATGTCCATTTGATGAACCATCACCTGACTTGGAAGTTTTGGAGTGAGATATACCATTTGAGTATACCCCAATGGAGGTTTATATTAAGATGGATAATTGACAGGTTGGATCGAGCATGAATCCAACTGGGCCCCTGGGACTAAAAGGATAATAACTCACAGACTGGGTGTCCGATTGACGTGCCGTCTATTGCGTTGAGACCCCTATGACATAGAGGACATTTGAGATACTTCCTTGTGAGACTTTGTGTAAGTTTCAGTATCTACCAGGATCTCGTGGAGCGGATCCTCCTGGAGACACGCGAGCATAGTGCGGGAACCCAGTAGTTGGATGAGACTTGATGACTGCTGACCATTTCGACTTGGAGTGACTTGAAAGGCACAATGGGGAGTACCTATGTGTAATACTGTAGACCCACAGTGGGGAGTGCCTATGTGTGATGCGGTAGACCCGCAATACATGATAGGAGGAGTACCTCAGGAGGCCACGGTGGGGAGCGCCATTGTGTGACGTGATAGACCCATGGTGGGGAGTGCCTCTATGTGATGCGGCAGACCCATGGTACTCGACAGGAGGAGTAACTCAGCAGTCCAAGATTAATGGGCAGCGACTCTGTGTGATACAGAATGCCCACAAAACTCGATAGAGGAGGAGTTCCTCAGCATTCCAAGATTAGTGGGAAGGGCCTCTATGTGACGCGGTAGTCCCACTAAACTCGATAGAGGAGGGGTTCTCTAGAAACAGAGGTGTACGAAAATGTGACTGGAGATGTTAATTTTTACTACCCCTAGAATAAATCCTGGTGTGATCTAAGTTAGTATATTTTTTTTCCTCATGATTGAGATGGGTATCTTGATAACTTAAATATTTGTATGGGCATATACCTAAGTAGGGTTATTTGTCGATTTCATACATTATGGTTTATCCTTGTTTGTTTTTGTGGGACCTTGAGGGTCTCGGGGTACCTACTAGGTATCGTTATACTCACCCCTATACGGGATATGCCAGTACCTTGTTGTGTTGGATGCAGACAAAGGACTGCGCTGACTAAGCCTGAGAGTACTAGGACAGGACGGTGCCCAGAGGTGGACTATATGGTGTGTCAATATGTAGAGGAGAAGGGTCGAAGATGCGTTTTTTGGAGTAGATCTGTACCGACCCTTCAGATAGGATCCTCAGAGGATGATCCAGTAGTTGTATTTTCTCTTTCTTCAGTTTTTTTGTATTTCAATTGTACTTGTACCTTTACTGTTGGTCTTTTATTCCAGCCCCCTTTTTACTTTTATCACTCTTTTGGTTATATAGTTTTCTTTTGTCTGTATCTTGTGGTGTGCATGGATTCTTGAGTTTACAGGTTATAAAGGCACTACCTACCCAATTTTAGGGAAACGACTTTTGGTGCTAGTCTCTAGCCCCAGGCCTATGGAAGGCGGGCTTGGGATAGTCATGACACATGCCCCGAGGGACAGGTCATGACAAATTGGTATCAAAGAAGTTATTTCTACTAAATAACTAGGTCTCTAATCCTTTATATGAAGAAATGGTGTTTAGGGTAATGAGTGCGGTTTTTAGTTCAGTGAGTCCAGTGTTGGTGCGGCGGTCGACGAATCCATACACCAGGACCTTGACTTCTAATTTCCGACTCAGTGCATGAAAACACTTATTGTGTGTATGTTTTCAAGATTCTTCTTTGTGAAATATTTGAGTCATCTCACCAGGTATAACTTATTGACCATGGTGCACTTGTTTCTTTTTAGTATGCCTCTATGCAGACAGCCAGCTTGGGTTCCGAGAGTTGTACGCACTGATAGCCCACCGAGTGACGAGGCCTCGGTGTAGGGCCCTCTTCCAGTAGAGGCACCAGCGGAGGCACCAGTGGTACCATTACCAATTGGGACACTAATTCCACCAGCCCCAGTAGTAGATAGTGCACGCCACTTTTGCGCGTTGCATAAGTTCCAGTTCCAGAAGCCACCCAGTTTCATGGGATAGATGGAACCACAGGTGGATGAAGATTGGCTGGAGGTTGTGGTGAGATTCTTCCAACTCATAAGGACACCAACCAATCTCATAGTGATCATTACCGCCAGCCTTCTATAGGGCGCATCAAGTAGATAGTGGAGGTTTATTCTCCAAGTTCATGACAAGGTGACCCTTCTCTGTGCAGACTTCGAGAGCCTGTTTTGGGAAAACATTGTTCCAGCAACTCTTTGTGAAGTGCACATACTAGAGCTTCTTCATCTGCAGCAGGGAAGCATGACTGTATCTCAGTACTCAGCATGGTTCACTGAAATCTCATGCTACTACATAGATATGGTGCGAGACCCATTCTTCAGGGCCCAGACCTTCGAGAAAGGGCTCAGGCAGGAGATCAGGGCTTCGATGATCTCACTCAGCATCCCGACACAGGAGGGCTGTTAGAGAGAGCCCTCTTGGTGGAAAATTTTCTTGCTGAGCATTCCCCAACGACAAGACCCACTACTAGTAATCACGTAGGAGAGTCTTTTATAGCTGGTAGCAAACAAATGTCACAGAGGTCCAAGAAGACCAGACTAACAGGTGGATGACTACATGACTTAGGATCAGTTGTGAAAGCCACCCGAGGTGGAACCAGTCAGGCAAGGATCATGCAGTGTTACTCAAGCGACGCGTAGGGTCACATGGCTCAATACTGTCTGGCCCATTGTATAGTTGATTAAAAGATGGTCGAGGGACCTCCCACGAAAAGACAGAGGTTAGATTGAGTTGGTCCGCAGGGAGAAGGCGGGCAGGGAAGAGGAGATGGTTGTGCAGCTAGCGGTGGGCGAAGATTCGAGATGTTACTACCACCACCACCAAGAGGTCCACCCAGACGACAGGGAGCAGGTGTACAGGGGAGAGCTCAGCTTTAGGTAGCTGAGGCTTACGATCATGTCGCTCCAAAGATGATATGAGGTACGATCTATGTCAACTCCACCTTAGATGTAGTGCTTATAGACACATGTGTCAATCGTTTTTTTATTTCCATTACCTTCATTTGGATCACGGAGATTCTGATGGAGCCGTTGGCTCGATCCTTATGGCTAGATACTACTACGGGAGTGGATTTGATGATTACGCACTGGTGCTGACAGTGGGAGCTTACTCTAGGAGGCAAGAGCTTCGACTGGGATCTCCTAGTAGCAGCATCGAGGCCTTACAACATCATCTTGGGTATGGACTGGTTATCTATAGTCCAACTCAGATAGACTATATTAGGAGCAAAGTGCGGTGTATCCGCACGGATGGGACCGGGTTTACCTTCCCGGGCAAGAAGGGAGGATTTGTAGCAGACTTACCTGGAGGAGAGTGTAGTCGATCAGTCATCACTTGGCTAGCCTTACCCTCGGAGATGTTTATGTGGAGAGTTCGAGCTACCTGTAGTGGTGGACCCGTATGCATATGTTTTCCCTGATAATGTTCTGGGTCTACCTCCTTGCAGATACATATACTTTTCCATTGAATTATACCCCAGGATGGAACCAATATCTACACTAGCATATCAGATGGCTCCCGCGGAGCTTTGTGTGTTGCGGGTACAACTGGAGGACTTATAGGGTAAGGGGTTCATCCGGCCCAGTGTTTCCCCGTGGGCAGCCCCGATTTAGTTTTCCAAGAAGGTAGATGGGAGCTTGAGACTTTGTGTCGACTATCGGCGCCTGAAATAGGTGACCATGAAGAAACATTACCCACTCCCGAGGATTGATGGCCTATTTGATCGGCTAAAGAGAGCACGGTGGTTCTCGAAGATAGACCTCAATTCATGCTATCACCAACTCAGAGTGAGAGATGAGGATGGGCAGAAGATGGCTTTCAAATGTCGGTATCGCCATTATGAGTTCTTGTTCATGCTATTCAGCATGACCAACACTCCAGCAGTGCTCATGGGACTCATGAAAAAGATATTTCAGCCATACCTTGACCGCTTTTTAGTAGTCTTCATCGATGACATTCTAATATACTCGGCAACTGAGGAGGATCATGACTATCATTTTCAGGTTGTACTGGATGCACTTTGAGAGCACCAGCTTTATGGTATGCTCTTGAAGTCCCAGTTTTGGATCCAAGAGGTTCACATTCTAGGGCATGTCATATCGGAGGCAGGAGTTGCAGTGGATCCAGTGAAGATTGAGGCAGTACTTTCTTGGGAGACACCCAGGAGTGTGACAGAGGTATGTAGTTTCTTGGGTTTGGCTGGATACTACTAGAGATTTGTACCAGATTTCTCCAGAGTTGCAAGACCACTAGAATCCTTAACGAAGAAGGGGAAACCCTTCATGTGGTCAGAGAGATGACAGCAGAGTTTTCAGGAGCTGAGGTAGAGGCTAACTAGTGACCCCATCTTGAGGCTTCCAGAGGAGGGATTAGGGTACATAGTTTACTATGAATCATCAGGGACCGACTCAGATGTGTCCTGATGCAAGATCGAGTAGTGATCACATATGGTTCTCGACAGCTGAGACAACATGAGAAGAACTACGATACCCATGACCTGGAGTTAGCAGTAGTGGTCTTCGCCTTGAAGATGTGGCGACAGTATCTGGTGCACGAGTGCTTTACAATGTACTCTGATCAAAAGAGTCTCAGTTATATCTTCTCTCAGAAGGACCAGAATCTGAGACAATGATGTCGGTTTGAGTTTCTCCAGGACTATGACTTTGAAATAGTCTATAGCCTTGGGAAGTGGAATGTTGTTGCTAATGCACTCAGTATGAGGTCTGGTATACAACTGCTAGGTGAGGCGACGGAGCAGCTTACTGCTTTACAGATATCCTTTGTGGATAGATATGGGGCAACTTTTTTACCATCACTCCCCCACATCTTCACCGAGTCAAGGAGGTGTAGTATGGGGACACTGACTACGAGGATCAACGTGTTTAGATATCCACAGGGTACGCACCTGATGTATTTTATGAAGGTGGGGAGCACATCATCCACTTTAGAGGACATACCATGGTACCAGTGTCACTTCAGAAGGAATTTTTGAGGGAGTGCCACACTTCCCCTCTTGAGGTACATCCATGAGTGGCGAAGATGTACCAGAGTCTCCAACGACAGCACTAGTGGACGAGAATAAAGAAAGCAGTAGCAGAGTTTGTCTCTCAGTGCCTCACTTGTCAGCAAGTGAAGGTGGAGCATTAGGTACCAGTAGGCTTAGTTTGTCCTTTAGAGGTCCCAAAGTGGAAGTGGTATGGGAAATCCACTAACTTCGTGACAGGACATCCACATACATCCAGGGGTCATGACTCGATTGGGGTGATCATCGACCGACTCACCAAGTCGGCCCACTTCCTATCGATCAGAGAGAAGGGTTCAACAGAGAGCTTGGGATGCCTCTATGTGTCGGAGATTGTGTGGCTACATGGATTACCCTCGACGATTATCTCTGATCAAGGTGCACGTTATACTTAACGACTATGGAAGGGGTTACAGGAGGCTTCTACGAAGCAGATTTGTTTGAGCACCGCCTTCCATCCTCATATGGATGGTTAGACTAAGTGGACCATAAAGACCCTCAAGGACATGATGCATGCTTGCATCATTGACTTCGGTCACATTCGGGAGGATCAGTTTCATTTGGTGTAGTTTTCATACAACAACAGTTATCGCCCCACCATTGGGATGCCACCTTTTGAGACATTATACAGATGTCCTTACAAATCACCTTTGTGCTGGACTGACCCAGGGTAGTCAGCACGCGTGAGACCAGAGATGGTTCGAGTTACCACAGAGAAGGTGAAGATCATCCAGGAGTGGATGAAGACTGCACAGAGCAGGCAGAATTCGTATTTCGACAGGAGATAGAGACCTCTAGAGTTGGAGGATGGTGACCACATCTTTCTACGGGTCTCACATTGATGAGGTTTTTGGGGATTTGTCCAAGGCGGCAAGTTATCTACGAGGTTCATTGGACCTTTCTAGGTCCTCAGTAGAGTTGGTGAGGTGTCATACCACTTAGATCTTCCACCTCAATTGCACTGGGTACATGACGTCTTCCACGTAACCCAGCTGAGGAGATACGTGCATGACCCTTCTCACATCATCATCCATGGCGAGCTGGACATCAATGATGGGGAGATTTTTACCGAGGTTCTAGTAGAGATTGAGGATCGATAGAAGCGGGTCCTTCGTGGATGGTCGATACCTCTGGTATGCATTCACTGGAAGCCCGAGAACCTCCATGAGAGCATATGGGAGCGGGAGGCTCAGATGCTTGCTCAGTACCCCCACTTGTTTACCTAGATTGAGTTGTGGCTTATGGGGATGTAAAGCCCTAAGGTGGGGAGAATTTAAATACATGGAAATTTATGTGTATTTTTTTAAATATATTGAAATTTTACGAGTCCATGAAAATTGACGGCACATGATTCTGAGGCCCAGAGTGCCCGGAATGAATTTCTAAACTTTTTTTAAGGTAAGTTTAGTAAATGTGTGAGTGGGTTTTTCTAACTTTTGAACCGGTGCACGAAATAGAAATATAAGGGCACCGTTGAACTCGCAGCACCGATATTCACTTAAGGAGACTATCACCTCGATGGTAGTTGGTCGAGGGTAAAGTTAATTTTTGCGTTTTTCATGGAAATAATAAAATAAAATAAACTTTATTTTATTTTATTTTGAGCTCCCATGTGGATATTTTTGGTAGGGGCCCCCCCGAACTAAACATCCCATGAGAGGTTTTGGTGGTGGTGACCACCTGAACTAACCTCCAATGGGAGGATATGGTGGTGGGGACTACCTGAGTTTAAAAACACTTGAACTCCATATTATGTGGGGAGAAACCTCTTGAGCTCCCCACTTAATGGTTCCACTACCCCCTTTCATTAATTTATGACAACCAACGTAATTAATAAGACCAATTTGAATTTATGCCAACAACTTAATATATATTTTAATCTATTGTTTTTGGGTACCTTTCACTTTGCTGGATTGGGAGAAAATCTCTCCAATGAATAATTCCAATGAAGAACGCTTCTACTTCAACAAATTCTTCTCCAAATCTGTTGAAGGATCGCTAATGAGGAACTTCTCCACCAATGGTTGAGGGAACGCTGAATTCACTGAAATCTACCTATCCCAAATGACATTTTCTCCTCCCTCGTGACCTCCATCAATAAAAACTCCATGGTAGGGGTTTATTTGTGTATGAATACTTCTCCCATGTTGTTCCCTTGAATTTTTTTTCGGGATGGGGAATAAATCGTTGCACGTGGTTTTAATGCCTGAAATTCTTCTTCAAGTTATTGTTGAGACATATGATACCACCCTAACATGGAGGGCACGGGCCAAATAAACATTGCCTGAACCCCCACAAATCTTGTGATGATTTGTGGTGCTGAACGCGACGAAGGCGACAACACAATGACACAGCCTCGTGGCCACCACCGCCTTGCGACCTCCACGCCCTCGTGGCACCCCCGTGGCTGAGCCGCTTTGCGGAACCCATGGACACCACGCCCCACAGATCTTCCACACACAGCCCCACTGCTCTGCCCATGGCTTTCGCCATTTGGGCAGAGACGCCACCGCCAACCGGGATGAGCCGCCAGCGCCGTCCGCCGAGCCGCCGCCTTCTGAGCCGCCCCGGCCGCGCCGCCCGCGGCCTTCCGAGCTGCTCTGGCCGAGCCACCCGCGACCCTCGACGCCGCTTTTACCGAGCTGCTCTGGCCAAATCTCCCATGGCCTAGAGCTGCTTTGGTCAAGCCACCCCATTACCTCGGCCCTCCTAGCTGAGATGCCTCGACCGAGTCGCCCTGCGGCCTCGCACAATCAACGACTGAACGCCCGTGGCCCCTCGCAGTCTGCCAGACCGCCCAACGGGCCGGGACGAACCCAACCGGTTAGGCTTCACTACAGGCTGGGCTAGTCCTAGTGGGTGGGGCGGGGTAACCAGAACCAGGTTGGGCAAGGCAGGGTCCGGCCGGGTTGGTCCGACCGGGTCGGACCTGACTCGGGCCCAGTACGACCCACTTACTTCTTTTGGCCATAACTTTAGCATCAGACATCCGTTTGATGAACCGTCTATGACATTGGAAGCCTTGGAGCGAGAAAGACCATTTGATTATACCCCATTAATGTTTTGGATTAATATAGGGAACATAGAGGTTAGTACGAGCATGAATCCTACTTTGCCCCTGGGACTAAAAGGCTAATAACTCACATACCAGGCGTCCAATTGACGCATCGTCTATTATGGTGAGACCCCAATGATACGAAGGAACATTGAGATAGTTCCTTGTGGGACTTTGTGGTAGTTTGAGTATTGACCAGGAGCTCGTGGAGTGGATCCTCCTGGAGACGAGTGAGAAAATTACGAGAACCCATTAGATGGGTGAGACTTGACGACTGTTGGAATTTTTGACTTGGAGTGACTTGACAGGCCCAGTGGGGAGAGCCTCTATGTGATGCTGAAAACCCATGGTGGGGAGTGCCTCTGTGTGACGTGGCAGACCCATGGTATAGTAAAGGAGGTGTACCTTAGTAGGCCATAGTGGGGAGTGCCTATGTATGCTGTAGCAGACCCATGATACTCAACAGGAAGAGTACCTCACCAAGTCATGAGGGGGAGAGACTCTGTGTGACGCAGTAGACCCATGGTGGGGGGGAACCTCTGTGTGACACAGCAGACCCACGGTACTCAACAGGCGGAGTACCTCAGTTATTGATGATTATTGGGAAGTGCCTCTGAGTGACATGGTGGGCCCACTAAACTCGAAAAAGTAGGAGTACCTCAGTGGTCCAAGATTAGTGGGAATCGCCTTTGTGTGACGCGACAGGCCCACTAAACTCGATAGAGGGGGGGGGTCTCTGGCAGATGAGCTGTTCGACGATGTGACTAGAGATTTTACTAGTTAATACCCCTAGAATAAATTCTGGTGTGAGCTGAGTTAGTATCTCTATGTTTTACTCATGATCGAGATGGATTACTTGATAACTTAAGTATATGTATAGGCATATACCTAAGTATGGTTATTTGTTGATTTCATACTTTTGGGTTTATACTTGGTGGTTTTTGTGAGACCTTTAGGGTCTCGGGGTCCCTACAGAGTATCGCTATACTCACCCATGCATGGGTTACGCCTGTACCTTGTTGTGTTGGATATAGACGACGGACAACACTGAATAAGGCTGAGAGTACCAGGACTGGATGGTGCCCGGAGGTGGACCATACAGCGTTTCAGTACGCAGAGGAGACAGGTGAACAAGGAGTGCTGAGGAGGTGATCTGTACCTACCCTTCGAGTAGGAACCTCATAGGATGATCCAACAGCTACATTTTCTCTTTCATGAGTTGTTTTGTATTTTACTTGTACATGTACCTTTACTGTTGGTCTTGTATTACTCCCCCTTTTTACTTTCAACACTCTTTTGGTTATAAAGTTTTCATTTTTTCTTATCTTCTGGTGTTCTTGGTTTTGTGAGTTTAATGGTTATAAAGGCAATGCATTCTCAATTTTAGGGGAAACGTCCTTCGGTGCTAGTCGTCAGCCCCTAGCCTATAGAAGGAGGGCTTGGGGTAGTCTCAGCATGGGCCCCGGGGGACGGGCCATGACAGGCTGAGTCTTGAGGGAGCCAGGACCAGGAAGTACATGGAGGAGATAGGCTGGCGTGGAGTTCTGTGGAGATGATCTGTACCTACCCTTCAGGTAGGATCCTCGGTGGACGAACCAGGAGTTGTTTTCTCTTTTCAGTTGTACTTTTACTTTTATGTTGGGATTGTATTCTGACCCTTTTACTTTCAGTACACTTTTTTACTATAGTAGTTTACTTTGTGGTGGCTTCTTGTTGTGTGTTTCCACAGGTTTAAAGGCAATGCCTTCCCATTATTGGGATATGCCTTTTCGATGCTAGTCAATAACCCTTGGCCTATAGAAGGAAGGCTTGGGATAGTCATAGGATGGGCCTCGGGGGATGGGTCCTAACAAACTAAGTGGTGAATAATGAATATGTCTCACAAAAATAAAATTGAGACTTGGAATCACCTTACGACATTAGTACCTTTTGAATAATGTGATCTGTGAAATGATAACATAAATCAAAACATTTAATATCATAAAATAAATGAAACTCAATATATAATAGGTAAAATTTAGTTATATACACCACACAACATTAATAAATGGTGAATATAGCATATATCTCACATAAATAAAATTGAGATGATAAAACTCTTACCTTAAGTCTTGAATTTCTTTGTACATGTTCAAAAACTCATTAATAATAAATATAAGCAGATTATAAATGTAAAACATAACCATAATATTGTATATAATACCATATATGATTTCATTTTGACTTTATATTAACCTTTTATTAACAATATCATGCTAATGTTATGTTTCGGGTAATACCTACTTTGTTTTTCATATATGTACTGACTATGTTATTATTGATACCCTTACATATATTATGATTTTATTATTTGTAGAACATAAAAAATGATATAAATATCATATATATTCATTATATATTTATTCATAGTAATATAAAAAATATATAAATATAAAATTAGATACACCATTATTGGAGACGGAAGGTCGTACGTACGCACGAACGTTGTTTCCATTTTGTTGTCGTATTAAAATAAGGAAAGTAAATGAATTATATGTATATATATATATATAAGCATTATAGTAGAATTATAATTATATATATAACATATTTTTATTAAAATCAACCTTAATACATTCCATGTTAAACATGAACGAATCACATCACTTTGAGAATGTAGTAGTCCACACATCCACAAACGAAGTAATAATATTCCCCCTAAATTAAAATCATGAAGTTATGTGTTATATAATAATTATATAACCATAAATAAATGATAAATATCATATATATAATTTAAAATTAGTAATTCAATAATTATTATAACCTTGATAGGTGGTAATTAAGGAACGAAAGACAGCGATTTAAAAGGAAGTAGTCCGTTGTATACATGAATTAAAATTTTCTATCCCATTTGATGAAAGTGTGTAATGGTTTAGGTAATAAAATTTAAATAAAAAAATCTAAATATATTTATTATACTAAATATATTATATAGTCATGGAATAATAATAATTTAATGGGTGGAGAAATAAATAAAACAAAAGTGTTCTTTGAAGAACGTTTCTTTTTTTTGTGCGTAACTCCTATTGGTTTGCACTAATGGACTCCATAGGATTGATTTATTAAAAAATTGAGGATTTTAGTGATGAGATGAGTGAATTTGGAAGATTATTTGTGAATGTTTTGGAAGATATAAATGTCTAGAGAGGTGTGATTAATTGAGTTCCCTTTTATAGTGGAGGGGATACATTCCAGTAAATATAAAGATAAAACACTACTGAGAGATCTCCCTTAAATAATGTGACTTAAATAATGGAAATTATTTGATAAAATTAATTTTATTGACTAAATATATCTTTAATTTTTTTTTAAATTTTTTATAGGTCATTTGGCCCCATAAGTTAATGTTTAACTAGTGAGTAAACTTGTTTTTACCTTAATTTTTGTATTTAATTTTAATTTCTTCCACCAATAATTTTTGTAAAAAACTATGTTGATCTTATAAAAAAATATAAATTATTCTGATTCCATATATGGAATACATTTTCCAAAATTTTAGACATTGAATTGGTACCAATTATTTTAAAATTAATCCCGTATGCAGGAGAAGACAACGTGTTATTCATGTGAAAGTGTTAAAAGGTTTGAAATATTTTTATATCCAATTTAAATGAGAAATTTATTTTAATGACCTAAATTGGATTAATATAATTATATGTGATATAAATATAATTTTTTAAAAAATATAAATATAATTTTACTATATAAATAAATTAGAATAAAATTCAATTTTCTGTTATAATTCAGTATTTTTCAATATTCCTCAAAAATGAAACTTCTCAGAAAAACAACAAAAATTCACCCAAATAAAAAATTTATATTATGATTTTTAAAATTATTTTTATTTTTTAAAATAAAAAATATAAAGGTTTCCAAAATCATTTTTAAAATAAGTCATCCATTAAATGGTTGTAAAAATTTCTTTTAGAATAATACTTCTTTTTATGCCTACAATGGGATTTGTTTTTATTTTATGTCTATCAAACTTATTGGATTAACATAAAAATTTTCATTGAATTTATAATATATAAATTGTATAAATTTCATTCATGAAAAGTCTTCTTCCTAATTTATTTTGATAAAACATGTTTTTATATAGAAAAATATTTTTCTTCGCAATGAAATTTCATTATTTTAAAATAGTTCTTACTTTAATTTATAGATAATTGATAATCAAAGGATTAATTATATATATATATATGTAAACCATATTTTCGTAATTTATATAATTTTATTCATAACATCCATTCCAATGATTAGATGATAATTATAAAAATATTTTAATACTAATACTAAGAGTATATTGTAGTATGGTAAAACTCAGTCTTGTATGTAACACAACATATAAAAGGAACTCAAAATTTCGTGTAACACAATCCAAACATAGTGTTTTATGTACCTCAAGGTAATCTAAGTGTTTTGTACAGTGCATGATTAATTTGGAGTTTCATACAAAAAATCTTAAAATGGTGCGTTCATATAATAGAAGAAGTATTTAGTGTTTTAGAAATGAAAAATATAAAAATGATTAAGTTAAATAAAAAAATTATAAAATGTGTGTGTTTTACAAGTAAATCATGGAAAAGTAACATGTTATATAATAATATAATTGAAACATGATCAACCTATGGAAAATGAATAGGTTCTAGAAAAATATATTAGAAATATAATTAACCAATGGAAAATAAAATAGTTCCATAATAATCTATTTGAAAAATGATTAACCTATGGAAAATAAATGGGTTATAGAAAAATATATTTGTAAATTATTAATTTTTAGAAAAGAAGTGGGATTCATAAAAATCTATTTGAAATAATATTAACTTGTGAAAATGAAATGGGCTCTGTTACAATCTCATTGAAACAGTTATAATTCATATAGAGAGTGAATGAGGATGGTATTATTAGAAAATATCCATATTGGATCATAATTAATAATAAGGGTTTTTACATTGATTAATAAAAATACTATTAAATTATAATTAAAAATATTTTTTCAGGATAATAACCATTTCATTTCGAAAACCACTTATGAAAAACAATTCACCAATATTGTAAAAATTATTATATTTGAAACAAATATGGAAAAATATAAAGAAAATATAAATGAAAACAAAGTAAATAATGGTGGCCAAATTATTACATGTCATTAATGTTAAAAATAAAAATTATTTACAATTTTTTTTTAAAACAACGCAGTCAGAAGTGACCCATTTTCAAAATGGTAAGAAATTTTATTTTTAAAAAGTTTTATAAAAAGGTAATAGATCATGAAAGATGAATTTAGGTAATCATTTATTTTCATAAAATAATATATTTGACATAATTTTAGAAAACATAGACATGGAAGAGAATGATACCTGGTCTAAAAGAAAATACAATATCAATATCACTTTCAAATGAGTTTCATGATGTTTCTTCAATCAATAATGGAGGAAATGGAAATAAAACATTTTTACCACATTCATATTCAATGGAACAAAATGACTTTTGGTTAAAGAAAATAATATATAATGATTTCTTCCAAAGGAAACACGTACATAAATAATCTTTTAAAAAATAAATTAGAACTTAAATCATTTTCTACTTTTATAATTAATCAATTATAGTCCTCATAGAATAATTATATCAAATGATACTTAAATATCCTGGAAATAAAGATTTTTTTTATATAAAATGTCCTAGTTAAGTATCTCCACCATATAAACAAATAAGTCTCGTATCATAAATGCATGTATCAAGAAAGAGAATTTGAGACGAATGACCCTTATAAAAATTATATCACTGAATTTAAGAATCAATCCAAGAATAAATTATATGTATAAAACATAAACCCAAATGGAATGAGTTGAAATAAAATATAGGAAAATAGTAGTTCATCACACACATTGTCAAAAAAATATAAAATATAATAATGATGTAATATAACCCGATGAGAACAATTCAGTTTTGAAAATATTTAGCACTTGGTAACATTATATTTAAATCACCATATATAAAATAATTTAAATTAAAAGTTAAAATACCATGATTTATGAATTATTAATTATATTAAATTAAGAGGGTCATTATATACTCCACGTAATATTAATATAGAAGATTTATCAATGAAATTAAAAGTGATATGAGAAAAACTGTAACCTGGAGTCCAGGATTTCCCAAATGTCCATTAAGACGTTTATAATAAGATTATATAAATTTTTTTATTTCCTAAGTGTATTTACATGTATAATAAATTATACGTAAATCATTAATATTATTTCAATATAAAGATATATTTGGATACATAATCTGTTAAGTCTGAATTAACTGTTTTGATGACATTCTGTTCATTGTTTCAAAATGAATTTGGGGTGTTGCCAGTGGTAAAAAGGTTATAATTTCACCAACATAAAAATAATAATAATGAAATAATAATAATATTTATTCATAAGAAATAACTTTAAAACAAATAAATAAAAATGATTTTAAAAATTGTACTACATTGCAATCATGGAGACGGTAGGCTATATGTACGCATGAGTAACAATTCAATTTTCCAATGATCATTATTTAATAAAGGTTTTTAATATATTATACTTAAATAATTATAAATATCTCATAAATAAAATATTTTTCTTTAAAGATATTTATATATATCATGTAGAGACCCAAAGCTTGACGTACACGGACATTACATTACTTTTTGCGGAATACTTAATAAATAACAAAAACAGACACACAAGGACTGTAATAGTTTAGTGTCATTGGAAACTCGGAATATAATCTTCTAATCTTGGTGAAATATCTTCAACATCTCCCATAAAGATCTTCCCCTTTTGTTTTCTTACCTAAAACCTTTCTTTAAATCTTGGGGAAAAGAAAACATAAAAAGGGAGAGCTCAAATGCTCAGTAAGGGTAAACATAGATAACATAAAACAATCCATAAACATTTGAATGCAAAAAATTGAACATAAAATCTAAACATCAAAATCTTGACCAAAGACATAAATCTTGGAAGTACGCAAAGAATGTATCATAAAGGAACATAAATCATGATAAAATATCATGGTAATAAAACATTTAATTGTGGAAAACCATTAAGAACATGATATTATTTCCATAGTAGCCAAGGCATTGCTTACAAGACCATCTTTGTGGACAAAGTCCCTTTCTGAATCGAGTTCACTCCTCATTCCAGTCCTGTATCACTGAACCAGATTAACATACCATTCAAGCCATGCTTATCTCAGGAGAGATAAATATTTACCCAATGCATTGGAGGGAGATATAGGTCCCACACATCTCATAATTAAATCATTATTATGTGTGCAACAACATAAACATAAATCATTCATCATAACCCAAAGAATAAAATGGATTTCCTAAACATCATCCCATCATAACATAATCCATATAAAACAAATGTATATCATTTCATCATTAGAAAAGTGAAACCATGTAAATCATAGAGACATTATACTTGAAACATAATCATACCAAATAATTTAATCTTATATTAAAATAGTTTTGACAAAACACTTGAAATGAATTCTTGAGGAGAATATCCTTTCTTCTTCAAAATCATTTTTTAAAAAAAATGGGTAAAAAGGACTTTAAACATATATGAAACCATTTTTATAATATAGGGGAATGGATGATAAATATGACCTCAGTAAATACTTACAAATAAACAATCTTGGATAAAAATGAGATTGGAAAAGTTATCCCTTACCTCAGGTCTGATATGCTTTGTACGTATCTGAACCTCCTCTTCCTCAACGCACCTCTTTTAAACTTCTTCTTAGGGCACTAGAGTTTGTATTTTGAGAAGAAAAAAACCTCTATGATATAACTAGAGAGTTTGAGAATAGGAATTGTTAGGGGTTGGCTGAGCTTCAAGGCTCAAAAGGGTGTTAAGATAAGAGGGAAGGAGTGCATATTTTATAAGGGAGGAGGGGGCACCTTTGGAAAACTTAAAATATTATTTTATAATAAAGTCATATTCGGTTTATAATAGCTCCAAATTGATTTATTTCAAATCTAAAGCTGGTACGGGTATAAATCCTCTCAACCAATAGGTTTTAGACAAGTCTAGGTTACTATTTTAAACTTATCATTTAGATTTAACTCTAAGTTAAATAATTTAACTTTTACCATGTCTTTTTGTTTTCTTACACTATATGGTTAATAAACATACTATAATAACCCAAACGAACCCCAAGTGGTTCATTATTAATATATATAACTTTATATATGTCATTTTTCACAACCTTATATTTTTTAGGAATATAATAACAATTAATAAAATAATATTTGTTTTAAAAACTATTTTATGTCAATTTTGACACTATTTTGTAATTGATTTTTTGTGAAAGTCATAACAGCATGATTAGTTCGAATAAAGTTAATTAAATCAATACTAACATGTCATATTAACCTATAAAATTATTTTAATTCATAAAAAGTATCAAATTAGATTTATTTGGGTATTTATAACATCAATTATGTTAATATTTCATTAATAATGTAATTACTGCTTCATCATTGTGTCATAAATAAATTAAATTATTTAATGTCCTAAAATTATAAATAAAATACCATTATGTATGAAATCATTTTATATTTATAATTAATATTTATAGTTTAATTAATCTTATGTATAACCCTATATTAAATTTTTTTTAGTTATTAAACATTGATTTTAACTATTTTAACTCTTCTGTAAATAAAATAATAATAAGTGTCGTAATCAAATCCAAGTGGACCTAAATGGTAATATTTTATTCATAAGGTTGTGTTTGGTCAAATTACACTTATCCAATAGAATTAGGACATGTGTTAGGGTAATAATAATATCATTTTTACCTTTAATTACCCTATTTACTTTTAACCGTGGTAAATAAAAGTAAAAAGTTACTATTCACCAAAAATTATTCTTATCTTGTTGAACCACATTTTACTCCTTGATATTAACAGTGTCTCTCAGATTTTTGAAATTCCACTCATAGAAGTGGTAAAATTATGTTTTATGTACATTTTCAAATTCTCCTAGGAGGTGGGTAAAAGGCAGTGAAAAGTTCAATAAAATTTTTATATATCTAAAATTATTATAAAATGACTGAAATGAATTATATTGAACTTATATAGGTATTATGTATCAATTTTGACATAAAATAAATTTTAATAAAATAAATAATTATTTAAATAAAAAGCCGGTTTTTTAATAGTAACCTAGTGTTTTCAGTATTGATCAAAAATTGAAATTTTTCTGAAAAATACAAAAAATTCACCCTAGGATAATTTCGATATTCCGAATCCAAAAATGAAGTCCATTTTGGAAAAAAAATTATAAAATCTCAAAAGGTGGGTATTACTATTCATAACGGCTAGTTTATATAACATATCATTGTTTAGTGAAACTCGGTATTGCGTACAACACAGGCTATCGTGGAAGGTCGCAATTGCGTGTAATGAAAGCCAAGTCAGGGATGCATGTAGTGAAAGCTCCATTTGGTGTTGCTTATAACATAATCAAAACTAATTTCATTTATACATTAAACAAAATCTATACTTAATGTTGCGTAGAATAATTTCTACAAAACAATCTTGAAGTTGTGTGTAACACGAGCCAAGAATAGTGTTGTGTATACTACAAGCTAATACAGTGTTGTGTATAGTACAAGCTAATCATGGTGTAGTGTATAATATAAGACATGAAAGAAATTAAAAATAATATATCTTATAAAATCACGGGGTGTTACATTCTACCCCCCTTAAAATGAATTTTTCCCTCGAAAGTCGTTGGGGTTATAAATGGTTTACTACTTGTAAGTTTCATTCCTAGAAACCCAAATCATAAAAAGGAATACTTAAACTTTATTTTAAAAAGTGAAGTTAGAATCATAACAGTCACCCAAAGTAACTTAGCACTGGGGTTCCACATAGAACAACATAGGTGAAAATATGGACATGGAAGAGAAATTTAACCATCAACTTCTGATGAAGAGTGGTAGAGGACCTGGCTATGAAAAATCCAACAATCATAAATCCATTAATTTGTGATGATATAAGGTACCATATAATTCATCAGATATAAGGGCACAATGACAACATTTTTGGTTTTCATGATCATTTCCCTAAAGTTGATGAAATTGGAATTAGGAGAAATACTTTTTGATTTTGGTACAATCTCACCGTTGGTCATTCCTTGGAAAATTTCCACTTCATCTTTTAAACAGATGAAGTTGAATTTTTCATTTGTGAAGTTTTAGCAGATCATGTGATAGAATGATGGGTCATTCCATCTGTTTTAAACAAAAGGTTAGAAAAAGTTATCAAAAATACATAAGTCCATCTATAGTGAGATTAATCACATATGGTTCTTAAAATTTACTTATACTTCATATATCATACTACTTAATATAATAAAACTATTTTCTACTAACTAGGGACTTCCTGTAGGCCAGTGGTAGGCGATAAAGGCATGTCACACTTCGGTTGTGGGTTCGATTAAAAAAGCCTTTTCTGATGCGATGGGTTGTCGCCCGTCCTGCAGGTTGTCCATTTTCTAAAACTACATTATTATAACATTCCATAAATAATATAGAAAAAAGTTCTAGCCTTAAAAAATACTCACTTATTTCCAACAAAATCCATTCCAATCTTTAGGCTTATCCAAAATACGTTTGTCCATGCTCATAGTATAAAGAAAACAATTAATAGAAATGTCATTTGTCGAGCATGTGAATACCATCATTTATCCCCCATATATCATACTATATATCCTGTTGGTCAAATTAAAAACATGTGAATACCGTAATCATGTATTCTCTTGAAAAATGAATACCAATTGACCCTTAGTGAAAACATGAATGCTGTCAAAATTTAACACTTTCCACATACCAAAATCCCAAAATTTCTATATGCTCAAACCATGATATAACTTTGTCCTTATATCAGTCACGAGCTCATTTCATTTTTTCTTTATCGCTTCATTATGCGCATATCATCTACTTTCCAAAAATATTTCAATCACTTTTCATGGTTATCGGTACCATATAATTATTGAAAACCAATACATAGATATTCCAAAATCCCATGATGCCATAAATGAGATTCCATGATACTATTTTGAAATCCCATTACATAAACACTTAATCATTAGACAACATCATTGTCATACTCAACATCATAAATAGTGAACACATGTGACTTCCCTTTATCCTTTTCCTTAAGAGGTTGCTCACGTTGATCATCATTAACCCTTGGATTAGGGCATTGATTAGCATAATGCCCCATTTCATTGCACTTGAAGCAGTGAAGTATTTGTGGTGCGTTCTCTATAGTATTTTCTTTATTCACATCATTAGCAAACCTTTTTCCATTACTACGACACTCAGCTGCTCAATGACCTTCTTTTACACACTTAAAACATTTTCTAGTCCCTTTACGACAGTCTTCACCATGCTTCTTTCCACACTTTGAGCATAAAGAAATATTCATATTCTTTTCACCATTATTATGAGATTTCTCCTTGAACTCCATCTTTAGTTTCTTGTCCAATACCTGAGATGGATATGTAACAAAAACTTCTATTTCTACCTTGATATCACAACGTAAAATTTCTTCATAGCTATGGAAGTCTCTTATAGCTAATGCCCTTCCATGACTTGGTTTTAATCCACTGAAGAATCGATCAAATTTACGTTCATGTTGGATGATAAAGCTAGATCCATACCTTGCAAGCCTTGTAAAATTCTCTTTGTATATACCAACAGATTCATCATCCTTTTTCTTAAGCCCATGGAAATCCTTTTCCATATTTTTTTTGAAGAATTCAAGGGAAGTACTTAGTGAAAAATAAGTTCTTGAACTCAGCCCATTCCATGGATTCAATTTCATCTCAGGGACTCGTATTCTTAATTAGAGTCCACCATTGATCTACTTCACCTTCTAAACGGTAAATAGCCAAAATTATTTTTTCATGTTCCGAACATCGAAGTATGGAAAATATCATATCAGTGGTACTGATCCATTGTTCCAAAACAAGTGGATTAGAAGACCAACTGAAAGAAGGTGGATGTTGCCTCATGAAGGACTCAAAAGAATATTGTTCGCTTCTCTGTTCATTTGGAAGTCTAGAATGATTCATAGCTTCTGTAAGTATAGCAATAAGATTTTTCACTCCATCTCCCATAACATTGGTTTGTTTAAGAGTAGAATAATTGCATTTTCCATTACATTGATCAACACGGTTCCTTCGGGTTGCAGCCATCATCTAAAACCCAAAAAGAATAGTGTGAGAGGAAAAAATCATGCTAGGGAAATCAACAAAATAAAGGGGGAGTACCTTTAATATCTAACATCTTAGGGTTAATTCTAATATTATTACTATAATTCTAGGACTATAACCTATACTTATACTTATCCTTAGGGACATTCCAAGACATACCTTATAAATTTCTCTAGGTATTTCACTAAAGTTTTCGCATCCTAGTTTCCACAGGTTAACTAATCCTTTACTCTGATACCAAATATAGAGACCCAAACCTTGACGTACACAGAAATTACATTAATTTTTGCATAATACTTAATACAAAGAAAAAATAGACACACAAGGACCATAATAGTTTAGTGTCTTTGGAAACTCAAAATATAATCTTCTAATCGTGGTGAAAGATCTTCAACATCTCCCGTAAAGATCTACACCTTTTATTTTCTTAACTAAAAAATTTCTTTAAATCCAGGGGAAAATAAAATATAAAAAGGGTGAGATCAAATGCTCAGTAAGGGTAAACATAGAGAACATAAAACAATCTATAAACATTTGAATAAAAAAAACTTGAACATAAAATCTAAACATCAAATTCTTGATCAAAGACATAAATCTTGGAAGTACGTAAGGCATATATCATAAAAGAACATCAATCATGATAAAATAGCATGGGAATAAAACATTTAATTGTGGAAAACCATTAATCACATGATATGATTTCCATAGTATCCATGGATTTGCTGCCAAGACCTTCTTAGTGGACAAAGTCTCTTTCTGAATCGAGTTCACTCCTCGTTCCAATCATGTATCACTGAACCTGATTCACTCACCGTTCCAGCAATGTCTATCTCATGAGATAAAAATATTTACCCAATGCATTGGAGGGAGATATAGGTCCCACCCATCTCATAGTGAAATCATTATTACATGTGCCACAACATAAACACCAATAATTCATCATAACCCAAAGAATAAAATGGGTTTCTTAAACATCATCCCATCATAACAAAATCCATATAAAAAATGGATATCATTTCATCATAAGAAAAGTGAAACCATGTAAATCATAGATACATTATATTTGAAACATAATCATACAAAATAATGTCATCTTTTATTGACAATAGTTTTGACAAAACACTTGAAATGAATTCTTGAGGAAAATATCCTTTCTTCTTCAAAATCATTTTCTTTTCACAAAATTATATGAAATTTTAAAAGAAAAATATTTTGTTGAAAATAATCATGAAATCTTGTAGAGTATGCTTTATGAAAATAAGTCATTATGAAACTGTAATAATCTGTTCATGCCGTATAAGTTAAAAAAACATTCTTCTCGTAATTTTGTCGTAAAATTCAAAAAGATCCTCATATGGTAAATAAAAGAAGGATTCCTTATATACCTTAGAGTAAAAGTCAAAAATGGGTAAAAAGGAATTTAAACATACATGAAATAATTTTTATAAAACAAATACATGGATGATAAATATAACCCTAGTAAATAATTACAAATAAACAATCTCGGATAAAAACGAGATTGGAAAAGTTATCCCTTACCTTAGGTCTGATATGCTTCGTACGTATATGAAGCTCTTCTTCCTTGACACACCTCCTTTAAACTTCTTCATAGGGCACTAGAGTTGGTCTTTTGAGAAGACCAGAACCTATATGATATAACTAGAGAGGTTTAGAAGAGTAATTTTCAGGGGATGGCCATGATTCAAGGCTCAAAAGGGTGAGAAGAGAAGATGGAAGGGGTTCCCTTTTTATAAGGGAGGAGTGGGGCACCATTGGAAAAACATTAAATATTATTTTATAATAAAGTCATATTCGGTATATAATAGCTCCAAATTGATTTATTTCGAAGCTACAGTCGGGATGGGTCGAAATACTCTCAAACAATAGGTTTTAGACAAGTTTAGGTTACTATTTTAACCTTATCATTTAGATTTAACTCTAAGTTAAATAATTTAACTTTTACCGTGTCTTTTTGTTTTCTTAAACTATATGGTTAATAAACATACTATAAAAAGCCAAACGAACCCCAAGTGGTTAATTATTAATATATATAACCTTATCTAAGTCATTTGGCCGAACCTTATTTTTTTAGGAATATAATAACAATTAATAATATAATATTTGTTTTAGAAAATATTTTATGTCAATTTTGAAACTATTTGGTAATTTATTTTTGTAAAAATCATAACAGCATGATTAGTTCGAAAAGAGTTAATTAAATTAATACTAACATTTCATATTAACCTAGAAAATTATTTTAATTCATAAAAAGTATCAAATTACATTTATTTGGGTATTTATAACATCAATTATGTTAATATTTCATTAATAATGTAATTACTGCATCATATAAAATAAATTATTTAATTTCTAAAAATTATAAATAAAATACCATTATGTGAGAGATCTTTTTAGATTTCTATGAATATTTATAGTTGAATTTATCTTACGTATAGCCCTATATTAAAAAATATTTAGTTATTAAACTTTGATTTTGACTATTTTAACTCTTCTTTAAATAAAAAAATAATAAGTGTCCTAATCAAATCCATGTGGACCTAAAGGGTAATATTTTATTCATAAGGTTGATTTTGGTTGAATTACACTTATCCAATAGAATTAGGACATGTGTTAGGGTAATAATAATAATATCATTTTACCCTTAATTACCCTATTAAATTTTAACCGTGGTAAATAAAAGTAAAAAGTTACAATTCACTGAAAATTATTTTTATCTTATTAAAACACATTTTACTCCTTGATATTAACAGTGTCTCTCAGATTTTTGAAATTCCACTCACATAAGTGGTAAAATTAAGTTTTATGTAAATTTTCAAATTCTCCTAGGAGGTGGGTAAAAGACGGTGAAAAGTTCAATAAAATTTTTATATATCTAAAATTATTATCAAATGACCCAAATGAATTACATTGAAATTATATAGGTATTACGTATCAATTATGACCTAAAATATTTTTAAATAAAATATTTAATTATTTAAATAAAAAGCTAGTTTTTAAATAGTAACCCAGTGTTTTCACTATTCATAAAAAATTGAATGTTTTCAAAAAAATACCAAAACATCACTCTTGGATAATTTCGATATTCTGAATCCATAAATTAAGTCCATTTTGAAAAATAAAATTGATAAAATTTCAAAAAGTGGGTATTACTATTCATAACGGCTAGTTAATATAACATATCGTTGTTTAGAGAAACTCGATATTGCATACAACACACGCTATCGTGGAAGGTCGCGATTGCGTGTAATGAAAGCCAATTTAGGGATTCGTGTAGTATAAGCTCTGCTTGGTGTTGTGTATAAATTAGGATGTTTTCATGAAAACATCCTAATTTATAATACTATCTAAACCTAGCTTTGATACCAACAATAACATACCAAAACCCTCACTCTGATATCTGTTGATAAAAAATTTATTTACATGTCTATATATGATACCAATGATGGTGAACTATTTTTTCCATCCAAACCTGAAAACATAAAAATAAAACAATGGATAACGTTTATCCCTAAGTACTTTTTAGGTTTATATTTTTAGAGAATTAACATAATTTATTACAAAATAATTACCCATATCTTTAAATAAGCATATCTCCCACCTTATCCATGTATTATTAGTTGACATTATGTCATCATAATCATACATATAAACTCCCTTGTAGACATAATTCATTAAACCTAACTCCTTGTAACCTGAGAAAAATGAAACATAAAACCGGTGAGTTCAAATTCTATGTAATGGTAAATGAAAGCATTAACAATTGAATTTCATAATTTATCATAAAAGAGTATAAGGATAATACGACATAATAAAATTGAATGAGTATAACATAGGAATATTCATACCCATCATTACCTAGATCATAAAACATTAAAACGTGGACTAAGGATTCAAAAAATGAAAGAGTTATTATAATCGATAATAATGAGCCATGTGATATCAATATTTATCATAAGAAACATTATAAACTCAGATAAAGCATTGATAAAACTTATTTTTATCTTGGAAATATTATCATAATGCCCTATTTTATTCTCTATTAATACAAGGAACATTACCCAATGCATTTAATCTCTATATGGGTGCACCAAATGTTTAATCTATAACATGATCACCCAATTATTTCTTGGAAAAAACCATTATATAAGTTATATCGAGCTCACCTAATTTTATCTGGGCTCACCCATGATCATTAATAATATGAATATACTATTCATGAATAAAACATTTAAATCTTAAAATTTTTAATATAATAATGATCATTATTCTATCATTTTTCGATGCACCAGTGGAAAGGAAATGGGTTCCATAACAATCTATTTGAAACATGGCTAACTCGTGAAAAATAAATGGTTCATATTACAATAACTTAGAAACATTATTAACCCATGAAAAATAAATGATTTTTGTAACAATATCTTTGAAACATGATTAATATTTGGCAATGAAATGGGTTCTATTACAATCTATTTGAAATATGATTAACCCATGGAAAAGAAACGGGTTCCATATAAATCTATTTAAAATAGGATTAAATCAAGTAAATGAAATAAATTTTATAACAATATCTTTTAAACATGATTATTCTATGATGAAAACAATTTCCATAAAAATAACATTGAAACATGATTAACCTATTGAAAAAAACTAGCTATATATAAACAAATTTGAAATAATATTAATCCATGGTGGGAAATAATTATGGCGGTGAAATTAAAAAATATCCTCATTGGATAATAATTAACAACAAGGGTTGTGGACATTGATTAATTGAAATAGATCTAAAAGATAATTAAAATCACTTTTGAGAAAAATAAAATTTTCATTTTGAAAATAACATTTAAAAAAATAAAAAAAATTATGAATGTAATTTAATTTGGAAAAAAATGGAAACATATAATGGAAAATTTAATGAACGTAATGTACATGATAGTGGGAAAATCATTCCTTGTCATTAATGTTAAAAATAAACATTCTTTTTAAAACATTTTGAAAAAGGGAGTCAAAAGTGACCCTTTTGGAAAACATTCAGAAATTTCATTTTAAACAAAATTAAAAATAAATTAAAATACCATGAATTTTTCCTAAGAATTTTTTTCCTTAAATACTATATTTGAAATTGTTTTTGAAAAAATTGATATAGAAAAAAAGACAACCGAACTAAAAGAAAATGCATGATCAATATAACATAAAAATGACTTTATTGATGTTTATTCAATAAGTATGGTATGAAATTGAAATAAAACATATTAACTAAATTCATTACCACTGGAAAATAAAGATCAATGGTTTATGAAAATAATATCATATGATTTCCTCCAAAGGAAACTTGAACATAAAAAATCCTGAAATAAAGGAGATTATAACATATATCTATTTCCACTTTGGTTACTCATCAAGAGTAACTACCACGAATGAATAACATAATATGTAACCATAAATATAATTTGAATATGTTTTATTATTATATAACATTTCAAAAGGAATTAAAATCTCCATATATAACAAATTAGTTTCATATCATAAATGTATGTCTCAAAGAAAGAAAATTTGAGGTGAAAAACACCTACAAATATAAAACCATTGAATTTTAGAATAAATCAATGAGTCAATTATGTGTATAAAATGTAAAAACGTATAAATTGAGTGTAATTAAAAAATAATATAACCCAAATTATTTACACACATAATCATAAAATATAAATTACAATAAATAGGTAATATATCCCAATGAAAAAAAATGAGTAATGAAATTCTTACCACTTGGTATCTTTCAATTAAGATGCCCTTTGGTTGCAATAATTTAAATTGAAAACATAGAATAACATGATTTATTATAGAAGCATGAAATTATATATAAAATGATATTTATATATACCTAAAAATATAAATAAGTGTTGAATAAAGAATATTTCTCAAAAATATAAAATATGAGATGTGAAAAACCCATACATTTAGTCCATACATTCTCTAAATGTGCATTAACACTTGTATAATAATTATATATAAACTATTTGATTTAATAAAAAATTCAAGGTTTCAAAAATAATTATTAAATAATTTATTTTATTTCATTATAAATTCATATTTTAATTCTTAACTAATTAAGTTCAGGTCGGGTGATTTGAGGACGTTAAGTTCATTGTTTCGAAATAGCTTCGGTGTGTTGATCATGGCCAAAGTGGTTATTATTTAATCATATCCATAATAATAATAATCATGATAAAAATTATCTTATTTCCATATGAATTATACTTTTAAAACCAATCATGACAAATTCTTATGAAAAATAAACTATGTTACAATCATGGAGAGAGTAGGTCATACGAATGCATGCGTAACATTTCCATTTTTAGTAATCATTATAGAAAGAAGTTTTTTTGTCATTTTAACATTCCATAATTATAATAATATGATAAATAATATATTATTTATTTAAATATACTTATATATATATATATATATCATTTGTTTGAAGTAGTTATAAAAAAAGAATCGCGTCACATCGTGGAGGCGGTAGTCCACACATAAATGAATGACATTATCATTTTTCAGTATAAGAAATAAAATGATATATTATATATTTATAATGATAAATATTTTATTATTATAATTAATATATCATTTATATGACATATATTCATTAAATTAACCCTTATTACCTTATATGTAATGTGTTAGTGAAAAATAAATCACAACACTTCATGAGGATGTAATCTCTAGTACACATGAGGGACATTATTGTATCCCCAATAGAATGGAAAGTAAGATGGTATATGTGATATAATAATATAATAAGTATAAATATTTTATAAATAACATATATAAACTTTAAATCCCTCATTACAATAAGCTGTTATAGGTGATGATGGAAAAACATGACATCAATTCATGAGGAGGTAGACCGATGTTGACATGAATGATGAATTTGTTTCCTATTTGATGGTAGAGTATATGTATTTAGGTTATAAAATTAATATAATATCAAATATTTATATAGGATAATTTTTTTTATAATATGATAATATTTAAATATTTCTTTTAAGGGGTTGGATGTATAAATTAAACAAAAATTCACAGTTTGGAATTTTCCATCATATATGAAATCCTTTATAGGATTATACAGAAAGTATTCCTAAAACTAATTTATGAAAAAACCATGGATTTTAGGATGAGTCTATAAAACTTTTTAATCTATTTGGGTAGTCCTGTATGAACTAAAAGGGTTTGATATTGTGAATAATAGCGGATATGGGGTGGCCATATATAGGTGAGGTGAGTGGCACCATTATAAATTTTGAAAACAAAAAGGTGTACCCACATTTTTAACATTAAAAAAGAATATAAAATTGACCATTATAGATCCTTATACATGATAATGTCTAAATATATTAGGAATATTTATTTTACACAACTTGTTTGTTCATCTGAACCCTTATACTTTTTTATCTAACTCACTGGTAAACTCACTATCATCTTAATCGTGGTAATTAATTTTTACTATTTTAAATAATGATTATGGTAAAAAATTACATGGAAAATATTAAATAATATAATTTTCTATGACATAAAATATTTATTAAATTTTAAAAAATTAAATTTCCAAAAGTGGAAAATTTGAATTAAAAATTAATCCCACAAATGTGGTGGTAATGCTGGTTTTCATAAAGTGTACTATAAAAGTAAAAGAGGATTTTATATTAACATTATGACTTATAATACATTTTTTTAATATTAATTAATATTTATTAACATATAATATATCAATTTAATTTAAGTAATTCCCCTTTAGCTATTTTTTTAATTAATTATGAAGGAGAAAAATTAATCAATTTAAAATAGTTTTTAGAAAAATCATGTTTTTAACCAGAAGGAGAATATTATAAAAAAATACAACATAAAGTTGATTCAAAATAATTTTATTTCCACTAAATATTAATAAGTAAAACATATGTAACATTAAATCATATTAGAAACATAATTGTACTTTTAAATGTATTAATTTAATGAATATAAATGACATTTCTTGAAAAATATGCATCTTCGCAATTAAGATAATAATAAATATTTTTTGAAAAATCCCAAAATTTAAATAAAATAAATTTTGAAATTTTAGTCATAAAAAAAAATTTTCTTTTATCAATTAAATTTTCTAAAAGTTCCAAAAAAATTATAATATTATTTTCACAAAAAGAATGAAAAATTATTTCTCAAAAAAAATATTTTTGAAGAATAAAATTACTTTGATATAAAATAAATGATTATTTAATAAAAAATTATCAAGATTTTATATTTATTAGGAAATATATGTTTTATAATTTATTTAATACGATTCATACCTACCTATTTAATAGATAGGTTATAAAGATTATATATTTTTTAGGTCATTTAAGCTCAACGTTTCATTTCGAATACACTCAAGAATATAATTTCATTTTCTAAAACATCATGGTGTTAATAATAAAACCAAAATAAAATCATAGATTATATACTATAATTCTTGATCTTATTGTCTTCATTATATACCATACTAATATGGATTAAGGTGTAAAACAATGGAGTACTCTAAAGGGAGAGTTAATCATCTTACCCGACTCATTCAATGTTTGATTATTATTATACTTTCTGTTAATCTTTTATATCTATACTAAAATATTGAATCCATTATTTTTAATATAATTTTATTTTATTATGATTATGGTACAACCATTTTATGTCTAATTTCCAGCTAATGTGAAATGAATTTATCACATGGGAGTTTGTGTAGACTACCGCCTCCATATAGTGATATGAATCATTTTCCATCATCATCCATCATGATTTATTATTATGAGTAATTTAATAATTATATATTATGATTTTTAAATATTAAATGTTATTAAATAATAAAATATTATTTACCCTTGTACCTTCAAATCCAATTTAATACAATAACATTGTTCTTGGGTATGTTTGGATTACCACCACCATAATGAAATGTGACATGATTTTCATTTTATCATTTAAATGGATAGGAGTAAAGTATTATTTAATTAATATATATTGAATTTATGATATAATTATGATTTTTTGGCGGTGAATTTCTATTTTATTTTCTTTCGTTTCATCCATCACAAAGTGGAAACATTACTCATCCGCATATACAGATTATCGTCTATATAAAGTGATGTAATTCATTTTTCATCACAACATTATGTGGATGATTATAAAAGTGTATAGAATAATTAAAAATTATTATTATATAATTAATATTATTATATAATTCTTGAAACCATGAACAACGGGAAAGGACTTTGACCATCAAACTGAAACATGTATGGAAATACAACTAGTTTTTACGTGAATAATGATTTTAATGAAAAATTATTTATAAATGGATAATTATAAATTTATTGGGGATGATATATTTTGATATATATATATATATGGATATATAATTTATTTATAATAAATATATATTTATTATACAAGAGGTTTGAATGATTATGATGCAATACATTACTTGAGGTAACAGTTTCTCATCTCACTATTATTTCTATGAGACGCATGCCATATTAATCAAAAACATTTTGTGGTGTATATAATATAATGAAATATATTTTGTGATAATTACCATGAAAAATATAGGTATTTTAACATTCATTTTAGGTTCTCTATTTAATGATATTTATATTCAGATATTACCAAAGTAGTAAGTGTTTTTGTTAGAATCTAATTTATTTTTTGAATATCTATACTAAATTAATATTGTGGAAAATTACACGTATTGTGTATTTAAAAACAAAAAAATTTTATAATCCTATATTTATTCCAATATTTTTCTAGTAATATTAAGTTTCCTCTGTTTTTTTACTTTAATTGATCAAAACAGTTTTAAATAAAAAATAACCTTATTTCATCTCTGGTCAATGAAATTTTTATTCCATGTACATCCACAAAAAAATTGTTTTATATATGTATTTACCTAGAAATGAAAATTTTATATAAGGTCATTTTAATTATATTTTACTTTATTATCAATTTTTAAAATGGACCTTTTTAATGAAACATTTTCTGAAAAATGAATTTTTGAATTTTTTCCAAAGTACGAAAAGAATATTCTCCATTGATGTATATGGTATGAAAGGATTTTACAACCATCATGTTATTTATTTATATTGAATATTAAATTACATTTTTCTATGGAAATTTTCAAATAAAATTAATTTCTTAATATTATGTGAATTATCCAATAAAATGTTATCGTAAAGAAGGGATATTTTCAAAAAAATTCAAAGAATGGTTCGAAGTTTCGTTTAAAAGATAATTTACATATATAAAGAAAAACTTTAGGGATGTTTCATATTCACTAGGGATATTTTCTTATGATTCTATCCTCATTTATGGATGAATTATGTTGATGATTATACTAGGATGATTTCATGTAACTCATTTATTTCTCATGGGTTAATTAATCCATGTTGAGAAAATAAATGATCTTATGATAATATAAAATTCATTTCATTAAATGTATTTTGATTATGTTATGATGAGATTTTAAAAAAAAAGATTCATTTCTATGGGATATCCTATGATATTATGTTGAATGTTTCACCACATGAAATTGGATCTATACTAATGGACCTATAACAAAATATTTAAAACTCGTTTGTATAGGTACCTTATACCAACGGTTTGGTGGAAAATATTGTTATAGGTACCTTATAAAGACCCTATACAAATATTTTGAACAAAATTGTTGGTATAGGTACTTTAGAGAGACCATATAACAACTGTTTTTCAAAAACCATTGGAATAGGTACAAGGGAGAGACCCTATCCCAATGGTTTTACCCATAATTGTTGTTATAGGTCCCTTGTAGAGACTATATACCAATTTTTTTTCAAAAACATTGATATAGGTCAAAAACTATAGGTACCTATACCAACAGTACAAGAAAACGATGATATAGGTCTTTACCAATGGTTTTACGAATCGTTCGTATCGGTACCCAAATTTATTATGGATTATTTTCTAAAATTAAATTAAATACATAAAATATTTAAATAATTAAAAATATGTGTATATATATATATTTATCAAATTATGTTCACAATAGTCATCATATATTAGTGTTAAGGTTATTTGAAGATAAATGAGAGGTTATGGGATCAAAACTCACGTGGTTTTATTTTTACATTACTATATTGGCACCATAACATCCATAATCCCTCCAAACAGTTGCTATAGGCTATACCAATGGTTTGGAGAACTAAAAAAATGGTTCCAAACCATTGGTATATGATAGTTTTCTAATAGTGTTTCTGATCTTGTGGTATATATATGTAGAGTTTTCATTATGTGATGGGTGGGCTGGGAATTATTTATCCCTTCAATCCATTATGTGATAATGATGATATTAAAAAAGTATTAAGATGATATAGAGTAGAGAAACTAATTATATATGAATAATATAATAAATTTATATGATAATATGGAGTGAATAAACTCTCTATACATGATGAAGTTATGAAACTCTTAATAAGAAATAAAGTTAAAAAACTTTTAAGAGATTGTTGGAATTATCCTGTTTAGGTTATTCCATGATAAATTTATGATTCCAAAGATATTATTATGATTTCTTATACATATTTTTGAGTAAAAAAATCCTTTTTACAATTTCTTTTGATTATGATATACTATCATATCTCAAGATTTGTAGATGATGATTCCTTAATCTTATAAATATCGTCTTTTGAAATGCTACAACTTTATTCTACGACTCTTGATTTAAGATCAATGATATATGGGGTATTAAATTATTATGTTATAAGGATTATCTCATTCCATTTTTATTATGTTATTATAATGTATAATTATTTATTTTTATCCCCCATTGTTACACTTACTGAGAATATGATCTCACACATTCACATGTTTCCATTTTCACTAGGTTATAAATAATAATATTATGTATTATTGGTGTAGAAGTGTATCATATGTGGAGAATTTTTTGAGAGATGTTGAAGTATTCTTATGGAACAAGTAAATCTATATTTAGTAGGAAAAGCTCATATTTGAGGAGATGTACATCGATTTTGTTACATAACTTTTTTTATTAATTCTCTAAAATTCAAAACCAAATGTTTTTTGGGATAAGTGACTCAATATTAGATATGGATATTGTGCAAGTGGATGGTTAATGTTGATTCATTTTTTTGGTACTAAATATATTTTTTAATGTTTACATTTTTATAAATGGATCTAGGTGTATTATTCTAGGACATTCATAAGCATTTATCCAATAAAAATATACATAAAATATCATATCCTGGTCAAACAATTTATTTTATCATACAATTTTCTAATATATTCATAAAATAACATAGTCATTATATGTTCAACAAACCATGTATCTCAAAACATCCCTATATACCAAACCTCATCTTCCAAAAAATAAGAATTTACCTATCTAATCAATAATAGATATTGTTTTTAATTAAATCTATGAGTATCATATAATAACTATTTAATAATAATATTTAAAAAATAAAAATATATGATTGTATACATATCATTATTTCCAAATATTAACAACCTCCACTGATGTATTAAACATCACAACAAAATCCTCACAAAATGAACATAGTGCTCATTTAACATTTGAATCAATTAGATAGATGAATATTCCTCTTAAAAAGTGTATTGTATCATGAATAATGATATACCTTATATATTTTGAAAACATGTAATTTTCAAACATGCTCAATGTTATCTTGAAAGTTGGTCCATTCTTCAGGTTATCCCTTGGATGCATTGCCTTAGGTTATTGTTTCCCCCTTTTAAACTAAAACTCATAATGGAATCGCACAAATTTCATTACTACCAATAGTTAATGAAAACAAAGACCCATGATATATAAGTGAATATTATTTTAAAATATTATCACATCATTACCTCCAACATAAAACATCATTCCATACACAACACACATAATGATGAAGACATTAAGCAATATGATTCATTAATTACTACCTATAAAGATACACGATAGTTGATACCCTATACTTTATATATTGATATATCAGTTAAAGAAACATAGTTTAGATCCCATGGGAATTAAAAAGATAATATAGTTTCACTAATAAATATTATAGAGGGGGATCATGTAATGCTACTACCTTATCACTAGGAAATCATCATTAGTTCTTACTCCAAAATCCATCCTAAGAAGACCGATTATGATGCCATTTTTTCATGGGATTCCCTACCAGGGACTCCAACTTAGCCATAAATGAGATCTAGATATCAAGACCACATGTTGTTTGATATATTTTGAGAAATTTGTGAGATTGATAAAGATGAAGGTAGAAGAAACAATGTTTTCAAATTATAGAGGTAACATATATCATGTGGTAATTGTTTAGGGGAGTTATCTTGGATAAGTGAAGAAGTGAATATATTTATCTTATGATATCTGTTTCAATATAGAAATATAATTCAATAACACATAATTTAAATTATAATATGTGATTTAAAGGGATTGTTGAAGTTTCAAGGAGTTTAAAATAATTTTGAAGGTTCTTTGATGTATTCTAGAATATTATAATTGAAAGCTAAATAATTATCTATTTCCACAAAAAATCACATGTTTCATATAATAAAAAAATATTGTAAATATAATAAAATAATTACTTTATAAGTGTAACATGTGACCCAAAAATAATAACCAATTATTGTGGAAATATATTTAGTGACATCATAATTATAATTATGGACATCAAAAGAGTATTACCAGTGTCTGAAATAGTTATTATAATCTTTGTAAGAGAATATTCATTATTTAACAAGAGTAACTAGATTTAGAAAAATATGTTTTTGACTTCATAAGAGTATCTTAGTACATTAAAAGAGAACTTCTCATCTTTTAATGGGTAGTCCCACACACCATAAGGGGGTTTTAATAATTTTTAAGAGTCACATGATCTTCACATGTGTAAATTGAATGTTTTAAATTTTAAATTTAGAGTTAATGAGAGTTTTTATTGAATTAATAAGTGTCTAGAAGTTTTTGAAATTATAAACTTGAGTTAATTGAAATTAAACTATGAAATTATTAGTGGGCATATATTTACCGTATCAAACATCACAAAAAGAAATTATTATTCAAGATATTTTTTGATAAATCTTTGATATAATGATGATAACAACCTAATTTAATTAAATATTATCATTCACACATGGATGTAAATGATAAGAAATAAATTCAGTGGTCTTCATGAATTTGTTTGATGAGAAGATTTATGGAATATTTAAAAGAGAAGGAAATATATCAATGTTGGAGGTGATTTAAAATTAAATATTTTAAAGTAAATACTAGGAGAAAGTTGGAGAATAATTTCAGAATAAATAACCTATGTTAGGGAAATGTAACACTATTTTGGAAATTTCTATAAATAGATTATAGAAATAATATTCATGAAGTACAATGAATATAAATGGATAAAATGATGAAAAATATTGGTTGAATGATAATTTATAAGAGTTTATGACACTATAATACATAAAAAACCTTCCAAATTGAGTAGAGAAAATAAGAGAGGAAGACTATTAATTCTTGTTGTTTTGAAAGTAAAAGAAAAATAAGAGGAACATTTCATATAGTGACAATGTCATCGAAGTCTAAAAGTGGTGGAAGACTCCCATTTTGTTATGAATCATGTTTATATGATTATATCAATATGGGAACCAAATGTACTACCAAGTGAATTGGATCATGATTTAATAGATAAACCATAATCGTTTAAGTGGAATTTGTGATCTTAGGTGATTCTAAATCATGGAAATAACTAACTACTCATGATCAGTGGTGAACATTGAAAATATATTGTAACATTTTCTCTATGTTGACATGTGTGTGTGTTTTAACAATTTTAATTCAATAATTCTAAAAATTATATTTGGTTTCTTTAAAATATATAATTTTAAAAAAATTATAACTCCTTGATTCACATACCCCAACTCCCACAAATATTTCACAGATAATGTGGGTAGCTTTTTATATGGTATCAAATACTAGTTCCCTTTATTGACACATTATTTTTTAGAGATTTAAAGAAAATATATTAACAAATAGTAGTTTATTTATTCATTTAATTAATTATTGAGAATTATGGACAATATTAATTCTATGAACAACAAGTGGATTTGAATACTCTTTGGAAAAAATTAATACATATGTTAGGATTAGATATAACCTTATTATTAATTAATATACTTGCATTTATTATAGGCTAACACTGATGGATTTACTCATCATGTGGATAATGATACCATGATCAAAAATTATATAATGAATCTTATGAATGATTTTTGTGCTAAAAATTCAATTATGTCATCTCTGTGGGAGAACATGTTTCAAAAAGTTAAAGGGAATATGATAAATAAATTCATATAGTATGTACTAGATAATATCTATGAATTCAATAAGAAGGTAAAATAAGATAAAAAATGTATTGAGGTTTGGGTATTAATACCTGAGAATGAATAATGATGAGACATTGGATGAATTATTCATAATAGTTAATGAAATTACAATAATTGGTAGGGTTTTTGTAAAAGGACTGATGATATAATGTATTTTTTTATGATTATAGGATTTTTTTAAAGTTTTGATGTAAAATTATCAACAGTATTAAATATATTGAAATAGGTAATCTTTTTCTATATTATTTACACACTATCCATTTAGACTAGAAATGAGGATGAAAAGTGACACCCAAAAGATGTTTAAGGTTGAAAAATAAATATAGTTTAAATCTAAAATGAAAGAGAATAATAAAAATGTAGTCGATAAATAATAATATAGTTGTTTATATTTTTATAATGAAGAAATTATTTAATATAATTTTTAAAAAATCATTTCACTCATCTATATATCTATGAGAAGAGGAAAGAGAATGTTTTCAGGGAAGATCCCACTAAAATGCTTCCAGTGTGTATTTTTCAAAAACTCTATAGGAATCATCCAAATATTAAAAGTAACATAAGACAATGAGTATGAAGATGAAAAACAAAGAATATACAAAAATAATAATAGAAAAAAATAAATTTTTTCTTCTAAAGAAAATAGTAAGAACTTCTCTATGAATAGGAAGAGAAATTTATTAAAAAATTGTCAAGAGAGTGAAGGGCTGATAAAGTAGAGGATAATGGATCTTATAGATAAGTTGATGAAATTCAGTGAAATGATAAATTGATTAAAAAATAGGTAACTATTTATGAAATTAGTGATGTTGGGAGTTATAAAGTAACCAAAAAAGAATTTTTGATGAATAAAGAAAGAATGGAGTTTCCTTAAAATATCTCTATGGTAGATAACTATATTGGAATTTTGAATAAATATAATCAATATTTTCGTTATAAATAATACATTTTATACAAGAAAAATAATTTTTTTATTATATGACAAGTATTTAAAGAAGTTAAATTATTATTATAATTCATTAAGATTAAATTTGGATGAAATTATAAAGGAGAAGAAGAAGTAGACTGAACTTGCTCATTAGAAACTGGACAATGCTGAAATTGAAGAGACATATTCCCATAAAAGTTTCAGAACTCTAGTCATGAAATTCAAGTATACTGGAATATAATAAAAATGAAAATAATATAGTAGGTAAAAATATTATATGAGACTATAAAAATGTAGAATATAAGGAGAATTTATCCATGAGTATAAATAAATGCTTAATTTTTGAATGTTAGAATTTTATTTTCACAAAAATTGTTTTTATATATGTTTTTTGTTTGAATACAAAATTAATTGATTATATTTAAAAATTGAATTAGAATAAATATATGATTAATTTATTTTAAAAACATGAAAATTGGGTAATATGTGACATATTATATTTATAATAAAATATAAATTACCTAGTTAAAAACTTGTTACTATGGAAGAACTTAATTGAGAAAATATAAATATCTAATGGTAAAACCGGGAAAACATGGTTAAAAAATGTGTGTAAATATATTTTTATTGATTTTTTTTCACATAATACCCTTAATTCATTGAATTTATCTTTTAGAGTTATTTTACAATGAATACAATAATGATATCATTGAAAATTTAAAAGTATTCACAAAAGTTCCCTTTTCTTCTCTTATAAAAGTGCCTCACTTACTCAAATTAATACCAAAAAAATTAATTATAATTCATCCATAAAAATATAACATTTTTATGAAAGTAATTCCTAATCTCAATTAATTTGGCCTATGGTCACCATTTTTCATCTTTAGGCCTCTATTTCAATGGAGATTTCTAAGAGATAACTCAAGTTCACGATGTAAGTATTACCTACCTATTAGTCTTTTTATTTAAATCATCCTCTTCCTAAACTATTATATTCATAATAATGTAATGATAAAATGATCATTATAATATTAATATATTATTACATAAAATTAAAAACAATAATTTATTCATATATATCCAATAAGACAAAATAAAAGCTAAATTAATGCCTATGCACATACTACCGCCTCCATGAACCATCATCCTCTATTTTTTTCATGCCTAATATCATGGATAGTTTTATTAATGGTATTAAATAATAAATATTATATCTAATATATATCTATTACCATTAAATTTAAAATTATCATATACCTTATTTCCCTCTTATTCGTTAAGAAATAAAAATATTAATCATGTTTTGTGCGGAAAACTGCCACCACGAAGTAATGTATATCATTTTTTTCTAGTTATTTTATCATTTATTAAAAACAATTTAAAATTGAATCACCACCGTAAAATTATCTAAATAATACACCTACTATCTTATAATAATCTCACTATGTCTAAACAAAACCACTTTCATAATCATAATCATCTATTTATTATAGTATGTTCATGTTTGGGTCTATTTGACAGCCTGCATGAACAATACTATAAAACATCATCATGGAAAGTAATGGGAAATTAAATAATAATTTTAGTATAATATAGTAAGTAAATAATTATTTTCTAATGATTTTTAATGTATGTGTTAAGTATTTTACTTATTATTAAAATTTCATCTCTGATCCCTAAAATTATTAAAATAAGAAAACAATGAATCCACTTTTACAAAACAATAATAAAATAATAATGTATTGAGTGAACAAAATTATAAATCAGAATAAAGTTTCAATTATATTTTCTTATATAATATATAATTTATAAAAAAATTTCAAATGAATTAATAATAGGACCGATTTTACAAAACTAGTAGAAACAATCAAATAATATAATTGAAATAGGTCAACTAACTGTAATTCATAGAGAGAATGAAAATATATGAATAATATACTTGAAAAGGGATATGAAGAATAAAATTTAAATTTTATATGATTAAGGTTATGAATTATGTAATTAAGATAACAACGTTTCTGATATAGGAAGTTGAATTATGTTAATGGATGTCTGGACAAGAGGTTTTGGTATTCCATATCAAATTCTTGTCTTTAGGAAATGTTTTTTATTATGAAAATAATTTCAATTTTTTGGCTTATATACTATACATTTTATATGTTATATCATTAAATTCTATTATTCATTGTATTTGAAGATAAATTGTAATCCCTCTCTTTAAATTGGGCTTGATTGAATTTATCCCCAATCCATAAGTGGGGGTTTCCACCCAATTTTACATTATTTAAAACTAAAGTTATATTCACCACATTTTTCTTTATATGTGGGGTATACATTGAAATTTTATAATTTTTACCATTTTAAATAGGAAATTTAAGGTATTTACAAGTTCATATTGTAATACACCCTTAATATTCTCTTGATTCAATAGTTTCTGAAACCATTATAATACTCAATAAATAATATGGTGGAAAAGATATCCTAAGTTTTGTTAATGTAAAAGTGTGTTTATCTTCATAAAAATTACAACTTTACCTGGATGATATAATGTGGATGTGGTTATAGAATAGATTCACCTATGGGTGATCTATAAGATCTCGATATTTATTGAATGTACATCCTTGTATTTTTTTATTAAACTCTTTTTTGGTTGATGAAGTCATTCATAGGTGTTTTAGATGTTTTGAGGGCTTTTTTGGGGGCCCGGGACATGATAAGAGGAGAAAAGTGACCGAACAGTTCGTATCGCATGGTTGATTCACAGTTAGTTCAAACATTGTGCCTGGCCAAGGAAACCGTGCAGCATGGGAACCATTTCGACTAGAGGGATAATGCATGGCTACCATAAGATTTTCCAAAATTTGTGAGTGCCCCCAAGAAACAATGTAATGTGGCCCCTCTTAGATAGAGGGATATTCTTGGTTGGAAGAAAGTTTATAAATGGTTTGGCCCTTAAAAAGTGAAAAATTTTCTTTTTTCTCATATAAATCAATTTCTTTCTCCCTTAAATTTTTATCCCATTCAAACACCTCTACAATAGGTGATGAACCAACATCCCCATATTCCTCAATATATGGGTTTCCTTAAATTCTTGGATTTTTGGAGCGTGTTTGGGTGAAAATCGAAGATTCGGTACATTATCAAATGCCTCTTTGCGATATTTTACGAATTAGGGCTTATAGAATCTCTTATCCTCTTCCAAATCCCTAAAACCTTAACATTTATGGTGGATTTTAGGCTTTGTATTAAGTAGGGGTTTGAGATATAATCAGAGGTGGAGATTAACAAAGTGTTTATCAAAGGACATGAGGTAGGTGGTCTTTAAGACATTTCCCATATTCTTGATGTTCTATATTTGAAAGTGGTTATACCAATGTACTTCATTGAATATTTTCCTTACCTTTGGTTATAGAATGTGTCTTGGACATTAGATTGGGGTGTTAAACCCTTCAAAGACTTTGTTTTGTTCATCAATGTTGTGATACCAAACCTAGGGCTACTAATGAAGTAATCTTAACCATTTTAAATGTTGAGTAAAATTAAAAAATCTTGAGATCGTGGAATTATGAGAGAGAATGGGTAGTAAATATATAATTTACTCATAGGTATGTTTCATTCATTGATTGAAAAAATTTATAAGTTTTCTTTTGTAATTGTTCGAAAGGTATTGAAATGTTTTGCTGGTTATGTTTGGGGGATTTGACATAATTGTAGATTTATTGATGGAAACGTATGTTTGAAAGTACGAAATGTTTTAAAAAGTGGGGTTGAACTAATGGTTATTTTAAAAATTGTTTTTTTAAATATATTTCAAATGGTGTTTCCTTTTTGTGAAAATAGTTTAGTGGTTGTTTTGATGGTTTAAGTTGAAATGAAATCATTTGAGTATGTTTTAGTATTCAAAAAGGATAACCCATATTTTCAAAGGGTGGCTACATGATGTTTTCAAATAAATAGTTTAAATTTTATTGTATACCAGGATGTGGTCCCAAAGGTCCATTATAACCTTAATCATTGAATTGATTTGTGGGCTAGTGAGATAGGGCACATGAAAATTATGTTGTCATATTATAATAATTATTAAATGAACTAATTGATGAATGGGATTAGTTGATGATAGATCATAAGGGAGTGTTTGGCATGATGTGAAAATGGGTTAAATGGGATTATTGTGAATGTACCAAATGGATTGTGATTTTTAATTGAAATGCATAAGTGAGTTAACACACAAAATAGTTGGATATGTTAAAGGGTTAATGTATGTGAATTAAGGAATATTCTTAAAGAGTTAGGCATAAGAAATGGGAATTGGGATAAATTTAAATGTATTGTAAATGGAAAAGTGATAATAGGTTACGGAAAAATATTTATTCCCATGATGATTATTGTGTACTGTGATTACTTTTTTATTGATTTTTTTATTTGTGATATGGTATATTGGTGGTGAATAGATAAATAAGCATATGCACATGTCTTGGTAGTGTTGGGCATTTACTGATGTTCAACATAAATGGGTTTAGTTAGAATGAGGCTCTAAAATCCACCCCATAATGCATTGATTATGGAAAGGGACTGAGCTCTATCCCTCTAACAATTCCATTCAACCCATATTGAGGCTTTGAGGTGAGGATAATGTGTTTGTTGTGATGTTTTTATCCCTAGTGAGATAAGGTCATGGTCTTTCCGTTATACATGGTAATTGACTAGATTAGGATATGTTTTAAATGACGTAAGTACCAAACCCATGTAACATGATATAAAGATGAATTTATTAATGAAGATTTCATAAGTGGTGAAATAGAAATAATCATGAAAATGACCAAAATGAACACTTTATATAATGGGTATGATATGAGTTGTGATTATTTATATACCTTATGGATAAATGTGTGTGTATCCCTTGTACCTTCTCATAGACTTCCAATGTAACCTGAGTTAGTTTTGTTTATTGATTGATTTTAGGGAACTTAATGGGTAAATGGATATTAGATAATAGAATGAATGTTTTTCTTATTACTTGTTTATTTGTTTCACTTGTTAAATGAATACACATTGTAAGGAGTAGATATTACTTTATACACCATTGGTGGTGTCCAACTGAGTTGTACTCACACCTTGCTCGAGTTTCCATGGCACTTGGGTACCTAAGAAGATGCTTCTTGTTAATAGGTATAGGTTCTGGATAGGGACCTGGTGTTTGGTTATGGTTGGGATGACAGGTTGGATCATGGAGGCCAAGACTAGGTTGGGTCTCAGTCTGGGTTCATATTCCTTCAATAGTTTTGGTTTTTATTTATACTATATGACTTGACGACATAAATATTATTCACTAGATTTTGTTACAACATTAGTACTTGGTTACTTATTGGTTTTGTTTCAAGATTTACATGTATTGTTCTCTTGGTGAGTATTATATATTTTTTTGTTACTTCTATTCTATATTCACTCTTCTAAGCGGGTATAGTCTCCCCAATTTTCTCTTTAGACCCACACTATTAGTCGGTAGCCTCGAGTGTATGTGGAGGAATTCCTGAGGTCATACAACAACTCGACTCAAGGCACTGGTTATAGTGCGTACCAGGTCGGGGATGTTCCAAAGTGGTATCAGAGGAGGTATTTTTTATTATTATTTAATGTATGGTAGAATGGAGATAAGGATATTGTCGGGGCTCGGTAATGAGCTTGTGCTTGGGTTCCTATAGCCTAATATATGAAGGGAAAATCCAGGTATCCAATAGTGGGGATTGATTTTCTATTTTTTTATTTTTTGGTTGATTGTTATTTCCTCCTCGAGTGGATCACATGGATGTGATGCTATTGATTTATGTGGTTTTATCTCTTGTCTCGGTGTGATAATAGATGGTGTATAAGTTCATGCATCATGCTTGGAATATAATATAGATAGGACATCCATGTGTTTCTTGTGATTGACATGTGAATGACATGATGCTAAACCAAATTGGTATGAAAGTGGAATTGAATAAAATATTTGAATTTTGAATGGTGTGTTTAAAATTTTCTATTAAATATAAAATCTGTGGTTTTTTTAAATGTAAATCTTTTGAAATGTGATTTTAAATAAAGATGAATTTCCTAAATGTTAGGAAACAAAAGGATTTTGGAAAGTGTAATAGTTTGGGTTTATAAAATTAAAAGTTTGAAATGTGAAGTCATGGGTTTTAATAGTAAGGTTAATTAGTTTGAAAAAATGGTAGAATAATGGAACCTTTTAGGGACAATAGTTGTAGTTATCCCTTTTGTTGGTTGTTGACCCGGTGTATGGGTGGTTATGGGAGTTAGAGTGCCTTAGTCTTGAGACTGCGGGTTGTGGGATGTGGAATCATGATGAGTTGGGTGTTCGAGTTAATGGAATATTTCTTGTTACATCCTTGATTAGATTCTGACCACAAGTAGTGCAATATAGCGTGATAATGTGAATGTGGTGACTCTTGTGGATTAATACATTGTGAGATGTGTTTTGGACCCTATAGTGGGTGTTCGGTTCATGGGGTCAGTGTATGTGTGAATGTATCTTTGGGGTGGGACATAGAGTATATTGTTTTTTTATGGGTTAGAATTAGTGTGTTTGTAATAGTGGTAGGATGACTGCCATGAACAACCAGTTTTTTGAGATAGTGTGCGTAGATCAGAGGGAGCCAACAACCTTTTTTGGTGCGAATCTATTTTGGGGAGTTGGTATCATTAGAAATTTTAGGAAGACCTATGAGAGTGGTTGGTCGGGGTGTCAGTGCATAAGGGTCCATGTATAATAGGTGGATGTTTCAGTCCTTGGTAGTGGCCCACATAGAGTGTTTCCCAATATATGATTAACCTAGAGTGATAAGTGGAAAATTTAACATCTTTAGTAGATGCATCTTGAATTGTGGCTTTGAGTTGAAAATCATGAGAAATTGTGGGTAGCCTTGAGAGAGGTTGGAAAAGTGTTGTAGGTGCCTTGAAATGTGAAGCACATGTGGATTTATTAGAGGCGAAATCAATGCACATTGGGTGCCACCGAGATTTGGTAAAAGTACATGGTTATGCCTTATACTTTCATTAGGGAGGCACTTGGGTGCTTACGTTTGGTTATAAGGGTGGTTGTGAAGTGATGGATCATTTAGAAAGATGACCCTATGATTTTGATGGAGTTAGATGTAGAAATCAATGATAGTTTGGATAGACAAGGATTACGTGATCAAATCATGGATGAGAACTCTAGTTTTGGATGACGCCTAGGTTTTGGGAGGTCATGTGGTTGGGATGTTTGTCAGATTAGTTTTAGTTTGGTGAGTTATTAAGAATGATTTGGGTGTGATGAAGCTATAGGATTAGGTAGCTTGATTTTTTGTGTGAGTGGGCACTTGGTCCTAGCTGAGGTGATGTATGGTATGTGTGATATAGAGATGGTTTTTGAGTTTTGTCTCACGAGAGTGCGATACCCTGATGGTTCTGTTGAGAATTGGGTGGTGGGAACATGTTAAGGATTCACAATTCCATTGGGATATGTGCCTCGGTGGGATGGGTCTAAGCATCCATTCTTCCCATGGAATCTTAGTGGAGAGGCCATGGTAGTGTCAGAAACCAATTAGTTTTGGACAAGTGGAATGAATAGTGGTGTATCTAATGTGATCAGCTGGACCATGAAATAATAACTCGAGTGGAGTAATTATACTGGTGCCAAAACAATGGGTCCTGACCACATGGTAGAGGGTTGTGAGTTGGTAGTGATCATGGTTGGAAATTCCATACAGGTTGCGGTGTTTTAGTGTTGAGAAGACATCAGTTGGGAGGGAAGCCTGATACCTTTGGTAGATTGAGGTGTCCTCTTGGTAAGAGGTGACAATGGAGGGTGATAGTTTGTAGTGGTGTTCATTAATGGCTTCATAGCATACATTTAGCGAGAAATGATCATTCCAAATATCTTGACATCATCTCAGGTGCACTAAGAATGATTAAGATATATTCCAATTGTATTGAGTCTGTTTTAGATAGATTCGTGCATATTAGAGGATACACTCGAGGAGAAGTATGTTTGTGGGATCCATATGGTGGGGGAGTACACCATTGAACTATTACAGGAGGAGTCCTCAGGATGGGTACTATGTCGACGAATGTCATAGGTCATATTCTCGGAAGCCGAAAATGGGTAATATATAATGTTTGGTTTGTTATTCAGGGAAAGGCTGAACAATGATTTCCAAGTTCATGGGTCATATTGAGATTTCGGCATGAGTCACGATGGTTGAAAGGGATAGAGGAAATGGGTGAGAACAATACTCTTAATGCAGGGAGCATCATGTTATTTCATGGATGTGTGGATCAAGCTATAAAGTGGACATAGTAGAATCAAGATGCCAATGGAAAACCTATGAGGTGCATGATCAGGTTGGCCTTAGGTTTGATGATTAATCTGGCTGAGCAATGGTTTCGGTCTTTAGAAAATTCTTAATGAAATTAGAGTTGTCACGTGGGATATTTGTTGAGGGGTGTTGAAGAGAATGATATCGGTTTTAAGAGTAGTGAATTCCATGATGGAAAAGTTTTACCATACATTAGGGGTGACTTATTAGGTGTGTATGGATGATGGTGGTATGCATTTAGTGAAAATAAATCAAGGGTAGATAGAAAAAGTGGGGATGTACCAATAATGCTAGTTGGGATTTGAAAAAGAAAGATGGCCAAGGATGGTCCGACTCAACTAGGTCAAAAGGAATGGATGTGGTGGTAAGTAATCCATCTCTAGTTAACACTGGAAGGATAAGTGCATTTCGATAATATAAATATGATTTGAGGAAGTACCCAGATACCCTTGAATGAGCATGGACATCGGAGGTGTCCAATCAATATGGTTTTAATGGAATAGATGAATTCCAGTTATGGATGGTAATTTATTAGATGTTTGGATGTTAGGGTAAGTTGGGAAAGTTGATTTGAGTTGAGGTTCTGTTGAGGTTCTGTTGGCTGATGATGTGAATGAAATTTAGAGTTGAATAGAATTTGGTAAGAGTATGTCTGGGTCTATATTTTTTGGAATTCCGAAATGAATCCAGGCTATTTGTCCTCGATTTGTGAACCAGAGTAGGTTAGGAGGTGTGGTTAAAATGTGGGAATTTACCTTTAGTGATGTTGGGATTGGATCATCATTAAATCTTTTAAATGAACTAAGTGAGATGGATCCAACTGATTTAGTCCATGATATGTGGAGAGGATTGAAACGAGAGTGTTCCGGTTTTTATTTCCAGGGTAATATAGTTCATATTCAGTATCCATTTATGTGATGGTCTTGTGGAATTAACTGTAAAATTATTTATACTGGGTGCTAGTAATGTTGATTTAAGGTGGATGTGTCCTTAATGAGAATCAGGTTATAACTATGGATTGTAGTGAGGTAAATGTTCACGAGGCATGATTGTTCCTTGGATCGAGCACTGTTACGGGATGATTGAGTCTAGTGAGAAACTAAAAAGGTGATTGTTGATTGTTGGGTCCATTGTCTATACTTTTTGGTCTTGAGGGATTGGAAATTCCAGAAATGTGCTTTGAGGAAGATACATTATAAGGTTGGAGGGTGTTAGATCCTGATATTTCATGAAGGTGCACCCATGTAATAATTTCCGGTTAATATATCTTTTTTGTTTGATGAAGCATTTCTTGGGTGTTTGAGATGTTTTAGGGTTTTTTCCAGGGCATATAACACAAAAAAGAACAAAAGTGACCAAACAGTACACAACACACAATTAGAACATGGTTAGTTCAAACCATGTGCAGAGCCTATAAAATTGTGTGGCATTGGAACCATTTTGGATTAATGGATTGTGCATAGTTATTTCAGGATTTTTAAAACCTTGTGGGTACCCCCTATAAACCATGAATCACGCCCCCTCTTGGATAGAGGGAGCCACGCTGTTGGTACAAAGTTTTTAAATCGTGCAGCTAAATTGTATAGCCCTTAAAAAGTAGGAAATTCCATTTTTCTCATACAAATATATTTATTTATCCAATGACATTTCCTCTCATTCGACCCCTTCTACCCTAGGTGATGAACCAATAACCCCCTCTTCCACCATGAATGATTTTACTTAGATTCTTGGTCATTTGGAGTGTGTTTGTGTGCGAATTGAAGATATAGGTGAGTCTAACACTCCTCTTTGATCTATTTTTCAGATTAAGGATTATAGAATCCCTCATTTTTTTCTAAATCCCTAAAACATTCACTTTTACAACGTATATTAGGTTTTGTATTAACTAGGGATTGAGTTATAATTGAAGATGGATATTAAGCAAGCATTCTCCAACAAACATGAGTTTGGGGGTCTTTAATATTTTTAACATAATCTTAAATTTATATTTGTGTTTGTTGTTATACCAACATATTTCCCTGAATAATTTCCTTGAATTCAGTTATGGAAAGTTTCTTGGACCATAGATTTAGGTATTAAACCATTCAAAAACCCTGTTTGGGTTCGTCGATTATGCGAGACCGAACCTAGGGCTACAAAAGGGGAAAGTCATACCCTTGTAAATGGTGAGTAAAATTATTAAACATTGAGATAGGGGTATTATGAGAGTGAATGGGTAGTAAATATGTAATTTATTCACGATAAAGGTTAATGGATTGATTTATGGACTTTATAAGTTAGATTTTTTAATTTGAAAAAAGGTTTTGAAATGATTTTATGGCATGTTTTGGAGATTTGACATGAATGTAGATTTATCGATGGAAAATGATATTTAAAATTAAGAAATGTTTTGAAAGGAGGTGTTGACCTTAAGGTTATTTTAAAAATGTTTTTTCTAAATATATTTCAAATGATTTTGAAATGAGGGTGAGGTTTCCTTTATGTGAAAATATTTTAATGGTTGTTTCGGATGGTTGAGGTAAAAACTAAAGCCTTTGGGAATGTTTTTGTTTTCAATGAGAATAACCCATGTTTTTAAATTTTGGATTCAAGATGTTTTCAAATAAGTATTTTGAATAGTATTTTATACCACGATGTAGTCTTAAAGGTCCATTGGGAACTTAATCATTGAATTGATCTACGAGCTAGTGAGATAGCACCCGTGCCAGTTATGTTGGCATATTAGAGTAATTAGAAATGAACTAATCGATGAATGGGATTAGTTCATGATATATCATAAGGGGGTGTTTGGAATGATGTAAAAATGGGTCAAATTGGATTTGGGTGAATTTTACCAATGGATTATGATTTGTACGTGAAATTCATAAGTGTGTTAACATATAAAATGGTTAAATATGTTAAATAGGTTAAAGTGTGGGAATTAGTGAATATACTTAAAGAGATAGACATAAGAAATGGGAGTCAGGATAAAAAAATTTAATGTAAATGGAAATTTGTTAATGGGTTGTGGAAAAATATTTATCTCCATGATTATTGTTGTGGAATATGATTTTTATTTGTAGTAGTTGTGTTTGGTTGTGAAATAGTATATGTGTGGTTAATGGATAAATAAGAATGTGACATGGAATCGTAATTTGGGGTATTGACTAAGGTTTTATGACCATTGGTTGAGTTATACTGAGGCTCTAAACTCCACCCCATAATGCAATGTTTAGGGAAGGGGACAAATTCTATTCCCCTAATAGTTACATTCCACCCAGACTAAGGCTTCGAGGTGAGGATAATGTGTTTTTTGTGATGTGGTTATCCCTAGTGTGATAGGGACTTGGTTTGTTCCCTTATGTATGGTAATTTAATATCTTAGTCTATGGTGTAAATGGTGTAAATTCCTAATCCATATAACCTGAGATTAATAATAATTTATTAATGAAGATGGAATAAGTGATGAAATTGAAATAATGATGAAAATGGACTAAATGAACATTATAGATAATGGGTATGTGATGAGTTGTGATTAGTTAAGTCCCATATGGCTAAATGTGTGTGTCACACTTATGCCTTGGATTAGACTTCCAATGTGACTTGAGTTAGTTTTTTTGATTGGTTTATTTTAGGGAACATAATGGGTAATTGTATATTAGATAATTACATAAATGTTTTCCTTGTTACTCATTTATTTATTGTACTTATTACTGTCATAAAACTTTTATAAATTTCCTATTTATGTAGACACTATTGGCAGTAGCCTACTGAGTTTTAATCACACCCTTAATGGGCCACCATGCCACTTGGGTACCTGAGAATATTCTTTTTGTTTTTAGGTATAGGTTTAGGTAAGAATCTTGGCGTTTGGTTGTGCTTAGGAAGAAGGGTTGGATCATGGAGGTCAGGATTGTGTTCGGACTCATGTCTGACTTTAGATTCCTTTATCAGGTTTTGTTTTTGTCCTATAACATATAATTCCTCGACATATATATTACTCACTATATTTTTTTATAGAATGAGTACTTAGTTAATTATTAGTTTTTTTGATGCTTTCCATGTATTATTCTATTGGTGATTTTAATCCTTTTTTACTTCTGTTGAGAATTCACTCTGATAAGAGGGTATAGTCTTCCAAAGTTTCTCTTTAGACCCTCTCTTCTAGTTGGCTTCATCTGGCGTATGGGAGGGTGTGCTTGAGTTCATGTGATGACTCTCCTTGGGGAACCAGTTATTGTGGATTCTAGTTTGGGGATGTTACATGATTCAACTAAAAATGGTTGGTTTAGTAGTAACTCAATTATCACTCTAAGGCATGATTAGTGTGCATAATAATAAAGACCTAACTATATATTTCTTGAGGATAAGATTTATAATATTCACATGGTCCTTATGAGAATGTTTGAAGGATTTCTTATACCATTTTGTTGGTCTTATAATAATGATAACTACTCAACCCAATTACTATAATTAAGAGAACAACTGTCACATCCATCACAACTATATTTCTTTGATATTTGTGCTTCATGTTACATTAATGATAACCCAAAACATTTGAGTTTATTATGGTATGTTCTTTTAAAAATATATATTATTCCATTGAATAAGGAAGTATTTTTTTATATATTTCATTATATGGAAAGCCATGTTTTTATTCAACTATTGGGTCCTCAGGTAATGGTATTTAATTTTCTATTTACTCTTATTTTGAATTAATTACACTTAATTAGATTATGGGTTGGCCCTTGAAATATATAGCCCCATGATGTATTGATTTATCTGATGAGACAAAACTAAATTGATTTTGGTGTTTATATCTCCTTATATCAACATAATTTATCGGTATAATGCCTTTAAAATATGATTCAATGTATGAACATATTCATTCAATTAGTATGAGATCAATTATTATTGTTATCTAGGTTTTCATTTATTTTCATGGACATAGGATTCCTTTTAATTCCTTTTACTAAGGCTTATTTTTTATATTTTTTAGTCTTATAATATATCTTCTGTCATGTTTATGTTATGATAGAAAATGTTGTATTCTACCTATTACCAAGCATCTAAGATAATACATACTTTTTTCCTTTAAGCATGAGAAATAGGGGTTAACTGTGTATAATATTCAACAATATTATTGAATGGATGCTAATATTCTCCTAATCTGTTCATGTCGTATCTTATATTTTTAAATGTGATGTATGTATGTATCTAATATTATAAGAGTAATAAGATATTGGATCCTATAGTAACTCTTGTACTCATAACCAATAATGTATTATAATTAGTAGATATTAGTTTCTAGAGCTTGCGATGTAATAGTTTGTATCAAAGAATGTTTACTAGGAACCTTGAGGAGTAGATTTAGAGGAACCAAGAAATATTTCACAAGTATTATGATAAACCCTAAAGATCTATTGGGATCACTCTACAAAACATAATTGTAATGTTATTATACAATTCAATATCTTGAGTTTATTATGTGTATTCCATTTTAGAAATATGGAATCTATTGTGAGAAAATAGAGCTATATCGACAATCATGATAATTATAGGGATGTCCCCCCTAAATAAGTCAATGGAGTTGGAGTTTAAGCTAATAATATCATCATATATTAGGCCACTTGACCTTAGTTATAGAATATATTTTTAAGTTATAGAAATTTTACTAATAACACATATCAACCTACTGATACAAAACTTTTTATTACTATGATATACCACTTCATTCAACAAAAACCTTGTGCATTTAGTGGAATCACTAATCCATTTGTAGCAGAATAATGGATCAAATTTATAGATAATATCAGTCTCAAAATTTAAAATATTGAAAAGGAAAAAAAATATCTTTGAATATTATAATCTTAAGGGATATGTGAACTAATGGTGGTCAAATATTCTGAACACTAAAGTGGAATATGAGATATATCATAAGGATTGGGTAACTGTTATGGAGGTATTCAATGAAAAATACTTTCTATGTATGAAAATTGTAAAGAAGGAAAGTTAGTTCTACAATATTTGACTAAATGAGGACGAACATATTTTTTATTAAAGGATAACCTTAAAAGGTTATATATTGATGCTTTATAATATGTTAGAATAATGGAATGACATATTGATCATTTCCTTAATGGTATAAAGTCGATACTTCAAAGGGTATTAGTCTCTCAATCATTTTCCTCATTTGAGGATATAATATCAAGAACTATAAGAAGAAAAGCATGTCTATGAAATATATGTATTCAAAGAAAATAAGGATAATAGGATATTATTTTATCATATTAGGAATAATAGTGTGGAAAAGGAGAAAAAATTTAACATGGGATTACCCACACATGATGACTCTAGTAAAAAATACCATGGGGGATTTCAGTAAAGGAACCCGAGTTTGTTACAAGTGACGAGAAAAAGTCCATCAAGCACATGAATGAAAATAAATTGAAAAATATATTGATGTTAAATGATTAAACTATAAAAAGAAGATACATTATGTGAAACAATTCCTTAAGTGTCATGTTAATTTACCTTATAAAGGGAAAATGGGAATAACCAAGAATGTGGGATTACTATAGCTACAGTCAAAGTTCTTAATGATATTGTAGTATGTGCATTTTTCATAGCCACATATTTAACTAAGGTTTTATTTAATTTGGGATCTTCCAATACTTTTATATCTTCAATGTTTTCCAAAAAAATATAATACTTTTATAGAACCTTAGTAATGTGGTTATAAATTAAGACACAATGTGGCAACATGAATGAAATAATGATATGACAGTAAGATCCAATTATTATTCATTGATAGACCTTATCTAAATACATTTTTATTATACATATGGTTAAATTTGATATAATTATTATTATATATTGGATATCAATGTATAATGACAATTTTTTATTACCAATAAATGGATATTACAATTTTCTAAGATAAGGTGGAATCTTGAATTTAGAGGGGATATTTTATCATCTAAATCATCATTGGATCCTCCCATAGTAGTTCTCTATTACAATATTTTTTTCTATAGATGAATATGAAGTGAGATATTCTAATAATGAATATATCCTATTAATATAGGATTTATATATGGTATAAAACATTTATGTTTTCCTAAAAGAATTACCTGATTACCCAAAATATAAAAAAGTTGATTTCCTCATTGAATGCATTCCTCATGCAAGTAATATTTCTAAAACCCTATAAAAATGGTACAAGTAGAGTCAGTGGATTTGACGAAATAGTTGGATTAGTTTTAAGATTACGGATTTATATTCCCTAGTGTTTCAATATGGGTAAACCCTGTTTTATTCATGAAAAGGAAGGATATGTCTATGATATTGTGAAACGAATATAGCGAGATTAATTGAGAAGACAAATTTAGGATACACTCAAAACTGAATGGGGGTGAATCAATGTTGGTAATTATTTAATCGTGTAATAGTTCTTTCCATTTTCCCTCCCAGACCTTTTAGGATCTTGATTTTTCAATAATCTTTTCCATATCTTGTGCAGTTATATAAAATCAGGTAAAAGATAAGACATGATATTTTTATAGGGCTCCCTACTAAATAAGAGTATCTAGTCCTTGTTGAGTATAGTGATAACCAATATATAGATTCTACACTATAATGTGATACCAAATATAGTGGGGAAGATAGTTAATAATCATTATAAAATGTGTGAGTCCTATCACATTAGGAGGGGTGATAAAAATAATACCTTTTCCTTGGAACAATAATGATTTTATCTAACATGTAGCTCTTCACTGGTTCTCTATAATTTTAATTTAATAAAATATTCACCTTGTTCTTAATGTAATTTTTAACAATAAAAAATTCATCATCTAGAGGAGAAATTTTTTAGATATCATAGTTCTTTATTGTCATCCACTTCTTCTTCAATTGTTATATGAATAGTTATGGGAAATAAACTTTCCTTATTTTGAACAATAGAAAACTAAAAGTAATAATTCCATTTTCTAGAACATATCCATTATATAATTCTCATTATTTTTATTATTTTGATCTCTATTTGATAAGGAAACTTTTTACCATATCTATTTGATCCCTTCATCACTATTATAGCTTAAATAATGATCAATTGATAGGTAGGAAGATTATTTCTTATCATCAGTCTCAATGATATGAATAATATTATGGACTGAAATATAAAACCTCATCAACAAATAATATAAAAAATTATTCTTTTATCGGCCCTCCTTTTTTCTTATAATTACATCAAATATTCAGGAAACTGAATCTCAATACACAATAAATGTTATTTCATGAAATGATTATATTTCACAACAAAAGAACATCTTTAAATTACTTCAATGTCACGTCATGAATGTGTTGCATGGAAATAAAAACATTATTAACCATAACACATATAAGATATTATAGTTATTTTTTTATGTAATAGTATAATTTTTTTAGTATCACCATTGAGGTTTCCATTGGATTTCAGTTTGAAAAATTATAGTGGAATATTTTTTTTATTTTTACACATGCATAAAAAATTTTGTTATCAATCATGCACACACTGCCTCCCTCGCAAAAACATGAAAATTTGACCAGTTTCATAATTCCCTTATACACATGTATTTATACATAAAACACAAACTTCCATTTTATAATCTAGTTTATGATGGATCTTCTCCTTTCTTCGTGAAATCTATGAAATACTTCTAGGGTTTTTTGTTGTGTGACTAATGAACATGAGTTATTATGTTATATTCACACAAATGAAAGTTCATAGTTTTCTAATAAATTTAAAAAATCATGAAACCATTCAAGTAAACTAGGATATAATACTGCACAAAGACAGTTTGTTAATTATTATGTAAACCATATGTGTTCTTTAAACTAGTTATTATACATGGACCTTCTTCCAAAAAGATGTCCATAGAACCTCTCCTTCATGTAAAAGAGTGGAAATCACTTCTTTATGCTTCCTCACATAAAAAGGAAATGTGGAGAAACTTTTCTCTAAAAAATATCTCTTAGATAAAAAACGTGAATTGAAACATTGATATCTAGTTAAGATAATCATTATTTATATACTAGTTTCCTCTAATGTAGCTCTTATATTTAACTTCAATTGATCCACATTTCATACTGTGTCAAGAATAAACATAAAATCCAATAAATATGTGGTATTGTGATATTATCAAATGATTCATTATATTTATAACATCACATGGGTTTCCATCATTGACAATGAGAGTCATGGAATGTTCAAATACATGGAATTTTACTTCATGATGATATACTCACATGCTTCACATGGATCACATGTATAAAACCACACCACCTCAACTAATTGAATGAATTTCATATTCATTTGGAATTGTTATTTTTATTGAATAAATGGTTTAAAACACAACCAATCAAGTATGTATGGTGACCCATATGATTCTTGGTAAAATTCTCATGATATTGAACCCCATGTTTATATGTGGATGTCATGGGCATGATCTCTTTCCACCAAACTGATGCATTGATTTCGATCTAGGGATGACAGATGTTGATGAAAATAGTGGCTTCATTTGGATGGACAATATCAATTTGATTATATAGCTTCATTATAAACATATTTTTGTAATATAGTAATAATAAACCATGTGTAAATCATCCCCCATAAAATATTTCCTCACTCTAGCACTCTTATATAAACCTCTCAATGTCATCGGCCTTTCATGACCACATTGGGGTTTGATAAACGGAACGCATCGAACCGATCCACCCTTATTTAACCCACACAAATAATTTTTGCGATCCACTCGGGATCCTCTGAGAATGTTCTTCGAATTTATTAAACACTTGTGTGCTCCATGTTGGTGTCATTATTTTCTACACTCTTTCCACCATGTCCAGTTAGCATCACTAGATCTCCCACATGCCTGAGCCTACTCCCTGGTGTATTGGATTGAGGTTTCCTAGCTAGTTGGATATTTATTTCCATGTTATTTTATTAAACTCTAAAATTGTGTTAATATAACTTAAAAATAATTAAATTAATTATCAAATAAAATGATAATCTACAACCCTAATCTTCTCTATTGAAATATTTTTCATGAAAAATATTATTTTTCATGAAACACATTTATTCTTCTTCTTATTTTCCTTTTGGAATATAAATTAAAAATATCTCGTCAATATCCAACCAAATTTATTCCCAACATTTTCTGTATTGTAAGCATTGTGTGGCATCAAAAATCATAGTGACACATGTTTTTACCATTAATAATAGACAAATAATCATAAAAATTTAAATTTAAATTTATCAAAGATTTTTCTTGAAATAATAATACATGGGGACTAATTTTACATTTTTCTTCATTTAATCATCCAAGTTATATCAAATCTATTAAAAAACCTGGATACTAACTCTAGACATTCCAAAATATTCTTCTTTATAACTTGTATACTATATTTACATCAATCAAATATTTCTATATAACATGGAGCCATTGAAAACTATATAAAACCACTAAAAAATTGAAACTCGTACATAAAGTGGTATATACAATATCCCCATTTGTTCTTTTTAGAAATACATTCAAAGTGAATTCTATAAGTATAAGTAAATATGTATATATATCTCATTATTATCTCCCTTTTACAGTTACAAATTTACAATTCACATTCTCTATCACTTATTAACAAGAAATTAACAGATCATGGGGAAAGGGTATCTGTTTAATCTTACATAATGTGTTATCCATTATTTAAAAATAGGCCTATGTGATCCATTATTGGAGTAGAAAAAAATCAGATTTGATTTAATAATAGAAGTTTGTATTTACCAGCTGATCATGATACCTCATAAAATAAGAACATATAAACATGAATTCAAGGGTTATCCATTATTATTCATGATTTACAATACTTAAATGAGATATGAATATTTTTTAAGAAAGGGAAACTTAAAACTTCTTCACTCAAAAAAACAAATATATCAAACAAATCGAGTGAAACCATCACGATATGTGTTAGTAGATAACTTTCACAATCTAACATAACTTATGCCATTACCTAGTTCGATTTATCCCTGTTTTTTAAAATGTATTATAATTTGTTACCAAGGATAAGAGATAGAATAATTTATATTTTTTATAATGAAATAATATTATGAACCATTTTATAATAACAATATTTTCATTAGATATTGATTATAGATTCTTCTTTAAGATTCTCAAAATGTCTCCACCATGGAAATACATTCCTTTCGATCATTAAAATGATACATCTATTTATAAAATATTCTTTAGTTACTCATGTTGAGAAAAAAAATAAACTTTTATTATATAGATTTATAGAAAATTTCATCATCTTCACCAAGGATTATACTTTCATAAAATACTCAGTCAAACAGTATAGAAATCATTCCATGATTGAAATACTCTTATCTTGGGTAACCATATTTTAATGCCATTGATTATCTATGGTTCCCACCCTGAAATCTTGAATCACCTTCAATCAACTTTTTTGATAAAGAAAATAAAAAAAATACAACGGTTAATGGAATAAGGTGGATCCTCTTTACTTATTAATGTTTATAATAAGGTAGATATGTTTTTATCATCCATGTTTCTATATTTACTCTACTCTTCATGCCTTCACTTCTGAACTGCAATTTTTATTGATTCTATGTGGATATAATCACTTTGTCAATTTCATTATGTGGTAAAATTGTTTCTTAAAAATATTTTAAATAAATTATATCACCTGGTGAAACATTAATCTTCCTCAAGAACTATTCGTGTTATGTAATTATAGAAGCATAATATTTAAGAGGGTCTCTATCCAGGTTTCACCTCACACACAAAATATCATCATCTTTGGGTAGAAACTTTTTTTCATATTGAACTAGCCTCTACTTCTGATTCCTATATTTTACTGATTCTCTCAAAATATTTTATGAAGATATATAATATACCAGTAGGAGGATCGATATCATTTTTGTATTTTTTTATTGCTTCTTCTATGTTCCATCATAATTTATAGTTTTTTATGCATTAATTTTTTTAACTTCATTGATTTGGAATCCATCTAATTCTCACATTTCATAATAGAAATATGCTGGATAGAATTATTGTATACAACATTCATCCACATAAATTCATAGATTATTCTTATTTCATAGTCAAATTATTTGGTTTTTTTCTTATAAACATTACAAACATGTTGAGATTACCATGTATCAATATTGTGACCAATAAAATATCTTACATCTATGCTATTTTTAAGATTCCAAAACAAATTGAGGTATAAATTTTTTTATTAAAATGTGGATGTTTTTTCTTCATCATTGACTTTCTACCCCTTGACATGGACTTCCATTATTATTTTACATTATTGAGGATTGTTCCGAAAATATAATTCATAATGCCTTAATATTTTTTAGTAAAAAAATTGAACTGCAAGCCATGACTCTGAAATAATTAATGTATGATATTTTTTTTCTTATTCATAACTTATTTTGCACATCATGAAGAACTACCTTCCATAGTTTTCTTATTTACCTCAGATAAGGTTGTAGGTATCTTCTAACTTTTCATCATCCATATATGTAAATATTATTCTTCTCCAACCATTATTATTCAATATAATTGAACTAGAAAAAATATTAAATATTGATAATGTCGGTAATTCATTAATCACAACTTTTTGATATAGATAATCGAAAAAATTCATGATCTTTTTATCATAAGTTGGAGGTATTTTAACCTTAGAATCCCCTAGTAAGAATTATATAGAGGCAATACATTTATCAATATTTTTTAATGTCACAATTTGTTCATTCACAAGACTATCTAAATTAACTTCCAATTATAAAAATTTTATATTGATGGTTTTATCTGATATTCAATCATAATAAATTTTTCTTCACAATATAGCATCTTTCTTTTAACTTCCTCTTCCTACAACATAACATTTTTTCTCATAAATATTCATGTTCTTTGATTATCTTTTATTTTAATTCCTTTTGGAAATATTTGATATTAATTGTACTTTTTAACTCTTCTTCATGTGCATGGATATTTTCACATATAATATTTTTGACTTTATATTTATCTATAACTTTTTTAATCTATTTTCATTAAAATTATGAGGAAATAATTTCATGATTTACCATTCTTGATTCATAGTCTCAAACCTATATGTGTGTATTTATATATTCTAGAATTTTTTTTCCAGGACTTTCCCCTATTATATATTTTTGTTTTTTCTAGTTAATCTCTTCTTCCATACATTGAAAGAATCTATAAATAATAAAGACTCATTATTAGAGAAAATAATACAAGATATATCTTAATATATCAACTGATAATCCTTGATAAGTTAGAGATTGAACATAACCACTACAAATAATAATATCTATTTCTTGAGGATTATTTGTATAATATTTTCACATACCTGAAGATACATTATGGTAAGAAAATTTTACTTTTCCATGGTGGATACTTGATCCACCTTACTTCTAATTATAATAACCATAAGTATTATTTTTTTACATTTAATGGAGAAATTAATACTTATAATTATATAGCTAATAGAGTCAACTACTTGAAAATTATTTTTCATTATTTTTTATATTCATCTTGGTCTTGGTATATATGATATTCTTCTTAGAGATAACAAAATTTTCACCAAAACTACACTAAATTGTTTACACATGAAAGAAACTTAAGTCTTCACGAGATAATAAATTCAATATAAATAATCCAAAAGTGGTGAACCTCCTATAAGACAACAATTTATAGGACCACTTCAGGATATACTCAACACTGAGAGGGGGGAGAATCAATGTTGGGAACTTTTTAACCTTTTATAACATTTATCCCTTTTCCTCTTAAGTATGTATGGATCATGATTGTCTTATTATATTTTTATTATAATGTGAATTTATATTAATTCATAAAAAACCTGAAGCATGATATTTTTAAAAGTTTCACTACTCTATAAGAGAATCTAGTGATTTCCATGTATGGTGATGTCCAAGTTCAACTTTTAGTTTTTCACCGGTTATTTATAATTCATAATAAAGATAGTATTAATAATTATCTTAAAGAAAATTTTGACACCAATAATTACTTCCCACAAATGATACATTTTATTTTGATTTCATAATGATAATATTTTCTATAAATCGTCTTCTTCTGTTATTACTTTCATTTCAGTGGGAAAACAAAATTCATTATTATTCAAGATGGATTACACCATATGAATATAAAAATAATGGATTATTTGCTTATTTGAAACATTACTTCATGATAAAACACTAATGTTCTTCACTTTTATATCATGAATACAAACATACTACCTTAAATAATCTACTTGTCATCATATTCAATCGATAGTGTTATTTTCTTCAAAAAATAGTTATAAACACACTGCAACATGCATAAATAGTTATCTATATATTTTCCTTTTCAAATTATTAGTAGAACAAGCTTATTTAAATTTTTAGATATCGTGGGTATGTATGTTATCTGAAAAATATAGTCCTTTACATTGAGATAGAACTTTCATAGGTTGTAGTAACATCAACATAGATCAGATGGATAAGGTTGATTTAATCAAATGACTATATTATAAACACATGTATTTAATATAGAAACAATAAACTGCATTAAAATAATCACAAATTATAGATTTATTTAGCTTCAACTCTTATATAATCCTCTCTATGACATTTTCCTTTGGATATGAAACAAGGTTTTTGAACCCGAAACACATTGTACAGACTCTCCCTTGTATGTGCCACACCACACACTTGCATGGTCCCCCCGAGCTCCTCCATCTGTACTCTGCACATTCCATGTGCATTTTTGAGCTCCCTGTGAGCACATTTCTCACCTTTACCCCTATATCCTTGGATAACTATCCTAAATGGCTAGTACACATCATTGAGTCCTCTCTCTCATGTGTGGGTTGGAGCTATCCTAGATTTTTTGTTATTCTTGATTTTTTTACTAAACTATATCAAATAGTTTATAAATATTCAACAAAAAAATCTATGCATTCTCAACTCAAATTTCAACTCATAAACCTTAAATTCTACCTTAAATATTCCTCATGATTTATAATATTTGTTATTGATTTTTTAATTCTTATTCTTATTTTTTTATTTCATATAAATTCCAAAGATCTCTTAAACAAAAAAATCATATTTATTCACATATTATTAATTATTGAAAAAATTATTTCAAGTAAAATCAATTAGTGAATTTTGTTGTATAAATTAATATTAGTGAAAAAAATGACAATTTAAACTCAATGTATTTAATGTTATTTCATGAAATAATAATATTTTATGACATTAATCACAATGTATTCAATGATGTTTCATAAATGAATAAGACTTTAGGACTTCCTTTCCTTTATTCCTTATTAAATAATCCATGTTGAATCAAATATCTTACTAGGGATTGATACTTCGTCCAAATATTCCAACAACTACTTCTTTACAATTTCTTCACAATATTAAAATCAATAATATCATACTATTTTATTGAAAAATGCAATCAACCCTGATTTTAAAATGAGGAATATCATATTTGACAGTATATATGAAGTGAAAAACCAAAATTATAAGAAAAAGTTACACATTGGGAAATTTTTATATATTTATTATAAAATAAATTCTATCTCTTCATTAGGCTATGACCCACGCAACACCATGTCTAAATGAGACGTGAGCCTCCATTAAAATATTATTATTTAGGTAAGGCTATTATAAACCATCCATGAAGATCGAAAATATGAATATAAATAAATAAAAATTAAAAAAACTTTATCAATTATAAATGTATAAAATAAATCAAATGGTTATCTAATTATTAGATGTAAAATAAGAATCATTTGAATTAAAAAATAAATTTTTTAGGAAAAACTATAATTTTCTGAATTGTGGTTTGGTCGTTCTTGAAAACATATTATAAAATTAATTACTACCAATATTAAAAAATTAATTTTTATAAATAAACATAATTTCTTAAATCTAATTGTCAGAATTATCTTTCATTTATTTTTAGAGAATTTTCTGAAACAAATATTTTTTTTATTAACAATGAAAAATTATGGATTTTTATTGAAAATGACATTTTAATATAAATTCTTTTTAAGGATAAATAATTTTTAAAAAAATTGTTTTAAGTTAAAGTTTATACAATTATATTAAAATTTATAAAATTTAGGTCATTTTAACCAATTTAATACTGAATTATGAAATAATATCTTTTTAAAAAATTAAAGTTTTTCTTTGAAAAACAGTTTTTTCATGCATTTGCGGGTTTAATTTAAAATTAAATTTTACAACTTCTGTGGATTTAATTTTTAAAAAGGTATTCCATATTTATAATTAGGGTATTCTATTTTTTCTAATACGGTCAAATTATATTTTTTTACCATAATAAATAGTGAAAATAGTAAAACATAATTATCATGGTTAATGTGAAAATGGGTTTATCAGGGGAGTTAAACTAAGTAGGTAAGTGTTAAGATGAACTAAAATGTGTCCAAACCCAATTTTATAGAGAAATATAGAAATTTTCACATCTAATAATCAATAATTACCCATTTATAAGCTTTTTGTATGAGAAATGTATGTGTATCACATTATTATTTCAAAAATAACATGTGTTCCCTCTCCCTACTAATAATATACCACCCCTCTCCTCCATATGTAAAACTTCGAAAACCATATGATTAAAACAATATCATCCAAAATATCATCTATAAATACCTCTCCAAATACTATAGTAATTACTTTCATTATGATGTTATCTAATGAAGTATTTATGTATAAACATAATGAAGATCTCCGAAAAAGAGGTAAAATTAAAAAATGTGAATATTTGTATTATTTCTTCTTTGACACCCTTAAAATGATTATAAAATCTGATAATATAATAACATAATTACCTCTTATATAATGAGAGTTTATTATGTCAATATAATAACCTATATTGATCTCTACTTCCATCAAATGTGAAGTGAAACCATCGATATTGTGTACGGTGGAGTACCACCTCGTGAACTATTATAATTCGTTTTCCATCAGCACTATTAAAAGATAGATATAATGATGGATTTAAATTTTTTACTTGATACTTATGAAATCATTATTCATCTTTAATTATTATATTACATATACCTGCTTACTTTTTATTCTATTTGGGATGCAATAATGTCGCTTGTGTGTATGGTGGACTACCGCCTCATGGAGCGATGTGATTGGTTTATAATTTACGCTATTAATGGAAGGTAGTAAGCATAGAGTTATTAAATATATGTGATTTTTATTATCCATAAATTAATATATAAATATAATATCATATACAAATTTCAACCTTTTGCCTACTTCAAAATAATAATATCACTTATGCGTACGTGTGGACTACCGCCTCCATATAGCGATGTCAAATGATTTTCATTTTATTTTTACATGGATGGTAACAAAGATGTATTTTATTTTTATAAATTCTATAAATAAAAAATAGTTATTTTTAATGGTTAATTAATATTTATTTTCATTTCATTACATCAATTGACAAAATCGGTTAAATATTTAGGCATATGAATGACCTATCGTCTCTAAGAATGATGTAATCTATTTTCTATTTCAAAATTTTTTAGATTAATATAAATAAATATATAATGAATATATGTTAATTTTATGTAATGGTTAAAATTTTGTATGTTATGTAACAATTTTCAATATAAAAGAACTATATTGCGAAACCAAAGCATATATGAAAAAAGAAGTTATCACCTTCAATAGTGATTTTAACAATGAATTATATATAAAAGGGTCATAAAAGAGCATAAGTAAATCAAATATGGTATTAGATATGTGATTATGGTTCTATAATATATTTATAATAAAAATATATTCATTATAATTAGGGTCAAACACATATGATGGACTTCGAACCTTAGGTAAGAGTTTCTCGTCTCACTTTTACTTCTAAGAGACGTATTCCATATTCAGCACTTTGTTCTTTTTTATGGTGTATATATTTCCAATTTTATGTGTTATATAATTAATCCCTTTATATTTCTGAAATTTAGTGATCCATTTTTTTTTTCACTATGGTTATTATTCAAAAGTTTCCCAAGTAGTAATGATTTATTTTACAATCTAAACATTTATCCGGACTGTTTGTAAATAAATTTCCAATTATGAAATATTATGATCTATCACTCAGTAAATTATTAAATTTTATTATCCCCTATATATTCATGAATTTTTAATGTAATATTACAATTTTTCTTTCTTGGGTATATTGAAAGATTGTGAAAATATTTTTAAGAAAATATGACATTATTTTTCTCTATTGGTGAAAAATCTTTTTCTTCTAACACAATGATTTCTTAAAATGTTTTATAAATTTTATTTTAAAATATATATATGATTTAAAGAAGAAATTTTGACCCATTATTTACTTTTTAAATAAAGTTAAATGGATTCTTTATGTTTTTTTCCAAATATTACTCATTTGGATTTTACCAAAAATATAAAAAGAATCATTATTTTAACATGTATAGCAAGAAAATAAATTTTCTCTTTCATGAACAATAAATGTATTAATAATTATTCTACAATTTTACAAGGATATTTAAAAGAAGGTTATATTTAATTTTTTTGAACATTTCGTTTTAAATGGTGATTTTAAAAAGAAAAGTATATTTTCCTCAATAATGTTTTTATTGGAATTTTTAGGGTGTTTCAAATCACCAATGACAAATACCCACTTTTTACCAAATTCTATATTGTTAACATGCTGTAATTTTTTAGCATAATTATTTATTTGTATGGTTAATTATCATTTTATTGTTATGTACTATTTTTATACCATTATCTCTATTAATTTGATTGGTTTATGTTTATGTTTATTGAATAGGGAAAGTATTAACATTTAATATACTATTTTTTACAATTTGAATGGTTATGTTGATTATGTTTCACTACTTTCATATGAAAAATGAATGTTGACACTCCTTTCCATCACAAAGTTTAATGAATGGAAAAGGGGAATACCTTAACCACAAACAGAGTCATCATTTTAAGAACATCAAAAATTTACAAAGGCATGAACCATGAACCTTTTAAGCATGGGTCGCGCAAGTTTCATTATGGTCATGCAAGTATACTTGTGTGCCACATATGGGTCGCACATGTGACTTGCGCACCCTATTTTTTTAACCCAAGGTCCTCAATGGCCTATAAATACTCCATGTGGGCCCCCCATTTAGAAGACGAAAATTCCAAAACTCATAATTAAACTCCAGTCACCCTAGTCTCTGCTTGAAGTGTTCCGAACACTTCTAAGGTAATTTCTTACCTAGAATAGAAGATCTAAAGAGTAAAAATAAGGCCTAAGTGTTAGAACTCATCAACACATGCGTGTCTAAGTATCCAGCCCTTAAGGGAAATGGATACACTTGCACGCCACCTTGTCCTCTCATGGAAACTTGTGCGCCTCCCTTCTGAAAACATCTAGGGATAATACTAAGGGCTTGAGCCAAGTTTCGCCCAAGTATTACCCTATAGGTTCTTCGTCGCCCAAGTGAACTCAGGTCGTGCAAGTATACTTACGCGACCAGGACTTGTACACCTAAACAGGACTTGCGTGAATGACTCTTTTTGGGTTCCCCTCTTTCATATTCACTTCCTTTCTTCAAATTAACATTTCCTTCTCACGATCTAGCCTTCAAAACCATCTTCAAGGCCACTTATGGTATTGTTTATTTGTTGGCTTCTTTATATGAAAGGATTTCTGGGTAATATCTCTCAAAATCTTGTGATTTATATAACTTTAGATCACTACGGTTAGAGGTTACCTTCATTCAACCTCGTTGCTTAATATGAGAGAATCTTTAATGGGAATATTTCTCAGGAATAACCCCCAATCATAAGTTAAAATCCCCCTTTAATCTGGGCATCTTCTTTAGGAGTATGCCCCAAATTAAGAATCTAAATCTCCATAAATCACAAATAATTTTATAGACCCTATTAAGGGGCATCCTCCTTAGGACTAAGCCCCAAGTCCCCTTTAACTTTGGACCTTCTTCTCAGGAATAATCCCTAAGTTACAGGTCTCCTTAAATTCGGCCTCCTTCTCATAAATAAGCCCCAGTCATAATTTCCCTTAACCTGGGCCTCCTTCTCAGGAGTAAGTCCCAACCTTATTTTCATTGAATTTAGGCTTCCTTCTTAGGAATAAAACCCAATCATAAGTTCCCTCCTAATATGGGCATCCTCCTCAGAAGTAAGTCCCATGTTAGAGTATCCAAATATCCATAAAGCATGAATGTATTTATGGACCTTCTTCATAGGCTTCTTCCTAGAAGTAAATCCTAGTTTTCATCTACTTGGGAAATCACACACACATAAGCCCCATATCATTCCTTGTGACCACATCTTTCGTGGCACAAATCTTCAGGTTTACTGATGCCTCTTGTTTCTCACACTGAGCATGAATCACATGATCTTAGAGTGTAAAAGTAACTACTCCACATCTCCTTAGTCTGTTAATCATACGTAATCCCCACACTTCTTACTCGAACTACGTGGACTTTGATCTCCGCCTTAAAATTACAGTACGTAGGAATACTTTCTAAGGTTCAATCCCATCACCCATTAATTCTCATACATCCCATATGACGTTAAACTATATCATAATTCTCGAACTACATGGGTTCTGATTCCTTTTCTAACAAGGATACATAGGTAGCCCATCTGTAGGTATGATCCCAACTCTGAAATAATCCATGTCCTTCTGAATGACAATAAACTTCAAGTGCCCCACTGAGTGGCTTTAAAACAAGTATGGTAATCATAATGACCAAGATATTTCTATATAATTTATTGAATGATACCATTGACTAAGGATCTCTAATACATACAAATGATTCTCCATCGATGAAGAACCTCAAATAGATATAAGATATTCTCTAAATCCCATACATATCAATCATTTATTGCAAAGTCTAAATAAAAACTCATTTTCATGCTTGGTAAGTATTTTTGAACATAACTTAAATCTATAAGAGTGTCCCAGAGTAGACAATAATTCCCCCAAAAAAGGTGTGATGAGTCTGACCTCCCATCCTCTCGACCAATGAAAATTCTTAAGCCGCATCAGTCTACAACAAATGAGCACCTAACTTTGGAAAGTAGGTCGAAATGGATATATAATTATTGGATGTTTTCGTTTATACGAATAAACCCGTTAGAAATCGATTGGAAAAAATTTCATCCTTGAACAAACGAGTTCATCCCCATTTCTAGGAAGAAACAAAAATGGTGAACCCGACGTGAATCCTTAACCATGTTAAAATTATGTTTTACTTATTTGTTATAACCCTATTTAATTTAATGTGAGGTCCAGAAAAGCAATCAATAACACATGTTCTCATTCAAAAGATTTAGTGGCCAAAATATATTGATTATTTCTATTATATCAAATAGACACTCTTTTCCAGGATCTCTCTGCAATACAGAAATGGATTCTCTAAAATTCACACCTGTGAATGCCCCTGCAGCTACTCCTGCTGGATCCTTATCCGCTCTGAGGATGACATCACTCAATCAGTTTCTGCAATACTAGGTCTCAAATGCATTGGTTAAAGAATACCATCAACACGGTACCATTCCAACTCTGGAGGCCGCTTGACAAGCCCTCCAGGTTAAAAATTCACCCCAGTTGTCCATACAGTGACGACCGGTGGTCAAGAAGAAGGCAGTTCTTACCACCATCTCCAATCGTTTCAGGTATTTATCCCCGGAAAGAAACAACCAGTCTCTCCCATATTATAGGGAGGTAAATGAAGAGGTCACTCAAGGCCTCAGTTCAAAAAGACAAGAGTCTTTCCCAAGGGATCCCATCAAAAATTGCCACCAGACTCGTGTGGTTGTGCACCCTCAACATGACGAGGGTATCACCTTTAGGGGTTCATCTTAGGTTCCTCATACCTGATCATGCAAGATGAACTGCCAAAGGAAAAATTCATCCAACAGGGAGCAGGTTCTTACCTATACCCCCTCTGAAAAAGTCCATCGACCTAACTTGATGGCAAGCCACGAGCGGGCACATACACCCGTCTGTTCTAATCTCGCTGTCCAGTAGAATCATCTGGCAGAAACCCACCAATCCTATCAGGAAATTCCGATGGAGTACTATAGGCAGGCACATATACCTGTTTATAATTCATCAGCTAGTCTGTAGGCTTGTTTGACTGTATTAAAAGGAGTACACCGATCTAATGTGGTGACCACCTCTAAACAGACTCATACACCTGCTTACAATCACCAATTCTGTCGGCACTCTTGTCTGACAATATTGAAGGAAATCCATCAACTATACTTGACGGGGAATATCCACAAGGTACATACACCTACAAATGTTCATCAAGTCCCCCAACATTCTCATTTGGTAGCACATGGAGAAGTCAGTCGGAAAGCTCCGACGATAAATTTGGAGCAGACTCAACTCTCGGCCCCTATGCATAATTAATGTAAGAATTAATTGACAAGAAAAAGAGGATAGGAGAAGGAACATACACCTACTCTAGACATGGAATGGTCATATATTCTCATTCTGATAGATGAAGTCACCAATCACATCCTCACAATGGTGAAAGAGCAGAAGAAAATCCCTGCCCATATTCTGGATGCCTATCAGAATATTATAACAACATCAGCAAAATCATAGGGAAAGAAACATAATTCTATCCCTATCAGTGGAGTGACTCATCAACATGTTACTCCAAAGCAGATACACAACTTTGTTCTAGTCCAGGAGGGTCACGGGGGCATACTCCCCCATGTCATATGGAAAATCAAGTCAGGCACATACACCCGATTTGAATGGAGATAATCATCCAAACCTGACAATTTCTTCTAAGCAGGCACATACACCTGCCCATAATAACCACTTTCACCAAAAAGTGGTTTCCAAAGTCAGTAAGAAGGCTTCTGAGAAAAAGAACCGTACATCACAGTAGATAAATCAAGAGCTAATATGTAATAATGCCTTGCTCGATGCTGTAGTTCTTAATGCGCTCAGACAGTTGTCTGTTGCAACTCAAGATTCTACTCTCTCATTTCCCAATAGTGGGAACAATAATTCTGAAGGTCCTTATCAGACACATCCTCATTAAGGCTTGCTTTATGACAGTTTAGTCGATTTCAAAGTATCATCTTCAAATGAGAGCCACAATAACCCTCTGCTTGGCCAGAAGACCAAAGAGAAATAGGTTTCATCTTTTGTTGTAACCCACTATGGTGGTCCTCCCCATGATGAAGAATTTAGCTATGAATTTTCTCTCTGTAGTAGTAATTCGTATTTCCTAGAAAGTTCTTCAAAGGACAAGGCAGTAATGAGAAATCCCTCTTATTTTGAGGCACTTGAAAATGTTCATCCAGTCATGTCTGATGCTTTACCAATAGAAGGTGAAATAATTTCTCATCCAGAAGATATCACGGGGTGTAGGTTATTCTCCGAACCAACCATGGGTCATGCATCTTCTAGTTTGATAAATTAGTTCTCTACCAATACTGTTGAATCTGATAAAGCAACAAAAAAGCACCAACTTTGGTTTAATCAGGTAGAAGAATCTCCATCGAATGATAAGGAGGAAGTACTGAATATGAGAATACAACTGGCGAAAGGTGAAGTACCAGTCATGTTTTGGCCTTTGGCTGACTCTCAGTATGATATTCCTGAAATGTTGATGAAATATTGTATTCATGATATTTGTCTCAACATGTGGAAAACACTTTGTCACTTGAAAGGGAATATATTTTCTTATGATGAATATAAAAATCATGTCAGGATAATTGAAGGGTTTCAATGGAAAATTGACTTGGCATCTCTCTTAGTTTCCCGACATCCAAAGGTTGAAAAGCAGTAGAGAGCCCTTCAACATTCCTGCCTTGGCGCATTAAAAATGTTGCACCAGTTAATTGCTAATGTACCATCTGGTATTCATATCAGGGGATGGGGTTTTCATGGAGCACTACATTTCACTATTCTCTCATATCAACAAATCCCACCAAAAGTGGTCTCATGCAATGTTATTTCCCATGGCCAGCCACATCCAATTGGTTTTGTGTGTAATTAAAGGCTTGATCAAGAACATGCCTCAACTAGTTCATACCAAAATCATCCATACAAAGAAAAAGTTGTTGAATTACTCTTTTATAAAGAAAATGAGAATATCAAACATGCTTCTCGTTTAGAGAAGACACATCATCAAGTGACAGAAGTGTCAGAAATCATCCAATGGTCATTTGAGCCAGGTGATTTGAGTGGATGTAGGTTGATGCATCTGGCTAATTTCCGGACTAATGTCCACAAAATCAGGAGAGATTTTAAGAAAGTCTCAGATGTAGTAGCTCAAGAGCCACCTCAGCTTACCAGATTGGGTACTCTTTTAATCCAACCCTCGGGATCAACAGATAGGATTTGAGGAGTTGAGCAGGAACAACCCTAGTCCACCGGACTGGGGATTTTTTCAAATCCTCAATCTCTTCTCAGCGAAATTTAGTCTTCTCCCGATTAGGGAAGAAGCCACAAGAGGAATGTTGAGCCGAATTATCAAGGGATTCCCTCCAAATTACAGTTCATCAAGAAGTTCTTGAGGGATCAACTCAACTAAGGGTAATGTCTCATAAAGGACATGGAAGAAGACAATATCCCAGAAATTCTGACAAAAGATATGCATCGATAAATGTCATTAATGTCGTTGTCACCGATCCCCCATAACATGAGGCTCACTCAGAGGAATTAGATAAATAAGTTCCTCTTCAAGAGGTTGTACGCACTGAAACAGATGAGGAAGGTGTGCATACCAGAAATCAAAGGCTTACCCAGAATTTAGGTATTCCTTCAAATAACAAACTTACCCCTCTCTAAAAGGAATCCAATAAGGGGAAAGGAAAAATTCAGGTCACCCCTACCTCGAGAGAAGGCCAATCACTCTCATTAGAGGAAAGTTTTTCACAACAAGAGGAAAAAATGAAGGAGTTAAAGAGGTTGAATGCAGAACTACTTCAAGGTAGTCTTCCTCCTAAGCGTGTTGGAGTCAGTCAGTCAATGGAATTTGTTACAGTTACTGGGATGGATCAAGAATATCCTCCTTTACCAGTACACCCTCAGAGTTCCTATCCTATGGGTTATACGCAAAAAAACTGGAAATACTACCATCAGTGGAAGTCCTGGTCGCCACACCCATCCAAAATCTAGTTCATCCACCCGAACAGGTCCAAGCCCAACCCGATGTTTCTAAAAAATTAATGACTACCATTGAGTCATTAACAGCTCTGTTGGAAGCTATGGAAGGAAAGCATGCACCTGTTCAACCGGAGAAGAGAGCTTACCCGGAATGGGTAGATGCAATTCCTCCCCCATCAAAATTTTAAAGTACCACATTCCCAATTTTTAATGGTTCGAGAGATCCAGAAAAACACTTAACACATTTTGTTTCTCGTTGTGATTCTATGATGGGAAATCCTAATCAACAAGAAGAAGTTAAGCTCAAGTTTTTTGTACAGTCATTACAAGGACATTCTTTTTTCTAGTATACAAGCTTGCAATCCCGGTCAACTACAGGGTGGGAGGATATCTGTCAAAATTCCTTCTTCAATTTAGCTCAACGTTGCCAAAGACGATAGTTTTTGATCTTACAAATTGTAATCAAAGGGAAAATGAAAGAGTTTCAAATTTCATTTCTCGATGGAAGGGATTAACATATTATTTAAGTTTAGCAGTCCCTCAAGAAGAATTTTTTCCAATCTGTGTGGAAAATTTTCATGATGAGTTACGCACACTGTTGATCCCTGTGAAATACAAAGGAGGGTTTCGAGAACTTACTTCAATCGCTCAGCAGATTGAAGATTCTCTTATAAAGACTAAGGCTAAAACTCATATAATTTCACTAATTCTAGGAAAGAGAATATTTAAAGAAGATACTACAACAGTTACTCTTAAACAAGAACATGTACCTACATCCACATAAAAACCTACATCATATCGAAGGGCTACACCTCCTGAGAATCAACAACAGATGCCATTTCGTCAAGACAATCAAAGAGATCAAAGATGAAAATAGTTTGAAGATTTTAAAAACAATGTTTATTCTTTTCTGAATGAGAAAGTTCCTGGCTACTTCATCTCGTCTCTAGAAAACAATTTGGTTTAGTTCCCAAGGCCCAAATGGCCGAACAAGGAAGGAAATGAAGACCTTCCCAACTATTACCTGTTTCATCAGATGTTGAGGAATCTCATTCAGGGGTGGTTTGTCTTCAAAGACCTCCTGCAAAAGATGGTGGACTCTGGATAGGTAAATTTGAAAGGCTCTTCATCTTAGGTAGAATGTGTTACTGCTACAGATCCAGAGAAAGATGGAGAGTGGCATGAAGTCAAAAGAAAAAATGCAGAGAAATATGATGTTTGGATGGTCAGGAAAACAATCAACCGAACTCATTCCATTTTACGAACACAATTGAATCAACCAATTTTGTCTTATTCAATGAATGCCATAGCAAAACCCCATTCATCAGAAGGAAAATCTTCAAAAAAGGTGGCATAATTCAAACAAAGAAGAACAGTCAGAAGGAGACGAGTTCATGTCAAAGCCTAAATTATCTCTGACTCTGGCAGATTTTATGCAATCTACTTCAAAAGTACGGGCATCTCCCCACCAAACTGAATAACCTGAACTGGATAATCAGGCAGAGTCTTCATTAGATGAAGAGTTGATCTTTGGTTCTATTAATATGATTCATTTAATGGGTCCATATTCCAATCATAGTTTTAATCATGATGAGCCTGAGTTCCCTGTATCAAACAGAGGAATTAGAGGAAGAGATAGAGGTTTAGGATACAAGGGAAGATGTGGATATTCCAAAAACCACTATTTCAATCCTACCCCTGTTAGAACTGTATATGAAGCCGAAACTCATGGCAAGGCCCTTCAATGGGCTCAATAAGAGCAAGAAAGTTCTTCCATGAATGGCAGATTCAGTCCTGGAACAATTATTTTAGAAGATCGGTTAGAGGTTACACATTCTTCCTATCAGCAAATAAATATACCTAGTAAGTCAAATTTTGCAAATCCAGGAGTATTTCCAACTCCAACCCCGATACAAGATGCATCTACTTCCAAAGCATCAACTTCTAAGGCACCTACGAAACCAAATGTTCCTTTTGGGAAACGCAGACCTTTGGACCAAAAGTATGATGTCTTGAATCATTTCTCCCAAGTACCAGCCAAGTTATCAATTTTGGATGCCTTGAATCTATCAAAGGATCTTTAGGAGGAACTGATTGAGGATTTGTCAAGTCCTTGGGAATTCAAAACTGAAATTACTATGGATGAAGTCTACCATATAGAGAATGATCCTACAGAATGCCATGCTGCGATGTCTTTTACAGATGAAGATGAAGATGATGTTGTACATGGACATATCATACCTATCTATTTATCTGGAAAGGTCAATGATATAGACACCCGATGAGCTTTCATTTATAATAGCTCAGGATTCTACCTCATCCCTATTCGTACACTTCGTCGATTGGGCCTTACTGAATATGATTTATCTCCTTTTACTTTGATGTTTCAAGGATATAATAAAAATGATTATGAACCTCTGGGCGAGATTACACTTAGAACTCAGTTTGGATAGCTTGTATCCAATTCAGATTTCATGGATGTTCTTCATGACACAACCTTCAAGATTTTTCTTGGAAGACCTTGGCTACATCAACATGCAGTCTTACCTTCATCATACCATCAGTGTCTCAAATATTGTTTCAATCGTCAAATTGGGACATTGTATGGTGATAAAGCCCCATTCAAAACATGTGAATATCAATACATTGAGGCAGAATTCTATCAAATGGAGGGAAAGGAGAAATCCATTCCAATGGATGTTACCACAATTAATGCTCTATATGGTTTGGAAAATATTCCAGTAAACCCATTCATACAGATGAGTACAGATTATGTGTTGCATATCAGTCAAATTGACAAGATAGACCCAAATCAAAATACTCTTATGGAAACTTCCATAATGTCGATTATGACAACCAAGCCAGACAGCATGATAGAAATTTTTGATTCATCAGGCAATGATGAAAGTTAAAATGGAGATGTCTTCATTTCATCTGCTGAAATCCAGCAATTCTACACTTCATCAACCAGACCAGAAGAAGTTATAATAATGTCAGATATAAACGATGATGTCGATTCTCAATCCATCATCTCCTCTTTATTACCGAAGGAAGACCCTTCATCATCAATAGGGTAAGAAATGGTAGTCTCTTCTTCAAGATGTTCAAATTTTAACTTCTCTCCTGATCATGGAAATTATGCTTCATAATCTACTATGTAAGTAGAAACATAAGAAATAACACATATTGAAGAAGAAGAGGAAGATCTCATGGATTCTCCTCCATCATTTGAATAGGGTATATCTACCACTGTAGATGAACTCAGAGAAATAAATCTAGGTACATAAGAAGATCAATGCCCCACTTTAATTAGTGCGACCATGAATCTTGAAGAGAACGAAATGTATACTTCATTATTAAAGAAAAATCGAGATGTGTTTTCTTGGAATTATACAGAAATTCCAGGTATTGATCTCGATGATTCCACTCGTCATTTGGGTTTGCTAGAAGAACATTGCGGATTAAAGCAATCCATAGGACGAACACACCCAACTTATGCCTCCAAAATTAAAGCTGAAGTGGATAATCCAATCAAAGATAACTTCGTCAGAGAAGTTCAATATCCCAAATAGTTGGATAATATTGTCCCTATGAAAAAGAAGAATGGAAAAATTAGGGTTTTCATTGATTTTTGAGATCTTAATCGGCATTATCCTAAGGATGATTTTCCAGTTCCAATCACACAACTCTTAATTGATGCAATAGCTGGATATGAAGCACTTTCCTTCATGGATAGATATTCTGGGTATAGTCAAATCTGAATGGCCCTAGAGGATGAGGAGTCTACAGCTTTCCATGCCCCTCAAGATGTGTTTTGCTATCGGGTAATACACTTTGGCCTAACGAATGTAGGTGCAACATATCAACGTTCCATGAACCGTATCTTCAAATCATTTTTACGGAAATTTGTTGAATGTTATGTAGATGATTTGGTGGTTAAATCCAGAAAATGTTCTGATCATTTGGTCGATCTGGAAATCATATTCCATAAACTTTGACAACACAATTTGAAGATGAACCCCTTGAAATGTACTTTTTTGGTAACCTCTGGAAAATTTCTCGGCTTTTTTGTATGTCATCGTGGTATTGAAGTTGATCCTGAGAAGAAAAAACAATCCTTGGTATGTCACCTCCTCGAAATTTGAAGGAATTGAGGGGACTTCAAGGACACATGTCTTATATTCGGTGTTTCATTGCCAATTTGGCAGGAAGGTGTTTACGTTTCACCAAATTAATGAAGAAGGGAGTCACTTACCAATGGACCGAAGATTGCCAAGAGGCATTTGATATCCTCAAGAATTATCTCTTGAGTCCACTGGTATTAATGCCACCTGTTGAAGGAAGACCACCTATCCTCTATTTGGTAGCCTTATAGTGATCATTGGGTGCCTTACATGACCAAAAGAATGATGCTAGGAATGAAAACACCCTTTACTATCTCAGTCAGACTATGCTTGAGGCAGAATCTCAATATTTAAGTATTGAAAAGTGTTTCATAGAATTAATCATTGCAGTTCAGAAATTAAGACACTACCTGCAACGTCATGAGGTCCTATTGGTATCTCGTAATAACCCGCTGAAATTTATCCTTAGTCGTCCAATGCTTACAGGATGTCTAGCAAGGTGGGAAGTTATTTTTCAGCAGTTTGATATCCAGTACGTGTCTTAAAAGGAAATAAATGGCCAAGCTCTAGCAGATTTCCTTGTTGAACACCCTTTAGAAGAAGATAAATCTTTAGATACTAAACTTCTTTAATGTGGAAGTCTTCTCTATTCAAGATAATCTTCAAACATGGAAAATGAAATTTTATAGTGCTTCCAGAAGTCCAACAGGGAAGAAAATGGAAGATCCTAAATTCAGCAAAGTTGCATTAGGAATTGTGCTTATTTCCCTAGAAAAGGAAGTGATGCCCTATTCAATCTTATTGTTGGGAGGCGGTACAATTAATGAATCAGAATATCAAGCTCTCATTGCAGGATTAGAGTTGGCACTTCAGGTACAGGTGAATCACTTAAAGGTAAAAGGAAATTCAGTCTTGGTAATTAAACAAGTCAATCGGGATTATCCCATCAAGAAAGAATAGTTAATCCCTTTGTGTGATTACATCAGAGAGTTAATGGTGGAATTTCCTTGAGAACCGACATTTTCTTATATCCCGCGATCACAAAATTCCCAAGATAATGCACTGGATAATGTAGCCGGAACTCTAGCAGATCCACATCGGGATGAAACAATCATCAGTATTGCCCACCGTCATATAGTTTCACCTTATGTTCAAATTATAACAGAAGAAATCAATGAAACCAGTCCCATTCCTGAACCATACGGTCTTACTATAGGATGGATGACACCTATTCAGGAATACCTTCAAAATGGAAAACTCCAATCTGATAGAGTCGGGAAAGAAGAAATCTGGCGACGTGTGGTCAATTTTACTCTTTATGATAGACTATATCACCAAATTTTTTTCTAGAAGTGAGTTTTTGATGGAATTATCTTCAGAAGTATTGATGGTGAAGAGACAATGGCTGTCATGAAAGAAGTACATGCAGGAGTCTGTGGTTCCCACCAGTCAGGACATAGACTGTCTGATCATGTTCAAAGACTTGGATAATTTTTTCCTTCAATGATACAAAATTGTGTTGATTTCACTAAGAAGTTTCATTATTGACAATTATATGCCAATTTCATTCATCAACCACCAGATTTTCTTCATACAGCTAAATACTCATGGCTATTTTCCACGTGGGGAACAGATGTAGTAGGACCTTACCCTTCGGCTACATCCAAGTAGTTTAAGTATATTCTTACAGCTTCTGACTTCTTTTCCAAATGGGTAGAGGAAATACCTCTAAAATAAGTTAGTTCTAAAAGAATTTTTAGCTTCATCAAGTCTAACATCATTACAAGATTTTGTTTCCCTCATTCCATTTTGACGGACAATGGCACCAACTTCTGTTCATCTGAGGTAAGGAAGTTGTATCAAGAATTCAACATCAAATCTAGCCATTCATCTCGGTATCATGCAGCGGCCAATAGCTAAATAGAAGCCTTCAATAAGACACATTCAAACATACTGCAAAAGATGGTGGATAAAGATAATAAATCATGGCCTGATAAACATTTTCATGCTTAATTGGCTTATTGAACCACCACCCACACTGCTACGTGGTCAACTCCATATTCATTTGTTTATGGAAGAGAAGCAGTCTTGACCATTGAGGTCCAATTACCTTCACTCAGAGTAGACATTTGTGATCCTTCATCTATAGATGAGAAATCTCAAAAAATATTGGATGAATTAGAATGATTAGATGAAAAAATATTTTTCACCCTGCACCACTTGGACGTCTATCAGAATCGAATAGCACGGGCTTTCAACAAAAAAGTTTGTCTTAGTTAATTTATTCAAGGAGAATTGGTATTGGTCCTCAGAACTCCAATGATACCAGGAATGAAGCCTCCAAATCTTGAGTGAAAGTGGGAAGGACCTTATTCAATACATAAGGTCTACTCCAATGGAGCTTATTATTTAATCTCAATGGATGGAGAACTCATTACAACTCCAACCAATGCCAGATTCTTGAAAAAGTATTTTGTGTAAGACAAATACTTACGTCATGCACAACGTTAAACTGCATAACCATCATCTTGGCTACACGTCGTTAAACTGTAAAACCCAATTTCCTACATGACGTAAAATAGTATTGTCCTACATGATATTAAACTATTCACATAATCATCCTACATGACGTATAACTAAAAAAATCCCCTAATACGTCCGATATGATGTTAAACTATTTTTTTCCCTTCTACACGACACTGAACTGTGCACCACTGGTACATGCATATGACCCTAAACTATTTTAGTCCTCACTACAAGACTTTAAACTGCACGATCCCCATTGTCCTTACTAAAGGACATAAAACTGCATAGACCCTCTATCATCAACATTAAACCGTGTCCCCTTTGTCTTTTCATCCAACATGACATTAAAATGTTCATCTAAGTTGCACGACATTAAACTGCCAATCACCCCATGTCTGTGACACATGCCATTTAAACTGTGAAACAATCCCTTTTATGTCCTACAAGACATTAAACTGTGTATCATTAGGGTTTTTGTTACCTCTTGTTTCTCACACCGAGCATGAATCACGTGATCTTAAAGTAAACTTCAACCATAGCACACTCTCTGGGCCGCTAACCATGCATAGGTCCCAATACCGTTTTTAGGTCATTGTCCTTAGGTACAACTCGGTCACCAATTCATTCTTCAATTTAACTACGCAGACTTTGATCCTTGCCTTCTAAGCTGGGTACGTAGGCAACCTCCCGAGGTTTAAGCCCAAAACTAATCTCTTCATGTCGGTTCACCTCCGTCTCATATTATTTTGATCCATGAAATATACCAAAACCAATCTCTTCACATTGGTTCACTTTCGTCCCACACGATGTTAAAATATATACATCTCTTTTGTCCTTTCTACATGACACTAAACTGTGCAGCACCATCATCCATGCTATATGACGTTAAAATATGTAGTCCCCCATTATCCCTCAACTGAGAGGGAATCATCATTGACATTGATCTCAAATCATATAATATTTCAAAGACTACGTGAATACATGGTAATGCCCGAACCTTTAATCTTGGGTCAAACCATCATTGCACTGAAGTCCCCTTTCACCCTTCACTTGTACAAAAAAAATCTGTACAAAGGGTATTTTATAAACTACATGCTTCTTGATTCCCATACTTATGGGATATGTAGGAATGTTCGAGCATCCCTCAAATCCAGCCCCAAGTCTTTGGGCCTAACCCCGAATTCCACTTTCAGTCCCTTGACAAAAAATTTCCCCTCTGAGCACATGAATGTGGTATGAAAACCCTAGTCTTTATTCACATTAGGTTTATAACAAACACACAATGTGTCTCCCTCATTATGGTCTGAACTCTATGACCCTAAACTTAGTTCTCCTACATTATCATCCCACATGACGTTAAACCGTATTTCAAGAACTACGTATGGCTTGATTCCCATCCTTATGGGATACGTAGTGAAGTCCAGCACCTCAATTCCAGACCCAGTCACAACATGATTATGTTTTGAATTGGTATGTGTATCTCCTTTATGCATTGGAAATTTCCCATTTTGATGTGTCATACTCCTAACCTTAAATACTTCCAGATCTCCAGAACCCTTTTCATGACTTCTGGTCACAAAATGTCTGATACCTAGGAATTATTTTGCCTATCTATCCAGCAAATTCTCTTAGGTAGCCTTGCATAATTAGTCTACATAACGGACCTGTCAACCAAACGATGCTATTATTTGACTATCCAGCCAATGCCCTCAGGTGGCCCTATATAATTCAACCCCCTAATGGGTTTGTCAAGTAGTGGTAACTTCATTCTTTGGGGGGAAAACCCCATTTGTCCTTATTTGTCTTAATAACAATATGTAGGGATCTGCAGAAATAGCCATCCTTAACATATTTTTCCCATACTCTTTTTCATGATCTGCAAGTATTCAAGTCTATGGTTTATATTTCCCTTCCCTACGTTTTTGTCAGACCTTCGTAGGAGTTACATTCATCTAATTCTTTGATAATGTAGATTGGGAATATAATCTCTATATTCATGTACCTTTCTCCATACAACAGACTCTATACTTTGGAAAATTAGAATCTCTATAAACTTCCACGGGCTTTTCAGCAATAGAAAAGTAAAATTTCTGAGAGTTCTATTGCCTGAATTTGCAGTATGTGCCCCTAGGTGGCCTTGCATAAGTAGTCTACATAACGGACCTGTCAGCCAAAAGATGTTATTATTTGAATATGCATCCAATGCCCTTAAGTGGCCCTGTATAATTCAACCCCCTAACGGGTTTATCAACTAATGTTAACTTCATTCTTTAGAAATACTTTCTCTAATTCCTTTTATCCCTTTTCCCATGTCATTCCTCATAATCAAAATTTCTTAAGTCACAGTTTACAATTTTCCCCCTCCATACTTGAATATGGTAATATGTTTTTAAAAAACTTATCAAGGAATTGAGTCAATTTTAATCCATTCAGCCAATGCTATTCGACCTTTAAACAATATACTTTTCATGTCCGATGTGCATGACCATAAACTGACCACAAAAGTCAAGGTAAATGAGAAAAAAGTCAAGTACCAGCTCACTAAAAATACATTTTTTATGATTTAGGTAATATTGATCCATAAAAAGATTCAATGTTTGTAGGGTTATTTTTATAATCTTAGAAAAAATCAAACTATGCCTACTAATCCCATTGGATTAGGTAAAATTATTTAAAGTAGGTAGAAAAAGAATACAGGAACTAAATGATTGAGGATGAAAGTTCTTTTCATTGAGGCACAAGAGTTGGAAGGAAATCCACAGACTGGAGTCTCTTCTCTTTTTTTCAGGAATTACAAGAGGCTTTCAACATAACTCTTCATTTGATTTAAGGCATCCCGAGCCTCATCAGCAGCCTCTTGAAGTTCATGCACTCAACCAGCTTCACTCATTTCATCTTGATGAAGTGATTTCTTGGCATCTACAATGGATTTTATACCATTAATTTTAACTCCTTACAGTGAATTGTTAAGCTGGTCAAGTTCCCCAGTAACAGCATCTAACTGTTGCTGAAGGTGAATCTGCTGGAAAACATTCTCCTTGATCTTATGCTTCCGTTCCTTCAACTTTTCAGCATGACCAGCTTTAGCTTGGGACACCGCAGCCTCAAATTCACTAATATTGGTCAACAACCTTTCTCTGGTCAGATCTTGATGATCATTTTGCTCATGCTACCTCCTTAAGATGACTTTTTTCACTGCGACATGGATCTCTTGATATCCAAAACCGCCAAGTCCCAGCATGACAAATATGGATGACAATCACGGGATCATCGAGGACAACTCTTCAAGAGGAACTTTAGATATGATCTTCCATATGTTCTGTCATGCCTTGCGACATGAGAATTGGAGTGACTTTTGTGCCTCAGGGTCTGACTCAACATCACTATCACATGGGGGGGGGAATATAATCCAGTATTAATGCACTCAAATAAGTAAACTATTCTGCTTCTTCCCCCCTGACCCTTGTTACTTCACTTTCATCTCCCATTGGGGTGGAGGCTGAGGATTCACCTCCAGATCTAGCCACTAATATTTTTGGCCCTGCATATTCAATTGAAAGTTTTGGTAAGTTTCAAAGGATAACAAAAGTTGATTAAGTTTTCTAGAAAATTAAGTGGAGCCACAAATATTATCGTCTCTTACCCAACTGTAGATCAACAGCATGAGAAGGATCCTCCCTGTCTCTCCTAGCTTCAACAGGATGTTCAGAACGGATTTCAAGAAGCACTTCCGGGTTAAGCTCCACTTGAGCTAGCGTCTCTGCAATGATAGGGTTGTCCATACCCCCTTCAAGCATCGGCAGATCAGCAGCTTACTCAGATGGAACTGTACATTTCAACCAATCATGGTCAGAGATGTAATAAGAAAATTTTAACAGGTTGAAGGATAACACTCACATCCAAAATCATCTAAATTACATGGTAATTTAACATGATCTAAAATTTCTTCAAAAGACGCACCAATTTTCATCATATAATCTAGTGATATCTCGGATTCCTGGTTAGTCTCACTAGTGGGAGCATTTGATATGTCTTCTTGACGACCCTCCTCCTGCAACCTCTGACCCCAAATAGCTTCCTCAGAGAGAATTGCGGAGTCAATTATAGTGGTCTCCAAACGTTCTAGTACAGATGTTGAACCTAAAGAATCACAGAATGGCAGTCAGTTGATGTCTTCATTCAACGTTATATGATGTATTGATAATTTACTAGAAGAAGTATCTTCTATCATTGCATTAGCAACAAGAGCAGTACTGGGAAAAGAAGCTGGCTCTTCTTCTCTCCTCGTTTCATCTGGAGCAGCCAAGTCAGCATGAATTTGGGATTGTTCTCTAGCACCCTCCATCGTCCTCGGAGGAGGGTCAATCCTCTCCATCAAAGGGAATATTGAATAATCCCCTATAATCATAAGAAGTGTGAGCGATATTTTTCATCAGTTAAGGATCATGACTATCTGAAGGACTTACCACTACTGATGAAGCATTTTACTATGGACTTCATACTTTGATGCATTTTCTTCTTTGGATTTTTGGTTGTGTTGATATCATCATCTCCAAATACATGAATTGGAATGTGAAAATCGATTTCTAACTCTTCGTCCATGGGTTTTCAGCCTATAGATACTTCAGCCTGTTCACTGGGAGATTCAGTAGCTCTGATGGCAATACCACCAGGGCTATACTATGGTGATGGAACCTCAGATGTTCCTTTCTTTGCAAGCTACAGGATGAAGAATGTAATTTCCTTGAGTAAAAAAGCTTTAACTGAAATAAAGTTGCAAGGAAAATAAGGAAAGGGACTTACATCTTTAGGATCCATGTAATTGTGCCACTCCTCATCTGCAGAAATACCATTTCCCTTAGTGGGGCTACGATTCATCATTTCCTTCACCTTATGGGTGATAGGAATGGAATCATCAGTGGAATATATGAGCATCTCCAGCTCTCTAATGTAATCCCGCACTTCATCAGGGTTATCCTCGAAACGAATATCAATAGAAGCCCGAAGATTCCCTACTCCTGAGATGTGTAGCCCTTCACATAAGTCCAGCTAGGTGGTTTCAGCATCGCAATATGAACTCCTCCATGTATGGATAGCCTCTGGTTGTAGATATTCATCATGTGTACCAAAAGGCTTTGAGGAGGGTCCTACAATCTTGGTCTTCAACTTCTTCCCAAATCATGCAATCATAGAAAAAGGATAAGAAAATGAAACTTGTTGGTCTGTAAAACAATGGCGATTAAATTACCTCAATGATATAACTCACCAGGAGTCGATGGAGTAGGACTCTTAACTTTAGAAGGAGGATTATATCTGGCACAAGGCCACATTGATGCATGTCGTGCCTCATCATCCCCATCCCGGGAATCCGGTGAATCAGCCTTGGGCGAGGAACCCAGTGAATCAGCTCCGGGTGTGGAAGAGTCACCTTCTAGATGAAGGGTTTCTTTCTAGATAGTTCTATTGTTTTTCCCCACTCGAGGAACTAGATGATTCATTACCCCTTTAGGGTATGATGCTACCCAGTTCTCAGCATACCATGTAGTCAAGTTACTGCCGCTCCAGCAACTGGTAGATCAAAAACTGCCCCGATCTTCTCTATAGATGTCAGTAACCATAGTTTTCAGGAAACCATAAGATGTTTCTCTGACCTTAAATTCAAAGTAGGGGATAAAAAAATCTATTGCAGACACTTGAATTGTTGTGAAAACCTATATAAAGCATAGTCCTCTCATATAATCTCTCCATTAATTCTGGTGGCCAATACACCATCTCTACAAGCTAGCATAGAAGACCTCAACTCCAGGCTGGTCATTCCATCATCGAAGAATTGCCCAGTTTTCGGGCTTCCATAAGGAAAGAAATGGAATTCCTTGAACATGCTCAACCTCAACTTCATATCATAAGAGTTAAGGGATAAAGGAAAAAATCCAGAATATGCCTGCACTGATGGCATGAAAGAACTTCTAGGAACCTGTACTCCTCTCTATACAACATATGTGCTGAAATGAGAGGTGATCCATCCCCAAAAAACATTGAATCATCCCACTATTTCAAAGGAGACTTACCCATATAAACATGGAGTAAGCTCCTATGAATATTTTCCAAAATGGGGGTGGACAACCCAACCATTTTCCTCTCAGCCAACTTGGATGCAACAAAGTAGGTCCCCGGCCTGATGCCACCCTTCAAATCCCAAACTGGAAGAATATAATCACCGAGCCACAAGGCTAAGAAGCCCGACAGATGAGTCTTCTCTGGGATTCTCTGATTTACTTCATACCCCCATTTTTCAAACTCTCCTGATTCCATAGTCGGCTAGAATGTACCAAGAGCACCCCTATTCTTTGTTTTGGGGTATCAAGTAGAACGAGTATAGGTTGGAACTTTCTCATTATTCTTGTTAAGAAACATATCCATCCACTCCTCTGGATGAATATCCTTTCTAGAATGTGTTTTTGAGGTCTTTGAATTCTTGATCTTGTAAAAAAAATTCAATAATTCTCAAGGCAAAGCCGAATTCTTCTCTGAATCATTACAAGTCGCCTTGGGGGGATGAATTCATCATATATATCACCTAAAATTGAAGCCCCCGAGATCTTGTAGACATCCCACAAATAGATTTCTATATCTCTATGAGTCAGATGGAATGAATTAGTTTATGGGCTCCACCAGCTGATTAGCTCCGGCACAAAGTCATCATTCCTCTTGACATATGTCTGCCCAGCCCAGTCGAATTCATATATTGTGGCTCCTTTAAAATCATCAACAAACTCTACATAGGTTTATCAAACACAATATGCCCACATCCAAGTCGGCTTCACACCTCCTCCAGGACGGAAGTCCCAACTCTTCTTCTAGCCTTTGGATTGATCCATCTGAGAATTTTGAAAAATGGAGGGATAACAATGTGTCTATAGCTAAGGCTTGTGAATTTTCTGATCTGGAGCACCTGGGATATGATGCATTATAAATTCCTTCTCCACTATTCGATAATTTAAAAAAGATCCTCCAACTGAGACATTTTCTGAAGAAAAGTAGGTGTAAGTCTGAAACCAGGAATGTGGGAGATAGTTCTTTGCCTTTGGAATATTGACTCCTTGTAGATGACCATGGCCATATAAAGGTAGATATATGATCTGTTGGAAATTAAGATGATACTTCATCAAGTACTTGGCCAAATCTGGGAGAGAGCTATCGCAGATATTATTGTAATCATGGACAATGATGTTCATCCTGTCATCAATCCACTTTCGATCCAACTAATCAGCCAATCTGATTCTTTTGGGAGCCATTGAATCTGCACAAACATTAGATAATTATCTTTTATGTAAGTTGTTTTTTCATAAATTTTGTGAAGAAACTCGAAAAAATGGCTAAGGAATTAATGGGCACAAGTCCGATATTGGCACGAAAGTCCCATATTAGAACGCAAGTACAAGTTGGTCATGAATGTTTTACCACGCTAGTACTTGCATGCAAGTCAGAAACTCACTAGAGAAGCACAACACAAACAGAAGCATGTACAAGAGGAAAGCCGAGCTACTTGTGCGAACGATAGCCCACTTGCACGAAAAGAGTGAGTTTCCTTGAAATCTTGGTGCTTTTAGCGAGAGTGGCACCCATATTTATAGGTGAGGTCATACCCCTGTTCACCGGACCTTACGCGCCAGAAGTATACCTGCACACCTAGTACTTGCGCTCCGTAGTACCTTATTTCTTATTTTCCTGAGAGTCAAATCGTCTTTCAATTTTCAGATCCAACTCTATGGGGGGACTTTTGTTGACGCTTCTTTCCGTCATAGAGTTTAAAGAATGGAAAAGGGGAATACATTAACCACAAAAAGAGTCATCCATTGAAGAACAACAAAAATTGACAATGTCATGAACCAAGAACCCTTTAAGAATGGGTCACACAAGTTTCATTATGGTCGCACAATTATACTTGTGCACCACATATAGGTTTCACAAGTGACTTAAACAACCTATTCTTTTTTCTCCCAAGGTCCTCAATGGACTATAAATACCCCTTGTAGGCCCCCCATTTAGAGGACGAAAAATCCAAAACTCAGAATTAAGCTATGGTCGCCCTAGTCTCTGCTTGAAGTCTTCCGAACACATCTAAGAAAATTTATTACCTATAATGGAATATCTAAAGAGGAAGAATAAGGACTAAGTGTTAGAAGTCATGGAAACTTGCGCACCTTAGTATCCAGCCCTTAAGGGAAATGGATACACTTGTGTGCCACCTTGTCCTCTCATGGAAACTTGCGCACCGCCCTTCTGAAAACATCTAGGGATAATACTAAGGGCTTGTGCCAAGTTTTTCCCAAGTATTACCCTACAGTTTCCTCATCTCCCAAGTGAACTCATGTCGTGCAAGTATACTTGCACGAACAGGACTTGCGTGGCTAAATAGGACTTGTGCACCTGACTCTTTTTGGGTTCCCCTCCTCCCTATTCACTTCCTTTCTTCAAATTCACCTTTCCTTTTCAAGATCTAGACTTCAAAACCTTTTTCAAGCCCACTTATGGCATGGTTTCTTTGTTGGATTCCTTATTTGAAAGGAGTTATGTGGAATATCTCTCAAGATCTTTTAATTTATATAACTTTAGATCACTACGGTTGGAGGTTCCAATCATTCAACATCATCCCTTAAGATGAGAAAATTTAATAGGCATCCTCCTCAGGAATAAGCCCTAATAATAAGTTAAAGTCCCCCTTTAATCTGGGCATCCTCCTTAGGGGTAAGCCCAAAATTAAGAATCTAAATCTTCATAAAGCACAAATACTTTTATGGACCCTGTTAATCGGCATCCTCCTTAGGATTCAGCCCCATGTACCCTTTAACTTTGGGCCTCCTTCTCAGGAATAAGCCCCAAGTTACAAGTCTCCTTAAATTGGGCCTCCTTCTCAGGAATAAGCCCCAGTCATAATTTCCATTAACCTGGGCCTCCTTCTTAGGAGTAAGTCCCAACCTTATATTCTTGTGATTTGAGATTCCTTCTTAGGAATAAAACCAAATCATAAGTTCCCCCCTAATTTGGGCATCCTCCTCAGGATTAGTCCCCAAGTTAGAGTATCATAATCTCCATAAAGCACAAATATCTTTATGAACCTTGTTCCTAGGCTTCTTCCCAGAAGTAAATCCTATTTTTCACCTACTTGGGCAGTCACACATACATGAGACCCATATCATTCCTTGTGACCACATCTTTCTTGGCATAAATCATCAGGTTTACTGATACCTCTTGTTTCTCACACCGACCATGACTCACGTGAGCTTAGAGTGTAAAAGTAACTACGTCACATCTCTTTGGGCTGTTAATCATATATAAGCCGCACACTTCTTACTCAAACTACATGGTCTTTGATTTTTTCCTTAAATGTAGAGTACGTAGGAAGCCTTTCTAAGGATCAAGCCCATAACCAATTTATTCTCATCCATCCCATATGATGTTAAAATATATCTTAATTCCCAAACTACGTGGGTTCTGATTCATTTTCTAAAAAGGATACGTAGGTAGCCCATTTGTGGGTACAATCCCAACTCTGAAATAATACCTATCCTTCTGAATGATAATAAACTTAATGTTCCCCACTAATTGGATTTAAAATGAGTTTGGTCATCATAATGACCAATAGATTTCTATATAATGTATTGAATAATACCATTGACTAAGGATCTCTAATACATACAGAGGATTCTCCATCGATGAAGAACCTCAAATACATATAAGAGATTATCTAAATCCCATACATATCAATCATTGATTGAAAATTCTAAAGAAAAAACTCATTTTCATGTTTGTTAAATTCATAAGGATTCTTGAACATAACTTAAATCTATATGAGCGTCTCAGAGTAGAAAATAATTCCCCACAAAAAGGTGTGATGAGTCTGACCTCCCATCCTCTCGACCAATGAAAATTCTTAATCCTCATCAGTCTACAACTAATGAGAACCTACCTTTGCAAAGTAAGTCCAAATGGATATAGAATCATAGGATGTTTTTGGTTCTACAAATAAACCCGTTAGAAACCAATTGGAAAAAATTTGAACCTTAAACAAATGAGGTCATCCACATTTCCTAGAAGAAACAATGAATTAGAATTAATATTCGATGGGTGGAACCCTGAATAACATATCCCTTTGATATATCAGTAGGTCCCATGTTACAAATCACTAGGAAAAATTAAATGGGATTTAACACATAGTTTTAAACATCCGTGTGAAAGGTGTTGATATTATGTTGATGATGTCAAACATTATGAATTACTTAATTATGAGATTATTTATTGATATTATATTTGATTTTTCAATGAGTTTGAATAATCATGGTTTAGAGTCAAGATCATTTGATTATATATATGTCATTATTTGATCATCAATTATTTCTTCAATATTATTCATCATGTTAAAGTTATTAATTAAATTGAATTTTTTTAGTTATTTACCATGATTTATTGATTATGTATGATTTGTTAATGATATATTCCACTATACACATACCCTTACTGATAATTAGATCATGTCCCTTCCTCAAATTTTATTTCCCCATGATTCTAGGAAGTATTTTATGGTTGATATACTAGGATATGCTAGAAATGATCAAGATGATATCAAAAAAATACATTTTTGTATATTATGTTTCTAAATGTTTATGAAATTCAAGTTTGTACCAATTTTACCAAGACTACTAAAGTATTTATTCCTCTTGAATGTGACTACTTGTATCTTATTTCAATGTAATAATGTGAACAATGACACTAGGATACTAGGTTTGGATTCCTTCCAGTTGCAATTAGATTACTTTTAGTATAAAATATGGTAACTAGATTTATAAAATCATAGATTATTGACCATAACACTATTATTGATGCTGAGGATAAGTATTCAATAATTTACTAATGCTTTTTTTGGTATATATTATTATTTTTATATAAATATATACCTAGTTGAATACTATAACTCGAAACTGTTATGAAACAGATGTATCAAGTGATAATAACTTCGAAAAATGTGTTTTGGGTGAAATTAAACCATATAGCATGAATGATCTTTCCATAGATAGAATTATGTCGATCTACCAAAGGGAACTAGTCTCCTAAACATTCATATCATAAAATGAAATATTATGATGTTCTATAAATATAATGAAATAATTAATAAGTATTATGGATTCAAATTGAAGAAATAGAAGAAGATGATGATATAGAAATAATAGTTAAGTGGAAGAAGGGAAAGAAGTATTTTACCTCAGGCAGTGAAGGACTGGTTGGAGTCAGTGGTCCACCTCTTCAGGCTTGTTCAAATACTGGTAGATCAGATCGTGGCTTTGGCAGCTATCCTTTTTCATGGGATGGTTGGATGTTGGTGGAGCCTGGTTACCTTGATGCATGATGAGTCAGCACTCTCGTGAGATGAGTTCATGCATCTATTTCGTGAGGAGTCATTCAGCTCATGCTGACACTCTATTAGGATTCAGAAGCATCTATAGCTTCACCAGGGAGGGATGATAGTGTATGAATATGCGTATAGGTTTACAGACCTTACACACTACTCTCTAGATATTATCTGTGATAGTTATTTCCGAGTACAGAAGTTTGAGCAAGGTCTGCGCAGAGAGATTCGTGAAAGCATATTTCCCCTTTTCATCCTTACCAACGCTGGGGTGTTGGAGTGGGGGATTTTGATGGAGAGATTTCTATCATAAGTATTTCATTCAGCAGGGAATGAAAATTGTTGCTAAAGAGTAGAGATGTCCACAACAGTTAGAAAATGTTAGGTAGTAGGGCCTCTGTGCAACAGATCTTTCCTTGATTTGGCTCAAGCATGTAGTCAGGCAGTACCAGGGCCACATAGAGCCCCATGTCATCCTAGAGGGGGATAATTATTTATGTGTGATGAGAGAGGTCATATGGCATGAGATTATCTGACCCAATGAGCTGAGCATCTCGGGCAGGCAGCAGGTGGACCACCATGACATAGGTAGCGCTGTGACCAGGGTGGTCCCTAGGGAGATTGTATTGGTAGAGGAGGAGGAGGAGGATAACCATGTGGTGGGGGATGACACTGTTATATCCTCCCACCACCACCACCACTGGGAGGCCCATGTTAGACTTAGGGAGCTGGAAGCTAGGGCCATGGGCGGCTACATTTTATGGATGTTTATGGTCCCCCAGCACACGATATTATCTGAGGTATTTTTTGTGTTTACTCTAATCTTTCTTAAATATTAATAGACATATGATCTAGTCACTCATTTATATTGTTACTTATGGTATGGTAGTTAGAGATCCCAGTAGAGGTGTTATCATAGTGGCTTTGTCTCGAGGTTCCTACAAGAATAACTGCTTCTGTATCTTTTATATACCAGCAGTGAAAACTTTCATTTGGTGGAGAAAGGTTAATGTGGGACCAAATTCTCATCAGGATGGCACCTTGTAATGTCATATTAAAAATATATTATATTTCCATGAATTTATCCCATATTTATTGTCTTCACTAGCTAGTTAGATTCCTGCACACTGATGGGATGAGGTTGACCATTCTTGGTGAATGCGGTCTCATCGCAAGGTACGAATTTATTGTGAGAAGATTATTTAGTCTTTTTACCATCAGTTATTATGTGTGACCCCTGGTGTAGAAGACTCTTCAACAACATTTTCCTTTAGTTTTGGAGGATAACATGGATGTGTTTCTTAAATATGTGTCAGGACTACCTCTAAGGAGAGATTTATAGTTTTTCATTTATTTGTTTCCAGAGATAGACCTGATATCTTCTGTGTCATATTAGATGTAGCCCACTGGGCTCTGAGAGCTATGATTATATTTGGAGGACCATCATGATAAGGGTTTCATCAGAACCAGTGTGTCCCCCTAGGAAGCTCCGATTTTGTTCATGTGGAATAAAGACATGAGCTTACGACTTCGTGTGGATTATCATCATGTGAACTAGGCCATGATAAAGAACAAGTACCCCTTACCTAGGATTGATTAACTCTTAAACCAGTTGCAAGGTGTGATATGGTTCTCCAAGACCGTTCTCAGATTCTGCTACCACCAGTTATGGGTGAATGAGGCTGATATCCCAAATTCTACCTTCCAATGTTGTTGTGGAATTATGAGTTCATAGTGATGTACGGTAGTGTGACAAATTCCCCCACTATTTTCATAGATTTGATGAACCATTAATGAAAAGAATACATGGACATGTCTTTTTTACTCATTGACTACATAATTCTCTACTCGACATTAGATTAGAAGCACACAGGGCACTTGAGGATGGTCCTTGATCTACATAGAGAGCACCAGCTTTATAGAATGCTCTCAAAGTGTCAGTTCTGGATACACATGGTTCACTTTTTTGTGTATTTACATCTCTGAGGAAGGATTATCCATTTATTCCATAAAGATAGAGGTAGTTATTTCTTGGGATCCACCTAATAAAGCATAAAAGGTGTAAAGGTGTCTTGGATTGGTTAGGTACTATAGGATATTTTTGTAAGACTTATTCGGGATCGTATCTACTTTTACCACTCTGACATGGAAGGGACAACCATTTAATTGGTATGAGATGTACCAAAAGTCTTTCATGGAGTTGAGGTAGAGGCTGACAAGAGATCCTGTTCTGAGACTACTAGAGAAGGACATTGAGTTAATAATATATTTTGATTCCTCTGGAGTTTGTCTCAGTTGTGTTTTGATGCAATGATAAGTAGTCATCACATATGGGTCGAGGAATTTGATAACCCATGAGAATAACAACATGAATCATGAATTTGAGCTCACAGTGGTAGTCTCTTCCTGGAGGATGTGGAGACACTGCCTCACGGGGGAGTACTTTGTGGTTTACTCAGACCACCAGAGCCTAAGGTACATATTTTCTCATAGAGATCTAGATCTAAGGTATCAACACTTGTGAGTGTTCTTATTTTAATATTACATAAAGATATTATATACTTTGTGAAGATCAATGTATTAGTAGATACCCTTAACAAGGGGCCCCATGATTTCCTAGCATAAAAAAAATATGAGTAGACAACTTCCCTGCAGCTGAACCTGTTGGAGCTGGAGGGTACAACATTTCTGTAGTTTATGGTATTGAATCCCTCACTCCTTGAACACTTGAGAGATTCCAATCTATTAGATATCAACTATGAAGTTATGATTGATGAGAAATATATTGGAGACATGCCTGATGGATATTCTAAAAAAGGTAATCGAAAGATATTTTTGTAGGGGCGTAACATGATTCCAGTCGCAATGCAGGAGGAGGTGACTTGGGAGTTCCATATATACATCCCAGTGTGGGGAATATGTAAAGGGATCATTGGTGGCAATTTTGGTGGTATGGCATGAGATGTAGTGTAGATGATTTTATCTCATCATTCCATATCTCTTATCAGGTGAAGTCTGAGCATCAGGTTCTGGTGGGTTTATTGTAACCTATTGATATCCCGGAGTAGAAATAGGATGCAATATATAGGGACTTCATCATAGGGATTCCCTGAATAGAGAAGGGACATGTCACCATCTGGGTGATAGTGGACCAACTCTCCATGTCGGAGCAATTCCCTAGTATTAGGAGGTAGAGTTTGATTGAGGGTTTGGGGAAGTTGTACTTATAGGATATCATCCACCTTCACAGGGTTTCATCAATGATTTTCTATGATTATGATGCATGGGTTATGTCGAGATTATTGAGGGTCCTGTAGGAGGATTTTAGGAACCAACTGCAGATGAGTACAACCTTTCACCACCAAACCAATGGGTGGACTGGGCACACTATCTAGGTGCAGGAGGATATGCTGAGGGCCTATGTGTTAGATTTCGGCCCAAGCTTGAAGAATCGCCTGCCTTTGGTAGAGTTTTCATACAAAAATTTCTAACACTCTACCATTAGTTTAACACCTTTAGAGGCCCTATATGGGAGAACCTTAAGATCACCATTGTACTAGGGAGAGGTTTTAGATTCATCCCTCATGGGCCCATAGTTAGTGCGAGACAGGACAGAGAAGGTGTGGGTCATCTGTAAAGGGATGAAGAAGGCCCAAAGTAGATATAAATTACATGAATATCACAATAGTAGGACCTTGGTGTTCTATTATGGAGAACACATATTCTTGAGTGTCTCCCCACAATAAAGAATGTGGAGGTTTTTTCTGGGATGAAAGATATCCCTAAGTTTCATTGGGTCGTTTGAGATCGTGCGAAGTGTTGGAAAGGCATCCAACCGCCTAGCCCTACCCCCACATCTGGAGTGGATGCACATTATCTTTCATGTTTCATAACTAAAGATATACATTCATGATCCTATGAATGTTAACAACTCGGTTGATATGAACAGTGAATATGGAGCCACCATTGCAGAGAACCCAGTAAAAATCAAGGATTGAAAGGAGAGAACCTTATGAGGATGGGTTATCCCATTGGTTTGCATATTTTGGCAGCACAAAAACATGTTAGAGAGTTCATAGGAGTGGGTGATCCAGATGTTAGATCAGTATCCTGATTTAGTTTCCTAGTTTTTCATTTCAGGGATGAAAATATTGAAGGAGAAAATGATGTCAAGACCTAGTTTTTAGATTTTAATACATTGAAATATTTCTATATATATTTCCTGAGATAGGTGTTGAGATGGAGTGTAATTTTGAGACCCAATGTTCCCAGAATTAATTTATAATAAATATTAACTAATTTTCAAACTATACACATGAAAGAAATTGTATAACTCATAAATGGTAACTCAGATACAAAATTTGAGGGTATGAATGATTCTAGAAAAAACTATATACCCTAGGAAGTGCATAATCGTTGTGGGTGTGAGACTTCTATAGAAAAATCCACCAGGGTAAAATCATAAATAAAATAAATAAACATAATTATTTTACCATTGTTGTCTTTTCAAATAAAAATTCATTTGAGTCTTGTATAGGAAATATGAAGTTGTTGTTGGGTTTGAAATGGGGCGTTTTACCTAGGTGTGACATATAATGAGAGGGCAAAGAGGTTTTAGATTCCACAACCAATGGAGGGATTTCCATGATTTTTCTATAAATGAAAATTTAAGCGGTAAAAATTATGTTTATCCTATAATTATATATCAACCTCTCTTCATTGATTCTTCATCGAATCGAGAATATTTATTTGATGCAACCTCATTGGATCGAAGATGGAGACTAGTGGGCACTTCGTCAATGATGGGTTATCGAATTAAAGAAGGTTATGTTCTAAATTTGTTTCCAATTCAGTTATTAAATTGAAAATCCATCCCTTGGGATTTAAATTTATCATTTCCTTATCAATTATTGATGGCCACACTAAAACCTCCACCTAGCCATGTTTAATCCTATAATTTTATCAGAAATCTGTTAGCTCTTCACAGATTATCATTGCCCAATTTTGGACGCATTAAAATATAGATGGATCATCGAGCGAAGGCTATAGATGTGAGGCCCTCATCGCAAGGGACCTCAATATGTTGATGGATTCATGATTGTGTGAACATATGAAGCCTGATAGTCTACGGAAAGGACAACTAGAGAGCTATTGGTGGTGGGTCATAGCAGTCGAGGGTGAGGCGGAAGCCAGTTGGATCAAACCGACTATGTGAGGCAGTCGAGAGAGTAGAGGTGTGGGGTGATTGTGGGTCGCAAGGATGATTGGAATGTGGGATAGTGCAGAGTCAGTGAGTGGTAGTTTTGGGAAGGTGTAATAGCATGTGAGATGAGGTAGAGATACTGGCCCGCGATTAATGGGTCAATTGTCGATGTGACCATGTGGAGGGATACAAGGCTGATAGAGGCAGTGACCAAGCTAGGCCAGTGACAGGAGGGATGGGTAGTCTAGGGGAAAAATAGGATAGGCCTTTTGGTTGGTCTGTGGGCAAGCGAATAAAGCCAGATTGGCTGGGGTGGGCTGGACCTGGCAAAGAAGTCTGGCTAGAACGATCCAGACCAGGTAGGATCGGGCCAATACGGATTCTAAAGGCTGTATCTCCTAATTTGGGTGTCAGATCGATGAGAAATATGTGGCCATGATTCACTCTCTTAGAGATGGATATTTTTAGACCTATTCAGGAATCTTAAGAATTAGTTTCGTGGATCCATTACACGAAACTCGTGAGTTTAATAATAATAAAATTATTATTATTATTTGGGGTTTCGTGTTTCACACTTAGCGCATACATACAACATTCGATTAACATTACATTAGTGGCAGCACACCCCTAGTCTACGGGAATTGTTTTTAAAACTAATTTGAGGCGTTTAAACTAAAGATATTTCATGGGCCCCATGAGATGAATTTCAAGTAAAATGCGATTTCATATAAAATTTTATATCAAATGTCTGATCAAGGTGAGTGAATAGTCAACCTTGTGTGTTTTTCTAGCAGGATCATGATGGTGTGATCCATTTAAATGTGTCGATCCCTATTAATAATATAATTAAATGTGATAACATGTATGTAATATTGGTGGAAGATCTATTTGTCATATTTAATGACAATCCATGGTAGTGATCAAGCAGTGATCAAGTGACGAAATCATTGACTTATGAGTGGAACCCTCCAGTCGGGATAGGCATGGGTCCTCGACCTTTTCAGAGTGGAACCCTCTAGCCAGGATGGGTGTGGGCTCTCGATGACACTAGATTGAAACCCTCCAGCTAATCATGGGTCATTGAACATTTAAGAGTGGAACCCTACAGTTGGTCTGGTTATGGGTCCTCAATGACTTTTGAGTGGAGCCCTCAAGTTGGGATGGACATGGGACCTCAATCATTAGGCATGCACTCTTCTCTCTGCAGATCAATAGATAGATTTACTTTGAAATTAATTTTGAATGACGAGTAAGAGTTTTGTTTTTCCCACAGAGACATGTCCTTATGATGTGAACAAAAACCACGTGGGTGAACAGAACCCACACAAAGCTAATAGTATTGAGTTGTTGTGTTTGAGCCCCTTTGTCTTGTGGTGTAGGGAAGACATGATAAATGATGGTAATTGATGTTGGTTACTTCTGAGACTATTGAAGACTCTTTTCCTTGGATGATCAATGAGATGGAGATCCCCTTACTCCCTTGTTTGGGTTCCTTTGAAAGAGAATATATATATATACATCCAATTGTAGTTTCGACTCCTTGGGTTATAGTTACTCTCTTTCTGGGAGAGGCAAAGACACATGGGTTATAACACGTGCTTTCCATGTATAGCTTCTTGTGGTTGGATGAGTCTACTCTAATACAATCAGTATTGAAGACTCGATGAGAAGTTTAACTTCTCACCATTTCTATCTCCTTGTGTTTGGATGAGCTTACTTCAGTCCCTTATTGGGTTGATCTACACTCATTCATTTTATATTGTTACAACTATTATAGTTCCTTTCCACTATTATCTATTACCGATGTCCCTAATTTTTAGGGAGTTCTACTAGGTAGGTTTATATTCACCCCTCCATGGGATTTTCCCGCACGTATCATGAATTATAAAGATGATGGACAGGTCTGATCGTGACTCTGAAAGAGCTCAAGGATAGGTCAGATTGTACTGCATATGGTGGTCAAGACTTGGGATTTTGGAGTGGGGATTCCTTGCTAGTTTTAATTTCTCAGTTTTTTTGTCAAGTTGGGAAAATTTTCTATTGGGTGTGTATTTTTACCCTTTTTCATTTTATCTTACTTTACTGTATCTATATCTCCTTATTGGTCCATGTATGTATGGTTTATTTTACAATTGGTTCCATATTTTAATTATTTTCCCTCTTCACTATTTCATCATGTTGAATGTGTTTGTTTATAGGTAATTAAGAAAAGGCCTCCATAAGATGTTGTTCCTTCGACGCTTTCTCTATCCCCCTAGACTATAGAGGTTAGATTAGGGTAGTTATGGATCGAGACCTATCATGGGTCAGGTAATGAAAAATATTAGCTGTAAGTTGGTATTATTTATTAGGGAAAAACACAATTGAGGGATATATAACACTTAATGTGTACATGATGTTTTGATAATAATGTTAATTTAGAATACCTTGTTTTTTATTTTGATAATGTAAATTTGATAGTATTGATGATATTTAATAAATTATTGACTTCATGATAGATATATTTAGGTTATCTTTAAGGAAGGATAAGGTATTTTTAGATTTATCTATCATATTGAATGGTATTATTTTAAGGAAGAAACATAGAGTTTTTTGTTTGAATAATATATGTTTTTATTGAGGTTTTATGGTGATTCAAGTGATCATTTTGATCTTGGAAAATTTATGATTAGGGTATTCTTGTGTTTGGTAGGTTAAGTTCAGTGATACTTTATGTTGTTTTGGGATTAAAGTTATATTGATTTTGGAAACATTTTGATGTTTTTCTATTTTTTGTGTTTTTAAATTCTTTTAAGGATTTTTTTAAGTATATATACTTTTAAAACAACAAAGTAGATCATTTTGTACAAATATTAATACAATTGTGATAAAACATTTGAATGATTATTTTTTCACATTAGTTATTTCGGGATGCACAAACAATTTTTTGTTTCAGTATAAGGAGTTGACATTAATCATTACATTTTCTTGTGTCATTAAACTAGAATTCTCTTTCTCACATTCCCAATGATATTTTAAGTTTATAACTTGTAGATTCAGGTCATAACTCTTACATAAAAAATCATATTTAAACAAAGTGGGTTAATTTTAATTAATCTACATTTTTTTAATAATATAAAAATTTTAAAATGAAACACATTTTATTTTGATGGAAAATATTCATGAATTTAAATTTAATTTCTTACATTTCTTTACACATTCTTAATACATTTATAAATAAATTTAAATTATGGAATGAGAAAAAAAACTATAGCTGGGGAAAAAAATTAAATAAAAATGCCACTATTCCATTAATACTTACTATTTTTTTTTCTTTTTAAAAATAAGAATTGGACTTCAAATGTAAATTTTATTACATAATAAGTCATCTACTCAGTCCAAATATTCCATAAAGAATTTCATAATAACTTTTAATGGCTAAATAAAACTTAAAAGGTTTTTTGAAACCCTAAAAAACTCATAATAACATTCTCACCAAGTTATAACTTTCAACCATATGAATTAGTATATACATTACATTACCTTGTGAAATAATATTATATCCACAAAAATAATTTTAATTTTCAATAAATTTTCTAGGTAACTTGGGCCATCATTTTCTTATAATACTAACTTATGTAGTAACCCTCACAATTAAATAGGAAACAACCCTCTTGTTATACTTGAAATAACCCCCATTGTTAAACTGGGATTAAATATAATATTTACTCTTGGAATAAATATCATGATTAACTTCCAACATAATAATACACAATTAATTAGAGGTATATCATAAAAACACCCATTTTAGTTTTTAATAGAACCACTCATCTGGAAAAACAGTGCCGTAGAACCATAACATAATCATAAAACATGAACATTTGCATTATAAAAACAATCTTAATGGCCATTGGAAATCAATTTTGGATATTGATATATCTCATTCCATAAAAAACTAATTTGAAAAACTGAAATTCAAATATAAAATGGGAAATTCTGTTTTATTTAAAAAACATGAAATCTTATAAAAGAATCCAAATACCATATAATAGTTACAGTGGTGGGGGATTTTTTTGTCACTATATACCATGAATTATAAATTTAAATTTAATATTTTTTCTAGAAAGTATATAGATTACGTAAAAGTATTAATTTTTAGTTTTTTGGGAAGACACATAAAATAAACACAAAATGTTAATTCTATAACAAAACACCCATAAGAAGTAAATTTTGAAAATCTAAAAACTACACATATAATAAAGAAATCATTGAATTTGAAAATAAACCTAAAGAAAATTTAGAGGATAAATAAAATCATTGATGAGTCATTATGGTGGGAAATTATTTTAATTCTGTATATGTTTAAAAAATAAATTCGTTTTGATTTTTTAAAATTAATTTAATGGGTAATTTTAGAAGAGTATTTTTACAAGAAAATCCCTTACATTGAGTCTGAATCATCATGTATGGTATTTATCTTACCGAATAATAAACTTAAGTTCATTATATACATTCTTAATAAACTTTTTCAAATTTATTATTCCTTTTATATCACATATTTCCTTGTTATATTCAATTACATATTCATTTCAGTTAACATCAGACGTTTTGAAAATATTCTATATATAAGTTCAAAATGACTTTGGAAGGTTGACTACCATCAAAGAGTTCAAAAAATCATAATATATAGAATTGTATTCATTAAATCATTATTATTTTTATATATTAATTATATATTTAAAGATAATCATGATGAATGGTTATGAAAAATGAACTATGTTACAATCATAGAGACTGTAAGTTGTACATAGGAATGAATAATATTTAACAATAATTATGAAATGATGGTAATTTTTCTTTTTCATTAAAAAAATATAATAAAATATTAAATATCTTATAAATTATTTAAATATACTAATATATATCTTCCATGTGATGTGATGATGAAAAATGAATCACATCACTTTATGGAGGTGGTAGTCCACACGTACGCATGAATGACCATGTCATTTTTTTTCTGAATAGAAAGGTAATGAAGTAAATTATATATTAGAATTTAAATAAAAAATATGTGATGAATATAAAATATAAAAAATAATTCCATCACTATTACCAGTCATAAGAGGTTGTGATGGAAAATGAATCAAATCAGCTTATAAGGCGGATGTCCACTGTACACATGAACCACCTCTTCATTTCCCATTTAATTGAAGATGATCTTGATATAATTTATTACATTTAGATAAAAACACTCAATTATAGGAATGATAATTTTTATATTATATTATAATGGTTAAGGAATTGTTGAATTTAGTTCAATAAAAAATAAAACTAAAACATATAGTTAAAAACTATACCTCTTCATTAGAAAGTCCCATTTGATTAACAAATTTTTCAATCTATGATTGGTATAATGCATACATTAATGATAATATAATTATAGGAGAGATTATTCTATTGTATTTTAGTTTTTAATGGAAAAAATAGGTTTTTAAAATATTTGGATTGCGAGTAAGAGGTTCCTTTTTTTATGTGAGGGCAGGGGCACTCTTTGAATTCATGAAACTAACAAATTAATATAAATTAATTTTTTTATTCCAAATGGGTAAAAATAAATTTTTTATAAAATAAGATGATTATGGTTCTTAATAACCTCATCCTATATTTTTTTTGAAATGTTTTTGGCACATTTTTACCCTTATCACATGGTTTTAACCCCTCTCTAACCCTTTTTAAACTTACCATGATAATAATATTTTTTTTATTTGAGGGTTAATATAGTTATCATTTATGAAAAAGAATCATATATGAATTATTTTTGATATTATTAACCAAATACTAGTCACTTGGAGGAATTTATGTTTTTTATGAATTTTATATCATTTAATAAAATATTATTATTTTTAAATACCATTAATGTCATTTTTTTGAATTATTCAATACATTGATTTCAATAACATCAAGAAAATAAGTTAAATTAGTAAAACATATTTTATTAAATCCATAATAATTTATATTAATTTTTAAAATTCTTTTGTAACATTATTTGTCCCATATTTTTTAGCATTTAATATTTTTAATATAATTTATTTTATTCTTTCAATAATTGAATAATCATGGTGTCAACTTTGTGTAAAAATTCAATGTAATTATTTATTCACAAAAAATTTTAAATAAATTGCCAATATGAATATAATTAATTTATATTTCAAAATAAAAATTATAATTTAAAATATCATTGGGTAATATCTATTTTAAAAATATTACAGAAAAAAAACAAGATTGTGACATCTTTTACTTTCCTTTAAATAATTTATTTTAATTGTCATAATCTCATCTAAATTGTAACAAATACCATATAACTTAATCGTAGATGATTATGAAAAAAATAGACTCATAAAATAAAATTAATTTTAGTGTTTTGGTCATTTTATAGTCCATTTCATTTTGTTTTCAACTTTAATTACCCAATTTACCATTTACCGTGGCAACAAATTTTTTTGAGGTCACTATTCATATCAACCAAAATAAAAGGGAATTATTTATGAAATGTGTACCATTGAATCATAATATGAAGTCCATTTTATTAAATTCAAAACCTATAAGTACAGAATTTAATTTAAATTTAAACATCCAAAATGCAATGAAAATGGGTTTTTAGCAAAATTCCCTTTTAATGTATGTAATGTTTTTATACAAACATCTTGTAAAAAGTTCATTTTAAAAATTCAAAGTTGTATTATTTTAAATCCTAATAAACTAATTAAATTTAAAAACTATATAAAATTATAATTTATATTATAAATACATTAATATAAAATATACTTTTAAGTAAAAAGTGGTAATTTTCACTATTCTTTGAAAAATCAAACATTTCAGAAAATTATAACAAATTAATATTAAGATAATTTTGACATGATGAATTAAGAAATAAAATTACTTTTGTGAAATTAATAAATATAATATTTAAATCAATATTTTATAAACTATATAATACAAAAAAATCCAATCTTTTTAGAAATATTTATTTTCCATTTCGACTAAAAATTAGTTTAATATTTTTAGGATGAATATAACACTAAAATATAACTAATGAATATATTAAAATGTTTTATATAATTATTAATATGGTGTTTAAATCCCTCCTATGTCTTGAAAATGTGTCATTAAAATTCTACCCACATATTAAATAAGTAGGGATACCTTTCCCTCATTTTATTTTTTAGTCTCAAATGTTTCTTCTTCAAACATATAGGGTTTACAATAAACCATAACATGGTGAATTAAATTTTTCCAAAATATTTTTTATCTACATTCGTGAATCTAAATAGGGTTTTCATCATAATAAAGGATATATTCAAACTAAAAGACATCAAGGATCAATACATGATATGATTCTGGCACATAATGTTTTGACATTGAAACACGAAAAGAATTTTTTACTTGGAAAAAACTTATAGGAAAGACCACTAAGTAAGAAACAGATACAATTTTCTATACGATCTCATGTGGTTTAATAAACCATGGACTTAGTCTCCATAAATTTCTAAAACACATCACATTTTTTCATACTTATTCTTTAAGATAAAAATGATTTCCTACCTGGAAAGAGAGATATTTCCTCCTATTATCTACATAACATATCTTCCTAATTTTAGATTTCCTCATATGTTGATTAATCACCATCACCATCTCAACAATTTAATTTACATATTTGGTCCCATAAACTTCCTTTCACCTACTTCATCATAAAAATCTTGTGTTTTACATCAATTTCTATAAAATACCTTAAAAGGACCCATCTGTATTATAGAATGGAAACCATTATTATAAATAAACAAAAATGAATAAATATGATGATCCCAAATTCCTAAGAAATCTATTGACAAAGAACAAATCATATATTTTAACTTCTGAATTGTTTAATTCTATTTTTCATCAGATTGAGTCTGAAAACCCATACTAAACTTTAATTCAGTCAATAATTATTTATGACGTCCTATAAAAAAAATTTATGTGAACTTAGGATAAAAGATAGATAAAATAAATATTTTAACTCCATGTAACCTCCCTACCTCCTTATGATACAATTGAGAAATTTCATCTAAAAGCATAATAACTTAGATGGGACAGAAATGTGGAGATTTAGTTAATCAATCAACAATAACCAAGTTTTTATTATTAAATAAATATGCCTTTGTAAATACCACTAAAAAATATATGGATATATTTTTTCATTTCCACTCCAGCATAGGAAAAGGATGAATAATTCAATTAATTAATTTACCATCTACATTATCCTATTTACAGGTCAACCATTTCATAGTAAAATAATAAATTTCAATTTTCTTTCCATCCCACAAGTAAGAAAAAAAAAGGTATTTATACATCTTAGGTCTTCTAAAATGATTGGAATGTGGGAAAATATGATCTTCACTCAATAATTCTCTATTAAATTGGTAATTACAAGGCACACAAAATCTCTTTCCAAATCACTAATAAAATCATTATAAATGATAAATTTAGGATAATTACACTTTTTATCCTATTATAACTTTTCATGTAACTCATGGACTTATTCATGAGATCACTTAATTATTTCTGATAGGGAATATTATAATTACACCAAAAAAAACATGAAGATGTCCTTACATCCATAACTTCATAGAAAAACTTATCAAATCATTAAACCAAGGTTTATGATACTAGTGTAACATTTCTAATTAAAAATTATTTTTCTAACTCAAAGAATCAACTACTTTGTCTTATTATATATAAAGGTATGGAATTTTGAAATAACAATCCTTTATTAATTATACCCATCTCCTCTAACTCAAGTTCAAGACTTTCTGGGTGAATATATACTTCAATATTTTATCATAATTATATATTGCACACTTGGATCCATAAAAACTAGATATCAAGATTTTTAAATAGAAAATCATAAAAACTAATTCTAGATCATGTGTGGGATAATTTAACTCATGAAGTTTTAATTTATGTGATTAATAAGAAATTACATTATAACTTAACATTAGAACACAACCAAGACCCTTTATTGAGGCATAACTGTAGATTCCAAAATAAAAATTTCTTGAGGGAAAGGAATAAACTAGAGAATTTACCATTCATCTTTTATTTTCTTGAAAACATATATCACATTCATTTTTACAAAAAAATTTAAATCCATTTTGATTTAACTTACATAGCGGGCTAGATAATTGTGAATCATTTTCAAAAAACCATTATTAATAACCTCATAACCCAAGAAAACAAAAAATATATGTAACATTTATAGGACTTGGTGATTAATAAACCACTTTAGATTTAGAGGGATCAATAATTATTCCATATTTATTTATGATATATCTAAGGAAAGAGCAATATTGCATCCAAAAAACTGAATTAAAAAAAACACAAAACATATTTTCATTGATATTTTTTAGAAAAATCCTTGGATTTATTTCTTGATCATCATAATTTTTTTGAATAATCCAAAATATCATAAATAAAAACAACCATAATATTATCCAAATATTCATAGAAAATGATATTCAAAATAACCTCAAATATAGTGGGGGATTTTTTATTCAAAAGGGAATTATGATAATCTCATAATACCCATTTTTTAATCTAGAGTTATATTTTTGGAATGTCATCCTACTTTACCTTCCGTTTATGGTTCCTAGATCTCATGTGAACCTTCAAAAAACCCTATTGTCTTTAGACATGATCAAATAAGTCATCAATACGAGGAAAAATATACAAATTCATTACAACAATTCTATTTAAAGATCTATAATCAATTAAAAGCTTCATGGAACCATATTTCTTTGGAATATAAAAAACAGAATCAACCCATTGTGAAGTTATAGGGTGAATGAAAATTTAATATAACAACTCCACCAATTACATTTTTAATTCTTGAATTTCTAACTAAGATGATCGATAAGGGGTTGTGAAATTGACTTTACTTCACGAAAAAAGTATGTAGTAAATTCAACTTCCCAATAAAGTATAACACGGGGTAACTCATCTCGAAAAAAATTATCGGTATTATTTTACTATTAACTCATAATTAATCTTTATAGTTCCCTTATTCTTGAAAATATGTAAAAGATAATTTATGTTTTCATATTTGAATAGTTTCTTAGATTCCTGATATTTTATAAAAGGTATGGGTTAATTTTTATAGAAAATTTTAAAATTATTCCTGAAAAATAACTTTATTAGGTGTATAATATATCTTAGCATGGGAAACAGAAATCCAATTCATTCCAACACCAACATCAATCTATAATAGGAGATAGAAAACAAGAATTGTATGTAATTTAATTATATAGAAAATTAAAAGAGTATTATTTTAAATTATTTTATACGAATACATACCCAATGATTTTTTACCATATTTTTAGGATCCATTTATTGAGATAGAATTTCCATTTTACAAAAAGTTCTCATAAATGAAAAAATAGTTAAACTGTAAATCAATCAAGACATTAGTATAATATGAATAAATAAGAAATGTACCAAAGACCACTTCATTTTATAGAACATAATCCACTAAAGTTTTAGTAAAGAATTATAAAACAGATTTCTATATATAGTATGGATGATTCAAATCATCTGTGTCCTTTTACGGGTAAATTTTTGGGTAATAGAACATCTCACCAAAAGGATGGATCTTTTTTATCACATGGTTTGACTCTCATTAGAATTTCATATCTAGTGGTTTTGGGTGATGAGTATTTTCCACCCCTTCGATAAATATTTGATTGTGCCATGTCTGATTTAATGGTGTGTTTCTTGTCGGGGAAGTCACTTTTGGTGGTATTTAGGGGTGAGCCCCTCCCTCCTCTTCTGCAATCATCTGATGGTGGTAAATATAAAAAGGAGGTTTCAATGGGTGTGAAGTCATTAAAGGATGATTTCTCAAGGCCTTTTTCTCTTTCCTTGAAGCCTCATCTACCTTAAATTCTGGTCATCCCGATTTCACCATTATGCGAGGCTCATGTGGTGGATTTCCCAGTGATTGATTTTTAGAGTAAGAACTCATAGGATCTTCAACCTTTTATGATCAGTCCATAGAGGCTAGGTTTGGCCTTGACTACCCTTCTCTGGACTTCTTCAGGTTGTTTTTGGGGTCCAAGGGTTTTAGTCAGTCGACCGCTGTTTTAGCCGTTTCTAGGATGTTATTTTGTATTCATGTGATTTGAAAAGAAGAATTTGTGGAATCTCGGTCATTGGAGACTCAGATATGTGGGTCTTAGATGTTTTCCACCATTGGTGGTACTAGGATGAGAAATTCAAAAGAGAGTCAAGTTCAGACACTATGTAGGTTAATCTTAATGGCTTACCATTTGTGTTTCACAACTTGTATATTATAACAACCAAGGGAAATGATCTAGGCTTCTTCTTTTGTTCTGATGAGGACATGCGGAGCCTAGAAACCGTGGTTTATCCTTGTATCTATTTTTAGGTGGATTGTTTTGTTCCCCTACCTTCATGATTATTTATTAAGGCTGATGATAACTTGTTATATTATAAATTATTTATTTTCAAGGATTGACCAGGATCAATATGGAGATATGTCAGTAGGGTAACTCCTTGGAGGTGTGTAGAATATGTGGATCTTCTAGAAAAGGGTCTAATACATTTGATAAGTTGGTAGCATCCCTAGAAAGTGAATATTTCACTTCCCTAGTTTGGGGATACACATCATCTACTAAGGAGAGTGTTTAAAATTTTAAAAATGAGGTTCATCTTACTATTAGTTCTCCTACAACACTAAACATTTAAGAGTCCTCACTCACCGACCTATTATGTGATTAGAATGGGTTGGCCCATTTTTGTCCTGATGCTGACATCTGGTGTGCATATGTCTCATTTCTTATGATACTAAGGTCATCATATCCTCTTTCCTTGAACGCTGGTTCTCTCATGCTATTCTCATGATATTCATAATATTTCTTGATTGATAACCCCATGTTCTCAATCCCGACAGGAGTGGATGAGACAATTTCTATATCCATAATCTTACCTGATTATTTGACCATGGTGTCCCTCTTTAAAGATCTGATTACTCTACCTCACCTTCAATACTTGTTAGATATTTCTTAGAATATATGGTTGATCAGGGCTTTTTATGTTTCAACAATGGGATTAGAATACTCTTTTGAGTCTTTGGGTGTCAATAGTTGAGCTGCCCCTATCCATAACACCACAGGCACTTCCAATCATCTATTCGTTGTTGGGAGTTTTGATGGGTCCCTTACCAGGCTGGTTACTACTCGATCTTAGTATTATTCAAAGATAAAATCTAATCATGAAATGTTAGAAAATTGACCTATTAGGAGATCAAGATCATCTGAGTCTTCTTACAGTAACCCAACTTCCAAACCAGGTACATCCGGATACAATGCTACACCATTTATACTATTATGATTTATTTTTTTATCTAGAATGTCACAGGATTGGGGGACAATGTGAAAAACATCCTTCATATCTATAGAATCTCATTGCATTCATGATTTGGTAATGGCTATTTTGGATCCAAAACACAGGGTGGACCATATGCGTTTCTTCACTACGATTATGGGATTTAGTAACTCACCTTATACAATATTATAAAATATGTACATTTGTATCTTTAATAAGAAAGGGGCTCAATGGGCCTCATGTTAGTGTCATATATACATGCCACAAAAAAATCATCTCTGGAGGCCAAAAACTCCATTTTTATTTGGTTTATATGATTTGTGATTCCTCAAATAGTCTTAGTTTATGGTAGAACCATTCATATTTTAATCCAACTAAACATCTGTGGTTTATCAGGAGTGAATTTTACATGATTTTACAGTGTTCTAAGAAAAAGGAATGATTGTAGTTCTCTATAAAAAATATGAACATCTTCAAAGACATTATGGCATCTATCAGTTTTAGTTACATGTGATTCGAGGGAAATAAATTCACTTAGTGTAACAATAGGAATAGGAACACTAGAATATGAAGTTATTTTGGATTGATGTTCGGAAAAAATTTCAAGGGTTGGAAACTTTTCTATGATATACTGTCACTCATCTCTCTAGAACTATTTCGGATCACTAACAACATTGGTTACACTAATGAATGAGGATCCAATAGGAAATAATTTTTTCTAATCAAGAATTTTTACATGGAAGACAGATTTATATTGATGGTGAATGATCCGTGGGAGAAGTTGGAGAATGGTATTGCCTAGGAGGGTCTTGTGCGTCGACAGAAATGAATGAAAAAGTTCTTAAAGGTATGGATCACCCATAGTATGGCCAGTGATAATTATCTTAATGTAATTAGTGAGAAAATTAGAAATCTTGAGAATATCTACAAGAAAAATAGGATGATGACACTTTTGTAATTCTAGTTGAAAAACAAATTTTATGTCAGAGAAGTTTCTGGATATTGAGAAATTATTCCAGGATAAATCAAGATCTTTATGGATCAATTAAGGGGATATGAATGCTCATTTTTTAAAAAATTCTCGAAAGAGAAAAATGTGGTCGAGATGATAAATTTAAAATAATACGATGGTTCATACACAGCTGATGTGAACACTTTTATTAGTTTAGTTTTGAAATATATTAAGGACTTTATGGAAGGGACAAAATCAATATTTTGGACCATGTAGAATAGGGATGGATTTGAGGAGGGATTCATGGGATGCTTACCAAATCTTTTAGAGGTCATGTATCATGACTACTTGGAAGAAATACTATAGGATGAGAAAATTAAACAAATAGTTTTCAAAATGAAACTTGAAACTGTACAGGGGCCCTATGGGATTTGAGGTGTTTTTATGGGGTTTCATGTGATGTTATTAATGTCTAGGTGGGCGAGGCAGTGTGTTATTTCACCATATATGGTGCACTTATTAGGGTGTTAAGTTCTTGCAAGGTGATTCTGGTCCCCAAGGTAAAGGACACTTTAGGTTTAAATCATTACTGACCAATCTATCTCTGTAACCATTCTTACAAAATTCTCACATGTCTCATCAAAAAGAGACTCTCCAATTTTATCCCAATATTGTTCTTGTATGAAAAATAATTTTTTCATGGGAGTAATATCTAGGGGAAAATTATCATTTCCTGTGAAATGGAAGATGATATCAATAGATGAACAATATGATATAATGTGATGGTTAAGGTGGATATGGAAAAAATCATATGACATACCTGAATGGAGATTTTTCTTTAAGTGTCATGATGAATTTTGGATTCATTGATTTTTTTTGATATATTCATTCACAATTATGCTTCCACATGGATATTTGTCTCCCCAACAGGGAGGTGTTTCAGTTTTTTAATGAGATGTCAGGTGTCCGGCAAGTTGATACCTCATCCCCTAGCCTCTTTATTCTAGCTTAGGCGGCCCTGATGGGAAATTCCAAAATCATCTTATAAAATGGGAAGAACAACTTTTTTCTAATAGTTTCATTGATAATATGGTGTCTCACCTAATGTTTTCTGATGATATACTTTTTTTATTAATGGAAGGAAAATATATCTTAATGGTTTTAATAATGTTATGGAATATTATGAAATATTATGTGGATAGTGTATTATACAATGTAAAATCAGTGTTTTCATCTCAAAAAAAAAAGATCAAGTAGGCATAGAATGATTATACAAAATATTCTTGGAATGAAAAGGAAATAACCTCCAATGACTGATAATTTTTAAAATGGATAGATTAAAAGTTCTTTTTTGAGAATATCATCAGTGGGATCACAACTATGATATGAAACAAGAAGAATATATTTCTTTACATCATAGGATGTATTAATTTAATGAACTATGTACTTAAATCAATACCAATACATGTGTTTTCAATTATCAAATCCCAAAAACGAACCATTGAAAATATATAAAGAAGGATGAATTATTTCTTATAGGATGAAAACCAAATGGGGTGTTGTCATTGGGTGTTATGGAAGAGACTGTTGCATCCCACCAATGATCGTGTAATTTTTTTATGTGGTGTGGTGAAGTCTATATAGGCCACACATACAAAGTTGGCGTGGGATATAATTTTTGGTAACTCTCTTTGGGATAGATTTATGAGGAGTAGATATGGTGTTGACTGGATGGATTGGAATAACCACACATGACATGAAACTTGTCTTATGTGGTGCATTAATGTTCACATAGAGGTTCTATAGAATGAATCCATGTGGGTGGTTGGTTGGGGGAATATAAGATTCTATAAGGATAATTGGGTGGGGATCCCACTATTTTCTTCATGACGCCCGGTTCCAAACCTATTGTACATGGATGCTTATAGTTCACCCAAGTTACTAGGCACTATCATGAACTATGATCAAATGGAGTTCCATCACAATATTTTCTTGATAGATGAGGTAGACTTGTTATTTAACATGGGGTTAATGTTAAGAAGTTTCAAAACTCCGAAGTTCTTGTATATGGGACATGAGACCAGTGGGACTGGTGACTTGGAGACCATTCTAGGGTGCATATCTATTCAAGAAAAAATGAATTTATTAGATTAGAGACTTTGAAAACAAGCCATTCCGGCTGTTGATAACATGGAAAAAAGAAGGGTTGAATTTTCATCCAAATTATATTTTTTTCATAGCCACATCAAGTGATGATGTATCATATTTTCTTTCAAAGTGAGTGGGATAAAATAATTTTGAATAATCTAGAAAAATTAAAGGGCATCAGTGTGTAAGGATGTTCTATGTCAGACTTTATTGAAACCTATTTTTAGGGGGAAAATATAAATGTGTGGATATGAACACAAGAATTATGATCTTCTCAATAATGTGTTGATCAATATAAGAGGCGAGGAATAAGGACCAAAAAGAGAGAAATATTTATTCTCTCATTTTCTAGGTTTGGGCGAAAGACTTATTGGATAAACGTGAAGTCATTATCAAATGTGAGGATTCCTTGGTCTCCTTCCAAATAATTGTTCAAAGGATCACTCTTTTAATAGGATGTAGAGGCAGAAAAAATAATTGAAGATGGGTTAAATGGAATCCACCAAACATTGGACATAAATAGTACCGTGATAGATCATGAATATCTTGTATCATGCATAGAGGTGGTTTACTAAGGGACAACATGGGGTCAGTTTATCTGGGTGAAGTTCCTTTTTTAGGGATGAAGGTTCGGTTGAAGCCAAAATAGGATCAATTGTCACCATAATCTTAATGTGAAACATATTCAACATAAAAATAGAGGAGGCTGAGTCTAATTCTAGATATCTGGTTTAATTACTTCAATTGAGGTTTGATACACCATGGTAGCTTTCTTATCCTATAAAAAATTATAGGAGAGTGCTCAATCAAACTATTTGTATGGGTCACACATGGAGAGAAGGGAATGGAGCAGCGGACATGCGGGCTAGTAAGGGGATCTGGAAGAGAGTATTACTTTATATACATATATATGGACCCTCCCTGTTGACTCTAAACTTATTGTCAGAGGTTATTCCCTCAAACATCATAATTTTCCTTCACCATGATTTGGGTGTCAATGTGGCTTGTCTTTTCTTCCTCATTTTAATAAAAATTTTAGCTTTCAACCAGTCGCCATCTCACCACATTTAAAACACATAATTATTGGATTATCAAAATCTAATTTACCACTACCAAAATATTTTCCATTTCAATCATGATCCATAAACCCTATCCTAACACATTAGACATAGTTCCCATATTTGATAAGGCATTCCCCTGGGTTTTCATACCACCAGTTCCAAAAATATGAAACTTGATCATCATACCTTTAGATTTCATTGATTGATGCTAATATGTCTCTTTCCATATTGAAATTTTCTTACAATTGTTTTCATAAAATACATGATCATTGTAAAAAATAACTTCAACCCTCTCAGCGAATCAAAAAAAAATTATTAACTTTTGAATTCATAGTAATCCAATGCCTTGCGATATGTTATCATCAATCCTGGGTAAAAATAAGTGATTTTACAATCAATATCCCAAATAAACATTAGTGTCTTCATTTCCATTAGGGTGATGTTTTATACCCGTACAGCCACAAAATCCGCCTCTTTTTGTCTCAATTATAAAAATTGATTTTTTATCCTATGTAAAATATCCTTAGGACAATATTCTTAAACACCGCACATTCAAAGAGAATAATTTAATGACATTCATTTGTATTCTAAATTATTATCCACTACATATTTTCTTCAGCTTTGACAAGGAAAATATAAAGTGTTAGTTTTTCATAATCCAAAAATCACATGGCATTGAATATCCTTTTAAAATCATAAATTCATCCATCATCTATAAAAAGATTTGAATATCCATTTAATACTGGTGGGTGTTGTTTTATAAAATGATATGCTATCATAATGTTACTCTATTGTAAATCAGAACTCTCTCAAACATGGATAACACCACTATTTATATAATGTGTCAACTGATATATTACAATCCCAAACTACTTAGTTCTAATTATAACCATTCTAGGTTGCAGATATGAAATGATATCATTCTCTTGGTGCCTTCATCTTTTTCTTCTTAATTCCCTCTATGGAAAAAAATTCTGAACATAAATATTTTAGATAAAGGAAAAACATAATAATGAAATACTATATAATTTCAACTTAAAAATTGAGTAAAATATTTTAAGGGTGTTATTTTAACAATATCATAACCTCTACAATTATGAAAACAATGATCTATAACAACTTTAAGGACTAAGACATAAAATTACATATTCTATAGAATTTAAACTAGATTTGACTTTCTCAAAATCCCAAATATATTTTAGGTTTATAATTTTAGGAATTAAAGTAATAAATATTATATAACATACCCATATTTATTAAAATTTGATTACTTATAATGTGTATAAATTTTGTAATTATATTAATCTGTTATGTTTTAGGAAATTTTATTTTCCAAAGAAATCTGCAATACTTTCAACCAGACTTCTTTATTTTCCTTAAAAAAACATAATCCCTATGGAAAACATTTTAAAATGTGTTATGGGAATAAATTTTAGTTAGGGAAATAAAATGAATCAAAGAAAGCATAATTCCATTTATACTTATAAAATATTTTAATTTTAAAAATAAAAATTGGGAATAAACTAAATATTTTATCACTTAATAAGTAAAATTCTCTAAACAATAATTTTTTTAAAAAAATCATAAGAAATTATAAATTCAAAAATAATACTCACAAGGATTATTTTAAATCATAAAAAAACTAATAATAAATATCTCTCTGTTTTATACTTTTCAACCTTTTTATATAGAATACACTTTCCTTTGCCTTGTGAAATCATATGATTTCCCTAAAAACACTGAAAACATCGATAAATCATTTACCTAACATAGGGGATCATTTTATTATCATAAATACTTATGGATTATCACACATGGTTACACATTAAATAACCCTTGTGGTTAAACATGAACTAACCATTTTGATTATTCATGGAGTAACCATCATAGTTACACATGGATAACCATCATGGTAAACTTCCAATATAAAAATACTCTATTAATTATAGGGATATTACAGACCCACAAATAGTTGATTTTTAATGTAACCACCTTTCATCATAAACAATGACCATAAACTGTAACATAATCATAAGTCATGAAATATCTCATAAAAACTATAAAAAAATCCATAGGAAAAAAATAGATATTTATATATCCCATTCCTTTAAAAACATGTTTTCAAAACTAAATGTCCAGAATAAAATTGAAAAGGGGTTTTTATTTGAAGAAAACATGAAAAGATAATAAAGTAATCCAAATAAAAAATAACAATTATAGAAGCATGATATGTAATTTTCATCATATATGTAAAAATAGAACATTACTTTTTTTCTTTTGTAATGTAATTCCAAATATTCTATAAAAATATTTTCTTTAAATCCTTTTAATGAAATTAAAATTAAATGTAAAATGTTATTTATAATATATTTATGTCCCTTAAAAACTTCCATAATAAATCACTTCTGAAAAATATTGTACACATAATAAAGAAACAAATTTATTTTTAAATATTCTTGGGAAAATATAATGGAGAAATAAAAAAGATGATGAATAATGATAGAGATAAATTCCATTTATTCTATATATTTTAAAAAATAAATTCCTTTAGGATTTGGAAAAATATTTTAAATGGTAATTTTAATATATTATTATTAAAATAAAATCCCCTACCTTGTGTCTGAATCGTCAAGAATGATATTTTTCTTCCAGAATAATAAACAATGTTTAATTATTTAATTTAATAAGAATCATTTTTAATATTTTTATTCCCTTGATATCACTAATTACCATGTTATATTCAATAACTTAATCTTTTATGTTAACATCAAATGTTTTGACATCATTTGATATATAAGTCCAAATTGAAAATTGTATATTGACTATTGTCAAGGGGTTCATCATTACATAATCTCTAGAATAATATTCCAAAAATAATAATCATTTTTTATACATAAATTAAACTTTTAATACAAATAAAATATAGTGATTATGAAAAATGAACAACATTACAATCTTGGAGATTGTAATTCACATGTACGCATTAGTAACATTTCCATTTTTGAACAATCAATATAGAAATAGGGTAAGTATCATTTTATCTTTACATAAGGAAAATAATATCTTTAATGTATTATTAATTATTTAAATATATTTATATATATCATCCATTTAATTTGATGATGACAGATGAATTATGTCAAATCATGTTGGTGGTAGTCCACCCATACGCACGAACTACGTTATCATTTTTCAGTGAAAGGAAAGGCACAAAATTAAATAATATATTATCTTTTATAAATGATAATTATTTCATTAATATCATATCTAAAAATTAATTTCATAATTATAAGTATTCTAAAAAGGTGGTGATAGATAATAAATTACATCAGTTTGTGAGGCAGTAATTAGTTGTACACACGAGTGACATCTTTTTTTCCTTTTTGATGAAAGGGGATATGGATATAGGTTATTCCATTAAAATTACTACACCTCAGCATATTGAATATAAATTATTTATTATATGGTCATGGTTAAGGAATATTTTATATACGAGGAAGAATAAATAAAACTAAAACGTGCAGTTAAAGTCAATACATATTCTTTGGAAAGTCTCTATTAATTAAAACATTAAGCGCTCTATGGTTAGAATTATGTCTAAACCAATACCAATATAATTAGGGTATGGATTCAAAGAAGTTATTATTATTTTTTGAATAATACAAATGGGGTTTCAAGTGTGAAGGAATGTGAAGAAGATGTTCCATTTTAATAATAGAGGGGATATGTACTCTTGGAATTCTTAAAAATATTAAATTAATATAAATTTATTATTAAATATTAATGGACCCAAACTTATTTATTTAGAATTTAGAATGATTTTGGGTCTAAATAATATCATATAATAATTTTTTATAGGTATATATAATTTTTTTACCCTTATCATTTGGTTTTATCCCCTCGTAAAAAAAAGTTTAACCTACTGTGACAACAGAGTTTTTTTCCATTTAAGGGTCATTATAATTACTATAAATATAAAACTATCCCATAAATTGAACATGGTTGATATTATAAACCATATAATAATAAATTATATTAGTATAATATTTTTATATAATTTATATCATTTAATAAGAAATTAGTTATTATAAAAGATCATTATTGTCAATTCTGGGAACTATTCATGAAATTGATTTCACTAACATAATAAAAACAAGTAAAAATTGGATCAAATATTTTTTTTGTATTTTTAACGTGCCATGATATTATATAACATTTTGTATCACATTATATATCTCCAATTATTTTACTATTTATATTTTTAATATCATTTATTAGAATTTTGATTAAATGAATAATTACATCATCAACATTTTGTAAGAATTTAAGGGAATTATATTTCAATAAAAATTTAAAATAAATTAAATATTTTAATTAAAATATTTGAATTTAAAAATATTATATAATACCATACATTTACCCCGGTAAAACTAATGTTAAAAATATTATAGTTAATAAAAACAAGAGTGTATCATTTTGAAATTTGTTTTTAAATAAACTTATAGGAAGTTAATAATCACATAGAAATGTACAAAAGATGTTATATATCTGCATATTGGATGGTTAGAAATAAAATTGGATCATTAAATAAAATTATGGAATGTTTTGTGGTCATTTTATAGTCTTTATTATTTTATTCTTATCTTTAATTTCCCGATTTTCCAATTATTATTGTAACAAAAAATTACAAAAGATTCTATTCATATTAATTAAAATAAAATAGAACAATTTTTCCAATTTAGACCCACTAATTTATAATATGGAATTAATTTTTTAAAATTTAAAAAATATAATTTGTATGATTTAATTTATAACTATACATCCAAAACACAACAAAAATTGCGTTTTTTTGAAATAATTCCTTTTTAGGTATATAATATTTTTAAAATTAATTCATAAATAAAATCAATTTTAAAACATCATAATTTTATTTTTTCTAGATTTAAAGGATGTAATTATATTTTAATACTTAATAAAAATTAATTTACCTTTATAAATACTTTAAAAGAATATACATTTTTCAATGAAAGTCAGTATTTTTGTCTATCCATTGAAAAATCAATATTTTTAGAAAACTCAAAATAATTCATCTTGAGGTAATTTTTTCAAAATGAAATAAAAGAAATTTATTTTTTCATATTAATATTCTATTATTTTAAAATAATTTTTTAGAACCATATAGTACATAAATATAAAATTTGGTTAGAATTAATGTTGTTTTCATTTTGACCAAAAAAATCTAATATTTTAATAATGAAAACAACAATATAAAATAGAACTAATGAATGTATGAAAATATTTTATATTAAAACTACATTGGATTTTACATTAAAAAACTGAATAGGGAAAAGAGGAATAACTTATCTTCCTTTTATAGATCTCATTATATAGTATAATTTATTTTAGTTCTTCATGCATGAAAAAATTAGATTTTTCATTAATCATTGTTATATGGGATTAAAAGTGATAGAAACAAATTGAAACGTGAAACCAAAAGATGAAATTTATTTTATGGGTTCAAATAAATTATATAAGTTTATTTTCTCATATTCCATGTTAAAACAATTTAGTATGTAGTGACCTCGGTCCTAGTAATTCTGGAGCCGATGTATGCTACCATTATAATTGCATAAGATACAAAGAATCGAATCCAAAAGGATCGATCAATTTAGTATTCCTGGTAAACAAGATACATACATGAGTCTTATGTTATATTTTAATACAAAAATAAATACATAATTTTTTTGAAAATATAATTATATTCTCTAGCACATTCTTATATATCATTCATAGTAACATTAATGGAATCATGGGGAAGGAAAAAATAAGGGTGAGCTCAAAGTAAAGGTTAAGTACATTAGAAGAATTACTGAATCAATAAGCATAATCAAAATGTATAAGGTGATAACATAACACACATGCGATAAAATCAAGAAAATTATAAGGAAGTTCCTCCAGAGATAGTATAAGTGTGATAATATCCAAGATAATAATAAATATGGAAAACAAATTACATAACACACATTCCATTTAAATAACTTGACTGTATGAATATATAATGTACAATCAATAATGAAAGTTAAATAACTGAAAACACATTCCATTTATTCAATAAATAATAATCTAGTGCATCCATGGATAATGTGATAGTGAAAATCTCTTGGATTATAATAATAACTGAAATGAAGGAAATACATAATTATTAGATGTAATGTTTCCAAGGAACATGATACATGTACCATCAATATCAATCATATTGACTATTACAGATGTATAGTGTGAAAAACCATTTAGATGAGGCTAGAAAACTTATTTATCCCATGAGACTACTGATGCATTAAAGGTATTATTTTAACAAGTCCCCAACCCATTTATTTCCTGTCCAAATCATCCCTTGTATATTAAATAATAAATTTAATTAATAAACAATGTTCCTTTTCAAATATCTGTCTTGAGTAATGGATACATATTTATCAATATTTTCATATTTAATCAAATTACTTTTAAAGTAAACACCATATGTAAAAATGGTATACATATTTGGAAATAATAATATCCATGATAAATGATATGGATATATAGTTGAAACTTAATATTTAATTATCAAAGGAATGTGAATAACTCAAAGGGAAGTTATTGAATATGAAAATGATTAAAAGAAGTTAATTTTAATACAATAAATGTTCAAAATAATTGGAAAAAATTCAGAGGAGGAATAATGATGGTATCAAAACAACGTATATGCATTTGAGTAAGAATAAGGGTTATTGTAGATGAAGAAATAAAAAATATCTTTAAAAAATTCTGGAAGAAAATATCATTTTAATTTTCAAAATAAATATTTTAAAATAATTTAATTTTAACAAATATAAAGAAAATAATTTTATTTAAAACAAATATTGACATCTTTAAAAGTAATCTTCGAAGAGATGATGGTGGGTAATTCCATAAATTCCATCTAAGGTAAAATGAACATTACCTTTTCATTTTAAAAAGGTTAAAAAATTGATTTTTCAAAAAAAGGAACGAAAATTAATTTTTATACATTTGGTAAAAAGTAAATATGGGTAAAAATTCCCACAATAAATCATTTTGAAATGGTTAAAAACATTTTTTAAAACATTATTATAAAAGAATTATTATGTAAGAAAATATATTTCTGACAGAAGAGAGAAATTATGTGCAATTTTCTTAAAAACATTTGATAAAACATTTTAAGAACCAAATAGTATAAAATTGTAAAATTACCTAAAAATGTAATAATTAAATTTGAGAATATAATAAAATTGATTATTAAATAATGATCAAATAATTTTCTTCAATGGAAATTCAAGTGTAAACCATCCTGAATTAAATGAGATTGTGAAGTAAACCCTTGCAAAGATAATAACATTGAAGTGAGGATCAACCAATGAATAAATTATGAGTATCAAAATTAAATCCACATAAAAAAGTGGAATTAAAAATATATATATCAAAAATTCATTACACATATACTCATAAAATATTAATGATAATGAGGAAGTAATATAACTCAATTAAAAGAATTTTAATTATGAAATTATTTAATATATGTAAACTCACAATTTAAATCCACATTAATGAAATAATTCAATTTGAAATATAAAATTCCATTAAGAATGTATATTTTATGATATTACATGTAAAAGGGGCTCTATATACACCATATAAATATAATTAGGTACCGAACATTACAATTTACTTCAATGAAATGAAATTAAGACAAATCCCTTACCTTTTGATTTCCCTTAGTTTACAATTAATTAAACTCAAGTATAATGGTTTTAATAAAGTTATTAACTTATTACCGAACTATTTTATTATTTATAAAATCATTAATGATCCTTTAATAATGTATTATCACCCATTCATTAATAATAATTCATTATTTTCATTGTTTTAGGTGTTAATTTCCATGTTTTATCATGTTTGTTTTGTTATAAGGTTACAGTTCATGCGTATAATATATAATTACTTAAAATAAATAATAATAATAATGAAATAATTATCTTATTTTTTTAAAAAAAAATTACTTCTAAAACCAATAATTAATGATTGTTATGAAAATTTTACTATGTTACGATCATGGAGATGATAGGTCGTACATATTTATTAGTAACGTTTTCATTTTTCAATGATCAATATGGGAAGAAGTAATGTAATATTTTACCTCTAAGGAATATTAATAATATATTATATAACATATTTTATACTTATATTTTTCATCCATGTGGTGTGGTGATGAAAATAGAATCACATAACTTCGTCAAAATGGTAGTCCACATGTACTCAAACAATGTTATCATATTTATGTGAGTGAAAAAGAAAAAATAAAATGATATATATAAAAATTATTATTAAATAATGATAAATATTTCATTAATATAATAATAAAGTCATTTAAATTATTTATATTCATTAACTATATCATTACCACCTTCCATGTAAATCATTAGTGAAAGACAAATCACAACGCATCACGAGGCGGTAGTCTGATGTACACAGGGATGATGCTATCATATATCCTACTTAATGGTAGTTAAAATGATATATATGATATAGTGACTAAATAAGCATAATTATTTTAGAAATATCATATATATACTTTATATCTTTCATCATACACAACCTTGAGAGGAGAAAACCAAAAAAAATGAACGACATCAATTTGCAATACGGTTGTTTGATGTACACATGAATGATGATTTATTAACCCATTTTATTGATATGTGTGTAGTTTTAGTATGTCAAAATAATATAAAAAATCATTGTATAATTAATATACTGATTTTATTATATAATCATTGTATTATATCAATTAGAGGAGGTGGAGAAGAAAAAAATTTAATGTACCTTATTGAATAATTATATCTCTTCTTTAGGTATCCTCCTTAAGTTTTCACTACATCCTTCAATGGATATATTTATACAAAAGATACGTCTTCTAGTATTACGATAAAGAATTTAGGATGTTATTTTTTAGGTATTTTCCAAAACAAAGGTGTTTAATAGTGCGAAGTGGAGAGGAAAGGGTGGTGCCTTTGATATGTGGGTGAGAGGACACACATGGTATTTTTTAAAATAATTTAGTGGTCCCTTGTTTGTCATATTAAAAGGGGTAAAATGGAATATTATAGAACCATATATGTGTAATGGTAGAAATATGTCCATAAATAAATTTTTAGATAAGTGTGTTGGTTATTTATGGCCTCATATTTTTAGTTTAACCCCATGTTAAACCCATTTTTACATTAACCATGGTAATTATTTTTTTACGGCATTCGATATTAATTTTGGTCAAAAATTCATTTAACAATATTATAATTTATAAATATTTATGATTCAAAATATTTAATGCATTTTTATAAATTAAATTCACAAACATTAAAAATTTAATTTAAAAATAATCCCACATACATTAGTAGAAATCTTGGTTTTAATACGAAAATGGTCAAAAGTTTATAATATTTTTATATCTAAAGTCAATAGTAAAATTACTAAAATAAAATAAATTGTATTAGAAGATTTAGTAGCAAATCATTTTTTTTATTTATCAAATCCGGTTTAAGGAGAACCGGTAACCAAACAGACCCTCAAAATTCAAACTTAAACATTCAGATTTCAAATTAAAAATTCTAAATTCATCTCCACCGCCCACATCACCTTGAGACACGAGCCCCAGAACGCGACCTGAGACCTCACACACTGACCTCGAAAACAGATAAACTCGATTGTTGCTTCAGCTCGGCAGACACGTCTTCGTTCCTATCCGCATCAAAATCGAGATGCGAGTTGTCATAAATCCCAACGCCACCTCCAGCCAGGTCGCCGACGAGACAAGCCAGACTGCCACTCAGGGACCTTCAGCGTCCATCGACATCGCCAGATTACAAACCATTCACCGATATGGAAATGCATCAATGACGCAAGCTAGATATCATCAGGGGCAATCGTAGAAAACCATCACCACAGTCAAAAACCATCCACGCACTAAAAAAAATCATCCTCGAAACATTGAGGAAAATATTCAACCCATGCTCACAAAGACGCATGAATAGATAATAACTGTGGCATGAAACCCCTCAATGGAACAAGAACAGAAGAAGAAAAAACAAACACCCCAAAATCACACCGAACAGGAAACCAGCAAATCCCGCAGCCACCGAGCATGCCAGCCGCATTAGGCACAACAAAACCCTAACTCACCAGAGAAGAGGCGTAACACCAAACCGCCGACGCATGAGCACTTTCTTGAAACGAGGATATAATCAACATAGGATAACAAAAAGCTGCCGAACAAAACCCTGAGCACTCCAAAGAGTATGCCGACGACGATTCGGTATTACACCCACAGATTCGAAGCAACAGCCGCAGAAGCCCATAGTGTCTCTCAACGAGAGGAGACCGCAAATCCGCCTAACTCCACTGCAGCAAAGAGCCTCCACCAAAACCTAATGAGCTCGAAGAGGAACATCGCACCATCTGCAGTGATGAAGCTCGCGACGGTGAGAGTAGAACCCTTGGATGAGAGCCCCTTACGGGCGCATTCAAGGTCCCTTATGTTTATATATTCTTATAAGATTTATAATTTAACTATGGTGACTTTAAAACTAATTAAAAATATTATTTAATATTATAAATTATCTTAGGGTTAATTCTTCTAATTTTTCTAAAACATTTCATTTTTTGATGAATAGTGAAAAATACTGAATTTTCATCCAAATTATGTTTCTGAAAATTTTAAATTTTAATTTTAAATGATTTTTGAAAGTGCGACTAATATGTCTTTTAGAAAAATGTTGTTTTCCAAAAAATATTTCTTTTTCTTTTAAACGATAATTATTTTATCACTAATAAATAGATAATTAATAAACATGTTTATACAATATATTTTCATAATTTTGTTAATGAAATTTATTCCCACCATTCCAATGGATAATATATAACTATAATATTAAATAATAATACTAATAGTATATTTTTTCTCTGAAAAACTCAGCCCTATGTGTAGCACAATAAATCAAACAAAATATATGTTTCATGTATCATAAGATTTCCAATTAGATTACTTTATTCAAAAATAAATTAATTTTAAATTATTGGGGTTTTATATTCTCTTTTATGATATTTTTTTCCTTTCAGATACATTATTGAATAAAATGTTATTCTTTTATAATTTTCTTGGTGTTACATTCTCCCTACTTTAAATTAATAGTGTCCCGTCTATTTATAATTGATCTTGATAATCAAGTGTTTGAAATTTATAGATATAATTATTAAAAAACCCAAATAATAAAAGATTTAATAAAAAATCCTTTTAATAATAGAGGAATCAAAGTAAGAAGGTCACCTTGAATAACACATGACTAGGTTATTTGGGTAGGAGAACATCAATCGAAAGTAAAGATACAAACATGGAGAAAATTTTTAGATATTTATATAGATTATTAGTGGTCATCGATCATAATAATGTTAATTATAAATAGAAATTTAAGGGGTTAAAAACCATAATATTTTATTGATTTAAAAGGCCATATAATTCAATAGATATTAATGTAATGGGGTGATATTTATTTATTTCATGATCATTTTCATAATATTTTGGAATTGTTTTATTATTTAAAAATATATATAAATATACATAATTTATATGTTTTTTTAAAAAAAAATTATACTTGGGTTGTGATTCTAGTCTTATTCCTTGAAACGAATGTCCAAAAATTAATTTTTTATACATGAAGCACTAAAATTCACTTTTAACACATCATAAGATCCATTAAATAATGAATAATATTTCATTATTTTTCCAACTACATTAAAAAATCAACGCGGTTTGAATAGGTTATCCAAAAAAATGAATCTTTATAACTCAAAAGTAACACTAATGGCTCATCAATAAGATTTTTTTTTTGAAATTATATAACTAATGACATATTGACTATGATATCATGGAGGCCAGTGGTAGGTTCTAAACCATTATTATCCTTCAATCATGGGTTTTTGTTCAGTGGACTTTCTGAACATGAAGGTTTTTTACCCAACAAACAGGTTTTTAATTTTAGTAACTATATCATAACAATTCATATAATGTTCCCAAGAAAAATTTGATGGAAAACCTTGAAATAAAATTAATAATTTAATAACCTGTTTACTAAGACTATCAAGACAACTTCTTTTTAAAGTATAATAAACTTATTTCACTATCATTAGAATGTCACTAATGATCATATTAATCCTAAAGGATATAAATACCTTTAAACTTATGTCTATAAATATTTATTCATTATTACTCAAATAAATTTTCCAAGAAAACTTATGCCTTCCATAAATTTCTCCAAAATGTTCGTAATCATGGTATACTTCCATCACATAAAAGACAAAAAGTTGTTTTCAAGACTTTGAATATATGATCAATATTAAACTCACATACCATCATGGTATCCATAAAAATGATTTAATGAATATATATGTATTTATAAAATTTAACACATTCCATAGATGTTTCATTTTTTTTATAAACAAAATACCATTGGTAAAATACTTCTACAATTTAATTCTTGAATAATAATACAAAAACAATTCATTTGTTTTTTTACATAGGTCCTTCCATGGTATAGGGTTTAACCTAGGTCATTAATTTTCATCATCTATTAAAATAAATCATAATTGGTTTTAAATAAAATGTGAATTACCTGATGAATAACCCATAGGAGTGTAAAACTAGGTGATTAATATGTCACGTAGTCATGTGTCAGGTAATGCTCACGTCAAGCCTGTCATGCTATTTTCAGTGATATTACCCTGAGGTATATATTTACTAGAACCAAATCCACTTGTAGTATCCAGAGAGGGATGTATTTCCAAAAAAAATAACATAATCTCTACCTTAACAAAACATTAGTATTTTATTCAATACTTATCATCAAATACTATCATATGTTTATGTTCGCTTATATATAATTTAATAAATATAGTTTCTAAGGAGTCCACTAAAATTCCTATGATATTAACTATAGGGACCCTGAACACACTATGTCTAGAGACGGTGTCTTCTACCAATACATTGTAATAGGATAAAAGGAATGACATGCTAATGGAATGATCAATTTTTTTGTCTTGAAAAAATGGTTACATACATGACTCCTACATTACATTTGAATTTACAAATTACAAAAAAAAATATTTCAAGAATATTATTATTCCACTTATCTTATTCATGAATATCTTTCATAGTAACCTCTATATAATCCTAGGGAAGTGATAAAAATAAGGGAGAGATCATATTCCAAGTAAGGGTTAAGTACAATATAATCATTCATGAATCAATAAGAATAATCAATATGACAATGTAATATCTTAACACACATGAAATTTAATCAACAAACTAGAAGTAAGTGCATCTAGAGATAATATCAATTAGAAAATATCATGTATAATAATCAATATGGAATGAAAAATCACTAAGCACACATTAAATTTAAATAGCTTTGCAATATAAATAGATAAGGAATAATCTATATAGAAAAGAAAATTTCTAAAAACACATTCCATTTAACCAATAACTAACAGTGAAAAGCATCCAGAGACAATGTCATATTAGAAATATAATATATAATAATAATAACCAAAATAAAGGCAGTGCATAATTATTTGAATTCATGTTTCCAAGGGATATGATACCATTTCAATCATGATATGTCCTCTTGATAGTTCAATACATAGTTGGTGAAAACCCAATTAGTTTAGTCTAGCCAAATGATTTTTCTCATATGACACTATATGAATCAAGTGTCTTACATTACCCGGTACCCAAACCTTGTATTTTATTTCCAAATTATCACACATATATCAAATAATAGACTTAATTCATAAATAATGAGCCTTATAAAATTCTTGTATTGAGTAAAGGATACATATTTATTAATATTTCCCTAGTTAATGAGATAAAATTCAACATAAAAACCGTATATAAATATTAAATATGTTTTAGTAAATAATTATATCCATAAAAATTATATATTAATATTTAGGTGTAATTTAATGTTCAAAGATCACATGAAACTTAATAACTCAAGGGAAAGTTACTGAATGTTAAAATTATTCAAGGAATTGAATTTCAATACTATAATTAGTAAAAAACAATAATCCTTCCAAAGTAATAATAATAAGGGTATTAATAAAACATATACCCATTGGAGTAAGAATAAATATTTTTATTGATGATGATATAAAAAAATTCTTTAAATTCATTCTTGATTAAAATATAATTTTTGTTTTGAAAATCACTTTTTACAACAAAATATTTTTAAAATCATTTTCATTAAATATTTTTTTTAAACTATGAATTTAATGAATATTAAGAAAAAAAATAATTAAAAATAATATGTCAAACATGAATAGGAATATTCAAATAAATTATGGATGATAATTCTATACATGCTATACAAGGTAAAAAGAACATTCCTGTTAATTTTAAAAAGGTTAGAAAAGTGCCTTGTTTGGAAAATGAAAAGAAGATTAATTTAAAGAAATTTTTAAATAATTAAAAATGTTTAAAACATTCCATAATAAAACATTTTAGAAAGGATAGAAACATTTTTTAAAACATTTTAAAAAAACATGGTTTCGGAAATAAAATAGATTTCTAACCAAAGAGTGTATTGAAGTAGGGATTTCATGAATATTGTTTTGAAACTTTTTATGTTTCTATGACTTTTAAAATGGTAATATAACATGAAAATATAATTAATAAAAAGAGGAGAATAAAATTAAATGGTTTAATATTTAATTATCAAATAATTTCTTTTAATGTAAATTCATTTATAAACAATCTCGAATAAAATGAGATTTTGAAGTAAACCATTGCAAGGATCATAACGTTGAATTGATAATAAACTAGTTAAATAAGTATGTGTATAAAATTTAAATACACATCAAAAAGTGAAAATATAAAAATTTATAGTCATATTTTATTACACATAATTATACAATATCAATGACAATGAGGATGTAATATAACCCAACGAAAATAAATTAAGTTATTAAATTCTTTACCGATTGGTAACCCTTAAATAAAATACCATTGGATGAAATAATTCTAATTTAAACTTAAAATACATTTAATAATGAATTACTAATTGGATTATATGTCCAAAGGTTATTATATACACCATATAAACGAAAATGTGCTCATAACATTACAATTTTCTTCCGTAAAATGAAATTGAAACAAAATACATTACCACATGCTTTTCATTAGTCAAGCATTAGTTAACCTCTTGTGTAGTGGTTTTAATAATTTTATTAATATATTTATAACCATATTCATATTTATAAAATCATATCCAATCCTTTTTTATTTTTTTCACCCCTTTATTAATAATGTTTCATTAATTTCATTGTTTCTTGTTTTAACTGCCTTGCTTTCTCATGTGTGTTTTGTAATGTGGTTATGGTTATTGCACATATTATACTCTTATATAATATATATAATAATTATAATTAAATAATTAATATATTTTTAAAAAAATTATACATTTAAAACCAATCATGAATGGTTGTTATAAAAAATGAATTATGTAACATTTATAGTGACGGTAAGTCATACGTGCTCCAGTGTAACATTTTAATTTTTCAGGGGAAATTATGGAAAGAAGATAGTTAATATTTTACCGCTATAGAATTATTATTATATCATATTTACCATTTTTTATACTTATATATGTTATACATGTGGTGTGGTGATTAAAATAGGGGTGTATCTCTTCATGAATGTGGCAGTCCACATGTATACAAACGATGTTATCAACATTACATGAGTGAAAAGGAAAGAAATAAAATGATAAATGTATATATATATTATTTATAAAATAATATATATTTCATGAATATAATAATTATTTCATATATACAACATATAAGCATTAATATTATATATATTACCATCTATGTGTATCATTAGTGAAAGACGAATTACATCACTTTGTGAGGATGTAGCCCGCCGTACACATGAACAACGTTATCATATCTCCTAAAAAATAGAAGGTAAAAATTTATATATGATATAGTGACTCTAGAGGTATATTTTTTTTAATATCATATATATACTTTATATACATCATCCTTACCAACCTTGAGAGGTGTAAATAGAAAAACTTATAACATTGGTTCGTATGGTGGTAGTTCTCTCTACACATGAATGATGATTTTTTAACCCATATGATGGATGTTTGTGTGGTTTAAGGTATTAATATTATCATAAAAGAAACTCATTATATGGAATATACTGAATATATTATATAATAATAGAATAATATCAATTTAAGGATGTGGAGAAAGATGTAAAATAAAGTTTCTTGTGGAAGAACATTACACCTTCTTAAGGTATCCTCATTCGGTTTTCACTGAATATTTAAAAGGATGTATTTAATCCACATATTAGGATTATAAGATATAGTTATTGAATGTTATAAGTGATTTGGGAATAATTTTTTTGGACAAAATAGGTCTGATGGTGTTAAGTGAAGAGGAGAGGGGTGACCTTTTATAAGTGGGGGAGAGGAAACACTTTGTGTTTTTTAAAAGAATTGAGTGCTCCCACGTTTTTCAAATATAAAAGGTTCCAAAATAAACCATTATAAAACATTAGAGGATTAATTATATCTATATGTACATAAAATTGTTTTTAGACAAAGTTATAGGTTAATTTTAACCTAGTATTTTTAAGTTAACCAGACGATAAAACTACTTTTACATTAACTGCGATAACTATTTTTTTACTAAATTCACTAATCATTTTGGTAAAAAATTAAGTTGAAATTATTAGAAATTATAAATTATTCTAATTCCAAATATGGATTCTATTTTTCCAAATTCAATTCAGATAATTTTCAAAATTTAATTTAAAATTAATCATGTAGTTGTGATTAGTAATCATGTTTTAAAGTGAAAATGGTCGAAAATTTACAAAGTTATTATATATAAATTCAATATGAAATTGGTTCCAATTAAATGATTTGTAATTGAAATATTGGTACTTTTAAATAAATTAAAAATATAATTTCATATTATAAATTATTTAAATGAAAAGAGTTTTTTCAATTAAAATTCCATCTTTTTAAATATTTATCAAAAACTGAAACTTTTCAGAACAAATCCCAAAAATTCACCCTAACATAATTTGGGTTTTAAAATTTAAAATATATAATTTATTTTTTCAAATTATTTTTATTAATGTCTTATAAATTAATTTAAAATAATGTGTACAATGTACAACTAATCCACATTTAAAAAAAAGTATTTTTCTGAACAAATTTCTTTTTTAAAATGATACTTATTTTATTTAAAATTATAAAAAATTAATAAACATAAGAAATGTATATATTTCATAATTTAACTAATAATATTAATTCCCTGTATTCCAATGGACATGCAATAACTATCATATAAAATAATTATAATAATAATAGTATATTTTTGTTTGGTAAAACACAAAATTCCATGTAATGCAAGATATTAAAGAAACTCATTTTTGAAAGTATATTAGGTATCAAATAAATTAAATTTATTATAAAATAAATATATTTTAATTCCTTGAAGTTTTTTATTATTTTCTAAGATTGGTGTTGTGTGTCAGATATAGTATCAAATAAAATTTTTTCTTTAGAATTTTCATGGTGTTACAACTAAACTCAAGGAAAAGCCCTTATAAAATGAAAAAAATTTCCATTTTACAATTAAATTTATATAATTTATGTACCATTATGCCGTAATGGATTTAAGGTTTTTTTGGTGAATGAAATTAAAATATTTATATTCTCCAGGACTCTTTATTATTATTTGGATATTATCTTTCTACTTCATGTCCATATTTCCATATTCAGTTAATGTTCTCTTTATCTAGGAACTGGATTCTTTGTAATTTTTGTTCATCATTACATTTCCCCATTTAACAAGATGTATTATTACCCTTTTTAGGATATGAGTTTACAAAAAAATTATTTTCAAGTATGAAACAATTTTTTACCATGAAAAAATTTGTGATGATACAACTAATATTAAGATAGTAGAATGTAACACCCTATAAATTTAGTTTAAAATAAAACTATTCTTGATTTATTTATTGGCATGTATCATCAAACATTAAAGGAACTAAGATATAATATAAAAATTCTTTTATTAAAATGTCACCATTATAAGAAAGACATTATATCTTTGTTAGCAATAATAATAATAAACAATTAGAAAATATTTATAAAGGATTCACATAATGCATATGTATTGATCAATTCATAATATATAATTATTCAACATTCGATAATGATGTTTTGTGCTTCAAAAATAAGTTTTCTTAATAAATATTTTCTATTAAATTTTTCTGATAGTTTCGATAATTTGTTTATATCATTTAAAAAAAAATTCAATTAATTTATTTTTCAAATTCATCAGGTCTATATTAACTTATGTAGAATCTGTGGGTTTTTTATAAAATAATTTATTATTCAATAAATAGTAAAAATACAAATTTTTGTAAAACAATTATTTTTTCATTAAATAAAATATTTTAAAAGTTTATCTTTTTTTTGAAGATTATAATAAGGTTACATAGGAATGATTAAAATATAAATAAATTTATTAATTATATATAAGTTACTATTAAACTTAATTTTGTTATAAGTTCATTTTTTTGCATAAGACCATATTTTTTAAATCTAGTTTTTACATGTAATGTTTTATAAAATTAATAATTAATATTAATATTTATTTATTAGTGGATTTAATAAAAATTATATATTATATATTCAATCAAATATAATAAATTTTATTTTATGGTTCTTACATGTCATGAAGTTGAAGAGAATTAAGTTCTCTTTTAAAAATGCATTAATCTAAAAAATGGATTTATTACATTTTGTGCACTGATCTAAAATAAAATTCACAAAATTATAAAAAATGAATATGGTAAAATATATTAAATATTTTTAAGAATATTTATTAATAGAATTTATAATTTTAAAATTAATTTTTTTCCATGAGAATTAGTAATAATAGAAAAATTTAGTTTTCACGGTTATGGTTAAATAGAATTTTTTGGGGGTTAAACTAAGATATAAATGCAGTAATGTATAATAAACTTTGTTAATTATTATTCATTGAATATATTTAAACCATATATTGTCTTATATTCATATAATTTTCAATTTTCTACCACATTCTCATGAAAGTGGCATTATTGTATTCAAATTTGTATGTACTTCCATGTGTGCCCTTCTGGTCACTTATAACAGTGAACATCTTCTCCTCCCTCATCATGATAACATCTTATTATTGGTTAAAATCCTGAATATATTATCCATTTATATATTCATTATGTATTAATGATCATTTGGTAGACCTAAGGCCCTCTTATTGAAACAAATTCCAAATACATTCTTTGATTGATGATAGTTTGGTTGAATTATCATTCCCATATTCGACATACTTCATAATTAACTATGTTGATAGACTCCTTAAATTATAGTATTCTAGAATGATGTTTTTGAATATTAATTCTCTTTATTGTGATATATAATGCTCTTTATTAATTAATTTGAACTCGATTTAGGAACCCTTGATATCTGATACATTTTTTATAGGTGTGTGATGTGTTATTACATCAATCCTTTAGTGAAAACATGAGTACTTATTCGATAAACTTGATGTAGTATGTTCTTTATCATTTGATTCCCATGCATTATCTTGTTCCCTTGATTACACTTTTCTTATAATGAATTCTCTATCTTGATTTATCGTAATTTTTTTGGGTGTGTGCATTACTATGATAATGATATATGATCCATATTTACAGGAGTATTATTAGAGAAGTTATTATCAAGCTTGATAATGATCACATGTTGTTATATAATTATACTATATTATCATGATGCCATTTTCTAATTTTCATATTATTCTACAAAAAATTATGTGTACTATTATAACATTATAGGTTGTTCTGGGTATATCATGGAAGGTGAGCATCATGGTAAGATTACCATTTAAGCAGTAAATGTAACATAAGAGGATAATGGTGGCAAGCCATACATGGGGGAGGATCCTAATAGCCTTGTGGCCCAAACAAAACTTGACTCCGTGAGGATACTAGTTATTGTTCCATAACATTATCCCTTTTATATACTGAGTAGTATGCCCAGTCAATGTTTTGATGTTGCTAAGTGGCATGTCGCCAGTCTTGTGGCTAGTTCTTGATCATTACAATTTCTTAATCATAATTCCATCGTGGAGTTGAATAAGGAATAGTTGGAACTAATTTTATCTTGGTTAGAATATATTCTCTCATTATATGGTATTTTATATTTCATGTTATTTTAAAATTATCTTGGGATACACCATTTTAATTTGTACATATTTGGTTAAATATTCCTTGGTGGCATCTTACTGGGTTTTATTACTCACAACCAGTAATAAAATTTAGATGTTTGTGTAATCTTCCTATATAGGGATCTGGGAAAGGGAATGGGGATCATGAAATATGGTTGGTCCAAGTATCATGGTCAAGTATAGTTACTAATAAATACTCTAGAGGATAATTGTATTTATTTCTTTTTTATATGCTTTCACCTATAATAATGTTTTTCTTGACGCATTAGGAGCCCTATTTACCTTATTTATATAACTGATATGTAATATTTATATTTTTTACATGTTTACTCTGATAATTATATTTTTTATTATATTGTATTTTTATTTTTCCAATGACAGGATACTGATGGTATTTTCCCTAATGGACATAGAAACTCACTGCTAGTTAGAAGTATCTTTAATATTGGCAGGTTCACATTAGGTCATGTAACTCATCAATTCAAACTTGTGGTTTAGGTGGGGTGATAAATTTATGATAATGATATGGTAAGGAAGATTCATCTTCTTAAATGATGATATTATATGAGGAAACACCATGGAAATTAAATAAAGATACATAAATTTGTTTTTCATATGAAAAAGAAGGATATATAGCAAATAGTTGTCAATAAAAATGAATATTTAAACTAGGGGAAATAAATAAAATCCTAAGGAAAAATATAAATTTCAATGTTTTATGTGTGGGGATTTTTGTAATTATTTTATTTAACACCCTTATCCAAGGGATAACTCCAAGACCATAAAATAGACTTTGTTATGCCATTCGTTGTATTGGAATGATTGAAGTATCTATGTGTTTTGATTCAATAATTCTACTATTAAAGTGTTTTATGAAAGATTTTCTATTATTAAGAATCACTCAAAAGAAATGTATTATTCTATAGTAGTTTTTTATTAAAAATTTTCAAGAATAATGTTAATGGTATGGATAACCAAGAAAAGTGATGCAGTGCTATGGTGGTATATTTTTTTGGAAATCACATGGTTGAAATTTTTATATCACTTAATATGTGACTAATGTTGTGATAATATTGTTTTTTTGGGATAAATAGTTTTTTAGATTGATAAATTAAATGGTATAGTGTTTTCAACCATGGAATTATTTAGTTATTTGATATCAAAGTATTTTATGTTATCTTTGATAAATTTAATTTCATTTTTGGATTTAAAGAATATATTGAATAGTATATGATTTTATTCGAGGAAATGTTAGATTTATTTTACCTATGTATTTGGGTTTTCTTTGAGATTTTTTGTTATCCAACTTATTAGGTTTTTAGAGAATATATGATCAAGATATTCATGTGTGGGGTCTGTTAAATTAAGAGTTAGATTATATTTTTTTGTGATTATTGTTAAGATGAATTTGGAATTTTTATGATCTTTTTTATAAATATTTGGGGTTTGAGTACATATTAGGGATGAAATAAAAAGTTTTCAAATTTTTCTATTTATAGAAATAATTATTTATATCTTTTGGGATTAATATTGAAATTTTTGTGATTATCCATTTAAATATTTGTTTATTAATATTAGTTATCTTAGTATGTACTAACCATTCTTGGTTTCATTAAATATATAGTGATTAGATGAATATATTTTCACACTTTATAGATATAATGATCTATTAGAAATTCATTTTAGATCATTAGGCAAGAAAAATCTCATTTTTCATTCATTATTGAAATATGGGATGAAAAAAGTGGAAAATAATTAAAACAAACAACCAAAAGAGGTAATAATATTTATGGATTTAAAGAAATCAGGTAAGTAAAATTTCAAATATTACAACTTAAAATAATTCCTCTAATCTTGGAAAATTAAATTGAAAATGAAAATTATTAGCTTTTTATAATTATATGTAAATAATTGATTTTCCATTCACCCCTCGTGGATTTATGGTTTTTAGGTCATTAAATTTCAAATGTATGTTTTCTTTATAACTCTACATTGTTTATTAGATAATAGATTTACCATAAGTTTTAATATTTTAAAATTCCACTAATGTTATACTAATATTTTAACTTATATATGTTTTATTTTAGGTTACCTTTATGTTTCCCACTTTCTCTTTTCAATGAAATCTTTATTATCCCAGTTTATACAATGTATTGTAGAAAAGATATTTTAAAATATTGAATTTTTTGTGAAGATAAAAGTTTTAAGGATGAAACTTATCTTAGATTATATAATTTAACACTCCAAAATTTATTTTTAAATATTATTATTCTTGAAATATTTATTGACACAAAACATCAAGCTTTAAATTAGATGTGATATTTTATAAATTCTCAGTATATGAATTTGATCATTACGTATACTCTAATAAATTTGTGTTACAAGTATTAATAACCACGTTTTGAAAAAAATATGGTCTTGGGTTTTACATGTTTAAAATGTATTTGTTAATTTATAAAAAATAATTATACATTTTTCAATTTTCATTTTATGCTTCAAAAATATTTTTTCCTCAAAAAGGGGTTGTATCACATTTTGTGTAATTAAATTATAATTAATTTCTAACAATTGTAAAAATTTTATTTCAAGTAATGAATAAAATTATTTAAATAAACATGTCTATATTATCATAGGATTAATTTCCCAGTATTCCAAGAAAGATTTATTATTTAGAAAATAATAAAACATATCATTTTTTATAAAATTGTAATTTATTCTCATTAAATCAAGTAATTTAAAAGTAACATTATGTTTTGAATTTGATAAAAAATTAAAATATTCATATTTTAATTATAAAAATTTAATTAATTACATATTAATCATCATTATACATGATTTTGGTATAAGTTTATATATGGATTTAAAAAAACATTTTTCTTAATTTTTTATACATGAAATGTTTTTTTCCTCTTAAATTAAATAGATAAAAATTAATTTAGTTATTAAAAAAAATTATAAATTATATATTCAATAAAATATTTTACCATTAATTTTATGGTTTTTAGAAGGCATGGAATGGAAGTAAATTATGTTCTATTCAAAAAAAATTCATTTATCCAAAACCATTTTTTCTACATTTTACAAAATTCGATTAAATTAAAATTCATGACATATATAATTTAATTCTATTAATATTTATTAAATATGTGAAATCATAATTATTATTATTATTATTTAATATTTTCAACTTAATTTGTGATAAAAAAGAATAGTAAAAATAGTAAATGTTAGTTAACATTATCAAGGTTAAAAAGAGTTTACCAGGGGTTAAACAATGAGAAAAGTGAAGTAATGACACAAAAAACCAATATTATTAATATTTTATTAATTTAATTCATAATTATATAAACATAAATAATGATTATTTACCATTTTGTTCCATTTTATCATGAAAGTGACTTTATATTTTCTAAATATTTTATGTAATTTCATGTTTGTCCCTCCCCTCACTTATTGAAGGGAACCTCATCCCCTCTTTTATTCACAAAATAGGAGCCTTATAAATCTACCTAGACCAAAACAAAGAAAAATACTTCCATGTTCATCCCCTTAAATATAGGCCCCTTATTATTCTCCTAAAACTAATATTTCAAGTCATAAGTTGTAAGAAAAATAATTTCTATTAAAGAAGACGGAAAAATCATAACATAGTAAGTTCAATTTTATTTCTTACTCTACATTCAATAAAAATGTTATATATATAATAAATGATAAATCTAGTGTCATCAACATAATAGGATGTTATTATAATTATGTGACAACAATTTTCCACACATTCTCAATCAAATGGTAAATGAAAGTAACACCTATGTGTCTACGTAGGATATTGCCTCCATATAGAAATATTATTGGTTTTCCGTCACTGTATTTCATGGATGTTTATCATGGAGGATTTAATGATAATACGTTATATTTTTAAAATAATTATTATTATATAATTATAATACTATATCTATCTTCTTTCCTTATAATCCATTGGAAATCAATAATGTATCTAGTATATATGTATGGGATACCTCCTTGATGAAGCAATATGATTTGTTTTTCATTTCCAAATTTCATTTCTATAAATATTAGTAGTTGTAATGAATAAAAAATATATTTATGATATAATAATATTATTTTTAATTTGGAGTTATTATTTATCTTTTTTGTTTTATCCATCGAAAAGTGGTTACATCACTCATGTGTCTATATGAACTACCATCACCACAAAGTGTTGTAATTCATTTTTTATCGAATCTTTATATGAATGGTTATATAAGTACAAATAATGATTAAATATGATACTTCTGAAATTATTAAGATTATATATATGTTGTAACTATGATTAATCAACCTGAGATAACCTTAACATCTAGTACCCAAACTGATCTTCTTTTGGACTGATGGGTGTCCCTGATCCCCATAAGCTGCTAACTAGTCACCGATAATTAAAAAAGAAATAAGGGGAATGAATTAACCAAACATAAATCAAGTTAAATGATATGTATATATATATATATATATGTAATATAAATAGTGGAATGATACTAGAAAAAATATTTTCCATAACCAAATAAAGATAATGTACAGAACAACCTAAAGTAAAAGGATAAAACCAAAAATATACATGGTAAACCACCAAAAGGAAAACTAAATAAGGAAAAAAAATACTCTATGTGATATGAAATCTATATCTCCCCATCTCATTAAAACCTACACAAAACCAACAGATATAAAAATCACCAACTCATTGTGCTACAATGGCTTTTCTTATTTTATAAGGCAATACAAAGTCTATAAATTCTGGAGGGAATGTGTAGAGAGTTTGATAAATAGTATCACTAGGATACCACTTATGTGTTCTATATAAAGTCTATATAAAATAAAACACATGATCAATTTCTATAAAATATTAAATTATTAGAAGTTAAGTAGTTTAATAGATAAATCATAGTGACCAGCTTTCCCCATTTTCCCACATTTCCAAAACAATCTAGGTAAAATTGATTCAAAGAATAATTCCAATAAAACATTTACATTTGATACAATAAAATTCATAGGATAATGTAAAATGGTAAACACCCCTAATATAACATAGTTTGGGATATCTAGGATACTATTACATAGATACATTGTGTCTACTTCTCACTCAAGTCCCTTAGACATAAGGACTAGGGAATGGAAGAACACCCCGTGAGTGAACCCCCATAAATTTCATTATCATTTCCATAGTACATGTGTCTTGGAGAACCAATGAACACCCCAAGAGTGAACCTCATACAAAAACATCTAAAAAGGGACCAAACTAAATCCTCCAACTAGGCACCCATGGTTATTATGTGCTTCATACATCAATTTTTCCAAAATGAATTATCAATTCATATAAGATTCTAGAAAACACTTTTTTCATCAAAATAAAATCATGGAAAATCCATTTCATAAATCAATTTCACTATTCATTGAAAACACATTTACTTTTCCAAAATGATGGGAAATTATTTTTTCTAAAAAACCGAAACACACATAAAAATCACTAAAACATTAAATTTAATTTAGGAAACTGATTTATAATATAAATGATTTAAAGTATCGCCCAAAAAATTCTTGAGACAAAACTAACCTTCTAAAAACTTGGTTTTCACACAAAACATGATCGTTCCACACAAAAGAGTGGAAAGGATACTGAAGATAAATGGAAGGAGGCACTAGTATCATGTAACAAATAATATAATTGAATCATGTAAAAAGGTGTCAATGGAGAGGCTAAACCAATAAATATTATAACAAAATCATGCATTAAAACATAACCATGATAAGGGTTAGCCCCTTGATTATGATAACACGGTATACCTAGAAGGAATATAAGAATCATCCTCTCCTGATTAGAAATACATAAACAATATCCCAATATTAATTTCATAAACTATATAAACAAAGAAAACTGGAAGGGATAGAACATACTTGCGAATGGGAGAGAAACCAACCAACCCATAGGTAAAACTCCAAATAGAGAATTTCAGAAGGATTGATGTAACCCAAAATACATGGTGTAGTTTTGTGGTTTAAGATATAGAGATCCTAAAAAATTAAGGGATTTTTATATATTTATTCCATAAAAACTTATAGAATGTGGAACAATTAATGTTGTTATTAAACAATTCATGATGTTAATCCCTCGGTTTCCATGTATTCTAAAAAAAGAATCAACTTAGATTTAAAAAAATACTGACCCAGTCACTGTGTGAATTTAATTCACATCCTAATTTTTTTATTCATGAAAAAAGATCATAGATTCCACCTAAAACAAATTTAATTCGTGAATAATGTTTTCATGATGTAAGATGGTTCTACCCACAGACCCATTAGAAGATCCTAATGAAAAACTCATAGAACTCCTCTAAGAACATCGAATCTCAATGAAACACCTCTTAAAATATAATTTCATGGACTAACATAAACAGGATTTTAAAATTATTCCCACCAAGGCACTTTATATCCTTTTAATTTCAACTTGAATAAATGTTATCTAGGAGGAGGTGAGGCCACTTCTCCCTCATTGATGATTCATACTCCCATGTCTCATGAGATTCTGAACAATTCCACCAAAATTATTTGTTTAACATAATTTAATTTATAAACTATAATTTCATTTAAGAATCAATAATATAAATTTATCTCCCCAAAAAACATGTCTCCAAATCAATATCTTACCAACTCAGAACATGGGACAAATAAAGCTGGTATTTTTTAATATAAGATATGTGGAAAACATCATGAGTGCCTATAAACTGAGCCGTTAAATCCAACTGTTAAGCTACATAACTGGGACATTCAGTGATCTCAATTCAAATATCTTTTCAATATCTTCCCCTAATTTAAAATTTTACGATGACCCTTCCAAAAATAAACTTTTAATAAAAACCAGTCCCAAATATAAAACTCTGAAGGATGAAATCAAAAATAAAGATACAATTTTATCCAAAAATTTGTTGTAACCATGAATCAATGTATTTCATGAATCCTACATAAGGTTTTCTAAATGAGACTTATTCTAAAAAAATGAGTCATCTACCACCACTTCCCAAAAAATAGATGACTCTCAGAGGAGAACAAACAAAACCTTGAAGGGATCCACTCTGATTAATGACCAGTAACTATTATTATAAAAAAACTTGATCATTATATGTTTTATATCCCATAATCCAAAAAATAAAACATGAAAGAACATATAATATCATCTAGTTTATGTATATCATGACCCATCTGACCATCCATATGCGGATGGTAGTATGTACTTAATCTGACCTGATCCTCATTCCATTTATATACTATTCCAAATCATAAAAAACATATTGAGATCCCTATTAGAGTCAATGGAAGAGGAAAACCCATGAAAACCCATGATCTATTTATTGTTTATCATTCCAATATCATTAACTTTGGTGGATCACCTGATCAAAATAAAGTGATAAAAAAATTTCAAGTGATCAATCACCACACAAATATCGTTTTTCCATCATAGAGTCTATAGAAATACAACAATAAAGTAAATATAAGACTTATCCCATTACAAAATGTTTCATTAGAAGAGTCTATATTATATCAAAATAATTCAGGTTTTCTATATTTCTCTACTAGAAAATACAATATTGGGACACATAATCAGTAATGTCACGTTTCATACTCAACCACCAGAACCATCACTCATTTCATATTACAAATTTATTTTAATAGGGTGAAAAAGAAATTAATAACTACTATATCCATTGACCACCAAATTCAACATAGATAATAGAATGAAAAATATATCACCATCATGTAGGATACCAAAATGGTGGACAAACCCACAAGAAATATTCTCCCACTATATAAGGTTTACAAGAACCCTCTGAACACATCATCCCACTAATGGACCTAAATAATAAACTCAAGAAGATATGATGATAATTGAACATAATTTATAACTATAACTAAATAAACCTCTTACACATATATATTAAAATAAGATAATAGACCCATCAGTTTCCACTCTTTATTTGATTCCAAGATAGTATATGGTGGAGAAATCCTACTCAAAGAATAAGCAATGAGATTCCCCATCCCCTAGGTGTAGGTAGTGTAGAAATCGAATTCCAAATGATATTCCAACCATAACCTATATTTGAGAAATTATTCCTTTATAAAAAAGTTATATTTCAAAGAATTATTATCAGAAAAGACTGTGATCCTCTCCTAAAAAGAAAGTGCCTCCATCACTTAAGTGCATGTATAATTACAGTGCTCTGTAAATCATGAGTGGTGTAATTTTTATTATATTATCTAAAATGATGAAATCCATAGGTCTCAATCGATCATTTTTTATAATAACAAAACCTATAACATCAACATAAGAATTATAGTATACCAGATACCCCATACTAAGATCATGAAGAATCAAAATAGGGGTTGATTCTAGAATCTATTTCAACTTATCAAAAGAAATCATATATTTATAAATCATTGTGAACCCCGCCACTTCTTTATAGTATTATTAAAGGGTGATTACCTCTTTGATAAATGACTAATGATCTACTAATAACATTCATTCATTCTTAGGAAGCTTTGTATCTTGATGTTTTTTATGGTTCTTCCCATGATAAGACAACATTCACTTACTCCGGATCTACTAAAATATGACATTCTAAAATGATATTCTTCATGGACATTATTTCTTGGATCTAGAAATATCATTTTAATAGTCTATAATTAATGTAGTGACTCCTTGGGATCTCCAAAACCAAATTCAGATAGTTCTCATAATCTCATTAGGATCTCAAATAAACAATGATATCATCCACCAACCAAAGGAAAAAGGTATTAAGATATTTTTGGAATATAAATTTCACCAAATTCATAAAAACAATAGTAGAATTATTTAGACTAAAAGGAATTTAAATATATTCACAATGGACATACCATCTCTTAAAAGTGGTCTTTATCATACTCCCAAACATTTGGTTAATGATAACCTAGATAAAGTTATTTAATTTAATTTCCTTCCCCCGCACCATAACTGACTACAAAAGTCATCCATATGGGGAAAAGTTTAATTATTCATAATATAAATTTAGTTAAAATTTTGATATTAGAAAGAAAATAGTGATCCATCATACTTCATGGGAAAGATCACGGGGACTACCCATGACGAAAATATATAGTGAAAAAACATTTTTATAAGATTATCCATCTGGTCCTTGATCTAATTTATCTCTAAGGTTCCATATGATCGGATGGTATATAAATTATATACATTCTAAGACATAGAACAATTGATAACTCAAACACCCTCTATAGTGGAAGACCAGATAATTTATCTAGGAAGACATCAGTGATGTCCCAAGAAACAAATGGAATATCAATGATAGAAGGAACAACATTGAGATCAACTATAATAGTAGAAAATGTACTCCTGATCTCTGGGTGGGAATTTCTTATATTCTCGAACCAGATATCCCACTCTCCCTAAAACAACAAAGATATATCATCAGAAAAAAAAGATAACATACATTTGATAGCAATCAATATCAACACCATGAGAACAAATCAATCCATCATAATGATGACGTCAAATAGATTCAGATCAAGAACAAAGAAATCTGAGAGTAACTCTGAATCATCTATCGATAGAGAACAAGAATGTCATTAAACCCCTATATTTTCCTTCTTTAATAGAATGATTTACTTATCCCTAACAATAAAACTGATATCCATTGGGATTTTTAACACATTAAAAAAATAGTTAGATATTAATGAATATGAGGAACCTGTATTAAAATGAGTTGTGATATAGAATATTCAACAAAAAAGGTACCTCTCACTATCAATAATCCAACATTAATATCCATCAAAAAATTATCCACTATGTGAAGGTTCTTTGTAACTACCCTAACTTTTATGAATAAAATTCCCTTTATTTTAATGTCCTGGGGATATAAAAAACACATTCACTAATATTATTATTATTATTGGGTTTAAATGACCATTCAGTATCATTACTGTTGATAATATAACCATTTTATAGTGATCACGCAACTAATATAAACATCTGGTTTTAACAAATCCTTTAGACACAAATAAACAACAGGATGGCCTCATCCATCAGACCGTATGAAGCTCATTTGTTGGAGCTCGGAAAGGAGGTAGCATCACTATGCTTCTCTCTTAACTAATCCCAATCCAATCTTAAACATGTTAAGATTGAACAGAATTTCCTATGGGAAATGTTCAAGTTAATATAGATTACTGCCAGGGTTATGTTATCTGCGCTACCCCTGGTGTCTATCACCATTCCACACCTTACCCTTAGGTCGGGAATGGGTGTTATATGGGGTTATGTAATAATTAATTAGTTACTTATTGTGTAATACTTTTTTATAAATTTTTTTTTCATCCCATCAATTCCTTTATGATAATAGTTTACCTTAAAAATATTACGAATTAGATAAATTGATTTTTCTGTTAAATTGGTACTTTTTAGAAATATATAAATTATTATATTAAACTAAGGTTTTATTATTAAATTTTTTATAATAATGTTATAAGAACACTACTTTTAATTATAATTGATTATTATATTTATTCCTTATTGTTTTTACTTTATAAATGATTTAGTATTTAGTTTGATAAGAATTATATTTTTTATACGATAAAATTGAAATTGTGTTTTTAATTAATGTATTTATTTTGATGAATTAATTAATTTTTGGAATAGATTATATTTTTAAAAAATATTAAAATTATATATATTTTTATTAAATATAAATGATCATATAATTTTTATGAGGTCAAATGTAACTTTTATTAACGCTTGGAAAGTGTTTTTGTCAAAACCTGCCAATTGTGAAAAAATGACAGTTTTTATTTTAAAAGTTAAAATTCATATATTTAGAAAATTATTTAGATAAAATGAATATTTTTTTTGGTTCAAGATGTCTAAATTATCCAACATTGAAGTTTTCATATTTTTATTAGATAATAGAATTTTTGGGTAAAAATAAAATATCGTATAAAATTATAATGTGTTTTATGACATCATAATAACCTAATAATGATGTAATAAAGTACAATAAAAGATTTATTTGGCCAATAAATGTTTTACCATTAAAATAATTTTATTTTAGATTTTTTTGATTAATTTTATAATGCCTTAGTGGACCCTCCATGACTTATAAAATATTTTATAAATTTTAAAATGATTTCCTTGAGAGTGTGACACACCTCCACATAAGAAAGCCTAATATTTTAGTATTTTCGGACCTTGGACTTATAAAATATGGATACCACTCCCCATTTTTAGAAACCCTGTAAAAAAATCATGTGACTATTTTTGGTTTGGAATATTTTAGTGTGTAGTGTCCAAAATCTAAATAATAAAGAATTCCCTCTTCTTTCCTATATAAACCAACCCAATCTCCAATTAATCTTCACTAAAACCATTTGGTGCTCGACATAAATTTGTTACATACTTCCTATATTCCTACCAAGGTTCCCCCAAGATCCCATGAATCACCTCCCAAGCCTTTGGGATCACACATCCAAGGAAGGTATCTTCCACCCTCCTCTTTTATCAAGAATTATTTTAATGTTTTGTAATTTAATTTATTTTATTCCTATGTTTTTATATGTTATAAAATATCCTCCTTACATACCATTTGATTTATAAATTATTAAATACCATTTCAATCTCATTTATCTCTCTCATGAACCTTTTTGTACACCCGTTACCATGCCGAATTTCCATAAGGGATCCTCATATTTCTTCTTTTTTCATTTTTATCCAAGTTTCTCCATGTTGTTATATGATTGTCATTTCAATTAAAAAGTATATTTAATGATTATAAACCTTCCCCATAATTCCCTCCATATTTTTTAATGATTCTATACCAATTTATCTCTCATTAATTCCATCTGTGTACACCTGTTACCATGCCGAAATTCCGTAAAGGATTTCTCTCTACTTATTTCCATTAAAGTATTTATCCCATATTATGAATCTAAATTAAATTTATTATTTTGGAATATTATGTTCCATGATTCCTTTAATTTCTATTCCATGTAATAATGATGATATTTCCCTTTCCCACTCATTAACCCACTTTATGAATTTCCATATGAGGACATTTTGCTACCAAAATTGCACTTCGATTTGCCAAGCCAAAATCATCATATAGTGAATACCATACCCATTTCATTATCAAGGGTATTAAACTTTATACAAATATACATATTAAATGGTACTTTCATGTATTTATTCTACATTCTTTAATCATGGAATGACTTATGATGTTGAATTATTCCATGTTATATGATCCATGTTGCACACTTATGTTTGAAATGAAATATTTATGAAGGGTGCACCTCGATAGAACTCCAATGCATTTGGTAATGTTTAGTATCATGATATTCCATGTGAAATGAGTGTTTACTCATGAAAATTCATGTTATATGAGATTTCACTCATGAAAATCATGTGCAATGAGGGTTTACTCGTGTTAATCCATGTGTAATGAGCCTTGGTTAATGTTAATATCGTGTTGTATATTGTTGTCACATTTCCATGTTATGATAATCATGATATATCATGCCTTTATTTTCATGATTCTCTTGTGATCCATTAATATACCTATTTCCTGACATTTATTTTAATCCTTCGTGTAATGCCTTGTATACTTCCTTACTATGATTTATAGCTCACCTATTTCGTATTTATGTCCTCAGGTTATCCCATGCAATGCTAAGTACGAAGGAATGTTGTGGTCATGTAAAAGAAGTATTCAATAAAGATATTTTATTTTATGTATTATGTCTTCATTTAATGTTCCTAATCAAAAAATACACTAGACCTCTCAGCTTATAGGTTGTATTAAGTTCATGTTTATGTAATAAATCAAGTCTAAATGTGCCAAAATAGTCGGGTTGTTATAGTAGGTATCAAAGGATATGTTTAGATATTTTGGGATTAGGATAAGAAAAATATAGTGAAAGACTTAAGGATATGACTTTTAATAAGATAATAATAACTAAAATTTGGTGAGTAAAGATTAAGTGGTTTATCTAGAAAATATATCCCTGTTTGGATACAAATGAGTAGAGGTTTCTCTAGCACAGATGTATCTAGTGGTAAAACCCGAGAACACCACATTGATCTAGACTCGAACAGGAATTGGTTCACCATAATGGGACTTGATAGACTCTAGGTTCGACACTCCTAGGGTATATGAATTGGTAAATTCATAAGTTTATTATGAACCATTACTAAGGGAACAAAAAATATCCCATAAGTATATATGTTCAAAAATAGATCACGGATAACTTAGATTGAATCCTATAAATTCATAAGTTAAGGAAATAAATGTGACTTATAAGTTATAACTTTTTTCATTGGATTCCCTTTATATGTTTAATAGTTTAAAATACTTACCACTAATTTTCCTTTTATTCAATCCAATGGCTGGTATTATGAGGAATCGGGCTAAAACCTGATGTGAAGGGTAATGTGTTGAATGTCCCAACGCGATTCACAATAAAATGGGAGCTCAAGTAAGACATATTGTTATTATGACAAACCAACTATCAAAAATCATGAATAAAAATTGGAATGTTATTGAAGGGCTAATGAAATAGAGGAGCAATAAGATGAAATCTCATGAAAGTTCATCTAGTAAAGGTGATAAGGGAAAGAAGTACCAATTTCCTTCATGCAACAATTGTTGAATGAGGAACCAAGGAAAATTTCAAAAAGGGACTATGAAGTGTTTTATGTGTGGAAAGGAAGGGCTCAATATAGAGAATTTCCATACCAAAATGGATAATGTGATCAATAGAAAACAAAGTTCCCTCTAAGGAATCAAATAAAGTTCTATATAATAAATGTGGAGAAGTCTGGCATTATCCCAGATAAGGCTCTATTAAAAGGGATGAGAAGCATGATGAGCGTCAACAATATCCATGATCAAGGGAGCATGGGAAGTCCAATTCTATGATGGATAATGATGAATTAATTACAAGTAACCACTACATCAAAGTAGTGTATGTCATAATGTATTTCAATTCTTGTCCTATTAGTATATATTTTATGTTTTATAAGAAAAACAAACCCCCAAAAGAAATGATATTAAATAATTAGGAAAAATGTTCTATATGTTTTTTATCACATTTTTATGTTTGTGGAAATGTTATTCTTGAAAATTTTATAAGTCTCACTTTTATGTAATTTGAGGATAAACGATAATGCCATTGTCTATTCATAAAAGAATATTAAAATTGATGAGCAAAACAATCCCATGCATGATCTGGAGTTAGCAGCTGTGATCTTTGTGTTGAAAATATGGCGATATTATCTCTTTGGGTAAATGTGTAAAATATATACAGATCACAGAGGTCTTAAATATATATTCACATATAAATAGATGAACATACACCAATGAAGATAGTTATAGCTCATCATGGATTACAACTGCTCAATCCTTTTCCACCTTGGGAAAGCGATCAAGGTTGAAGATGCTCTAAGTAGGAAGGACCTGGTGATTCTATCATTGATGATAATTGAAAAGGATACAATCATCTTAGATTTGATGAAGATTGATATGGGAATGATAAAGAAGGGAACATCATCAATACTTTCACAAATGATTTCTCAACCACCTATTTTGGAAAGGTTAAAGGATTCTAAAAAGGATGATGTGGGAATTTAGAAGAAAGTGGAAACTATCAGAAAAGGGAAATCCGCAGAGTTCAATGTTAATGATTAAGGAACTGTGAGATTTTGTTCAATATTATGTGTTCCATCAAATCAAGAGTTAAAGAAATAACTTTTAGATGAAATACATTGTCGAAATTTCTCCACAAACCTAGGAAACATAAAGATATATCAGGATCTCTGAGAGAATTATTGGTGGGATAACATGATGTAAGAAAATAATTGAATATACATCAATGTTCCTGGTATGTCAGCATGTGAAGAACAAGAGAGAAAAGTATAATGGGATGATCCAACCATTACCTATACAAACATGGAAATGGTATAACATCACCATGAAATTTCCCACCAGAAATCCAAAGACATCCAAAGGAAACAATGCTATCTGGGTTGTTGTGGATTTTCTTACAAAGATTGCACACTTTATTGAAATTCCAAAGGATTCTTTACTAGATCAAATGACACATATGTATATTAGAAAATTGGTACAGATGCATGGAGTACCAAAATCTATTATATCTGATCGAGATCCAAGATTCACCTCTATGTTCTCGAAGAGTCTCCAACATGCTCTGAATACTGATCTGAAATTCACTATGGCTTATCATCCTCAAACTGATGGTCAATCTGAGAGGACTATCCAAACACTTGAAGAAATGTTGAGAGCATGCCCAATGGACTTCAAAGAAGGACAAGATCAACATCGACCTCTGGTTGAGTTCTCTTACAATAACAGTTTCACTCAAGCATCAAAATGGATTATTTTGAGCCCTTTCTTGGAATAGGTGAAGAACATTGGCATGTTGGAATGAATTTGGGGAGAAAAAACTTCTAGGTCCAGAAATGGTCAACGAAATGTTGGATAAGGTTAAGACCATCCAACATATCATCAAACTTGCTCAGAGTCGACAAAAGATTTATAATGACAACCATCCTTGAAACCAAGGGTTTAATGATGAAGATATGGTTTTACTCTTCATATATCTATGGAATAGTGTGATAAGATTTGGGATGAAGGTAAAGCATAGTGCAAGGTATATAGGCCCTTTTTGTATCCTTGATCACATTGAGTAGTGTCCTATCGACTGAAACTCTCATTGTATCTGTATCAAGTACATAATGTATTCCATGTACCACTATTAAGGAAATACAAACATAACCCATCACATGTACTCAATCCATAGGTGGTACAATTGGAGAATGACCTCTAATATGAAGAGAAGCTGGTGAATATTTTCGATCATAGAGAAAAAATCTACAAAATAAGATGATTCCCCTCATTAAGGTGTTGTGGAGAAACCACAAGTTTGAAAGATCAACGTGGGAACTAGAGGAAGTGATGAGGAAGAGTCACCCTCATCTATTTTAGTGTGTGAAAAGTAAGGTTTGAGGGTGAAATTTATAAAGGGGGAAATGTGGAAATGACCTGAACATTTATGAATAAAATTCCATTTATTTCAATGTCTTAGGGATATAAAAAACACATGAACTCCATTTATTATTATTATTGGGTTTTAATGACCATTCAGTATCATTGTCGTTGATAATATAGTCATTTTATAGTGATCACACAATTGATACAAACAAAAGTCTTTTACAAATAATTTGGAAACAAACAGAGGAGAGGATGGACTCATCCTGTAGACTTGGACCATACAAAGCTCATTCGTCGAAGTTTAGAAACGATGTAGAGTTACTAGGCATCACTCTGGACTAAGACCAAGTAGAGCTTCAACATGTTAAGCTTGAAAGGAATCACCTATGGGTGCAGTTAATGTTAATAGAGATTGCTACCCAGGAAATGTTATCCGACCCACCCCAAGAGTCTGTCAACATTTCACACCTTACCCTTAGGTATTACAAGGGTGATATAAGGAGTTATGTAATAACATATTAGTTACTTATTTTATAATATATTTTTTCTAGATAAATGTCTTATTCCATCAATTCTTTTATGAGATTATTTTTACATATAAATATAATGAATTAGATAAATTGATTTTTCGGGTAGAAAGGTAATTTTTATAAATATATAAATTTTTATATTAAACTAAGGTTTTATTCATAATGTTGTTATAATAGTGATATAATAACACTACTTTTTATTATATGTGATTATTATATATATTCATTATTGTTTTAAGCTATAAATTATTAAGTATTCGGTTTAATAAGAATTATATATTTATATGATAAAACTGAAATTGTATTATTAATTAAAGTATTTATTTTTATGAATTAATGAATTTTTTAATAAATAATATTTTAATAAAATATTATTATTATATACTTTTTGTAAAATATAAATGATCATATAATTTTTAAAAAGTAAAATGTAACGTTAATTAAGGTTTGGAAACTGTTTTTGCCAAAACCCATCACACTACTAAAATTCTAGATTTTTGTGACGGGTTATTTGCGACGGGATCCCGTCACAAATATGTTTTTGTGACAGGGTCCCATCACAAATAGCTTGTGGCAGAAAATGGCATCGCGAAAAATATTATTTTGCGACGGGCCCGTCGCAAAAAAATTTCAGATTATATACTTTATATATATATATATATATATATATATATTTGTGACGGGCCCATCGCAACAGGTATTTGCAATGGTCCTGTAGTCCCATCCCAAATACGTTTAAAAAAATTAGTAAGACTATTTGTGACGGGCCTGTCGTAAATAATTTTTGCGACAGGTCCCTAATCTCGTAGCAAATATTTTTATAAAAAATTATTTAGACTATTTGGGATAGGAACCCATCGCAACAGATCCCATCGCAAATAATAAATAAATTTTAAAAACAAAATATTTAATAAAATTATGATTATCGAAAAATTAATTTTAATATTATTAAAATAATTAAAATAAACATATATTAAAATTATCAATATTCACAAAATAATATTAGAAAAATCATAAAATATTATTATTATTATTATTTGTAAAATATACAAACATTAAAAAATATAATACTAAAAAAATATATTTAATAAAATTATGACTAATGAAATAATAATATTAATATTTTTAAAATAATAATAAAATAAAAATTATAAAAATTATTAAAATTCTCAATATTTACAAAAAAATCATAAAACGTTAAAAATTAAATTAACTAATATTCGAACCCATATAAAAGACCGAAACTGTAAATTGTTCATATTACAACAAATATTAAATTCAAATGTTTTTAACATAAAAAAATCACTGGGGGGTCATCTTCTGGAGGAGGTGGAGGAGCTGAAGGAGATGGTGGAGGAAACTCCATCCCCAAACTACGAGTCAGAAGACGCATGTACACCATCTGCTCCTAATGCTACTGCTACCATCGATGCATCTCCTCCTCATGTTGTTACTTCTGCTGCTGCTGCTACTAACACATCTCTTCTTTCTACTTCTGCAAAATCTCTATAATGTCATTCTGAGCTTGTAACTGCTCCTGATACTATGAGGCATAAGATGATGCCTCTCCATAAGCTCCTCTAGAGCTGGATGCCGACATCATAGCAGTACCATAATAAGTACCAGGAGTCACATGAGATCCGATGCCAACTACTCGACCCTTCTCAATGCCTTACTGAGTCGCCTGCATCCATGCTGCCTCGTCGAAATGGTGTGCACTGGTCTTATTAGTCGCCTCATCTTGACCCTCAGCCTGGGTCTGAGAGGTCACAACCTCATATGACTCCTTCAATTCCAATTTGAAATTAAAATTCTGAAAATATTATATGCAGTTAATTGTTAAACTGAAAAATAATACTAACCAAAATCTGACGCTGGAGATCACCTCTAATCTCTCCAGCGGCTGGATCACTATACATCATCTGATAAACATCGAACTCCGTAATATTGGGATGCTCGACTGCCTAGAGATATATAAAATAAATTTTTTATATTTAATGTTATATAATTTTAAAAAAAATATACTTACCAGATGCTCTCTATGCGAACTTAATGTACGGCTACTAGCTCGATGTGTTAACTGCTATCTCCCCCGGTTCTTCCGACCCAATGAAGGACTCCTCTTAAATCCACCACCCAACCACTGTGCACATAATCCATCCCAAACCGGAGATGAAATGTACTCTGTTCGGTGGGCTTTACACTACTTATCAAATAATGTCCCTCCTACTTTCCTAATGGTTGTCTTTCTAAAATTGTGTAAAAACTGATGCAAACGCTCACGCATAGCCACCTCCAATGCTGAACGGATAACATTATGCATACTATCTTTGATGGGATTCCATAAACCCTAAAAATAATTTATAATATCATGTTATTAATAAAATGAATTTCAAAATAAATATTATTTATTTACATACCACCCAATAATTGTACATAGCGAGCTTCACATCAATGGGAATATGTTCCCATGTGATCCATGGCAGATAAAAACAATTGTGCAAGATAGCGCTCCCCTATCCAATAGCTACATGCGCAAAACTGTGAAAAAAGAATAAATAATAAAACAATTAGTATATATATAAATAAATTAATGAAAAATCTAACTAAAATATACATGTTATCATACCTCCAAGTGCTTGGATCGAAGCCAAGATGTGGACGTCACTCGGGGAGAGGGTCAGAAATCATCAATCGCGCAAGACCATGCCCCCTCCGCGTACCTCCTGAACAACTAGTCAGCTGAGGGTCAGATGATCCCACATCCCCCTCATCCAAAGGTTGATCAACCTCCTGTAACTCGTGAAATAGATCAATATCCATCTAAAACACAAAATGATTATTGTTAGAAGATAGTTAAAAATAACTAATATATATAGATATATATTAGTTATGATCATATACCTGCATTTAACTATGTATATATTCACCTTCATCATAATCTTCATATCTGATGATGTCAATGTCTTCATATTCATCCTCGGCATCATCAATATCCACATGAGTTTCACTTTCACCATCCCTTATCATTTCAAATTCATTTGTAACAACATTAACATCTTTATCACCATCAACCCATAATTGTGGGGTGTCATCATCGATATTCACGTTTCGTTGTGAAAAAGACAGATTTTGAGTAGTCTCTTGAAAAATTTCAATTCCTTCAACTTCAGTAGAACCACATTCAGTTTGAGTAAATTGATTTTCCAGAGATTTCATTTTGATTATTCTCCACCAATCACTCACGTCTCTTGAAGTAGCATAGTAATTTGCGTAAAAAATCTGATGTGCTTGTTGAGCTAGTAAAAATGGTTCATTTACTACAAGAAAACTTTTATATTTAATATTGATGATTCCCTGAGTCAGATGAACATGCAAACCTCTCTTAGTATCCAAGCACCAACATTTAAACATTGTTATGTAATTCTATCCAAAATAACATAGCCCAAGAATTTTATCCAGAATGTCATAAAAGTCAACTTCAGTTGCTTTATGATGTGATCCTCTCAAGAAAACTCCATTGATAATTGTTTTTTTGATTCCCCATATGCACGTGTATGAAATCGAAAACCACTCACCACATATACATTATAAGATTTAACCATTTTGGATGGCGGGTTACTCAATATACACTGTCAATTATCAATTTTATCAGCATGTTGAGACACCTGAAATTTTTTAAAACAATTATCAATATAATAAATAGTAAACTGAATTGATATTAAACCAGCAATAATTTTTATTACCAGTTTTTGAAACCATTGAGAAATTTATTTTTGTCTATGTTCTTCAAGAGCAACTGCTCTAATTTGTGGAAGTTACTTCTTGATATGATTTTCATATAAACTACAAATAAAATAAGCTTACATATTATAACAAAAATTATAAAATAAGTGATTGAATCACTCACAGTACAAATGCTATCATTTCTTCATTGTTGAGCCGAACTTATGTTTGAGATATGTGATGTTCATCATCTGAAAGCCATTGTTATTGAACTCCATCGAATCCAAGATTTGGATGATTAAAAAATGATAATTGATTTTCCATTTCATGATTAAAATTTCCCTCATTCCATCCCATGTTGTTTTGTTTTGAGGGATATTTGGATTCAAAATAGTGAGAGCCGAAAAAAGAAATTTCCTCTTGCAAATAAGCTTCAGCAATTGAGCCTTCAACTGATGCTTCGTTACGCACTTTTTTCTTCAATTTCTGCATGAATCTCTCGAATGGGTACATTCATTGAAACTATACTGGACCTCCACATTTATCTTCATGAGGCAAATGTAATATCAGAAGATCCATTGATTCAAAGAAAGCAGGAGGAAAGGTTTTTTCCTATTTACATATAATTATAACAACATCTTCTTCTAGTTTTCTTAGCGCATCGTAGTTTGTTATCGCTGCCCAAATGTCATGAAAAAATAAGATATGTCTCTTATCGAATCTCAAATCCTAGAATTCAACAAACCTCTAAATCCAATCGGTATAAGTCATTACATTATAACATGACAATGATGACTTTTTATTCGGGTAATATGACCATTCTTAACACATCTGTCCAAATTGGAAACATAGCCATCAGGAAGTATCAAATCTGTAATCGATTGAAAAAATAATAAGCGACTCTCTTTGGATAGTGTATAATATTCTTTTTTCTTCATTAACCTCTGTGATATGAAATTCTCAAATAGTTAAAGTTTTGGTCGCCTGCAAATCTGGGAAAGATCTAATCGTGCTTTTATAGTATCTTTGTACTTACCTGGTGTATCCAAAACTATATGAAATAAATTTTCAAAATAGTTCTTCTCAATATGCATGACATCCTACATGTGGCGGACCAACAAATCAGGCCAATATGGGATATCCAAAAAAAATACTTCATTTTATCCAATTATGTTCTTTCCCAAAACCATGAATCTTCAGTCGGTTTATTTTTTTTCTGAAATATGATGGGAGGTAATGAAAATACAAAAGATTTTAACTCTGTACCAGAGATCATTTTTAGAGGTTCATCCCTTGAAATTGTGACTTTTATGAAAGGAGATTTTTTCCTTCAAAAAGGATGATTGGCTGGAAGAAATATGCGATGACAGTCAAAATAGAAATGTTTTTTCCATTGACAAGCATAAAAGATTTGTTGTCTTTCATACAGTAAAGACATGATTTCAGACCATGTGTAATCTAGCCAGATAACATGTCATATGCCGGAAAGTCACTAATCGTCCACATCAATGCAGCTTTTAATGTGAAATTTTGTTTCACAGCAACATCATATGTACTAACACCATTACATCACAATGCATTTAACTCATCAATCATTGGTTTCAAATAAACATCAATATTCTTTTTCAGATGTCCTGGGATTAATAAGGTCAAAAAGATATAGGGAATCTTCATTAACATCCATGGAGATAGATTGTACGGAGTTATAAAGACAAGCCAACATGAATACAGACTACCATAAGAACCAAACAGACAGAAACCATCAGTAGAAAGACCCAATCTCATGTTTTGGGCTTCTAAAGAAAAAGACGGATGCAGAAGATCAAAATGTTTCCATGAATCACCATCAGATGGATGATTTAATAGTTTACCAGTTGAAATATTGGTTTTGTTCCATGACATCATTGACACTATGTTATGATACATAAATAAGCATTGAAACCTAGGTGTAAGGAGGATATATATCAATTTTTTTACAGGAATCGATCTAGAATTCCCTAGTTGAGCTTCTTTATATCTCGATTGTCCACATGTGGGATAACTATACAATGACTCATTTTCACCAGAATATAAGATGAAATAATTTTCACATGCATGAATCTTCTGATAACTAAGGTCCAGATTATGAACTAGCCTCTTGCTCTCATAGTAATTTGTAGGCAACACATTTCCATCAGGTAATAGTGTTATAACCAAAGAAAATATCTGATCAAAATAGTTGTTTGAAATTTCATTATCTGATTTAATAGACATAAATTTTTCAACCACTTCTAATTTTCTTATCATGCAAGCAGGATACAATGCATCCTTAGCAGACCTCAGCAACTCATAAAATTCGGATGGTGCCAACTCAGGAGTTAAATCGATATCATCATAATTTTTAGTTTGTTGAAGAGATGGACCTGCAACATCATGTACTAAATTTTGGAACCGTAATGGATCTAGAATCAGGTTATTAGTATCTTCTCTGGAACTGTATTCACCGTGATGATACCAAAAAACATAATCTGGTTGAAAAACAAACTGCAAGAGATATCCACCAACCTTGTCAAATGTGTCAAATGTTCTTAGAGCAAATTTTTTACAAGGACAATTAATTGTGCCTTCAGAAACATATTCTTGTTTTGATGATGAAAATGCTAAGAAATCTTTAACACCCTCAATATATAAAGGATTTAAACCAGAAGCAGTTGGATTTCTGCACTGATTTATCCAAGCGCGATCATCTAATAATGAACAATGTCAACTTCCTTATTCCATATTTTTCTACAAAATATAAAATCATCACTGTTTTTAAATAAATTGAAATTATAAAAACACTATCTGAAAAAAAATATAACTAATTACTACTACTTATTAATAATTACAATTAATTAAGGGAAACACAATTTCTAGTGGATTGACGGCTACTCTTTTGTCTGACGGCTCATTTAATTGCATCTTTGTGATACTAGAAACACAATGAATAATCTGGTCGGAGGTACTCATATTCATTCTCTTATGTACAAGAATGAATATGCATAGCTCTGACCAGATTCTTCATTGTGATTTGAGTGTGAGAAAGATGAAAGTAAATGATCCGTCAGAGAAAAGAGCTCCTTTTTTTCGATGAATCGTCTTCTTCCTAATGTAACCACCTAAAAACACTATAAAAATATGATACTATGATTGCATATCCAATCTCATGCATACGAGATTGAATATTCCTATGTAGTAGCACATTTTTCATAAAGTTTTGAGTCGGTGAGAGTTGAAAGGAGAAAATTCATCGAGCAAAAGGAGTGCCGTCAATCCACTGTAAATTGTGCCAAGTTCTTAAAATTTAATAAAATTTATTAAAATTTCTTCCTAAATGTTCATAATTGTTCCTAACTAATTATTCCTATTTATTACTAATTATTCCTATTTATTACTAATTATTCCTATTTATTACAATCTATTACTATTTATTACTAACTACTACTATTTATTACTATTTATTACTATTCATTACTAACTATTACTATTTATTACTAATTATTACTAATTATTACTAATTATTACTAATTATTACTAATGATTACAAATTATTACAAATTATTACTAATTATTACTAATTATTCCTATTTATTACTAATTATTCCTATTTATTTCTAATTATTGATAAGTATTCTTAATTATTAGAATTTATTCGTAATTTTTAGTAATTATTAGTATTTATTACTAATTATTAGAATTTATTAAAAATTATTAAAATTTATTACTAATTATTACTATTTTTTACTATTTTTTATCAATTATTCCTAACTATTATCAATTATTCCTATTTATTCCCATTATTTCCTAAATATTGTTAATAATTAATAAATATTCGTAATTATTCATGCTTATTACTAATTATTTCTCTTTGTTACTAATTATTCCTAATTATTGCTAATAATTACTAATTATTGCTAATTATTGCTAATTATTGTTATTTATTGCTAAATATAAAAATTTATTACTAATTATTCCTTTTTATTGCTAATTATTTCTAATTATTCCTAATTATTACTAATTATTCCTAATTATTTCTAATTATTCCTAATTATTCCTATTTATTCCTAATTATTTCTATTTATTACTAATTATTAAAATTTATTACTAATTATTACTAATTATTACTAATTATTACTAATTATTAGTATTTATTACTAATTATTACTAATTATTAGTAATTATTAGTAATTATTAGTATTTATTAATAAATATTACTAATTATTACTAATTATTACTAATTATTAATTTTTATTACTAATTGTTAATGTTTATTACTAATTATTAATGTGTATTACTATTTATTACAGTTTATTACTATTTATTACACTTTATTACTAATTATTACAATTTATTACTAATTATTAAAATTTATTACTAATTATTATAATTTATTACTAATTAATACAATTTATTACTCATTAATACAATTTATTACTAATTAATACTAATTATTACAATTTATTTCTAATTATTACAATTTATTATTAATTATTAGAAATTATTACTAATTATTACAATTTATTACTAATTATTATAATTTATTACTAATTATTACAATTTATTACTAATTATTACAATTTATTACTAATTATTACAATTTATTACAAATTATTACAAATTATTACAAATTATTATTAATTATTACAATTTATTACTAATTATTACAATTTATTACAATTTAATACTAATTATTACAATTTATTACTAATTATTTCAATTTATTACTGATTATTACAATTTATTACTAATTATTACAATTTATTACTAATTATTACAATTTATTACTAATTATTAAAATTTATTACAAATTATTACAATTTATTAGTTATTATTACAATTTATTACTAGTTATTGCAATTTATAACTAATTATTACAATTTATTACTAATTATTACAATTTATTTCTAATTAATACAATTTATTACAATTTATTAATAATTATTACAATTTATTACTAATTATTACAATTTATTACTAATTATTACAATTTATTAGTAATTATTACAATTTATTAGTAATTATTACAATTTATTATTAATTATTACAGTTTATTACTAATTATTACAATTTATTACTAATTATTACAATTTATTACTAATTATTATAATTTATTACTATTTATTACTCATTATTACAATTTATAACAATTTATTAATAATTATTAATAATTATTACTATTTATTAATAATTATTAATATTTATTACTAATTATTGGCAATTATTATTTTTTGTGACCAATTATTATCAATTACTTCAAATTAATTATATACATCACTAATTATCGTTAATAATTACCAATTACTACTAATTATTAAAAATTAATACTAAATATTTCAATTTATTAGTATAAATAAATAGTCAATACAAAACAATTTAAATTCAATTTAATTACAACTAATCAACAATAATAAAAATTAACATAAAAATTGAAATAAATAATAAATTAAATAAAACATAAATACCTTTAAACCTGATTTGCTATTGATATAGACTACTTCACAACTTCTTCGTCTCCAAAAAAATTAACTTAGAAAAATTTTCACTCTGAAATTAGAGTTCATAAAGAAAGAAGATCGAGGAATTGAGTGGAATGAGAAGAAAAACAGATGGGGGTATATATTGGTTAGATTTTTTGTGATGGGACTATTTGCGATGGGTTAGCCGTCGCAAATACCTACGCCCGCATTAATTACTGTCGGCGGTTAAAAAATTATTTGCGATGGGACCTGTCGCAAATAGTCCCTGTCGACACACCTTTTGTGATAGGAGGACATCCCGTCGCAAAAAGTTATTAACCGACGACGGGTATTTGCGACGACCCCCATCACAAATACTTCACTATTTGCGACGGGGGGATCCCCCTGTCACAAATAACATTCGCGCGGTTTGGCACACTACCAATGCCGAACATTTTTAGACGGGACACAGAATCTCGTCAGAAATAACCACTTGGACGGCCTTTTTGCGACGAGATTTGTTCACGTCGCAAAAAGTAATTTTTCACATAGTGTCAATTTCCAATAAAAGAATGTTTTTATTTTAAAATTAAAAATTAACATATTTAGAAAATTATTTAGATAAAATTTATACTATTTTTGGAATCAGGATGTCAAAATTATCCAACGGTGAATTTTTCATAATTTAATGAGACAATCGGTTTTTTGGGGAAAAATTAAATACTTTATAAATATGTAATGTCTTTTATGACATCATAATGCCCATAAAGTGATGTAATAAAATACCATAATTGGTTTACTCTACGAATTTATGTTTTAATGTTAAAATAATGTTATTTTATATTTGTTTGATTAATTTTATAATTCTTTAGTGGACCCTCCGAGACATATAAAATAATTTAAATTTTTAAAATGATTTCCTCGAGAGTGGGACTCACCTCAACATAAGAAAGCCTAATATTTTAATATGTTTGGCCCTTTTCCATATAAAATATTTTATACCACTCCCTTTTGGTAGAAACCATGGTATGGTTTGTTGTTTTCAATATTTTAGTGTGTAGTGTCAAAAACCTAAATAATAATGAATTCCCTCTCATTTCCTATATAAACTCACCCAATCTCCCATTCCACTTCACTAAAATCATTTTTAGCTCTACCACCCTCTTCCCAATACTCCCTTGAGTCTTTACAAGGTTCCTCATGCTTATGAGAAGCCTCTCCCAAGCCTTTGGGATCACACATCCATGTTCGGGATCTTCCACCCTCCTTTTTTATCAAGCATTCTTTTCATGTAATATATTTATATTTCTTTTATTCCTATTTTGGGTTATGTTATAAAATATCCTCCTTAATTACCAATTGATTTATAAATGATGGTACCCCCTTTCACTCTCATTTATCCCTCTTATGAACCCTTATGTACACCTCTTTCCTAGCAGAGTTTCTGTATGGGATTCTCACATTCCTTGGTTTTTCTTATTTATCAAAGGTTCTGCATGTTGTTATACCCTTTTATTTTCTATTAAAAACATTGGGTTATGATTTAAAACATCCACATACTTCCCTCCATATGTTCCAATGATTAGATACCACTTTCTCTCTAATTAATGCATTTCGTGTTCACCCATTACCATGTCTAAATTTCGTACGGTATTCCTCTTTTGTTATTTCCATTCAAGTATTTCTCCCATATTATGCATCTAGATTCCATTTCAAAGGGTATTATTTAAAACTATCCCCTTACTATATATTTCATGTATAAATTATTAGAGAACCCCTCTCTCTCATCTACCCAACTTATGAATTTCCATATGACGACGTTATGTTGTCGAAATTGTACTGTTATTTTCCAAGACAAAATCATCATGTAGTAAAAATCATACGCATTTATCTATCAAGGGTACTCACCTTTATACACATATACTTATTTAAAGGCACTTACATGTGTGTATTCCACATTCCTTAAGTGTGGAATAACTTATGATGTTGAGTTATTCCATGTTATATGATCCTTGTGGCACACTTATTCATGAAATGAAATATTTATGAAGGGCACACCCTGATAGCGCAACAATGCATTGGGTAATGTTTAGTATCATGATATGCCATTATAATGAGGGTTTAATCATGATAATTCATGTGCAATTAGGTTTTAATCTTGCTAATTCATGTGCAATGAGGGTTTACTCATGCTAATCCATGTGCACTGAGCCTTGGCTCAAGCTAATATCGTGTTGTATGTTGTTGAATCATTTACATGTTATCATAATCAGGCTATATAATTCCTTTATGTTAATGTTTCTTTCGGGCTCAATTTATATTCCTATTGCCTAACGTGTATTTTATTCTTCATGTTATACCTTGTTTACACAGATATAGGGCTTTATAGGTCACCCTTTTTTATGTTTTTCCTCAGGTTATCCCATGAAATGATAAGTACAAAGGAATGTTGTGTCCATGTAAAAGAGGATTGGAATAATGATTTTGTATTTATGGTATTAATATTTCATGCAATGTTCCTAATCCCCAATAACACTAAACCTCTAGATCTTCTAGGATGTATTTAGTGCATGTTTATGTAATAAATCATGTCTTTATGTGATATAAAGAGCATGGATATTATATGTTTCCCTCCTGAGGACTTTTTTTGGGGCCTTATAGACCATGAATCATATGATTATTCCATAGTGGAATTTTGACCTGATGATCCTTAGCTATAATAGGTAATATATAAATCATGGTATAACCTTTATAAATGGAATCAGTTTCCATAATCATTATAGGAAATTTGGGGAATGGGGAACATATTTCTTGTATACCATGTCTATTCACAAAGATATCTAGTTAAAGGAACACTATTTGATGTTGTTGGTGGTAAAAAGAAGACCCGTGGTTGAGAAAAACCACCACAACCCTATTTATTATCAATCCAAATCCTCTTCTACCCATATATCTCATATAAATTAACATTGGATGAAGAGAAGATACAGAAAACCCGATATTTCACACCATATCATTTTCTTCCATCATTTCTCTTTTTTCCATGTTAGAATTTGTTGAAAGCATCAACATATATATCATAAATATGATAACTTTCCATAAAACATATTGGTAATTATGATATTTTAGATAATAATTCATTACCACCTCTAGAGAAATATGAAATCAGTCTATAAAATCATTGAGTGAACCGCCTACTACGAAGAGTGTAACTCCATAGACTGTTCCATCACAAAATAATATAGAAATATCTACTAAAAGAAGATAGACTCAAAACCCTTCCCATGCAAGTCTATCTATTTATCCACATGCACCATAAAATCCAACAACAACTTTCTAGGAAAATTAAGTCAAAATTTAGCACACCTCACTTTGATAGCCTTTTGTGACATTCATAAGTCCAAGATTTGATCAATATTATATAGTCAGTCCTCATTATCTTGGGGATCATTTTTACCCTTAATGTATGGGGGATTCATACTGAGGAACTCTTGAAATCAATCAAAACTCTTGGATACTACTCAACAAATAGGTTTTTAACTCATGGTAAAAAAAATTTGATGTCATGAAATACCCATATAATAGCCTCTTGAGGATTCTAATCCAAAGGAGGATCCCTTGAGATGTATCTCTCACTACACCCTCTTTTGGAACCCATGGAATATGTCTCAGTGGAATTTTACTAAACACTATAAATATAAAACATCAATCATAAATAAGATAAAATTATTTTAAATAAGAATAAAATAATAAAAAACTAAGATAAAGGCCAAAACCTTACATAGAAGACACAGATCCCAATATCCCATTGTAACTTGAGGCTTGTAATAATAAGAGATGGATAGGAACTCACCATAATGTTATTATGAAGTTCTCAAAATCTTATATTATATATACCTAACATACCAAAGCATAGAACCTATTGGGAAAAACACAATTGTCACAATTTGTGATGAATCAATCTGGGATATTCTCAAAATAGGTTCCTAAATAGATCCACTACTGACCTGAATGGAATTCATGATCCCCACAGGTTGGTGACTAATACCTAGGCATCAAACAAGAAACAAGGGTAAAAAATTTTGCCTACCTGAATTAATATACATGATATATATATATATGTATTTTAAAGAAACATCAAAAGTAGTCTAGGAGAAATATATCCCATTACTAAAGAATGACAGGGTAGGGAAAACCCCAAATGAGATAGATAATACCCAAAAAGGCTTATGTACAACAACAAAATGGACAAATAAAACAAGAATATATACTCTATTTGGTATATAGGAAACATGCCACCATCTCACCACATACTACCCAAAACTAGCTGAGATAAACTTCTTTGCCACACTACAGAACATTGAGATTTTCCAACAACAGAAGATATTATAAGGTCACCACATTATCAAAGAAATGTGTTGCATGGGAGCTAGACATGCTATATAGTTTCCCACCTAGGTGTTCCATATGAAGTAACTGTACGATAATCCAAAAATGATCCATTTATAGAAAACATGTCATGATAATTAGTTAATTAGATTTATATCAACGTCATGGTAAATAGTTTTCAAAATTTCCCATAGTTAAAAAAACCATGTAAAATAGTTTCAAATAATAATTCCAGCAAAACATATACATTTCATCAAAGTATGCATATCAAATCCAAACAACACAAGGCAATGAAAGGTACTAAACATCCATTGGATAACAAAGGATGATCTAGTGAGGACACTCATACCATCATTAACAATAACTAATGCTCACTTAAGTCACTTGGACATAAGGCCTAGTGGACTATGGGACAACCCTAGATAAAACCACTTAAATGTAAAGATCATGTATTTAGGATGCATGGCCTCATAAATAGAAGAACACACCATGATTAAATCCATAATGGAATACTAGAAAAGTCATAGTAGTAAACCATCCACCTAGGTACGTATGTTTCTAATGTTTTTCATACACCAATCAGTTAAAATTGGGTTATCAATTTACAAATTATTAAAAAAATACATTTTCATCAAAAACAATTGATTGAAAAACCATTTCACAGTGCTTTGAAAACACGTTTTCTTTTACAAAACAATGGTAAACCCTATATTTTAACAAAAAAACCATTTACAAAAAATAAATCATTTATGGAATATCATTTAGAAAATAAATTAAGAAAGAAAAATAACTCAATTTTCATCCAATATAGGATTGAGATTGAACAACCTACCTCAAACTAGGGTCTCACAACAAACATGATGGGATCCACGCACCAAGAGTTAAAAGAAAAAAAATAAGAGAAATGAATAGAATAACTTGAAAAAATTATCACATATTAGAATCTAGTTATATAAACCAACTGGTTAGAGGAGAGCTTTAACCCAAAAATAGTTCAGGAAAATCATGGACTGCACCACATCAAATGTAAGGGTTGGCACCAAAAGACAACCAAACAATAGATATATAAGGGATATAAGTGGAATCATAAAATGATAAAAATCATTATCTCATCATTCCGTGAAAAGTATGTTCTAGTTTTAAGAATCACAGCTTCTAGGCGGTTTCCATTGGAATTTTTCATGGAACCGAAAACTTCCAACAGTTCTTTATCCAAAAGGGACCTGCTTTATAATGGTAGAAGTTGGTTTATTTTGAACTTTAAGATACTTAGGAATGTACATTGGTCAAGAGTATGGGAGGTCAGACTCATCACACCATTTTGGGGGGGAATTATTGTCTACTCCAGGACTCTCTTTATAATTTAAAGACATTTTCATGAATACATATTAATTGACCAAGTATAATATAAGTTTCCCTTTTAATTTTCCATCACATATTAACTTGTGTAAAACATAGAATCATCAGTATGTATTCAAGGTTCTTCATTAATGAAAAGATCCATATGTATTCGAGGATCTCGATCAATGGTATCTTATCATATACTCTTTAAAGATTCTTTTAATCATCGTTATGATGATACTAGTTTTTATTCCACATAGGGGGGCACACTGGAATTTACTTTCATCCAGGGAGATGAATGTTTGTTTTGATCATTGTGATCATTCCATAAAATGGGCTACCTATTTATCCTTGTGAAAGGAATCATAACTCTTATAGTTTGGTGTCTCTTAATGGGACACATAATACCTTTTAAGGTCATGTGATAAGGACCTAACCATATAGTTAAAAGTCATGTAGTAAAGACATCTAAGAGAAAGAAGATTAGTCAATGTTCGGTGTGAGACTTATGCTGAGACAGCCCAAGGAACTTGGAATTGATTTTGGTTTCCATGTAAGATTAGACCCTCCTGGAAAGATGGCCAAAGAATAATTGGGTGGATTTGAAGTGTTGGGTTTTAACCTCAAGAAGGATACCTACATATTGCATGTGGGTGGGAATCAAATCCCACATAGCTTGATATGTCTCATAAGAGAATATTGTAATTTGAGAGAAATGAGTATGGGCTTACTTCTTGAAAAGGATGCTTTGATGACTTGGGGGTTAATTTGGGGATTATTCTTAAAGATGATGGATAGATTAATGGAATTAGGGTTGGATTCTTGAATAGGATATATGGTGAGCTCGAGACCTGATAAGAATTCCTACGTATCCCAATTATGGAGGGAATCCGGGTTCTCATAGTTCATTCACCATGGGTGTTTCTTCAAATGTTGTAATCATGACAAATCTCTAAACCCATGTGAGTCATGATCAGAGTAAAAAAAAATAGGATGTGAAAGATTCCACAATAACACAACTTCTCCTTCTATGTTGGTGGAGGAGGGCAAGCCTATGGTCGTCGGGATGGACGAGGTCGAGGCAATCCAAGAAGATGGTGAGGTGATGATCCCTCCCTCTGTTCAATTTACATTGTACAAGGGTAAAAATGAAAGGAATAAGGGAGGGAGGTTAAGGGCTTACACTAGGACGACTTCCCATAGGGTTAAAGCTCAACGGGAGAGGGAAAGGGTAACAAAATTCCCTATACCCATCTCTCCTATAGTCTTTGGCACCGAAGAAGAGAGGAGGAGCAAGGATTCTACCACCTGAAAGAAATGATAGGGGTTTACACCAATATTGTTTCCCTAAATTTGATCCTGGTAGGGGAGGTAGACATATCCTTTTTTCAAAAGGAAGAAAAGTGGGTGTGAACCGTACCTTCCCAACCAGAGACTTGAGGTTCCTGGTCGTCTCTTTGAGATGGGATAGGTTAGGACCCAAACCCTCCACCCGAACACTATTACATGGAGAAAGGTCCATGTGACTGTGGATATAAAATCCCACAAACACTCCATTAACCATTACTCCACTATAAAACAAATGTGGGAAACCTCTGTCTGGGGATATACAAACCCAAATAGAAGACACACTAATGTGCCTTTCTCAAAGGTTTGATAAGTCAGTAGGTTTTGGTGGTGGTATAAAAAAATCTCATTCAAACAAGGGATCTAAGGAACAAGAATCCTTGAAATGAATGGTTTTGAGGAAGGCTTGATGGCTTTTAGACTGAAGAGAGTAAGTGGATAAAATAGGGGAGCTCACGTATATAAGGGAACACACGTATGGGAGCGTAGGCAGACTTGGGAGACCAGATATTAAATTATGTGGAGAAAAACGTGTATGGTAATACATGGGCGAGACTTGGCTCATACCTTCAGGAGTATTAATAGGTTGTCCCAGAAGTGGGGTTCTCAAGTTCCTTTTAATGTAATAGGTTGCATGCATGTGTTTCTGATTTAGGGATTTTTAGTGCTTTCAGTGCCCAAGTGTTATGGTTTTCAGACACTAAAAGGACTTAAGTCCAATAACCCTCTTTTTAAATCCTCTCCTTAAGGTGTTGAAGAACTACCTTGAGAGTTTAGGATAACTTTGGCGAAGCACTAGGGTGACCTGAGCAGCAATTGGGCTTCAGGGAAATTCATTTGTACAAATGAATGCCCCAATGGTCTATTTATATGGAAAAATAGGACCTTGGGTGAAATGTAATTAGGCGTGCGATTAGGTTGCACACCATAAAAGGGCATTCATGTAGGCTACAAGTCGATGCTATTTTGGTCTAACTAAGGTGATGAAAAACTCATGCATGTTCAAATCATGATTTTCTTTATGTGTTTTCCGCTTTTATTTGTAAGGTATTTTCCTTGGTCATTTTTAGACTCATTGATGCAATAGAGTTTCATCAAAATCCCCCCCTCATGATTGGATCTGAAATAAAAATAGGATCCTATACAGATATAAAGTAATGAAAAAGAAAGAAGATAGTACTAGGGAACACAAGTGTTATTCGTGCGAGGCAAAAAGTCGTGAAAGTTTGTAGCGTGCAGGATTTTGGCGTGCATGGTGACATACATCACCTATATATTGTGGAGTCACTTCCATAAAAAGCCTCACGACTTCTGAATTTTCATCTCTCATCATGTAAGTCTTATTTCACTCAGACACTTATATTTCACTACGCTTCTTCTATATATTTTTTAGTTTCACACTATAAGTGGGGTGGCATACTTCTGAACCAACATATACTTGGTGCCAATTTTATACTTGAACACATTAATTCCTTTACCAATTTTTTTTGTCAAACACCAGAAATGAACATACTTAAAAGATGATTTATATTTTTTCTGGTTCAATGGCTCCCAAAAGAATTGGAACTTCTGATGTGATTGCCAGTAAGATGATTGGTGACATGATGTAACATCCCAGTTTTGGAATCCACCCAGAGGTGCCCTGTAACTAGTTGATCACATGGCCTCAAGTGCATTTCCCCGAATGCCAGAGGCTATGGACTATCAGCGAGGGCCTTGGGTGTGATATTGGGGAAAATATTCCCTCATTCGTAGAGTACATAGCAGATGTAAACAAAAACATACAAGAGCGGAAGCAGTCATAATGACATGCAGCTGTAACAATAGAAGACTAAAATAATAAATTGAAGAACAGATATATAAAAACATGCATGGTATTAAAGTCTAGGAAAATAGCCAAACAAGTCAAAATGCTGGAATAAAAATAGTATTAAAACAAAGTACAAAATAAAACATAAACAACTCCTCATCATTGCAAGAATATTCTTGGTCCCATGCTCTCTATCTCCATAGCTAGTCAAGTACCTGAAGTAGAAGGGTGCTTTCCCTTATCTATACCTGCAACAATATAATCTGTTTGGGCCAAAAAGCATAACCCGAATAGGGTGTGAGACTAAATCCCAGTAGCTAACCACTCGAAGATCTGTGCCTAATAGTCAGTGATTATATGGTAGGTAAAAGTACAGAATGCAGTAAATAGGAAAACTCTAAGCAGTAAACAATCCAATTTTTAAGGCATTAAAATCACCACACAACATGCAATAGATGAACAAGAAGAAAAAACAACAGGTAACCCTATAGGAGGTACTCAAAACCTATCCCCTCTGGTCCCACCTAACAGGTACAACAAACCCTCTGGGAAGTACACTAAGTCTAACCCCTCTAGTTCATCTTAAGAATAGACTCTATGAGGAAGCACTCACCATCAATTACCCATATGGTCTAATAATGGAACTAAAGGTGATCTAGGGAAGCACTCAACGTCTCATTCCCCCTATGGCCCACTTCGTGGAACTACAGACACTCTAGGGAAGCACTCAATGTCAATTCCCCCTATGGTCTCACATCATAAATTATAAAGACACTCTAGAGAAGCCCTCAAAGTCCATTCTATAACGACCCATACTTTACATACATTGTTAATACTTCAAAATTGAAGCATACTTATTACAACATATAACAAAACCACGAAAGTACCGTATAGGAATAGTGTCTTTAGAAACTGGGAAACATAAACAACTGGTTCATAAAGCGTCTACACTGTCTCCCATTTATTTCATCATATCTATAGTCCCTTTTGGCATATCTTACTTAATAACCTTCTTCCTGACCTGGGGAAAGAAAACATACAAAAGGGTGAGCTCAAATGCTCAGTAAGGGTAAACAAAAGAAATATCAATCACATCATATACATAAACACATAACTTTTGGAAATCTTAACCTGCAAAAGAGATCATAATTTCATAACATGGGATAAATCATGGCAGTGAAATGTAATCACAATAATCATTACTTAAAACATGAAACTTTGTGTCATACACATATAATCATAGAGAATCATTTCTTGTTAGTCAAGACTCATTCCCAAGACTATCTTAGTGGACAAAGTCCATTTCTGAACCGAGTCACCCACGTTTCAGTCCTGTTTCACTGAACCGATATAACCTACCGTTCCAGCCATGTCTATCTCATGAGATATAAAATCATTACCCAATGCATTGGAGGGAGATATAGGTCCCACCCATCTCATAATGATACCATTCTTATGCGTGCCACAAAATCTTAAACCGTACATCATTTCATAACCCATGTAATAAAAATGGGATTCTTAAACAACATGACATCATAAAAAAATTCATATAAGATAAAGGAATTCATAAAAATAATTCCATCACAACATAATCAAATCAATGTAATAATAGGGATAAAAATAGAACCCTATATTATCTTAGATGGAAAATAATTTTGATAAAACACTTGAAATGAATTCTTGAGGAAAATATCCTTTCTTCTTCAAAAACACTTTTGCTTTCTTAATATTTCATACAATTATAAACTAAAATAAGTTGATTAAAAATAAACTTGAAAACTTTTAAAGGAAGATTCTTGGAAATAATGTTTTAAAAATTCATTCATGCCGTATAAGTTAAAAAAACATTCTTCGTACTTTTTTCGGAAAAGTCAAAAAGTACCTCGTACGAAAAACGACAAAAGATTCCTTTCATATCTTTTACTAAAAACTCAATGAAAGGTAAAATAGGATTTAAATAATTGTTGGTGGATGGGAATAATATTACATATTGAGGAAACATGGATTTGGATGATAAAATACACCCTAGTAATTACCAAATTAAAAACAATCTCGGATAAAAGTGAGATTGTGATATTTCCCTTACCCTAGGTTCGACTTGCTTTGTAAGTGTCCGAACCTCCTGTATAATGATTTAAATAATGTTATTGACTTATTCCAGAATCATACTTATTTTTATGATATCATATATGGTCATATTCTTAGCTTCTTAGTAGTAATATTTCATTGCTACTTGTTATTCGGGTGTTTATAACTTTTTGTTTTTATGCGTGTTTTGTCGAATAAATTCTTATTCTTATCTTTAGGATATAGATACCTCATTTCCAGAATGGTATTAGTGTAATATATATCATATTCATTCATTAAATTCATTTATATAATCATTATTAAATGAAGATCATGTAGAACGAGTCGCATCACATCGTGGAGACGGTATTCCGTACGTACGCACGAGTGATGATATCGTTCCTATGATCGTGGAATTGTATTGGAGTGTATGTATTCTATTTCAGAATAAATATCACTTTATAATAGTCATATATAGTCATTATTTACACCATTATACCCATCCAAGTAAGGTGGTGGTGGAAAATAGATTACACCACGGCGTGGAGACGGTATTCCGTACGTACGCACGCGCGATGATTTCTTTTTCCGTAGGATGGATAGATGGTGAAATAGGGTTTCTTCATACTTATAATAACATATTAGTATATGATTGATACTGATGTTATTACTTCATAATGAAACAACTAAAGAATAAGAAGTGGAAGAAGAAATAAAGATGAAAGAATCGGTAACGGACATTACCTCTTCTTTGAAGTGCTTCTTTGAGACCTTCTTTTAGGGCACTAAAATTGGTATTTGAAGAAGACCAGAACCTCTAGGATGTCTATAGGGAAGTGGAGAGGAGAAAGTGGCAGGGGTTGGCCGAGCTTGATGGCTCAAGGTGGTGTGAGGAAGAGGGGGAGGAGGTGCCCTTTTATAAGGGAGGAGAGGGGCACCTTTGGAATAACTAAAACTATTATTTTATTATAAAGTCATGTTCGGTTTTAAATAGATCCAAATTGATATATTTCGAAGCTAAAGTGGGGATGGGTCTAAATCCTCTCATCCAATATAATTTAGACAAGTTTAGGTTCCTATTTTAACCTTATCATTTAGATTTAACATTAAGTTAAATAATTTTACTTTTACCATGTCTTCTTGTGTTTTTATAATATAAGGTTAATAAACTTACTATAAGCAGCCAAATGAGCCCCAATTTGTTTATTATTAATATATATAACCTTATCTAAGTCATGTGGACGAACCTTAGATTTTTAGGACTAAAATAACAATTACTAATATAATATTTGTTTTAAAAACTATTTTATGTAAATTTTGACACTATTTAGTAATTGATTTTTTTGAAAATCATAACAGAATTATTAGTTCGAACCAAGTTAATTAAATCAATACTAACATGTCATATTAACCTAGAAAATTAGTGGGATTCATAAAAAGTCTCAAATTACATTTATTTAGGTGTTTATAACATAAATTATGTCAATATTTCATAAATAAGATAATTACTGCATCATCATTGTGTCATAAATAAATTAAATTATTTAATGTCTAAAAATTACAAATAAAATACCATTATGTAGGAAATATTTTTATCTCTATAAGGAATATTTATAGTCGAATTTATCTTATGTATAAACCCATATTAAAAATTATTTACTTATTAAACATTGATTTTAACTATTTTATCCCTTCTTTAAATAAATTAATAATAAATGTCCTAATCTAATCCAAGTGGGCCTAAATGGTCATATTTTATTCCTAAGTTTGTTTTTGGTCGAATTACACTTATCCAATAGAATTAGGACATGTGTTAGGGTAATAATAATATCATCTTTACCCTTAATTACCCTATTTACTTTTTACCGTGGTAAAAAAAAAGTAAAAAGTTTCTATTCACAAAAAATTATTTTCATCTCATTGAACCACATTTTAGTCCTTGATATTAACCGTGTCTCTTGGATTTTCGAAATTCCACTCACAGAAGAGGTAAAATTAAGTTTTATGAAAAATTCAGTATTTTAACTACCACTTAGTGGTTTCACTATTCATCAAAAATTGAAAGTTTCCAGAAAAATACCAAAATTTCACCCTAGGATAATTTCGATATTCCGAATCCAAAAATGAAGTCCATTTTGAAAAATAAAATTTATAAAATTTCAAAAAGTGGTTATTACTATTCATAACGGCTAATTTTAATAATATTTTAATAGCATATCATTGTTTAGTGAAACTCGGTATTGCGTACAACGCACGCTATCGAGGAAGGTCGCGATTTCGTGTAAAGCAAGCCAAGAAAGTGTTGTGTAGAAAAAGATTCCTTTGATGATTTATATAACATAAAATTCCCGGGTGTTACATTCTACCCCCCTTAAAATGAATTTCGCCCTCGAAATTCGTCACTTTGTAACAAATAGATGAGGATACCTCTCCCTCATCATATCCTCAAGCTCCCATGTAGCTTCCACTAATTGGTGGTTCCTCCATAAAAATTTCACCAATCGAGTGGTCTTGTTTCGTAGGACTTTTTCGCTACGATCCAGAATCTCTATCGGTTGTTCTTCATAAGAAAGATCTTGCTCCAGCGGTACAACTTCTGAGCTGAGTACATGTGAAGGATCAGGTATGTACCTTCTCAGGAGAGATACATGGAAGACATCGTGAATTTGAGAGAGATTCGGTGGAAGCGCCAATCGGTAAGCTACCTTCCCAACACGATCCAGTATTTCGAAAGGACCGATATATCTAGGGCTCAACTTCCCCTTCTTTCCAAATCTCATAACCCTCTTCTAAGGAGATATTCATAAGAACACTTTATCGCCCACTTCAAACTCTAGGTATTTTCTTTGGCTGTCGGCATAACTTTTCTGTCGACTCTGAGCTGCTCTTATGTGTTGTTGAATAGATCTGACCATTTCTTCCATTTCATCAACGAGATCAGGTCCTAATAGCTTTCTTTCCCCAACTTCATCCCAGCAAGTTGGAGTCCTGCATTTCTTTCCATAGAGAGATTCATAAGGATCCATCTGAATACTGGAGTGAAAGTTATTATTATAAGAAAATTCCAACAATGGTAGGTGTTGATCCCAACCTCCTTTGAAATCCATAGAGCAAGCTCTCAACATATCTTCTAGGGTTTGAATTTTTCTCTCAGACTGACCGTCTGTCTGAGGATGACAAGCAGTGCTGAAACTCAACTCTGTATCCAGATTATGCTGAAGACTTTACCAGAACTTCGAGGTAAATCTCGGATCCCGATCAGATATAATAGAAAGTGGTACTCCATGCAATCTTACCACTTCCTTTACATATATCCTGGAAAAGCTGATCCAGAGAGAAATCCTCTCTAATAGCAATGAAGTGTGCAGACTTTGTAAGACGATCAACTATGACCCATATAGCATTATTGCCTTTGGATGTTTTAGGAAGTTCTGTGACAAAGTCCATAGTAATGTTTTCCCATTTCCATTCGGGTATGGGTAATGGTTGTAACATCCCCTTAGACTTCTGTCTCTCAGCTTTCACTTGTTGACAAACAAAGCATCGAGAGACATATTCAACAACATCTCTTTTTATGCCATCCCACCAGAAGTACTATTTTAGGTCCCTATACATCTTCATGCTTCCAGGATGAATAGAGAATGAATAACTATGAGCCTCATCCAGCAGCTACTTCTTTAATTCGAGGATGGGAGGAACACAAACCCGATTCCTGAACTTTATTATCCCATCACAATAAAGGTTGAATTTAGGAACATTTCTCATCTTCTTTTGTAACTCGACATCTTCTTTCTGTGCCTCTCTAATCTTTACATGTATAGATGGTTGAACATTCATTTGAGAAAGATAAGATTTTTCCCCTTCCATTATAATTCCAAGATCCATCCTTTGTAAATCCATAAATATTGGATCTTTTGTGATCCTCATCGTGGATAAACTAGCATAGTCTTGTCGACTTAATTCATCTGCCACCTTATTTTCTTTCTCAGGGTGGTAATGGATTGAGAAGTCATAATCCTTAATCATCTCCAACCATCTTCTTTGACGCATATTCAGCTCCTTTTGGGTGAAAATATACTTTAAACTTTTATGATCAGTATAAATATCACACCTTTCACCATAAAGGTAATGCCTCCAAATCTTTAATGCAAAGATTACCGCAGTTAACTCCAAATCATATGTTGGGTAATTTTGCTCATGGATTTTCAACTGTCGTGAGGCATAATCTATCACCATATCATTTTTCATAAGAACACACCCTAATCCCTTCTTGGATGCATCACTATAGATCACAAACCTTTCTCCACTACAAGGCAGTGTGAGCACAGGTGCACTGGATAACCTTCTTTTCAACTCCTTGAAATTCTCTTCACATTCTTCTGTCCAGACAAACTTTACTCCTTTCTGAGTCAACTTGGTGAGTGGATTAGATAATCGTGAAAAATCTTTCACAAAACATCGATAATATCCATCCAAACCAAGAAAACTTCAGATCTCAGTTACTGTTGTTGGTCTCGACCATCTTTCGATAACCTCTGTTTTTGCTGGATCCACAGATATCCCCTCTTTTGAGATTATGTGACCCAAAAATCCAACTTTTTGAAGCCAAAATTCACACTTGGTAAATTTGGCATAAAGCTTATCCTTTCTCAGGGTCTTCAATATAATTCTCAAGTGATCTTCATGTTCTTCCTTGCTCTTTGAATAGACAAGAATATCGTCTATAAAGACTACCACAAATTGATCAAGATAGTCTCTAAAGACACTATTCATCATATCCATGAAGATGGTAGGGGAATTAGTAAGACCAAATAGCATCACTATAAATTCATAGTGTCCATACCTTGTACAGAAAGTCGTCTTTGGTATATCCTCCCTTTTGACCCTTAATTGATGATACCCTGAATGAAGATCAATCTTGGAAAAGTATTGAGCTCCACGTAGTTGGTCAAATAGGTGATCAATGCGTGGGAGAGGATATTTGTTCTTGATAGTGATCTTGTTAAGTTCTCGATAATCAATGCAGAGTCTCATTGATCCATCTTTCTTCTTAACAAATAGAACAGGTGCTCCCCAAGGTGATGCACTAGGGCGTATGAATCCTTTATCAAGATTCTCTTGGAGTTGCTTCTTCAAATCTTGCAACTCAATTGGGGCCATTCTATAAGGTGTCTTTGAAATAGGCAAAGCACCCAGTACGCGTTCTATTGAGAACTCAACTTCACGATTTGGTGGAAGTCCCAGTAATTCCTCCGGAAAGACATCATCAAACTACCGTACAATGGGCATATTCTTAATCGTGAGTTTCTCACCAACCATTTGAGATAAATAAACTTTATTTAGTGGAATCAATACCCATAAAATGGAAGAAATTTCCATTGGAAGGTTATGTTCATCCTTGCATTGATAGACGATCATAGATTGATCTGGAATATGAAATGTGACTTCCCTTCTTTGGAAATTGATATGAGCTCCATATAAAGAAAGCCAATCCATACCAAGAATCACATCAAATTCCACTATAGGAAGGATCACAAGATTTGCAGGAAGCACTTTCCCACAAAATTCGATCGGAGAAGAATTATAAACTTTTGATGCGACTGTTGTTCCATTAGGTGTTGTCACAGCTAACTCAACATCTAATTGTTGAGGTAATACGGTGATACCCTTAGAAAATTCGTCAGAAATAAAAGAGTGGGTGGATCCAGAATCAAATAAAACATTTTCTTCTTTAGAGTGGATGGTAAGTGTACCTTTCACCACATCATTATCGTACTCCACATCGCTGATAGAAATTGCATGTGACTTTCCTTTGACTTTAGCCTTAAGAGTTTGTTGACGTCGACCATCATCATCAACCCTTGGATTAGGGAATTTATTGGCATAATGCCCCATCTCCTTGCACTTGAAACATTGAAGTGTAGTAGGTTCATTCTGTGTATCCCTTCCTTTGTTTGCATCATTAGACATCTTCTTCCCATCATCGCGGCATTCAAATGCCCGATGAACTTCCTTTCCACATTTGAAACATTTACTTGTCCCTTTAAGACAACTCCCTCCATGTTTCTTTCCACACTTTGAGCATAAGGGAATGCTCATCTTCTTTTCAGTGTGCTCTTTAGATTTTCCTTTGAATTCCATTTTCCTCTTCTTATCAAACCCATATGACTGATGGGTTACTCCAATTTCCATCTCGACTTTGAGAGCACATCGAACGATTTCCTCGTAGATATTGAAGTCCCTTATGGCTAACGCCCTTCGAAGACTTGGGTTTAAGACCCTAAAGAATCGATCGATCTTACTCTCAGGTTGGATAATAATACCAGAAGTGTACCTTGCAAGTCTTGTAAAATTTGCTTCATAGGTACCAACAGATTCATCATCCTTTTGAATTAGTTCAAGAAACTCTTTCTCCATCTTTGTTCGGAGAATAAAAGGGAAGTACTTATTGAAAAATAAGTTCTTGAACTCATCCCATTCCATGGACTCAATTTCATCCATTTTCCTCGTATTGTTAATAGGATTCCACCAGTGATCAACATCTCCTTCCAAACGATACACTGCTAGGATGACTTTATCATGTTCAAAACATTGAAGAACTGAAAATATCTTTTCAGTAGTACTAATCCATTGTTCAGCAACTAATGGATCAGTAGACCCACTGAAAGAAGGTGGGCGCTGCCTCATGAAGGATTCAACGGAATGTTGCTCCTTCCTTTGCTCGTTTGGATGTCCTGCATGATTCATAGCTTGAGAAAGTTGTGTGAGCATGGCAACAAGATTTTGAATTCTAGCTCCCATAACGTTTGGTTGCTCAGGGGGACAATCATTGCATTGCCCGTCGCATTCCGCATTAACACGATTCCTTCGGGTTCCAGCCATTGACTAAAACCACGAAGAATAGTGTGAGCAACACAAATTATAATAGGAAAACCACATAATCAAAAATAAAATTTCACACTTACGGTCTTATCCTAGGTTATTCATGGCCATTTCTAAAACACTAAGATTGTGTTCTATGTATAGACTTATCCTTAGGGTTCTTACTAAGGCATTCACATCCTAGTTTCCAAAGGTTGACTATACCTTTCCTCTGATACCAACTATAATGACCCATACTTTACATACATTGTTAATACATCAAAATTGAAGCATACTTATTACAACATATAAAAAAACCACGAAAGGACCATATAGGTATAGTGTCTTTAGAAACTGGGAAACATAAACAACTGGTTCATAAAGCGTCTACACTATATCCCATTTATTTCATCATATCTATAGTCCCTTTTGGCATATCATACTTAATAACCTTCTTCCTGACCTGGGGAAAGAAAACATACAAAAGGGTGAGCTCAAATGCTCAGTAAGGTTAAACAAAAGAAATATCAATCACATCATATACATAAGCACATAACTTTTGGAAATCTTAACCTGAAAAAGAGATCGTAATTTCATAACATGGGATAAATCATGGCAGTGAAATGTAATCACAATAATCATAACTTAAAACATGAAACTTTTTGGCATACGCACATAATCATAGAGAATCATTTCTTGTTAGTCAAGACTCATTGCCAAGACTATCTTAGTGGACAAAGTCCATTTCTGAACCGAGTCACCCTCGTTTCAGTCCTGTTTCACTGAACCGGTATAACCTACCGTTCCAACCATGTCTATCTCATGAGATTTAAAATCTTTACCCAATGCATTGGAGGGAGATATAGGTCCCACCCATCTCATAATGATACCATTCTTATGTGTGCCACAAAATCTTAAACCATACATCATTTCATAACCCATGTAATAAAAATGGGATTCTTAAACAACATGACATCATAAAACAATTCATATAAGATAAAGGAATTCATAAAAATAATTCCATCACAACATAATCAAATGAATGTAATAATAGGGATAAAAACAGACCCCTATATTATCTTAGATGGAAAATAATTTTGATAAAACACTTGAAATGAATTCTTGAGGAAAATATCCTTTCTTCTTCAAAAACACTTTTCCTTTCTTAATATGTCATACAATTATAAACTAAAATAAGTTGATTAAAAATAAACTTGAAAACTTTTAAAGGAAGATTCTTGGAAATAATGTTTTAAAAATCCATTCATGCCGTATAAGTTTAAAAAAACATTTTTCGTACTTTTGTCGGAAAAGTCAAAAAGTACCTCGTACGAAAAACGACAAAAGATTCCTTTCATATCTTTTACTAAAAACTCACCGAAGGGTAAAATAGGATTTAAAAAATTGTAGGTGGATGGAAATAATATTACATATTCAGGAAACATGGATGTGGATGATAAAATACAACCCAGTAATTACCAAAGTAAAAACAATCTCAGATAAAAGTGAGATTGTGATATTTCCCTTACCTTAGGTTTGACTTACTTTGTAAGTGTCCGAACCTACTGTATAATGATTTAAATAATGTTATTTACTTATTCCAGAATCATACTTATTTTTATTACGTCATATATGGTCATATTCTTAGCTTCTTAGTAGTAATATTTCATTGCTACTTGTTATTCGGGTGTTTATAACTTTTTGTTTTTATGCGGGTTTTGTCGAATAAATTCTTATTCTTATCTTTAGGTTATAGATACCTCATTTCCAGAATGGTATTAGTGTAATATATATCATATTAATTCATTAAATTAATTTATATAATCATTATTAAATGAATATCATGTAGAACGAGTCGCATCACATCGTGGAGACGGTATTCCGTACGTACGCACGAGTGATGATATCGTTCCTATGATCGTGGAATTGTATTGGAGTGTATTTATACTATTTAAGAATCAATATCACTTTATAATAGTCATATATAGTCATTATTTACACCATTATACCCATCCAAGTAAGGTGGTGGTGGAAAATAGATTACACCACGGCGTGGAGTCGGTATTCCGTACGTACGCACACGCGGTGATTTCTTTTTCCGTAGGATGGATAGATGGTGAAGTAGGGTTTTTTAATACTTATAATAACATATCAGTATATGAGTGATACTGATGTTATTACTTCATAATGAAACAACTAAATAAGAAGAAGTGGAAGAAGAAATAAAGATGAAAGAATCGGTAACGGACATTACCTCTTCTTTGAAGTGCTTCTCTGAGACCTTCTTTTAGGGCACTAAAATTTGTCTTTGAAGAAGACCAGAACCTCTAGGATGTCTCTAGGGAAGTGGAGAGGAGAAAGTGGAAGGGGTTGGCCGAGCTTGAAGGCTCAAAGTGGTGTGAGGAAGAGGGGGAGGAGGTGCCCTTTTATGAGGGAGGAGAGGGGCACCTTTGGAATAACTAAAACTATTATTTTATTATAAAGTCAAGTTCGGTTTTAAATAGATCCAAATTGATATATTTCGAATCTAAGGTGGGGATAGGTCGAAATACTCTCATACAATAGAATTTATACAAGTTTAGGTTCCTATTTTAACCTTATCATTTAGATTTAACATTAAGTTAAATAATTTTACTTTTACCATGTCTTCTTGTGTTCTTATACTATAAGGTTAATAAACTTACTATAAGCAGCTAAAAGAACCCCAATTTGTTTATTATTAATATATATAACCTTATCTAAGTCATTTTGAAGAACCTTAGATTTTTAGGACTAAAATAACAATTACTAATATAATATTTCTTTTAAAAACTATTTTATGTCAATTTTGACACTATTTAGTAATTGATTTTTGTGAAAATCATAACAGAATTATTAGTTAGAACCAAGTTAATTAAATCTTTAATAACATGTCATATTAACCTATAAAATTAGTGGGATTCATAAAAAGTCTCCAATTACATTTATTTAGGTGTTTATAACATCAATTATGTCAATATTTCATTAATAAGATAATTACTGCATCATCATTGTGTCATAAATAAATTAAATTATTTAATGTCTAAAAATTACAAATAAAATACCATTATGTAGGAAATAATTTTATCTTTCTAATGAATATTTATAGTCGAATTTATCTTATTAATAACCCCATATTAAAAATTATTTACTTATTAAACTTTAATTTTAACTATTTTAACCCTTCTTTAAATAAATTAATAATAAATGTCCTAATCTAATCCAAGTGGGCCTAAATGGTCATATTTTATTCCTAAGTTTATTTTTGGTCGAATTACATTTATTCAATAGAATTAGGACATTTTTAGGGTAACAATAATATCATCTTTACCCTTAATTACCCTATTTACTTTTTACTATGGTAAAAAAAAGTAAAAAGTTATTATTCACCAAAAATTCTTTTCATCTCATTGAACCACATTTTAGTCCTTGATATTAACCGTGTCTCTCGGATTTTTTAAATTCCACTCACAGAAGCGGTAAAATTAAGTATTATGAAAAATTCAGTTTTTTAACTACCACTTAGTGGTTTCACTATTCATCAAAAATTGAAAGTTTCCAGAAAAATACCAAAATTTCACCCCAGGCTAATTTCAATATACCGAATCCAAAAATGAAGTCCATTTTGAAAAATAAAATCTATAAAATTTTAAAAATTGGTTATTACTATTCATAACGGCTAGTTTTAATGATATTTTAATAGCATATCGTTGGTTAGTGAAACTCTGTATTGCGTACGACGCACGCTATCGAGGAAGGTCGTGATTTCGTAAAAGCAAGCCAAGAAAGTGTTGTGTAGAGAAAGATTACTTTGATGATTTATATAACATAAAAGTCTCGGGTGTTACACATTCTCCCTATGGTCTATACACCAGGTTCTCACGGCCCTGTGTAAGTCAAGAAACTGTAGCAGCGCACAACGGCCAAGGTAACCCTCGTGAACTACTTGACTAGCATTCTACAGCGCAGCAACATACTAGAAAACCTATCACACCATCCTATAATACTAGGCATGGGAAAGAAGACAACATTCTATAGGAAAACAACACCCAAATGTTAAAACAGGAAAAACATGCCTGGGTAATACATCCACAGCACAAAAATTCACCCTATTCACAATCAATAATCTTTTACTCAAGTATACCTACATAGTAGAGAAAAAATAAGTCTTGAAAGGTAAACACGCAATACCTCATTCATGGGTATTGGAAAAAATTTCACATATAACTCAAAGACTTCATAAAGAGAGGCAGAAACCACCTAACTCAAGGTTAGAAGATCAATATACGTGAACCTCGAAGATTGAATCTCCTTAGAACATCGTTGATCTAAGAAAACGTCTAAAATGTTCAACCCAATATAACTTATAAAATAATAGAAATCATGAAACGAGGTTCTAGTAGAAGAGAGAACTCACATATGTGATTCTAAAGCAACTGACGGTGTTCGATTTGGTGAATAGACGGAGGTTTGGGGGCTCGTCGAAGATCTGTGGCTGCTCAACACTCTCGGTCAAACGAAACCAAAAATAAGTGAGTTCTAGCAATTATAAGTGACCCCGAAGTGTTTAATTAAAAAAAAGTACAAGGTGTGTACTTTTTAAGTACATGGCGTGTACTCACCTTTTCCGTACTCCTCATTAGGTGACCTCCAAGTCACTCCCACAGGACCGTGTGTGTGGTGACTACATGGCCAACACTTGGCCTCCTGCGGCAAGGAAGTACACGACGTGTACTCCTAAAGTACATGGCGTGCACTTAGAAAATTTCCATAATTTCCTTTTTTTCTCAAAAATGACCAGAAAAGGAAAAACATACCAAAAAATAAGGTCTAGGTTCTTACAAAATTCCTCCCTTAAAGAAATTCATTCCCGAATTTCCCTAGCGTGGCATAGAAGAATAAACCCTGAACAGTTCTGGCTACTGGGCTAGTACATTGGCCTCCCTCTCCCAAGTCTCATCCTTTACTCACTTGTGCTACCATATCACCCATACTAGAGGAACATACTAGCCATGGAGTACCGTTGTACTGCGATCCACAATCCAGATATGATTCTCCTCAAACTACGAATCCACTTCGATCTCAACCTCCTCAGGTTGAAAGACATGAGATGAGTCTAAAAAGTAATGTCGAAGCTAATAAAAACGTGGAATACATTATGCATAGCCCGGTACCTATGAGGTAACTGCAACCAATAGGCAACTGTCCCAACTCTCTCCAACACCTCAAATGGCCTGATGTACCTTGGTGAAAGCTGACCCTGTCTATGAATTATCTTGTGTCCCAACCTCAGTTTGACATGCTGGAAAACCTAATCCCCGACCTCAACTCTAGAGGATGTCTCTGCTGATCAGCATAAGACTTATGTCGAGACTGTGCAGTAGCAATCCTCTTCTGAATCAAATCTATTTGATCTGTGGTCTCCTAAACAAGACGAGTTCCTAGAAAAGATGTGTATCCTACCTCTAGCCAACATAAGGGTGATCGGAATGGACAACCATTCAAATACTAATAAGGTGCCATCTAAATAGTAACTTTAAAACTATTGTTGTATGAAAACTCCACAAGAGGTATATGCTTCTTCCAAGAACCTCCAAAATCTAGAATGCATTCTCGGAGCATATCCTCAAGCACCGGAATCGTACGCTCGGATTTTCCATCTGTCTGGGGATGGTAAGTTGTACTCAAAAGTACATGTGTACCCAAGGCCTTCTAAATCCCCTTCCAGACCCGAGAAGTAAAACGTGCATCTTTGTCTGAAACAATGGAGTGTGGAACTCCATATAGACATACAATCTCTCAGATGTAGAATTGTTCCATCTCATCAACACTGACGGTCTCCTTGATCAGCAAGAAGTGAGCAACCTTCTTGAGTCTTTCAATAACAACCCAAGCAGCATCATTCCCCCAAGGCGACCTTGGCAAGCTGGTCATGAAGTCCATCACGACGTCATTCCACTTCCACTCAGGAATGGGTAACTGCTATAAAATCCCTTCTGGTCATTGGTGCTCCGCCTTCACCTGTTGACAAGTGGAACACCTCATGACTAAACCAGCAATGTCCCTCTTCATACATGGCCACCAATACTGACAGTGTAGATCATGATACATCATGGTGATGCCAAGACGAACTGCCCAAACTGAGGAATGAAAGTTCTGCATCAGCTTCTCACGTATATCTTCTGGCACCCATACGCGCCCCTGGAAATGCAAGATCTCATCCTCACCTACGATCCATCCAGGAATAGGGTCCTCTTCTGACACACTCTTCCTTAGGACTAGGACTTCAGAATTTGATAGCTGCTTCATTCGAACTTGATCAAAAAGAGTTGAGGTAATAGCTATAGAAGAAAAAAACGTCTGCCCCTGACTATCGTGAACCTTCACATGCATCTCAGAGAATAGGGCCATAAGTTGTCACTCACTTCTGGCCTCCTGAACTGCATGTATCTGAGTCCTCGTGCTCAATGCATCAGCCACCGTGTTGCCTTTCCCAGGCTTATAGGCAAACTCAAAGTCAAAGGAATATAGGTACTCAACCCACCCGTGCTGTCTCAAATTCAGATCACGCTGAGTAAAGATATACTTGAGACTTTTGTTGTCGGTGAAAACCACATAATGCTCTCCCAGAAGAATATGTCTTCAACAGCGTAAGGCATGAACAATAGCTGCCAGCTCCAGATAGTGCGTCAGGTAATTCCTCTCATGTGGCCTCAACTACCGAGACCTGTACGCAACGACTCCATCATCCTACATAAGCATAACTCCCTGCCCGATACCTGATGCATCATAGTAAACTTTATAGCTCTCTCCCGACTCTAGAAAGACTAGTATCAGTGCTGAATTCAACATCCCTTCCATCTCTTGAAAGGATGACTCACAAGAATCTGACCATAAGAACTTTTCCCCCTTCTTTTTCATACCTGTTAGTGGTGAAACTAAGTGTGAAATGTCCTGTATGAAATGTATTCAATATCCAGACAACCCCAGAAAACTCCACACCTCAAATATGTCATTGAGATTATCCCAGGAAACTACAGCTCTCACTTTCTCTGGGTCTACTGATACTCCTGCCTTTGAGATAACAGGACCCAAGAAGTGAATCCGTTCCATCCAAAAGTGGCACTTTGAGAGCTAAGCATATAACTGATTCTCCCTTAGTGTACTCAAAACGATCTCAAGATGGGTATCATGGTCGTGTAGAGTGTGAGAGTACACCAAGATATCGTCCACAAAGACCACCAAGATGGAATCCAAGTATGGATGGAACACTCGGTTCATCAGTGCCATGAAAACTGTAGGAGAGTTCGTGAGACCGAATGGCCTAAAAAAGTACTCATATAGAATATACCTACTTCTGAAGAATTTGAGAGGTATACCTACTGGTCTAACATGCAACTGATGATAACCGGGCCTCATGAAAATCTTTGAGAACACCCGGGATCCTTGAAGCTGATCAAAGAGATCATCAATCCTCAGCAAGGGATATCAGTTCTTAACCATCAACTGGTTCAGCTTAAAATAATCCACAGAATGAATGAGGGGACTGTCTTCTTTCTTCACAAACAGGCCAAGAGAACCCCAAGGAAAAGTACCGGGTTATATGAAACCCTTTACCTGCAACTCCTCCAACTACTTCTTAAACTCCTCCAACTCAAGTGTATCCATCCTATAAGGAGGAATGGACACTCGTGCTGCTCTTTGCACAAGCTCAATCGAGAAGTCTACCTCACACTCTGGAGAAGAGCCTGAAAAGTCCTCTAGAAAGACATCTCTGAAATGATCTACTACTGGAGGAAAGTATAACTATGAAGTCCCCTGATCATCCAGATAAATACTAGAAATATGGTATATAACTCTTTCCAACCCATGATACTCTGGACCCACTCTGGTCGCCTGGACACCCCACTCTCCCCTATTAAGAAAATATCCACCCTCTAGTGATATGATACTCACCCTGCAGCGATAAAAGTCAACGAATTCTTGGAATGGAACTAACCAGTCCATCCTGAGAATGAAATCATATCATGTCATCTCTAGGACATAAAGGTCCCACATAAAGTGACATCTACCAACCTGTAGAGAACACTTTCTAAACTGATGTACACTAGTCGTTCTAGTTCCCAACGGAGTGTCTAGCGTAAAGGTATCAACAGAAGAAAAGATGTAGAGCCTAAGGATCTAAACGACAGCGATAGATATAAATCTATGGGAAGCCCCTCCATCAAAAAGATTAGAATCTAAAACTGAGGCTTTTAAGATCATACCTCGAATGGTAGAAGGTCCGGGATCCTACTCCTACTGGGTCTACTCCACTGAAAAAGTATGTCATGTACCGTGGCCCTGTGATCCTGCCTGACCACTCTAAGCTGATCTACTCTGTTGTCACTGAAAACCGAGTGACTGGATACCATGGCCACGAACTCCACCTCGGTATGAATGGTCAAAAGAACTCCAGTTCCCAGACTGGTGAGAAACTGGTGGTGCTGCTCCTAAACGAGGAGTCATAGAAGAACCCATGTCACCATCTGCTGGAGAGAAGATCTTACAGAAGAGCTGAAGATGACCCATATTGCTGCAAGATCAGCACTCCACTGGGTGTCTTTAGCATTGCAGCCTAATATGCCCAGGCCTTCCACACTGGTAGCGTACCACCTGGCTACCTGAAGGTGTCTCTCGTCTTCTTGGATCACCACACAAAGACTCCATGCGGTGCTTCCTACTGTCATTAGGAGGAATACTAACCCCAGATGTAGAGCCGCCCTGGATCAAAACTTTAGAATCCCTCAGATTTCTCTCTGTGATCAGCGCTTAGTTGATTATAGAAGTGATAGAACCCAACTAGAAGATGTTCATCTGCGATCGGATGTTGTGCCTTAGACCATCCTCAAACTTCCTTGCCATGAAAAACTTTTTAGCTCTTTGGAATTGGCATGAAGTGCTGAAGATCAGTAAAGTGGGAGGAATACTCCATAACATAAAAAGTACCCTACTCCAAAATCAAAAACTCCTAGGCTCAATCATCCCTCAAGGTCTCCGGATAAAAGTAGTCAAAGAAGATGGCCTGAAACTCATCCCTCACCATAACCTGCTGGAGTCCCGCCTATGAGATCAGATCCCACCACCTCTTGGAGGAGTCCTGAATCATATAGTTAGCGAGATTGACCCTCCTCCTTGGAGGCATCTCCAGATTCTCAAAGATTGTTATCATGGATTCTATCCTTGACTCTATAGCCTGAGGTCCTCCTTCCCCTGAGAATGTGGAAGGATGCTGCTGCTGGAAGACCCTTGTCAAATTAGCCATCAAAGGGGTAGGAGGATGCTCTCTCTGAAAGGTCTGCATCATCCTCAGAAAGCCCTCCTGAACTGTGCATGAGCACCTATGTTAGGCAAAACGACTGGTGTTAAGGCTGGCACAATGGTAGGATCTGTAGGTAGTCCTTAATCGTCCATGTTGGGTGTCTGATCACCATCTGGAAACTGGCGCGCAACCGAAGGACGTCTCGGTGTCATGAATCTGTAAGGTCAATCACACACCTTAGATCAAGATTATCAAGGACTGAAAAAAGGAGTGTAAGAAGGGAACATGAGAAAGAAAGTACTCACGTTTTACAAAACATGACTACAGGGCATGTACAATTCCTACACATCATGTTCTCTAAAGTCATTCGCATGGGCGTGTACTCCTTCCTAAATTGTCCGTGTAACACTCCAAACACACGGCGTGTTGACTTAACACATGGAGTGTACTTGAATCCTCTTCCCCTACTCGATTCCTTCTACATAGTTAATCCACACGGCTCTCCTAAGACAAGACTACACAGCGTGTTCAAGATAGACACGGTGTGTACTAGACAAGTTTCACTTGGTCCGTGTTGTTAGTGACATGTCCTGACACACGGCTCAAACTACACGGTGTGATCCAGATGGACACGGCATGTATGAGAAAGGATAACACCGATCTGGGTTGTTCGTGACACAGTCGGGTACCTGGGTCAGACTACACGACGTGTTCAAGGATGAAACGACATGTACGTGAAAGGGTAACACCAACCCGTGTTGTTTGTGACATGGATGGGTACCTGGGTCATACTACACAATGTTTTTAGACAGAACACAACAAGTATTAGACATGAATCCGCCAACATGTGTTGTTAGTGACATGAGTGGGCACGGGGTCGACACGACACATCGTGTATGGACGATACACGGCATGTTCACTCCAGGTTTTCCCAATCTCGTGTCTCTGCCCACATGGCATATGACACAGTTAGAGACTACACAACATGTACACAAAGAACACGGTGTGTACTTAAGAAAAATAGTTTCTTCCCAAACATAAGAACACACAACGTGTACTTAACATTACACGGTGTGTTTTTTGGGTTTTCCCAGATAGTAAGCCTCCGAAACTACTTCAGAACCTAGAAAACACAAAAAAAGCATTTAAAGTTCCAAATTATGATCCGTGAGGGCCTATACTCCCCGAGAATCAACTTTTGGCATCTTATACACATTATAACATGGAAACCAAGGTAATGATACCCCAAATTCCGGTCCATGAGGGCCCATAACACCTCAAGAACCAAAGTTTGGTGTTCTTTCAAGAAAATATCTACAAAAAACAATACCCTACCAAATAGTAGGTATTTGTATCAAGGAAACTATCACAACAGCTTGCATATTTTACACATCATCTATCACAACAACATGAAATCTCTAATGTATTCTAGGTGTCATGGAAAAAATGCATGACATGCGATTTCTAGCAAGTGCCTATATGATGCACGTAGATACCTAAAGCTTGACGTAATGGACATTATATTACTTTTGAGGAATAATTAACACATAACAAAAACAGACACACATGGACTGTAATAGTTTAGTTTCTTCGGAAACATGGAACGTAATCTTCTAATCGTGGTGAAAGATCTTCAACATCTCCAATAATGATCTTCCACTTTTTGTTTCCTTACCTAAAACCTTTATTTTGATCCTAGGGGAAAATAAAACATAAAAAGGGTGAGCTCAAATGCTCAGTAAGGGTAAGCATGGATAAAATAAAACATACCATATACATTTGAACTTAAAAACATGAACATAATTTTTAAACATCAAAATCTTGAGCAACGACTTAAAACAAGGAAGTACATAAGGCATAGATCATAATGGAACATAAATCATGATAACATAGCATGGAAATAAAACATGTAATTGTGGAATCTATTAAGCACATGTAATGATTTCTATAGTAGCCAAGGCATTTCTGTCAAGACCATCTTAGTGGACAAAGTCCCTTTCTGAATCGAGTTCACTCCTCATTTCAGTCCAGTAACACTGAACAGGATTAACTTACCGTTCCAGACATGTCTATCTCATGAGATATAAAATTTTTACCCAATGCATTAGAGGGAGATATAGTTCCCACCCATCTCATAATGAAATCATTCTTAGTTGTGCCACAAAATAAACATAAAACATTCACCATAACCCAAAGAATAAAATGGGTTTCATAAACATCACCCCATCATCTCATAATCCATATAAAACAAATGGACATTTCATCATAAGAAAAGTGAAACCATTTAAATCATAGAGACATTAAACTTGAAACATACACATATTAAATAATGTCATCTTATATGGAAAATGGTTTTGATAAAACATTTGAAATGAATTATTGAGGAAAATATCCTTTCTTCTTCAAAATCAATTTATTTTCACAAAACGACACGCAATTTTAAAAGAAGGATATTTTTTTTGAAAATAGTCATGAAATATTTTTGAGGAAGCTTCATGAATATAAGGCTTTATAAAACCGTAAAAACCCTTTCTTTCCGTGTAAGTTAAAAAAACATTCTTCTCGTACTTTTTTCGGAAAAGTAAAAAAGTACCTTGTAGGGTAAATAAAAGAAATATTCCTTCCATACCATGGGGTAAAAGTCAAAATGGTTAAAAATTACTTTAAAAATAAATGAATGCACTTTTATAAAACATGGAAATGGACAATAGCAATAACCCCCAGTAAATACTTACGAATAAGCAATCTCGGATAAAAATGAGATTTGAAAAGTTATCCCTTACCTTAGGTCTGATATGCTTCATACGTATCTGAACCTCCTGTATAATGATTTAAATATGGTTATTGACTTATTACAGAATCATATTCATTGTTATGATATCATATATGTTTCACTTATGACTTTATATTACCCGTTCATTTGTAAATTACATGTTAAAGCAGTATTTTGGGTAAAATCATTTCATTTATCCTATGTGTTTTGAATTTCTGTTCTTGATATTATTACTTATATCCTGATTTAAATAATTCCAGAATGTAAAACATGATTTATATATAATATATATTCATCATTTACATATATATTATAGATCGATAAAAGGAATGAAATACATTGTTCATGGAGACGGTAGGTCGTACGTACACATGAACGCTGTTTTCGTTTCCCTTTTGAATTGATTGGAATTAAGTAAATGACATACATATATATATATATACATAAATCCAGTATAATTATTATGTCATATATTTCATTATTATTCATTATATATACTTTATAATCATTCATGAATGGTTAACATGGAGAGTGAATCTCATCGCGTCGTGGAGACGGTAGTCCGTACGTACGCATGAGCGAGGAAATCATTCCCAAGATTGAGGAATTGTATTAAAGTGTATGTATAATATTACAGAATAAATATCACTTTACAATAATCATATATATTCATTACTTTCACCCTTATACCCATTCATGTAAGGTGGTGGTGGAAAATAGATTACACCACGGCATGGAGACAGTATTCCGTACGTACGCACGCGCAGTGATTTCGTTTTTAGTTGGATGGATAGATGGTGAAATATGGTTGTTTCATAGTTATAATAACATAACAGTATATGATTGATACTGATGTTATTACCTCATAATTAAACAACTACAAAAGAAGAAGTGGAATAAGAAATAAAGTTGAAAGAATCGGTAATGGACATTACCTCTTCTTTGAAGCACCTCTTTGAGACCTCCTCTTAGGGCACTAAAATTGGTCATTGAAGAATACCAGGACCTCTATGATGTTTCTAGGGAATTGGGGGTTTGGTAGAGCATTGAGGCTCAATGTTATGTGAGGAAGAGAGAGAGGAGGTTCCCTTTTATAAGGGAGGAGTGGGGCACCTTTGGAATTCTTAAAAATATTAATTTATAATAAATCTAACCCCACGTAAAATCCTCCAAAAATGACTCATATCCGAATATTAGATTATATAGGGTTGTAATCTCATCAACCAATCAGATTTAGACATGTTAGGAATTTATTTTAAACATTATCAACTTGATTTATCCTTATTTAATCAATTTAATTTTATTTGTGGTAATAACATTCTAAATTTTAAATTATAACAAATAATTACTTATTTGTTGTGAATTGTACATAATTGGATACTTTATAACATTTTATACCATATAAATTTAAATTTATAATTTTTAAATATTTTTGTGATTTTTAAACAATTTTATAATATATTATTTTTAAAAAATAACAATAGTGTAAATTTTGACACTATTCATTTATTTGAATTTAAATAAAATATATATAGAAGATATGTTCGAACTAAAAGCTTTAATATATTCATAAAAGGTCATATGTATCTAGAAAATTATTTGATCACATTAAATAGTTCATATAATATTTATTTTATTATTTTTAAAACCATTTATTTGGTTTGTCTCTTAATAAAATAATTACTACATCATTTTTTGTATAATTATTTAATAAACTTGTAACACCCCGAGATTTTATGAAAAATATTCTTTTTAATTTCATTAATGTCTTGTGTTATACGCTACACCAAAAGGAGCTTTCACAACACACATCTCTGTCCTGGCTTGAATTACACGCAATCATGACCATCCACGATAGCGTGTGTTGTACGCAACACCAAGTTTCGCTAAACAACGATATGCTATTAAGATATTATTAAAACTAGCCGTTATGAATAGTAATAACCACTTTTTGAAAATTTGTAAATTTTATTTATCAAAATGGACTTCATTTATGGATTAGAAGTATCGAATTTAGACTAAGGTGAAATTTTGGTAATTTTCGGATAACTTTCATATTTTGATGAATAGTGGAAATTACTAAATTTTAATTAAAAACAACTTTTTAAAACGAAATAATTAATAGTTATAAATTATTAATTTGAGTGGTTTTAAAGTATATTTAGAATATATTTTTACAATTTAATACAATGTTGGACATTGGATGTAATTTCACATTTAAACCAGTTATAAACAAGTGTCAATCTTTTGATAGTTATTATCTGTTAAAAACACGCTATTTGTTGTGACAGCGGAAATTAATTATAAAATTAATTAATGCAACTTATATGTTGGGAATTTTGTAAAATAGAAATCATTTTTGAATTCGGAATATCAATTATAGCCTAGGGTGAAATATTGGTACTTTTCTGAAAACATTCAATTTTTGATGAATAGCGAAACCACTAAGTGGTAGGTTAAAAACTGAATTTTGCATAAAACTTAATTTTACCGCTTCTGTGAATGGAATTTCGAAAATCTGACAGACACGGTTAATATCAAGGACTAAAATGTGGTTCAATGAGATGCAAATAATTTTTGGTGAATAGTAACTTTATACTTTTTTTTACCACCGTTAATAGTAAATAGGGTAACTAAGGGTAAATATGATATTATTATTACCCTAACACATGTCCTAATTCTATTGGACAAGTGTAATTCGACAAAAAAACAAACTCAGTAGTAAAATATGACCATTTAGGTCCACTTGGATTAGATTAGGGCATTTATTATTAATTTATTTAAAGAAGGGTTAAAATAGTTAAAATCAATGTTTAATAAGTAAATAATTTTTAATATGGGGTTATACATAAGATAAATTCGACTATAAGTATTCATTAGAAAGATAAAAATATTTCCTACATGATGGTATTTTATTTATAATTTTTAGACATTAAATAATGTAATTTATTTATGACACAATGATGATGCAATAATTATCTTATTAATGAAATATTGAACTAATTGATGTTATAAACACCAAAATAAATGTAATTTGAGACTTTTTATGAATTCCACTAATTTTCTAGGTTACTATGAAATATTAGTGTTTCTTTAATCAACTTGGTTTGAACATATAATTCTGTTATAACTTTCACAAAAATCATATATCAAATAGTGTCAAAATTGACACAAAATAGTTTTTAAATCAAATATTATATTATTAATTGTTATTTTATTCCTAAAAATCTAAGGTTCGGCCAAATGACTTAGATAAGGATATATATATTAATAATAAACAATTTGGGGTTCGTTTGGCATGTTATAGTAAGTGTATTAACCATATAGTGTAAGAAAACATAAAAGACACGGTAAAAGTTAAATTATTTAACTTAGAGTTAAATCTAATTGATAAGGTTAAAATAATATCCTAAACTTGTCTAAATCCTATTGGTTGATAGGATTTCGACTCATAAAACTTTATCTTCGAAATAAGACCCTTTGGAACCATTATAAACCGATTTTGACTTTAATATAAAATAATATTTTGAGATATTCCTAAGGTGCCCCTCTCCTCCCTTATAAAAGGGCACCTCCTCCCCCTCCTCCTCACACCAATTTGAGCACTCAAGCTCGGCCAACCCCTGCCATTTTCTCCTCTCCACTTCCCTAGAATAATCCTAGAGGTCCTGGTCTTCTTCAAAGATCAATCATAGTTCCCTAAGTGGAGGATTCAAAGAGGCATTCCAAAGAAGAGGTAATATCCATTACCGATCTTTTCAATTTCTTTCTTCTTCAACATCTTCTTCTTTAGTTGTTTCATGATAAAGTAATAACATCAGTATTACTTACATAATGATATGTTATTATAAATATGAAACAACCCTAATTCACCTTCTATCCATCCTACGGAAAAATTAAATCACCGCGCGTGCGTACGTACGGAATACCGTCTCCACGCCGTGGTGTACTCTATTTTCCACCATCACCTTACAAGGATGGGTATAATGGTGTAATGAGTAACTATATATTATTATTATAAAGTGATATTGATACTTAAATAGTATAAATACACTTAAATACAATTCCACGATCATAGGAACGATATCATCACTCGTGCGTACGTACGGAATACCGTCTCCACGATGTGATGCGACTCGTTCTACATGATCTTCATTTCATATTGATTATATAAATGAATTGAATGAATGAATATGATATATATTAAACTAATAACATTCTGGAAATGAGGTATCTATAACCTAATGAAAAGAATAAGAATTTATTCAACAAAACACGCATAAGAACAAAAAGTTATAAACACCCAAATAACAAGTAGCAATGAAATATTACTACTAAGAAGCTAAGAATATGGCCATATATGATATCATATCAAAATGTATGATTCTGGAATAAGTCAATAACATTATTTAAACCATTATACAGGAGCATTGGACACGTACAAAGCAAATCGGACCTAAGGTAAGGGAAATATCACAATCTCATTCTTATCCGAGATTGTTTATACTTTGAAATTTACTGGGGTGTATTTTATTATCCACATCCATGTTTCCTCAATATGTAATATTATTTCCATCCACCTAAAATTTTTTAAATCTAATTTTACCCTTCGATGAGTTTTTAGTAAAGGATATGAAAGGAATATTTTTTCGTTTTTCGTACGAGGTACTTTTTGACTTTTCCGACAAAAGTACGAAGAATGTTTTTTTAACTTAAACGGCACAAATGGATTTTTATGGTTTTATAAAGCCTTATTTTCATGAAGCTTCCTCCAAAAGATTTCATGACTGTTTTTAATAAAATCTCTTTCTTTTAAAATTGCATGATGTTTTGTGAAAAGAAATTGATTTTGAAGAAGAAAGGATATTTTCCTCAAGAATTCATTTCAAGTGTTTTATCAAAATTATTTTCCATCTAAGATAATAAAAGGTTCTGTTTCTATCCATATTTTTACATTGATTTGACTATGTTGTGATGGAATTATGTTTATGAATTCCTTTATCTTATATGAATGGTTTTATGATGTCATGTTGTTTAAGAATCCCATTTTTATTACATGGGTTATGAAATGATGTATGATTTATGATTTTGTGGCACACATAAGAATGATATCATTATGAGATGGGTGGGACCTATATCTCCCTCCAATGCATTGGGTAAAGATTTTATATCTCATGAGATAGACATGGCTGGAATGGTAGGTTATACCGGTTCAGTGAAACAGGACTGAAACGAGGGTTACTCGATTCAGAAAGGGACTTTGTACACTAAGATAGTCTTGGCAATGAGTCTTGACTAACAAGAAATGATTCTCTATGATTATGTGTGAATGCCACAAAGTTTCATGTTTTAAGTTATGATTATTGTGATTACATTTCACTTCCATGATTTATCCCATGATTATGAAATTATGCTCTCTTTTGCAGGTTATGATTTCCAAAATGTTATGTTCTTATGAATATGATGTGATTGATATTTCTTTTGTTTACCCTTACTGAGCATTTGAGCTCACCCTTTTATGTTTTATTTTCCCCAGGATATAAAGAAAGGTTTTAGGTAAAAAAAAGGAAGATCTTTATGGTAGATATTGAAGATCTTTCACCACGATTAGAAGATTACATTCCGAGTTTCCAAAGACACTAAACTATTACGATCCTTGTGTGTGTGTTTTTGTTATGTACTATGTATTCCGCAAATGTAATGTAATGTCAATGTACGTTAGGCTCCGGGTATCTACAGTTGGTATGAGAGGAAAGGTTTAGTCAACCTTTGGAAACTAGGATGCGAGAACTTTAGTGAGATCCCTAGAGATATTTATAAGGTTTGTCTAGGGATGTCCCTATGGATAAGTATACGTATAGGATACAGTCCTATAACTACGGTAACGATCTTAGAATTTAACCTAAGAAGTTAGATATTTAGGATACTCCCCCTTTATTATGTTGTTTTCCCTAGCATGATTTTTTCCTCTCACACTATTCTTTTTGGGTTTTAGACGATGGTTGGAACCCGAAGGAACCGTGTTGATCAATGCAATGGACAATGCAATAATTGCCCTCCTGAACAAACAAATGTTATGGGAGATGGAGTGCAAAATCTTATTGCTATACTTACACAAGATATGAATCATTCTGGTCTTCCAAATGAGCAGAGAAGGGAACAATATTCTATTGAGTCCTTCATGAGGCAACGTCCACCTTCTTTCAGTGGGACTTCTGATCCACTTGTTGCTGAACAATGGATCAATACCACTGAAAAGATATTTTCAATTCTTCACTGTTCTGAACATGATAAAGTCATCTTAGCAGTATATCCTTTGGAAGGTGAAGCTGATCAATGGTGGAATCTTATCAAGAATACGAGGCCAAGAGATGAAATTGAGTCCATGGAATGGGACGAGTTCAAGAACTTGTTTTTCAGTAAGTACTTCCCTCGTATTCTTCGAACAAAGATGGAAAATGAGTTTCTTGAGCTGAACCAGAAGGATGATGAATCTGTTGGTATATACGAAGCGAATTTTACAAGACTTGCAAGGTATGCATCTGGCATTATCATCCAACCTGAAAGTAAAGTTGATCGATTTTTCAGTGGCTTAAAACCAAGTCTTCGAAGGGCATTGGCTATAAGAGACTTCAGTAGCTATGAAGAAATTGTGCGTTGTGCTATCAAGGTAGAAATGGAAGTTGGTGTTACATATCCATCTCAAGGTTTTGACAAGAAACGAAAGATGGAGTTCAAGGAGAAATCTCAGAATAATGGTGAAAATAAGATGAATGTTTCCTTATGCTCAAAGTGTGGAAAGAAGCATGGTGGAGATTGTCTTAAAGGGACTAGAAAATGTTTTAAGTGTGGAAAAGAAGGTCATCGAGAAGCTGAGTGTTGAAGTAGTGGGAAAAGGGTTTCTAATGGTGTGAATAAAGAAAAGATTTCCGAGAACGCACCACCAACACTTCAATGTTTCAAGTGCAAGGAGATGGGACATTATGCCAATAAATTCCCTAATCCAAGGGTTAGTGATGATCGACATGAGCAACCGCTTAAGGCAAAGGATAAAGGGAAGTCACATGCGATCACTATTGGCGATGTTGAATATGACAATGATGTGGTGGAATGATTCAGTGTTTATGTAATGGGATTTCAAAATAATGTTGTATATAGTATCGTGGAATATTGGAATATTTATGTTTTGGATTTCAATAATTTTATGGTACCAGTAACCATGAAAAGTGATTGAGACATTTTTGGTAAACAGATGATATGAGCATAATGAAGGGATAAGAAGATAATAAGATGTTTGATTGTATTCATGAGGTCATGATTGATATAAGGACTAAGTGATATCATGGTTTGAGTATATAGAATTTTGAGGATTTTGGTATGTGGAAAGTGGTAACTTTTAACTGCATTCATGTTTTCACTAAGGTTCAATGGGTATTCATTATTCAAGAGAATACATGATTAAGGTATTCACATGTTTATAATTTGACCAACAAGATATATCTTATGATATATGGGGGATAAATGATGGCATTCACGTGATTATTCTGTGACATTTCAAGTAATCATTTTCTTTAAACTATGAGCTTGGACTGAAGTATTTTAGATAAGCCTAAAGATTAGAATGGATTATGTTGGGAATAAGTTAGGATAAAACGTTTTTCAATATTATTGATGGGATGTTATAGTAATATAGCTTTAGAAAAAGGACAACCTGCAGGACGGGCGACAGCCCATTGCGTCGGACAAGGATGTGGGAATCGAACCCACAACCGAAGTGCGACTGGCCTTTATCACCTACCACTGGCCTACAGGAAGTCCCTGTTTAGTAGAAACTAGTTTTATTATATTAAGCAGTATGATATTTGAAGTATAAGTCCTTTTTAGGAACCATATATGATTAATCACACTATAGAATGACTTATGTATATTTAATAACTTTTGCTAACCTTTTCTTTGAGACAAATGGAATGACCCGTCATTCTATCACATGATCTGCTAACACTTCACGAATAACAAATTCAACATCATTTATTTAAGAGATGAAGTGGAAATTGTTCAAGGCACGAACAATAGTGAGATTGTACCAAAATAAAGTATGTATTTATTCTAATTCTAATTCTTCAACTTTAGGGAAATGATCTTGAAAACCAAAAATGTTGTCCTAGTGCTCTTATATCTGATTAATCAGATGGTACCTTAGATCATCACAAATTTATGGATTTGTGATTGTTGGCTTTTCCATAGCCATGTTCTCTACCACTCTCCAACAGAACATGATGGTTAGATTTCTCTTCCATATCCATATTTTCACCTTTGTGGAAACCCATTGATTAGTTTATTTGGGTAACCATTACGTTTCATACTTTTGTTTTTAAAGATTGGTTTTGGTATTCCTTTTTACGATGTGGGTTTCGATTAATGAAACTTTCGAATAGTAAACCATTTATAACCCCGACGAATTTCGAGGGCGAAATTCATTTTAAGGGGGGGTAGAATGTAACACCCCGAGATTTTATGAAAAATATTATTTTTAATTTCATTAATGTCTTGTGTTATATGCTACACCAAAAGGAGATTTCACAACACACATCTCTGACCTAGCTTGAATTACACGTAATCATGACCTTCCACGATAGCGTGTGTTGTACGCAACACCAAGTTTCGCTAAACAACGATATGCTATTAAGATATTATTAAAACTAGCCGTTATGAATAGTAATAACCACTTTTTGAAATTTTGTAATTTTTTTTTTCAAAATGGACTTCATTTATGGATTAGGAGTATCGAATTTAGCCTAAGGTGAAATTTTGGTAATTTTCGGATAACTTTCATATTTTGATGAATAGTGGAAATTACTAAATTTTATTTAAAAACAACTTTTTCAAACGAAATAATTAATAGTTATAAATTATTAATTTGAGTGGTTTTAAAGTATATTTAGAATATATTTTTACAATTTAATACAATGGTGGACATTGGATGTAATTTCACATTTAAACCAGTTGTAAACAAGTGTCAATCTTTTGATAGTTATTATCTCTTAAAAACACGCTATTTGTTGTGACAGCGGAAATTAATTATAAAATTAATTAATGCAACTTATATGTTGGGAATTTTGTAAAATAGAAATCATTTTTGAATTCGGAATATCAATTATAGCCTAGGGTGAAATTTTGGTACTTTTCTGAAAACATTCAATTTTTGATGAATAGTGAAACCACTAAGTGGTAGGTTAAAAACTGAATTTTGCATAAAACTTAATTTTACCACTTCTGTGAATGGAATTTCGAAAATCGGACAGACACGGTTAATATCAAGGACTAAAATGTGGTTCAATGAGATGAAAATAATTTTTGGTGAATAGTAACTTTTTACTTTTTTTTACCACGGTTAATAGTAAATAGGGTAACTAAGGGTAAATATGATATTATTATTACCCTAACACATGTCCTAATTCTATTGGACAAGTTTAATTCGACCAAAAACAAACTTAGGAATACAATATGACCATTTATGTCCACTTGGATTAGATTAGGACATTTATTATTAATTTATATAAAGAAGGGTTAAAATAGTTAAAATCAAAGTTTAATAAGTAAATAATTTTTAATATGGGGTTATACATAAGATAAATTTGACTATAAATATTCATTAGAAAGCTAAAAATATTTCCTACATGATGGTATTTTAATTATAATTTTTAGACATTAAATAATTTAATTTATTAATGACACAATGATGATGCAGTAATTATCTTATTAATGAAATATTTACATAATTGATGTTATAAACACCAAAATAAATGTAATTTGAGACTTTTTATGAATTCCACTAATTTTCTAGGTTACTATGATATATTAGTGTTGATTTAATCAACTTGGTTCGAACATATAATTCTGTTATGACTTTCACAAAAATCATATATCAAATAGTGTCAAAATTGACACAAAATAGTTTTTAAATAAAATAAAATATTATTAATTGTTATTTTATTCCTAAAAATCTATGGTTCGGCCAAATGACTTAGATAAGGATATATATATTAATAATAAACAATTTGGGGTTCGTTTGGCATGTTATAGTATGTGTATTAACCATATAGTGTAAGAAAACAAAAAAGACACGGTAAAAGTTAAATTATTTAACTTAGAGTTAAATCTAATTGATAAGGTTACAATAATAACCTAAACTTGTCTAAATCCTATTTGTTGATAGTATTTCGACTCATCCCCACTTTAGCTTCGAAATAAGACCCTTTGGAACCATTATAAACCGATTTTGACTTTAATATAAAATAATATTTTGAGATATTCCTAAGGTGCCCCTCTCCTCCCTTATAAAAGGGCACCTCCTCCCCCTCCTCCTCACACCAATTTGAACACTCAAGCTCGGCCAACCCCTGCCATGTTCTCCTCTCCACTTCCCTAGAATAATCCTAGAGGTCCTGGTCTTATTCAAAGACCAATCATAGTTCCCTATGTGGAGGATTCAAAGAGGCGTTCCAAAGAAGAGGTAATATCCATTACCGATCTTTTCAATTTCTTTCTTCTTCAACTTCTTCTTCTTTAGTTGTTTCATGATAAAGTAATAACATCAGTATTACTTACATACTGATATGTTATTATAAATATGAAACAACCCTAATTCACTTTCTATCCATCCTACGGAAAAATGAAATCACCGCGCGTGCGTACGTACGGAATACCGTCTCCACGCCGTGGTGTACTCTATTTTCCACCATCACCTTACAAGGATGGGTATAATGGTGTAATGAGTAACTATATATTATTATTATAAAGTGATATTGATACTTAAATATTATAAATACACTTAAATACCATTACACGATCATAGGAACGATATCATCACTCGTGCGTACGTACGGAATACCGTCTCCACGATGTGATGCGACTCGTTCTACATGATCTTCATTTCATACTGATTATATAAATGAATTGAATGAATGAATATGATATATATTAAACTAATACCATTCTGGAAATGAGTTATCTATATCCTAAAGAAAAGAATAAGAATTTATTCGACAAAACACGCATAAGAACAAAAAGTTATAAACACCCAAATAACAAGTAGCAATGAAATATTACTACTAAGAAGCTAAGAATATGACCATATATGATATCATATCAATATGTATGATTCTGGAATAAGTCAATAACATTATTTAAACCATTATACAGGAGCTTCGGACACGTACAAAGCAAATCGGACCTAAGGTAAGGGAAATATCACAATCTCATTCTTATCCGAGATTGTTTATACTTTGAAATTTACTGGGGTGTATTTTATTATCCACATCCATGTTTCCTAAATATGTAATATTATTTCCATCCACCTAAAATTGTTTAAATCTAATTTTACCCTTCGATGAGTTTTTAGTAAAGGATATGAAAGGAATATTTTTTCGTTTTTCGCACGAGGTAATTTTTGACTTTTCCGACAAAAGTATGAAGAATGTTTTTTTAACTTAAACGGCATGAATGGATTTTTATGGTTTTATAAAGCCTTATTTTCATGAAGCTTCCTCCAAAAGATTTCATGACTATTTTTAATAAAATCTCTTTTTTTTTAAATTGCATGATGTTTTGTGAAAAGAAATTGATTTTGAAGAAGAAAGGATATTTTCCTCAAGAATTCATTTCAAGTGTTTTATCAAAATTATTTTCCATCTAAGATAATAAAGGGTTCTGTTTCTATCCATATTTTTACATTGATTTGACTATGTTGTGATGGAATTATGTTTATGAATTCCTTTATCTTATATGAATGGTTTTATGAAGTCATGTTGTTTAAGAATCCCATTTTTAGTACATGGGTTATGAAATGATGTATGATTTATGATTTTGTGGCACACATAATAATGGTATCATTATGAGATGGGTGGGACCTATATCTCCCTCCAATGCATTGGGTAAAGATTTTATATCTCATGAGATAGACATGGCTGGAATGGTAGGTTATACCGGTTCAGTGAAACATAACTGAAACGAGGGTTACTCGATTCAGAAAGGGACTTTGTCCACTAAGATAGTCTTGGCAATGAGTCTTGAATAACAAGAAATGATTCTCTATGATTATGTGTGAATTCCACAAAGTTTCATGTTTTAAGTTATGATTATTGTGATTACATTTCACTTCCATGATTTATCCCATGATTATGAAATTATGCTCTCTTTTGCAGGTTATGATTTCCAAAATGTTATGTTCTTATGAATATGATGTGATTGATATTTCTTTTGTTTACCCTTACTGAGCATTTGAGCTCACCCTTTTATGTTTTATTTTACCCAGGATATAAAGAAAGGTTTTAGGTAAAAAAAAGGAAGATCTTTATGGGAGATATTGAAGATCTTTCACCACGATTAGAAGATTACATTCCGAGTTTCCAAAGACACTAAACTATTACGATCCTTGTGTGTGTGTTTTTGTTATGTACTAAGTATTCCGAAAATGTAATGTAATGTCAATGTACGTCAGGCTCCGGGTCTCTACAAATCTTATTTGAAAAAATAAAATCTTATTATGAAGATAAATCTATTAACTTTCACAATAATACTTTTAATTGAATTTATCGTCTTAAAATCACAATATTTAAATTGTTGTATTTATTAAATTATGAAGGTGACAACTTTGGCATCATTTAAAATAAAATAATATAAGTATCATAATCATCTTAATAAGGATACAAATGGTCAACAATTCTGCCAATGGATTATTAGGGTTTATATATACACTAATAATAAGTTTTGTGTAGATTTTGGGCCTTTTTATATGTATTAATATTTCAATAATAACTATATTATTGATTTTTCACTAAATTAATAATATATGCATCCCTATTGTGTCAAAATTAATGATAATTATTTAATACCTAAAATTTATAAATAAATTTATATGATGTAGATAATTTCATTAGATTTTCGGAGACTATTCATGTTCAATGATTCATGAAGTTTATCACTAAATTAAAATTAATATACTTATAAGATTTAAGAGAGTGACATTTTGTCACTTTCTTAGGTTTTAATAATAATTAAGTTATTTTCATGGACAAAAGTCCATTAAATGATTCTAATCCGACCCTTAGGTGATATGGGTCGACTTTCAGTCATCCAATAAGATTTTGGTAGGTGTTAGGTTAATTTTATAATCTTATATTTACCCTTAATTACCTGATTTTCCTTTAACTATGGTTAATAAAATTTACCGTAGTTACTATTCATAAAGCCCAAAAATAAAAAGTAGTTTTATAACATAATTTGGACCTAATGATTACAAATATGGAATCCATTTTTCCAAATTCAATACACAAAAGTTGCAGAAATTATATTAAAATTAATCCCGTTGTCGAAAGAAAATGAGTTTTTGTTTAAAACATTGCAAAAGATTGAATTGATTTAACCTACGAATTCAAGGTAAAATCAATGATAATGACTTAAATTATATTAAATGGTAAAAATATATTCTATTTATACTTTAAAACTATTAAATATGATAATTTAACCACACAAGTTATTACGATGAAAAAAGTTGTTTTTAATTAAAGTATTCCGTGTTTTTACTATTCATTAAAATATGAAAGTTATCAGAATAATATGAAAAATTTATCCAAGGAAAAATTTTATCTCCTGATTCCAAATAATAATTTTATTTTGTAAAATTGAACTTATAAACATGTCAAAAACTATATTTAAAGTTGGTGCACCATTAAAAGGCGGCAAAACTGCATTTTTTGAAAAATATTTATTTTATCCAAAAAATTTATTTTGTTTTTATAACATGTTCTAGAAAATCTGTAAGATGAATAATAATGTTATAAAATTCAAAATTTAGTTAATACTATTCATAACGGCTAGTTCATAATAATATTATAATAATATATCGTTGTTAGTAACAACCAGTATTGCATACAACACACGCTATCAAGGAAGGTCGCAATTGCGTGTAATGCAAGCCAAGTCAGGGTTGCGTGTCATGAAAGCTCCTTTTGGTGTATCATAAAACACAAGAAATTAATGAAATTAAAAAGAATATTTTTCATAAAATCTCAGGGTGTTACATTCTACCCCCTTAAAATGAATTTCACCCTCGAAATTCGTTGGGGATATAAGTGGTTTACTACTCGAAGGTTTCTTTAACAGAAACCAACATCATAAAAAGGAATACTAAATATTCATTTAAAAAAAGAATCTTAGAAACATAACGGATACCCAAAGAACTCATCACTGGGTTTCCACATAAGAGAGCATAGGTGAAAATATGGATATGGAGGAGAAATCTGACCATGATGTTCTGATGGAGAGTGGTAGAGAACATGGCTATGAAAAAGACATCAATCACAAAGCCATATATTTGTGATGATCTAAGTTATCATCTGATTCATCGGATATAAGGGAACCCGGACAACATTTTTGGTTTTCAAGATCATTTTCCTAAAGTTGATGAAATTGGAATTAGAAGAAATACTTTCTTGATTTTGGTACAGTCTCACCGTTGTTCATTCTTTGGATAATTTCCACTTCATCTCTTAATGAAATGAAGTAGAATTTGTCATTCGTGAAGTGTTAGAAGATCATGTGATAGAATGATGGGTCATTCCATCTATCTCAAACAAAAGGTTATAAAAGTTACCAAAAATAAATAAGTCCATCTATAGTGAGATTAATCATATATGGTTCCTAATATTGACTTATACTTCATATATCATACTGCTTAATATAATAAAACTAGTTTCTACTAAACAGGGACTTCCTGTAGGCCAGTGGTAGGAAATAAAGGCCAGTCGCACTTCAGTTGTGGGTTCGATTCCCATAGCCTTGTCCAACGAGATGGGATTTCGCCCGTCCACCAGGTTTTCCTTTTTCTAAAACTACATTACTATAACATCCCATAAATAATATCAAAAAAAACTTCTATCCTTAAACAATACTAACTTATGTCCAACATAATCCATTACAATCTTTTGGCTTATCCACAATACTGCAGTCCACTCTCATATTATAGTGAAAATGACTACTAGAGATATCATATAACAAGCATGTTAATTCCATCGTTGATCCCCGTATATCATAAGATATGTCTTGTTGGTCACATTCCAAACATTCGAAGGCCTTAATCACGCATTCTATTGAAAAATGAATACCCATTGAATCTTAGTGAAAACATGAATGCTGTCAAAAGATAACTCTTTCCACATACCAAAATCCAAAAATTCTATATACTCAAACCATGATATAACCTTCTCCTTATATAAGTAACGAGCTCATGAATACTATCAAACATTTAATTTTCTCCTTATCCCTTCATTATGCGCATACCATCTACTTTCAAAAAATATCTGAATAACTATTCATGGTTACTAGTACCATTAATCATACACTTTCAAAACATATGAAAGAAAACAGTGTAACAATCCTTAGATGTCTCTTTATTCCATAGTACCAGGATATTACTTATACAACATTACACTTGATAAACATGTGATCATTCCACTACCTTCTTAAACCATTGACCGAGTTTCAACAATTCTTTCATCTCACATATCATTTGTAGTCTCATCATCATCATCAACATAAATACTACCCATACGACTGTACTGATTCTCTTCATGATACTTTCCCTTAGGGAATTGGTTTGCATAATGCCCGTACATTCAACATTTAAAACATTTAACCATTGTTGATGGCGTAGCAATACTGTTATCCTCATCCTGGGTGTTAACTGAACCTTTTCGTTTGCACTTACGGGATTTGTGTCCTTATTTTCCACACCCAAAGCATCTTTTAGTTCCTATGAAACAATCTCCCCGATTCCTCTTCCCACATGATTTACTTGAGGTAAATTGAACTTTCTTTCCTCTATGATCATCATGAAACTCCATCTTTCTCTTATTATCTGAGTCGGGAAAGTTACCAAAGTTGAGATTATTGATCATATTATGAGATTTCTGATTAGGAATAATCATGATGTTTGGACTTCCAAATCCCATTTCATATGGTTTCTCATGAATAATATCATTCCATTTTCCATCATTTCCTCTATTATCATGAATCTTCCTATTTCCAGCCATTTTCTAAAACCCAAAAAGAATAGTGTGAGAGGAAAAAATCATGCTAGGGAAAAAAACTTCGTAAAGGGGGAGCACCCTCAATATCTAACATCTTATGTTAAATTCTAAGATCGTTACCGTAGTTCTAGGACTATATCCTATATGTATACTTATCCTTAGGTACATCTCTAGACATACCTTAGAAATATCTCTAGGGATCTCACTAACGTTTTCGCATCATAGTTTCCAAAGGTTGACTAAACCTCCCTCTGATACCAACTGTAGAGTCCCGAAGCTTGACATACATTGACATTACATTACTTTTGCGGAATACTTAATACATAACAAAAACAGACACACATGGACCGTAATAGTTTAGTGTCTTTGGAAACTTGGAACGTAATCTTCTAATCGTGGTGAAAGATCTTCAACATCTCCCATAAAGATCTTCCAATATTTGTTTCCTTACCTAAAACATTTATTTTGATCCTGGGGGAAAATAAAACATAAAAAGGGTGAGCTCAAATGCTCAGTAAGGGTAAGAATGGATAAAATAAAACATACTATATACATTTGAACTTAAAAACATGAACATAATGTTTAAACATCAAAATCTTGAGCAACGACTTAAAACATGGAAGTACATAAGGCATAGATCATAATGGAACATAAATCATGATAACATAGCATGGAAATAAAACATGTAATTGTGGCATCCATTAAGCACATGTAATGATTTCTATATTATCCAAGGCATTTCTTCCAAGACCATCTTAGTGGACAAAGTCCCTTTCTGAAACGAGTTCACTCCTCGTTTCAGTCCTATAACACTGAACCAGATTAACTTACCGTTCCATCCATGTCTATCTCATGAGATAAAAAATCTTTACCCAATGCATTGGAGGGAGATATAGGTCCCACCCATCTCATAATGAAATAATTCTTAATTGTGCCACAATATAAACTTAAAACATTCACCAAAACCAAAAGAATAAAATGGGTTTCATAAACATCATCCCATCATCTCATAATCCATATAAAACAAATGGACATTTCATAATTATAAAAGTGAAACCATTTAAATCATATAAACATTAAACTTTAAACATAAACATATTAAATAATGTCATCTTAGATGGATAATGGTTTTGATAAAACATTTGAAATGAATTCTTGAGGAAAATATCCTTACTTCTTCAAAATCAATTTCTTTTCACAAAACGTCATGCAATTTTAAAAGAAGGATATTTTGTTGAAAATAGTCATGAAATCTTTTGGAGGAAGCTTCATGAAAATAAGGCTTTATAAAACTTTAAAAACCCTTTCATTCCATATAAGTTAAAAAAAACATTTTTCTCGTACTTTTTTCGGAAAAGTCAAAAAGTACCTTGTAGGGTAAATAAAAGAAATATTCCTTCCATACCATGGGGTAAAAGTGAAAATGGGTAAAAAGGACTTTAAAAATACATGAATAAACTTTTATAAAACATGGACATGGACGATAGCAATAACCCCCAGTAAATACTTACGAATAGGCAATCTCGGATAAAAATGAGATTTGCAAAATTATCCCTTACCTTAGGTCCGATATGCTCTGTACATATCCGAAACACTTGTATAATGATTTAAATAATGTCATTGACTTATTAAAGAATCATATTCATTGTTATGAAATCATATATGTTTCACTTATGACTTTATATTACCCGTTCTTTTGTAAATTTTATGTTAAAGCAGCATTTTGGGTAAAATCATTTCATTTATCGTATGTGTGTCGACTTGTCGTTCTTGATATTATTACTTATATCCTGATTTAAATAATTCTATAATGTAAAACATGATTTATATATAATATATATTCATCATATACATATATATTATAGATCGATAAAAGGAATGAAATACACCGTTCATGGAGACGGTAGGTCGTACGTACACATGAACGCTGTTTTCGTTTCCATTTTGAATTGAATGGAATTAATTAAATTACATACATATATATATATACATAAATAAATTATCATTATAATGTCATATATTTAATTATTATTCATTATATATACTTTATAATCATTGATGAATGGTTAACATGGAGAGTGAATCTCATCGCGTCGTAGAGACGTTAGTCCCTACGTACACACGAGCGATGATATCATTCCCAAGATCGTGGAATTGTATTAAAGTGTATGTATAATATTAAAGAATCAATATAAATTTACAATAATCATATATATTCATTACTTTCACCCTTATACCCATCCCAGTAAGGTGGTGGTGGAAAATATATTACACCACAGCGTGGAGACGGTATTCCGTACGTACGCACGCGCGGTGATTTCATTTTTCATTGGATGGATAGATGGTGAAATATGGTTGTTTCATACTAATAATAACATATCAGTATATGATTGATAATGATGTTATTACCTCATAATGAAACAACTAAAAAAGAATAAGTGCAAGAAGAAATAAAGTTGAAAGAATCGGTAATGGACATTACCTCTTATTTGAAGCGCCTCTTTGAGACCTCCTCTTAGGGCAATAAAATTGGTCTTTGAAGAAGACCAGGACCTCTAGGATGTTTCTAGGAAAGTGGAGAAGTGAATTTGGCAGGGGTTGGCCGAGCTTGAAGGCTCAATGTTGTGTGAGGAAGAGAGGGAGGAAGTGCCCTTTTATAAGGGAGGAGAGGGGCACCTTTGGAAATCACAAAAATATTAATTTATAATAAATCTAACCCCACTTAAAAACCTCCAAAAATGACTCATATCCAAATATTAGATTCTATAGGGTTGTAATATCATCAAACAATCAAATTTAGACACGTTAGGAATTTATTTTAAACATTATCAACTTGATTTATCCTTATTTAATCAATTTAATTTTATTTGTGGTAATAACATTCTAAATTTTAAATTATAAGAAATAATTTCTTATTTGTTTTGAATTGTCCATAATTGGATACTTTATAACATTTTCTACCATATAAATTTAAATGTATAATTTGTAAATATTTTTGTTATTTTTAAACATTTGTATAATATATTTTTTATAAAATAACAATAGTGTCAATTTTGAAACTATTCATTTATTTGAATTTAAATAAAATATATACAGAAGATATGTTCGAAATAAAAGCTTTAATAGATTCATAAAAGGTCATATGTGTCTAGAAAATTAGTGGAGCACATTAAATAGTTCATATAATATTTATTTTATTATTTTTAAAACCATTTATTTGGTTTATCTCTTAATAAAATAATTACTACATCATTTTTTGTATAATTATTTAATATACTTATTTGTAAACAATAAAATCCTATGATGAAGATAAATCTATTACCATTCAAAATAATACTTTTAATCAAATTTATCATCTTAAAATCACAATATTTAAATTGTTATATTTATTAAATTATGAAGGTGACAACTTTGGCATCATATAAAATAAAATAATATAAGTGTCATAATCATTATAATAAGGATCCAAACGGTCAACAATTAGGCCAAGGGATTATTAGGGTTTATATATACACTAATAATAAGTTTTGTGCAGATTTTTGGGCCTTTTGATATGTATTAATATTTCAAAAAAAAAATATTATTGATTTTTTTACTAAATAGATAATATCTCCATTCCTATTGTGTCAAAATTAATGATAATTATTTAATACCTAAAAATTATAATTAAATTTATATGATGTAGATAATTTCATTAGAGTTTTGGAGACTATTCATGTTCGAAGTTTCATGAAGTTTATCACTAAATTAAAATTAATATACTTATAATATTTAAGAGAGTGACATGTTGTCACTTTCTTTGGTTTTAATAATAATTATGTTATTTTCATGGAAAAAAGTCAATTAAATGATTCTAATCCGACCCTTAGGTGTTATGGGAGACTTTTAGTCATCCAATAGGATTTTGGCAGGTGTTAGGTTAATTTTATAATCTTATATTTACCCTTAATTACCCAATTTACCTTTAACTTTGGTAAATAAAATTTACCATAGTTACTATTCATAAAGCCCAAAAATAAAATGTAGCAAATTAACATAATTTGGACCTAATAATTCCAAATATGGAATCCATTTTTCCAAATTCAATACACAGAAGTTGCAAAAATTAAATTAAAATTAATCCCGTTGTCGAAAGAAAATGGATTTTTGTTTAAAACATTGCAAAAGATTGAATTGATTTAACCTACAAATTAAAGGTAAAATCAATGAAAATGACATACATTATATTAAATGGTAAAAATATATTCTATTTATACTTTAAAACCATTCAATATTATAATTTAACCACATAATTGTTTACGATGGAAAAAGTTTTTTTTAATTAAAATATACCGTGTTTTTACTATTCATTAAAATATGAAAGTTATCAAAATAATATGAAAAATTTATCCAAGGTAAAATTTTATATCCTGATTCCAAATAATAATTTTATTTTGTAAAATTGAACATATAAACATGTCAAAAACTAGATTTAATGTTGGTGCGCCATCAAAAGGTGGAAAAACTGCATTTCTTGAAAAATACTTATTTTAACTGAAAAATTTATTTTGTTCTTATACCATGTTCTAGAAAATGTGTAAGATAAATAATAATGTTATAAAATTCAAAATTTAGTTAATACTATTCATAACGGCTAGTTCATAATAATATTATAATAATATTTCATTGTTAGTAACACCCGATATTGCGTACAACACACGCTATCGAGGAAGGTCGCGATTGCGTGTAATGCAAGCCAAGTAAGGGTTGCATGTCATTCAAGCTCCTTTTGGTGTAGCGTACAACACAAGACATTAATGAAATTAAATATAATATTTTTCATAAAATCTCGGGGTTTTATAATGCATGAGATGGCATACCATCATCTCATCGGGTTGCAACAAAAATAAAACCTCAATAACATCAACAATAACAACACAAATCATGTGAATCACTCAAGGTGAAATCATATTAACTGTAATAATTGAAAAACCAGAAAAATTGCAATTTAAACGAGGTAGATTGGATTTTCTCTGTACATGGGTTAGCAACTCCCGAGCACATCTTATAACCAAGTACCTATTGTGTCCTATCCCTGGATAAGGCTCCAAACAATAATTAAAGAGCAAATAAACCCTCTGATACAACTTTGTAATGTCCTAGTTCCGGAAGCCACCCAGAGGCGCCCCGTACCCAATTGGTCACATGGACTCAAGCACATTTCCCCAAATGCCATAGGCTGCCGACTAGAAGCGAGGGAATTGGGTGTGATAGTGGGTAAACTATGCCCTCATTGGCAGAGTAAATAATGGAAGTAAATAAAAACATACAAGAGCGAAAGCAGTGATACTGACATACAGTAGTAACAGCAGAAGACTGAAAGTATAAAATGAAGAACATGTATATAAAATGATTCATGGTACATAAGTCTAGGAAAATATCCAAACAAGTCACAATGATGGAATACAAATAGTACTAAACAAAAGTACAAAATAAAAGATACACAGCTTCTCAGCATCACAAGAATATGCTTGGTCCCATTCTCTCCAGCTCCATAGCAAGTCAAGTACCTGATGTAAAAGGGTGCTTTCCCTTATTTATACCTGCAACAATATAATCTGTTTTGGGCCCAAAAGCATGACCCAAATAGGGTGTGAGACTAAATCCCAGTAGGAAACCACGTGAAGATCTGTGCCTAAGAGTCAGTGAGTATATGGCAGGTAAAAATATATAAAGCTGTATCAGGAAAATGATAAGCAGTAAACAATCCACAATTTAAAGCATTCAAAGCACTAAAAAACATGAAACGGCTGAATAAGAAGATAACACAATAGGTAACCCTCTATGAAGTACTCATGGCCTATCACCTCTGGTCCTACCTAACAAGTACAAGCAACCCTCTGGGTAGTACACTAAGTCTAACCCCTCTGGTTCTGCTTAAGAATAAACTCTCTAAGGAAGCACTCACCGTCAATGCCCCCTATGGTCTCGTAACGGTACTAAAGGCACTATGGGGAAGAACTCAACATCAATTCACTATGGTCTCACATCCTAAATTATAAAGACACTCGGGTGAAGCCCTCAACGTTCATTCTCCCCTATGGTCTATACACCAGGTTCTCACGACCCTGTGTAATTCAATCAAGTGTAGTAGCACACAACGGACAAGGTAACCCTCATGAACTACTAGGATATCATTCTACAGCACAACAACATACTAGAACAACATTCACACCATCCTATAATACTAGGCATGGGAAAGAAAATAGAAGCCTATAAGAAAACAAGACCCAAAGGTCCAAAACATGCAAAACATGCATGTGCAATACATCCAAATCACAAAAACTCACACTATTCACAATCAATAATCATATACTCAGTCGTACTAGAAAATCAGAGAAACAAAAGGGCTATAATAGTAAACACACAATACCTTGTTCATTGGTATTGGGAAAAATTGGACATATAACTCAAAGACTTCCTACAGAAATGCACAAACCACCTACCTTGGGGTTAGAAGATCAATATACTTGAACCTCGAAGCTTGAATCTCCTTAGAATGTTGTAGATCTATGAAAAATTCTAAAATTTCAACCCATGATAACTTAAAAAGAAGAGAAATCATGAAACGAGGTTCCAACAAAAGAGAGAACTCACGATGTGATTCCAACACAAATGACGGTGTTTGATTCTGAGAACGGACGAAGGCTCAGGGGGCTTGTCAAAGATCTATGACTGCTCATCACTCTCAGTCGAACGAAACCTAAAAGTAGTGAGTTCTGGTGATTATACATGACCCCGATGGGTTTAATGAAAAAAAGTATGTGGAATGTAATTTTTAATTACACGGTGTGTACTCGCCTTTTCCGTACTCCACTTTAAGCGGCCTCCATGTCACTCCCACGCGGCCCATGTGTGTGGCGACTACAGAGCCAGCACACTGCCTCCTACGGAAAGGAAGTACATGGAGTGTACTCATAAAGTACACACTGTGTACTTGGAAAATTTCCATAATTTCCTCTTTTTCTCAAAAACAACCAGAATAGGAAAAACATACCTGAAAAGAAGGTCTGGGTACATACACATGATGAATGTTGTTGGCCATGATTACTTTGATGTTTGCGACACCACCCTTCCAAACGTAGAAAAATATTTGAAGAAGATTCATTTCAAATTTCCCCAAATAACCAATCTGACTTTGTATTGATATGGCCATTTGTAGGATGTTAATATTATAGATTTAAATAACTACGTCCCAAATTCTTGGTTTCCATGATTATACCAACTTTTCATCAGCCAATTTTTTTGATTAGGGATGATTTTCTAATGCTGAGACATCAGAGAAAGCTCATATTATGCATCATAGCCCATGTTCTATAGATTTGAAGGCACACGCACCCTAGTTGTAGCCACACTATTATTCATCCATGTTTTGAGATTCCCATATAGATCAGTCTAAGGGTTGGAAGAAAATATGGGATTTTCTCCTAGTAGGAGGTGTGAAACCTATGTGGATGTGGGGATACTGGGTTCGTAAGACCTATGCAGAATTTATAGATGACTTGAAAGGTGTTGGGATTTATGAGGTCATCTGGGTTGGGAAAACTTATGTGTACATGAATGACGATTTCGTTCCAGAATTATTAATCCAATGGAGCCCAAAGACTAACTCCTTTCATTTAACACATGGATTGGTAGGAATTAGATTTTGGGATGTTTATCATATTTTTAGAGCTCCAATACTTGGAGACATGTATGATGGGTTTATTCCTCCCAAGGTGATACAGAATGACTCAGATAAGACACCAGATTGGGTTCGTGAGTTGATGAAAATATTTAACAAACTCAAGAATGCGACCGCCATAAATTATCACACTAGGAGTGATATTCATATAGAGGAATGGATGGAAATATTTTTGATAAAGAAGATGGAAAAGGGGACCACTTACACCCATCTGACCAGTTGTCCAAGGATATAGAAGAGAGTTACCCTTGACACCTTTTGGCCAACATTGGAGAAAGGAGAATTTGAAAAATGGGGAAATGAAGTCAATCAAAAAATTCCTAAAAAGACATGTCTGGTAGGTTTATTTTCCATGTGTCTTAGTGTGTATTTGTAACCAGTCCGAGACTCCAAAGGAGGTGTGAGGCCATGAAGCATTGTTATTGTGGCCAAGATGGTGGAGAAAAGGATGGTATGGTTGGCAACTTAATGTGTCTGAATGTGTATTTGTTTCCATCCTGAGACTCCAAAGGAGGTGTGATGCCATGAAACATTCTTATTATGGCCAATATGGTGGAGAAAAGGATGGTAGGGTTGGCCACTCCTGTTTTGGAAAATATTCACAGGTGTTTGGTGCACATTTAAAAATGGAATTATCCCATTAGAATAACTAGACCATTCGAGGTATTGTGGGAATGGATCACTACTCACTTCAGAACATATGATGTACAAAGTGGAGTACAAGTTTTTGGAAGTCCTTTCTGACTATATGTTGACGCTTTCTCTATTATTTCACCCTTGTCTCTGAATGCTTATGACATCAAGGATAGATTGAGCATACATATGGAGTAATATTTCATTCCTCATGGGAATCTTTCTACAGGGTGATTCATTGATGATGGGATGACCAGTTTGGAATTGAGGGCATATATGCTAGCTTGCAGATATGGCATGTTGGCCACGAAAATCGACGGATAAATCATATGTGAGGCCTATGATCCTTATATATTTGAACATAAATTCAAATGTTTATAAAAAAATATTGTATCCCCTCTTTTTCATCTCAGATTAGAGCAACATCTTATGGTTTCCCATCAACTATGGTTGTTGAAATCTATGTAGAAGGCTGGGGTGGTTTTTAATATACCCACCACTAATGTAATAAGTAGAATGACTATATGGTATGCTGAAAAATGAGTTGCATATTACCCTAAAGGGGTATTAAATCAGGTTTTCCCTCGAGTGGTCGTTATGAAATGTAGAAGGATGGAACCCCATCATTTTAAATATAATTCTTCATCATTAGGGGCCGACTTGTGAGAATCAGAGGGTGGAGGTGATGATGCTCCAAATTCACCAAAGAGACCCTGTTCCAAATATAACCCTCCAGTCAGAATTATGATATCCACTCCATCAATCCATACTAAATCTTTATCTAGGCGATTTGGTCGTTATAATTCTGAAGAGTGACGAGTTCCATTTTCTCATCCCTTATCTGCAGCAGTGGGGGTTGGGGAGAAACTCAAATTCAAGGTTGCGGGATCCTCTTCACAACCCTCTAACATACACTCTGAATATATACTACTATTGGTTGTTCAAACATGTTAGAGTATGTACTATGATGCTGAAACCATGTGAAGGGATCTTTAAGAAGCACTACATATTCCAAGAGTAGGGGAATTACAGGCTTCATCTGACTTTTTTTAAGGATAATCCCAATGAGGTGATGACCTACATTCGATAGCTGTAACTGCTCATATATGCCACTAATTAATCAATTCTTACCACAAAGAGGGTGTAGGAAATGATAGATCGCGGTAGAATAGAATGGATTATTCCTTCGTTAGATGAAGAATGGTGTGACTTTGTAGATCCTGAGGTTGAAAGTTTCCTTTCTCTCACATTACATATTCCTTTTCAATTTTAATTTTAATCAAAACATTGTTAAATTTGGTAAATATCATCTTAAATTACATCTAGTTATAGTAAAGGCAATTGCAGTTCCTTCACTAAAGTATTTCCCTAGAGGAACTGCTCTTGAAGCTACCGGATCACCCTGTGAAACGGGAAAAATATCTTCAGTCCAACATGCCATGGAGGATGAAATAGAGAGGGTATTGGGATCTAAAATACCTATATAAGGAAATTATAATACAAACCCTCCTAAGAACGTGAAGAAGAAAAATCACTGAAGAAAGAGATCCATGGTTAACCACTTTCTTAGTAGTGGTAAGACTCACTCATAATCATGACTTTTAGTCTGTATTCATGAAAAGGTGTTTCAAATTCTTAGGATTACAAGGGATTCTTCTGTTTCTTCTTTGAAAGAAACAATTGATAAGATTCAAGAAACTGTGAAGGGTGCTTCTGAGTAGACACAAATTCCCACTATTGGAATGGGATGTTTTCCCAACAGATATATACCAATGGTTTCTTCAAACCATTAGTATACAGTAAAAAAGGAAACATTTTCCAAAGGTTTTTTCAAAATATTGGTAATGTTTTAATAAAGTTAATATTTTCAAATGGTTTGACAAAACCATTGGGAAATATTTAGTTTCTCTAAGATATGACAACAATTTTAATAAACAGTTGGTAAAGAGAGGCTTTCCCAAAAAATTTTAAAAACTGTTGGGAATGTTTTTTCCCAAATACCTAGCACCCCAACTCCCACTCGGCTCGATTGAAGACCCTAATCTAAAGCTCCTATTGAAGTTTTATCAGCCATGAAACTTTTTTCCATCCAAATAACCATCATTAATCAATCAATATTTTATTTCTACAATTCAAATTAGTATGCGTTACCCTAGTTTTAATGTTATCTCTCTATTTTTTCTGTTTTTCATTTTGATTTTGGATAAATTAGAGTTCCTGTGATCTATGGAGTAGCGAACCCTTTGATTTGTTTTCTGTTTTTTGTTCTATACATAAAATGTTGTAAAGGGTTTGTTTAGTGGGGTGATATGGTAGTTTATGTAGACTTTTGTTTTGTTAAAAATAGGATTTGCATTTTTTTTATAGTTTTGTTCAAGGAATAATGGGAAGGGTATTGAAATTGAGGATGAATCGTCTGTTGGTTGGGTGATGGATTGAAATTATGAACACCACCCCCTAGACACCTTCCACACCTGGATACCCCCCCCCCCCACTCCATTGGACACCCCCATTGAAAATCCCCCACCCCCTGCACCCCCCTAGACACTACCACCCCATGGATTGCTCCCTCCCCCCACCCCCTAGACACCACACTCCCACCCTCCCTGGACACCCCCTCACCCCCCATGGACATCTCCCCACCCCTTGGACACCCCCACCCTTTTAACAACCCCCTACCCCTACCCCCCTGGACACCCCCCACCCACACCATCCGTGGACACCCCTCACCCCCCCATGGACAGCCCCCCCCCCACCCCCTTGGACAACCCACCCCCCCCCACCCCAACCCCCCTAAACATCCCCACCCCCTAGACACCCTCCACCCTCTTGGTCAGCCCCCCCCCCCCCCACCCATAGAAGCCCCCTGGACACCACCACACCACCTAGACAACACCGTACCTCCTAAGTGTTTGGACCAAGTTTTAAATTGAATTTACAATGTAGTTGATTTCCCCTTTCCCCAATGAGATTTCCAAAGTGACCCATAGAGCCTTATAAATTTAATTTTTCAAGTTTTGATAAATAGAATTTTTCATGTTTTGATAAATTGAAGTTGTCCTGTTTTGATAAATTGAATGGGTTGTTTGAAATGAAATGGCTAATGAATGATGGTTTTAATTTCTTATAAATAATATGATTTTAAATAAAATTGCCCTAAGGGAGATATAGGAGGGGTAGGGGGGCCTATCCACATGTCGGGGGCTCTCTAGGTGGGGTGGGTTTTCTAGGGGGTAGGGGATGTAGGGCGTAGGGGGCTACAAGGGTGTGAGGGAGGGGGTATGGGCTGCCCAAGGAGGGGTGTGGGTTGTCCAGGGGGTCAGGGTGGGGTGTCAAGTTGGGCGATGGGGTGTGGGATGTTGTAGGGGGTGGGCTATCCAGAGGGTGGGGGTGGGGCACTATTGTTAAAGGCGTGCACCTCAGTGCGCCTTGGCATGAGGTGCGGTGAGGCACACCCGGTGTGCCTCCCCATCAGTGAGGCAAAGCAACCTCACTGCGGCACACCTTTGGTGTGCGCCTCGTGCGCCTACCCGAGAGGTGATATGGAGTGAGGCTTAGAAAAGGCGCACTAGTATCCCCTAAAATAGAGAGGAATAAGGTAGAGGAGATCATTCTTACGGGGGCGACAGAAATCGAGGGGCTCTATAGAAATTGAGAGTGAAGGCAAAAAGAAGGGGTGCGACGGAAATCGTGGGTAGGAGGAAAATTGGGGAAATCATGAGAAATCATGGGGAAGCTAGTGGAAATTGTGGGTGAAAGAAATAGATATTGTGCTTAGAGGGGCTGATAGAAATGGGGGATATTTCTCAAAAGTGAGTTGTACATCCCTAAATATATCATAACATTAATATATTAATAAAAGAAAAACTAAATCAAAACTCTATAAAAATAGAACCATCTCTCGATCAAAAGCAGGAAAGGAATAACATTAAACACATTTAACATAACACGATGATTTTTATGGTTATGTTATCATAATCATTTAACATATTAGAGAATAGTAGAAATTAATTTAATAATACAGAAGACATAAAACAAAACATGATGATTTAATTGTTTAGGTTCTTAATTATTGATTATTTGATTAGGATTTGGGGTAAAATTTATCAGCATATATTTTAATTAGTATTATTTTTATTGAATTTAATTTTTTTAAATTTAAAATATTTTTAAAAATTGTATATATTTAATTGTGTGCACTTGCGCATTAATTGTGTCTTGTGTCATGCCTTGCGTTGCATCCTCAAGCGGCCTTTGTGACTTATTGTGTTGTGCACCTTTGACAACACTGGGGGGTGGGATTTCTAGGGGGAGGTGTGTGGGCGGTCTTAGTGGGGGAGGGGGTGTGGGGTGTCCTTGGGAGGGGGTGGGGCTATCCAGGTGGGGGTGGGGGATATCCAGGTGGGGGGTTGGGGTGGGTTGTCTAGGTGGGTGGTGGGGTGTCCTAGGTGTGGGGGGGGGGGTAGGGGGGAAAGCTGTAGGGGAGGGGGTGTGGGCTGTCCAGGGAGGGGGGTGGGCTATTCAGGGGTGGGCTATCTAGGTGGGGGGTATGTACTATCCAAGGAGGGGGGGTGTACAGTACAGTGGGAGGTGGGGCGTGGGCTGTCTAGGTGGGGGGTGGGGGGGGGGGGGCTAGAGGGGAGGGGTGTGGGCTATCCAGGGAGGGGGGTGAGTTGTCCAGGGGTGGTGGTGGGTGGGCTAACCTGGTGGGGGAGGGGGTGTGGGCTATCAAGGGGGTTGGCTATCCAAGAGGAGTGGGGGTGGGTTATCCAGGTGGGGGAGGGGGTGTGGGTTGTCCAAGGAGGAGGGGTGGGCTATACAGGTGTGGTGGTGGGGGTGTCCAGGTGGGGGGGAGGCTATCCGGGTGGGGGCTATATGGGGGTAGGGGTTGTAGGGGAGTGGGGGTGTGGGATGTTCAGAGAGGGGGTGGGTTGTCCACTCCGATACTCTACAAAAAAAATAGGAATAACATAAAACCAATGTATAGTTTCTATCACACTTTAAGACATTTATTGAAGTTCTATACAAACAATAACTCTTACCCTTCCAATAAAAAGTGATTTATGAAATGAAAGATCACTTAGGTTCTTATCCACTATCCATATTGATCTCATACAAATTTAACATACATACAAATCCATATCACCTAATGATATAACAAGGATCATACTACTATGAGTAGTGTCCCATCGAAACATGGCTCATAAAATCCAATCCAGATAAGATATTTGGTGGTGTGTTTACAATTGGGTGTATTGTGATTTATATGTATGATATTCATGGTTTGCACCAATAGACTTATTGATCATCTATAATAGGATTGAAATACAACTAAAAGTGGATAATGATTGCATTTTACGACCCTAGTTTGGGGGTGGACACCACCACTACCCTAGACAGCCTCGCCACCCCCGTGGACAGCCGCCCCACCCCATACCCCCCTGGATAGCCATACCATCCCTCGGGAAAGCCTTCCCACCCCCCTGGACACCTCATACCCCTTGGATAGCCCCTGGAAAGCCCCCCCCCACCCCTTGGACACCCCCTACCCCTTGGACAACCCCGCCACCCCGTGGACAGCACACCCACCCCCTAGACACCCTGTACTCCTAAAAATCCCCCCCCCCACCCCCATGGAAAGCTCTCCCACCCACCCACCACCATTAGGCACCCCCTATCCCCTTAGATAGACCCACCAACCCAGTGGATAGCCCCGCCACCCCTGTGGATAGCTCTCCCACCACCCTAGACAGCCCGCACACCGCCCTAGACAGCCCCTCCCACTCCTCTAGACAGGCTGCCCAACCCCTGGACATCCCCTCCCCTCGCGGACAACCCCCCACCCCCATGGATAGCCCTCCCACCCCCATGGACACCCTCTAACCCTCTGGAAAGCACTGCCACCCCCCGTGGACAACCCCCCACCCCCCGTGGACACCCCGTACCCCCTAGACAGCCCCGCCCACCCCCCTGGATAGCCCTCCCACACCCCTGGATATCCCCTCCACCATGGATAGCCCCCAATACCATGGATAGCCTTCCCACCCCCTTGGACACCCCAACCACCTAGACAGCCCCACCACCCATGTGGATAGCCCCCCCCCCAGGACACCCCGTACCCCCTGGATAGCCCAGGCCACCCCCCGGGACAGCCCTCCCACCACCTGGACACCTCATACCCCTGGACATCCCCCATCCCCTAAAAAGTCCACCCATCTCCCCAAACACCCCCGACCCCCTGGATAGCCCCACCACCCTGGTGGACAGCCCACCCACCCACCCTAGTCAGCACCCCCCCCCCCCCCCCCCCCCCCGTGGATGACCCCCACCCTGGTGGAACCCCCCCCCCCCAAGGACACCCCCTACCCCACCTGAACAGCCCCTCCACCCCCCACGGATAGCCTTCCCACCAACTAGACACCCAATACCCCCTTGATAGTATCGACCAACCCTAGACACCTTGTGCCCCTAGACATCCCCACCCCTGTGGATAGCCCAAAACCCCACGTGGATAGCCCTCTCACCCCCTTGGACACTCTGTAACCCCTAGAAAGCCCCACCACCCTCATGGACAGCCCACCCAACCCCTGGACACCCCATACCCCCTAGACTTTCCCCCACCACTATGGATAGCCCGCCCACCCCTGTGGATATCTCACCCACCCTCTGGACACCCCCTACCCCTCGACAGCCCCACCACCCCTGTGGAAATCCCACCCACCCCCTGAACACCCCTCACCCTACATGGATAGCCCCCCCCCCCCCCCACCCACCCATGTGAACACCCCGTCAACCCCCCTAGACACCCCTACCCCTGGACAATCATGTCACCCTCGTGGATATCCCGCCCACCCCTCGGACACCCCATACCCCCTGGACCCCCCCACCCACCCACCCACTGTGGATAGCCTACCAACCCCTGTGGACACCCCCAACCCCACGGGATAGCCTCGCCACCCCTGTGGATAGCCCCACCACCCACATGCACAGCCCGACCACCCCATGGACACCCCATACCCCCTAGACAGCCCCACCACCCCCGTAGACATCCCTCTAACACCCTTGGACACCCCATACCCCCATGGTCAGCCCCCACCCCTGTGGATAGCCCACCCACCCCCCTAAACACCCCTCCCCCTGGACACCCCCACCACTCTGGACAGCTTGCCCAACCCCTGAACACCCCATACCCCCTGGATAGTCCCCCCACCCTCGTGGACTGCCCGCCCACCCCCTGAAAAAACCCCCTACCCCTTGGACCCCCCGGCCCCACCCCTGTGGACAACCCCCCACCCCCTATACACCACCCCACCACATGGACACCCCCCCATACCCCTCGTGCACACCCCCACCCCCTTGAACGCCCCCCCAGAGACCACCCCACCACTTGGACACCCCCCACCCCCATAGTCTGATGCTCAAAATGTAACTCTGACTATCATGGGCTCTCTGAAATGTGAGTGTCCTCTCACTATTATGAGATGTCTGCACCAAAGAAAATGAAATGGGTTAGTTAGTAGAGTAGTTGTCATGTGAATATTTAAAAGAGGACAACTATGTTGTGGTACACGTCATGGTTGGAATAGTCTGTTGTTTTTTTGTGCTATTTCATGTGTTTTTTTGTTCTATTTTATGTGTAGTTTGCAGGTGTGTTTGTAGGTGTATGCAATTGAGGGGATGGGTGGTTTTTGTGCTAGCTACTATGCTGCTTTCTAGAAATACACTATACCAATAGTTTAAAACAATAGGTAATGTGCATTTTGAGAATAGTTTTACCAATGGTTTGAATAAACCGTCGGTACTACACTATACCAACTATTCAAAACCATTGGTAAAGTGTATTTCCAGAATATTTTTACTAATAGTTTTAAATAACCTTTGGAAATACTATATACTAATGGTTTCTAAACCATTGGTAAACTATATGTAAACTATATATCCAAACAGTTTATTAACCATTGGTATAAATATATACCAACAGTTTCTATAAAATCATTGGCATAATGAAGGTTAAACTTCCATATACCAATAGTTCGGGAATAACCATTAGTATAGTCATTTCACAACGGCTTACTAACCAATGGTTTGAAAAACCATTGGTATATAGTTTACCAATGGTTTTGATGCCTATACCAATTGTTTTAAACCATTAGTATATTGTATTTCTAGTAGTGTCCTATAAATCCAGTGGTTCCTGAAGAGGTATTGAAGCCAAAGGAACCAACATCTATTCCCTGCACTTCTCCCATTCCTGCTTTCAAAGGAGAGGAGACTTTTGGTAAATAAAAAATAATTCATAAGGAATAAAATGTAACAACTAATAACATTCATACTTTAATATTTTAGGTTCATCACATGCACCAAAACATCTGGAAACAACTATTTCTAACCCCACAACTATTTTCGAGGAGGCTACCCAGGGTAAAAGGTTTCCAAAGGAAGGTTGTGAAGCAAACACGCCAAGTTATTCCCTAGGTGGGACTGACCTAGGATATGAGATATCACTGGATGAAATGATGAACCTTGTCATATATTTTGAACATGTATTAGAACATGTTAATATACCAAATTCTTTAAAATATTTTGGAGTTCCTTGTATTGAATCAACTGGACGTGAGTTTTCATTATTAATCACATTAATCTTTTCATGATTAAATTTCTAACCATGTTTGGTTAAAGTATGTAGTTTCATCAAAAGAAACTATTTCTGCAACAATACTAGAAGGAAGTATTGATATAAATGCTAATACCATCATTGCAGAGACATTGGCTAGGGTAAATATTGAGATAGAATATCTTTCTAAGATTCATTATGAGGATCCTGAGCACATTAAAGATAACACTCCTCATCCAGAGACATAAAAAAATATTGAAACTGAGAATATTTAGGAGGAGTCTTCTCAAGTTATTGACTTACTGTTAGGTAAGAGATACTAATATTGTGATTGTATTCATTTTTTATCTCTTGAAACTAACTATAACAATTATTCTTGATTTATAATATAGGGATATCAACTCTAATGGCTAGTTCTGTAGTTGAAGCCTCTGCATCATCCCCAATAATATTGGAAGGTGAAGCTTCCATTGTTCATGAAGGATAAAAAGATAACACTTCTTTAAGTGCATTAATCCTAGAATACATCCCACCTTATGATAGTGATTCTTAATCAAACCTAGAACTATAAAAGGATCTTTATCTTGCTCATCGCAAAGCATGGAAGAATATATGGAAGATAATATCTTATATTCCCCTTGAGGAATTTCCTTCAATTATTCCCCAACTTTCATATCTTTTTATCACACTGGGATTTGGTAGTTTCAAATTCCATGAAATTTAGACTTCGATGAAAGACATTATTTGAAGGAGGGAACAAGAGTAAAATCTTCGGAAAGACATGATAAAATAAAAACTCTTGATAAAAATTAAATAGTTTAAAGTATCGTTGTCCATGGTTGAGTCTAATCATACTGCAAGGTTGAAGGGACTAAAGTAGACAATTAATGAAAAGACTATTTAGTGGCTTCATCTTCAATAGGAATTATAATTTATTATAGTGGATCATGACTAGATTTATAACTTATTATGAGAAGCTCAAAAATGTGACACAAAGGCCATTAGAGATGCTAATGAATCACTTCATAATGCTTAAGAGAGCGAAGCTAGTCAAATAAAGGAGCTTCAATAGGCAGCTGACAGGGGATCAAGATGTTTTCATTCAAATGACAAATTTTGTATAAAGCCTTTTATAAATTCTAATTTTTGACAAGATAGAGACTCCAATTTTGGATGCTCCTCTGTGAAAATTTTCATAAATAAAAATCATTTTGTCTTCAATCATTAGTTTTTTCACTCCCACTAACTGCCTTTGTTTTAATGAGACCATTGGACCTAGTAAGCATAGTTTTATTTTTTCTAGGATAATATGGAAAACTCCAAAAAAATTATATATTTTCACTTTTTATTACTCAATATTATCTAAACTATAAAATATGTATGTTTATGGATCTGAGAATTAACTTTTGTTTAGAGTTCCTTTCATGGGTTCTCAATCAGGTGAGTACCACGTCTCCTAGCAGTTTAGAGTCATGCATGTTGGACTTTAAAGGTCTAGTATTTAAATTCAAACAGCTTTGACCATAAATTTTGAAATTATATTCCAAACAGGACTCGGTGGCTAAGACATGATTTAACATTCATTAAATATTTCAAAGGGGATTATTAATCCATGATTTTTATGGTCCCCAAATTTAAAACTTGTATCAATATATGTATCTTCCAAGAAAGAAGTTACCATTATTTGACCAATATGTTATGGTGGGGTTTATTATGCAGGGCCAACTAGGGGATATGATGCATAGCCAAATAGTGGAATCTTTTGGCTGATAATCCTATTATATAGGAAAATTATGCATGGCCACCTAAGGTAATGTACTTCATAGTCAAGAAAAAGAGATCTTAGGAAATTAACATTTTAATGCAGATAGATAGGGGAAAATAAAGTTAGGGTGACTCAAGACCACTGTTGGTAGTTTTTCCAAGGAAAGAAATTATAAGAATAAAAGGGTTGTTTTATGGCGACATATGTCATGAATATTAAAACCACTTCTTTACAAATTTGGTGTATGAAGAATTGTTAAAATTTATCAAAAAGGGGAATTTATGATATAAAAATATGTAGTTTTATTTTATGTAGTGAGGACATTATACTATGCAATTTTATCTCTTGCAGTGAGGAGATTATACTATGTTGTTTTATGTCGTGCAGTGAGGACATTATACTGTGTAGTTTTAAGTCATGCAATGAATAAATTATGTATCTTTAATTTAAGGTCTTCAGCTTTAAACAATAGTATGAGACTCTCCCAAATTCATGATATTTTTTTTGGAAACATACTACTATATTTATGTATTGAAGGAAAATTGTAAATTGTAAATTGGAAATTTCTAGATCCAAGGAATGATATGGGAAAAGGGATAAAAACATTAGAGGAAGTCTTTTCCAAGAACTAAGTTACCATTATTTGAAAAACCCGTTATGGTGGCTATATTATGTCAGGCTAACTGGAGAATATTCTACATAACCAAATAGCAGCATCTTTTGACTGACAGACCAATTGTATAGTAATCTTATGCAATGCCGCCTAAGGGAATATGCTGTATAGTCAAGAAAAAGAGCTTTAAAAAATTTAACATCATATTACTAAACGCTTATGAATGTTTATAGAGATTTAGATTTTCCAAATCATAGAGTTTGGTTTATGAAGAAGTGTACCAGAATATGGAGAGGGTATTTCCAACCATTATTTCTAAAGAAAATGAGAAATATGACTTGTATGAAGTTCTTTCCCGAACATAGAAGGTATGGTGTTTTTAGTTTAAGGTCATACAACTAGGACAAGAAATGGAAATACTATATTATATGTGGACAAATGATTGCAATGTTATTTCATATTTCTTTGAACACATGGAGAGGGTAATGTTTAAACCATGGTATTGAAGATTTTTAGATTGATAGAAAGATAATGGGACAAATATATCTGAATGACTATTTTAAATAACATATTATTGTATATTGACATCAAATTTTGAATGGGACAATGATACTATAACTATGTACTAAATTACCATCATTTGACAAACCCGTTATGGGGGCTGTATTAGGTAGGGCCAACAAGGGAATATGCTGCATATCCAAATAGTGGCATCTTTTGACTGACATGCCAATTATGTAAGCAACATATGCAAGGACACCTAAGGAAACATGCTGCTTAGTCAGGAAAAAGAGTTATCAGGTATTAGAAACTCATTCATGATAAACCATAAAAACAATTATGATAATCTGGAAAATATTCCATATTAAGAGTGTGAAATATAGAATGGGGTTATTCTCAATGCACATAAGAAATATGTCAATCAAATTGGTCATGAATCTGACTTATTTTACATAGATATGACTCATATGTAAAATGGAGACTTTCTTTGTTTCCATTTGAATTAATATTGTGATGTGCAGTTTAATGTCATGCGGTGAGGACATTATACTATGTAGTTTTATGTCGTGTAGTGAGGACCTTATACTGTTCAATATTAAGTCATGCATTGAGGACATTAATAGCCCCATAAAAAATTGAGACACCATATTTATATAAAGACTCTATTTACCCAATTTCTATGCCCAAGTGAGATATGATCAGTGTGAGAAATAAGGAGTAGTAAGGGTATCTTCTAAAACAAAAAGGTGACATAAATGAAGAATATGGGTATTAGATTTCCATATAGTTTAATGTCATGTGGTAAAGACGAAGATGAACCGATGTGAAAAGAAAGACTTGTTATAAATGAACTAAGTGATGAAACCCAAGTGTCAATATGTGTCTTGCTGAGGGAAAGAAACAAACCATGTGTAATTCATTAAATATTTCTTATATTTATTTTTATTCTTACATAAGGAATAAAGGGGTTTTTTTACCACCTTTGGGCCCAAGATTGAAGATCTAGGCGTCTCTACTTATCTCATATAAATTAGAATCAATTCGTACGTAGTTCTTTAAACAATCATTCCTCATGCTAATTGGGTTTGAAATTATGAATGAGGGCTTTTAACAAGTTCTGAGAGAACGGTTAAACTTAAGACATAAAATTGTATAAGGACCAAACCATATATCTTAAGGAAAAACTCTGTATAGATCTGATTCATATAACGGAGGAGAAATGAAAAATAAGAAGATTTTCTGATTTTGTCTGGGCCTGAAATTCTGGATTTAGGAATCACTATGTATCTCAATGAAAATTAGAATCATGCCATACATAGTTCTTGAAATAAGGTCTCTATAAAAATATGAATCATCCATAGGGAAGATAGGGACTCATGTGCCACTAAGGAGTAGAAATGATGTCAATGATGCTTGCTTATGGAAGCTTCTAACGCCAAGTAGAGAAAATGTTAGTCGGATAGTTTAATTTCATGCAACGAGGAAAAATGATGTTATGTAGTTTAACGTCATGAAATAATGACAGAGAACTGTACAGTTTTATGTCTTGTAGTGATGAAAAAAGATGCTAATCATTTTATCGTCATGAAGCTAAGACAATGGGGTTGTGCAGTCTAATGTCTTACAGCAAGGACATTGTATTGTGCAGTTTTAAGACTTGCAGTATGGATATGATAATTGTTCAATTTTCAGTCTTACAGTGTGGAAAAATGATCTGTACAATTACACAAAGTATTGTTTTAAGAATCTCTCAATTGTTATAGTTCTAATGAGATCTCCATCCATTGAGATTAATCCATAATCTTTATTTCAGTAGACCTTGTGTATATAATAAGTTCCTTCCCACTTTGGCTCAATCTTTAGAGGTTTCTTTCCTGGTATCATCGGACTATTGATGACCAATACCAATTATCCTTGAAGAAATGAACGTAGGTGAAATTTATTGTAAAAATCTCACATTATTATGTTCTGATAGACTTTTAAATGATGAAAAGTATGTAATCTTTTCTTGTAAAATCGTTCCAACTCATTAAACTATTTCTGAGACCTCTCATCTATAGACATATGATCACAGATTGAAAATATGAGTGATGTAAATTTCATTTCAATTAGAAAAAATACTTTTTTTGTATACCAATGAATAAGGAGTTGTCTGGGTGGTAGTATAGCTAGTAGTCCAATAAGCCCATAAATCATTCAGAAGTTTATCAGGACATAATTTCTTATCTTTATCCACCATCATCTGGAGTATATTTGATAGGATCATATTGAAGGAATCTATCTATCTATTGGCCACCTCATGATAGCGAGATGATTGGTTAAAGTTGATTTTATGTTCCTGATTTAACTTTTTACCTTAGTAGAACAAAAATTGGTGCCATTTTTGTCCAAAATAGTACGAGGGGCACCAAATCTGGTGATGATATTAGTTTTGAAAAAACTAATGATGATTTTGGCTCTAAATTATTTGACAGTTATTGACTTAGCCCATTTTGATATGAAATTAGTAGAAGTAATAATATACTTGAACTATTTATCTGTGGATAGAGGATAAGGTCCTACTATATCCATTCCCCATGTGGAAAATGGATAGGATTATTTAGCTATATGTAGAAACTCCAGGGGTTCATTAATGAAGTTGGAATGAACTTGGAAGGGCTGAAATTACTTAGTGAAATATGTATAACCCTACATCATTGAGGGCCAAAAGTATCCAAGCCTTCAGATCTGATCAAAGAGTTTGTGCCCAGACTGATGGGAATCACAAGTTCTTGAGTGCACTTCATTCATGACGATTACAATTTCTTATCCATCAAAACATTTGAGATGTATTCCATCAATGTCTAATTTGTAAAGGTTCTTTTGGTAGGATTGACTATAATAAAGAGTAAAATTGGTCACTGGTCATCAGATCTATTCTTTTTCAGCCTTATCTGGTTGAAGTACCCCATTTAGAAGGTATTCCACAACGAGTGTTCTCTATCCCATGGTATGACCATATCACTCTGAAATAGGTCTAATATCATTAATTTCTTCCATTCTAGGTTGAACGAAATGTGATACCACACAATTACAGGCTATGCTAGTGGTTGTATCATCCTGATTTGGATCTCCCAGAGCTGTAGCTGCAATAGCTAGTGCATCAGCTTGGGGGTTTTTTGATTGAGGGAAATAATACAATTTCAGCTCTAAGGGAAATTCAGCCATTAACCTCATGACATAATCACAAAAAGGGATTATCTATTCTTTTCTGATATAATATTCTCCATTGATTTACTTGATTACTAATTCTAAATCACTTTTCACTTTTAAGTGATACACTTGCTCCTGAAGGGACAATTCCAAACCTACGATGAGAGCTTGATTTTATGCCTCATTTTTGGTACCACCTTCTGAAAATAAGAAAAAGTAAGGCAATACTACCTTTTCTAGGTAAATAAGGAAAATTATTAACAAGAATTTGTTTTTTAGGGTTTTCTATTCTCTACCCTATTAGACTTATGGAGGCACCATCAAAGTACATCTCTTATGTTTGGGAATTATCCTGAATAGAGAACACATCTTCATCAGGATGTTTAGTATTTAATAATGTATCATCTGCAGATGGATGTTTAGTAAGAATATTATCCAGAGCTTGGCCTTTTATTTCCTTTTGAGGAACAAACTGGATATCGAACTGTTGTAGAATAACCGCCCACCGTCCCAGATGCCCTGTAAGCATGGGACGATTGAGGATAAATTTTATTGGGTTTTTACGAGACACCAATTGGACTTCATGATTCTGTAGGTAGTGCCTCAATTTCTGAACTGCAAAGATTAATGATAGACATCACTTTTCAATACTTGAATACAGAGTTTCCACATCAAGGATAGTTAGACTAAGATAGTAAAGGTTATATTCATTCCCAGCATCATTCTTTTGGGCACAGAAGGAACCTTGTGATCTCTCTAAAGATGTCACATATAGAATAAGTGGTCTCAATTCAATAGGTTAAATTAACACCGATGTACTCAAGAAATATTTCTTGAGGGTTTTAAATGCTTTTTAGCATTCTTCATTCAATTGATAGGGGAATCCCTTCTTCATTAATCTTGTGAAGTGAAAACAATTGCCTACCAAATTTGTGATAAAGTGAAAAATATAGGCCAAATTTCATTGGTGTCCTCCTAATTATTTGAAATTTCCAGGAGCTGACATACCAAGGACTGATATTTTTTATCATGAACAAATTTAATACCAGAATGGAATACAACGAAGCTGAGGAACTTTCCTTAGGTTTCCCCGAAATCACATTTCAAGGGGTTCATCTTCAAATTGTGTTGCCGAAGTTTGTTGAATGTGATTTATAGATCATCTAAGGGATTAGAATGCTTTATATATTTGAACACCAAATCATCCACATAACATTCAACAAATTTTACTAAAAAGGGTTCGAAGATATGGTGCATGGAACGTTGATATGTTGCACCTGTATTATATAAGCCAAAGGGCATTTCCTAATTGAAAAAACACATCGAGGGGATATGAAGGATGTATATTCTTCATCCTCTAGGTCAATAAAGATTTGAGTATACCTAGATTAGCCATATATGAAGGAAAGAGCTTCATAGCTATCTATTTCATCAATTAAAAGCTCTATAATCGGAACTGGAAAATCATCTTTAGGACAATACCAATTAAGATATCTGAAATCAATGAAAACTTGGATTTTTACATTATTATTTTTCACTGGGACAATGTTGGCTATCAGTTGGGGATATTGAACCTCCCTAAAAAAGTTATCCATTATAATCTTATTAATTTCAGCTTCAATTTTAGAGGCATGAGTTGGGTCTGTTCTTCTTGCTACCTGTTTGAATCCGCGTTGTTCTTTTGGAAAAGACAAATGGTGAGTGGCTACATCGGGTTAAGACCAGGAATTTCTATTTAATTCCAAGAAAATATATATTGATGTTTCTTTGGAAATGAAGTATACACCTCTTTCCCTTTAGAAGTCATGGATGCACTACTTAGATTTGCGTGTAGATTTTCTTCTGTATCTAGATTTATTTCTCTAAGCTCATCCACAATGGTAGAGACACCTTCCTCAAATATTAGAGGAGTATCCCTGATATCTTCTTCTTCTTATAAATTATGTGTTACCTCTTCTATTTTTACTTGTATAGTAGATGACGAGGCAGAACATCCAATGTTAGGGGAGGAATCAATATTTGAACATCATAAAGAAGAGGACATTGTATCTGACCCTACTGATGATGAAGGGTCTTCATTTGGAAGTAATGAGGAGATGATGGATTGGAAATCAACATCTTTATCTCCCTCTAGAATTTATACAGCTTCTTCTACTATAATTGACAATTTAGAGGCTTGGTGTAGTTCAGTATATGATATAAAGATATATCTATTTAAGCTTCCATCACTACATGGTGAATCAACAATTTCTCCCATGCTGCTAGGCTTAGTTTCATCAATTAGAATTATGGATTTTATTGGATGAGTTCTTAGATTTGGTTTTACCCTTTAAATTTTATTGATGGGTAGCACATAATTTATACTGAAATGTATGAATGGGTTTTCTATAATCTTTTCCAAACCATTTGGCACGTTTAGTCTATTTATTTCCTTTTTCATGGATCTCGTTCGTTTTGTGTGATAAAACTAGGACTCAATGTATTGAGATTAGTATTTTTGGAAAGAATCCTTGTCACTATAAAATGTCGCAATTTGAACATTGAAATATTACTTAAGACATTGGTGGTATGATGAAGGTATGTTCGCATGTTGATGTAGCCATGGCCTTCCAAGTAGAATGTTGAAAGTTGTATCCTGAAGAACAGCCATGAAATATGAATTAGACACAAGATCAAAAAATTGAGTTCTAAGTGTAATATGACCCCAAATTTCTTCCTCATTACTTTCATATCCTTGAAACATTAAAGTGGAAGGAGATAAGACAGATTAAGTCAGGCCCAATCGACGAAGTGTACAAACTAGAATGAGGTTGTCTTTAGAGCCATTATCAATGAATGTTTTTGGATGCCTTTGTCATTGACCTTTACAGATAAATACAAGGCTCTGATATGTCCATTCACATCATCATCTTCATCTTCATTTCTAAAATATATGACTGCATGAAATTCGTCATCATCATTCTCTATACAGTAAACCTCAATAGCAGCAACTTCAGTTTTATCTATTGAGGAATTGACAAATCCTCAATAAGTGCTTCTCAAAGATCTTTTGATAGATTCAATGCATCCATAATTGATAATTTGGCTGGTACTTGGTCGAGTTGTTTCAGAACAACATACATTTGATCCAGATGTCTTCATTTCCCAACATGGAAATGCGGTTTTGCAGGTGCCTTAAAACTTGTTGTTTCTAATATAGATGTACCCCGTGTTGGAGAAGAAGCTATAAATACTCTTGGATTTATTAAATTTGACTGAGTAGGTCTATCTACGTGTTAAGAGGAAGATGGTGTGACTTATAATGGTTCCTCCAAAATAATCATGTCGGAACCAAAAATTTCTAGCATGAAAGAAACTCCTTGTTCTTTTTGAAACCACTAAAGGTCTCTTCCACGAGTTTATGTCGCATATATGGTTCAAGATGGGGTAGAGTTAAAATGGTGGTTTCTATAATTCCCAAATCTTCCCCTGTATCCTCGACCTTTGCGTCTTCTTATGGTTCCCCAATTAGGTATATGGAACACTGGATCATTATAATCAAAATCACCATTAGCATAAGGATATTTTAAGTGGATAAAATTGACAGAACCAAAGATCAATAATTCATTTGATGAAGATTATTCCGGATGGGTTGGTTCTGGTTGTGTCGTTTGGCGGGGCGGTGGTCGTGCTTTTGAAAAAGATGGCAATAAATCTGCTAGTGTCAAGGACAACTATGGCCTTAACACAAGCTCATATTCTTCTATCTGATCTTTATCCTTATGATCATATTTCTTCTTTAAGGATAGACCTTTTTATGAAAGTGGTTTTACTGTGGCAGGAGTGGTGGAAGACACAATCGATTGTTACAACTTTTTTTGTAAAATGACATTAGTTCGGTTGATCATTTTCCAGATCATCCAATCATCATATTTATACTCATTTTTACTTTTGACTTCCTTCTATTCTCCTTCTTTCTTTGGATCCGTAGTAGTAACACATGCTACTTGTGCTGACAAAGATTTCAGTTTCACTTGTCTAGAGTCTACTATTTTTTTCTTTAGGTCCTTGAAAACAAAACACCCCTTAATGGGATTCCCTAACATTTAGTGAAAGGAATGATAATTTGAAAGATCTTCATCTCGTTATTTGTTTGGTTTCTTCAGACTTGGAAACTAAACCAAATTATTTTCCAAAGATAAGATAAAGTAACCGGGAACTTGTTCATTTTAGAAAGAATAAACATTGTTCTTTAATTGCTCAAAATGTTTCTGCCTTTGATCTCTTTGATCATCTTGATGAGGCAGTCGTTTCTGCTGATGCTATGGAGGTACAGCCCTTCGTTAAAATTATGGTTTTGAAGTGGAAGAAGGTATAGGTAATTTCTTGAGTGTAATGGTATCAGCCCCTTCTTTCCCTACTCTTTTTTCCAGAGTTGATGGAATTACATGAGTTTTAGCCTTATTTTCTATAATAGAATATTCTATCTGTTGAGAAATTGATGTAACATCTTGAAACCCTCCTGTTTATTTCACATGGACCGGTGGTGTCCATAACACATCACACATATTTTCCACACAAATTGGCAACAACTCCTCTTGAGGTAGTTACAGACTTAATGAATATGTTAATCCTTTCTATCATACAATGAAATATGAAACTCTTTCATTCTCCCTTTGTATACAACTGGTAAGATGAAAACATTTCATCTTCAGTAGTGTTGATCTAAATTGAAGAAGTAATTTCTTGCAGAGATCTTCCCATCTATAAATTGATCAGGATTATAAACTTGTATACCAGACCAAAGTTGGTCTCTATAATGACTGCACAAAACACCTAAGATTTACTGCTTCTTGTTTTTGAGGAGTTCCCATCAAGGGATCACAATGAGAAACAAAATGTGTTATGTTTTTTATACATCTCCCAAACCATTTAATATTAGAAATGTGGTATTCAAAAAAATTTGTAGGGGAGGAATTAGATCCACCCATTCAGGGTAAGCTTCATTTTCCAGATGAATTGGCACACATCATTCCTCCAAAGATTCCAATGGAGTCGTTAATGCCCCAATTGTATCCACCAAAATTTGGGGAATATCTAGATGAGCTAGATCATATGTAGGTACAACACCTGGAGCTTGAACTAGTGCAAAGACTTGAAAAACCACTGGTGGTGTGGCTGGTATTTTCCTTGGATAACTAATCGCACATCAATTCCCTATTCAATTCCACCCTTACACCATTTTATTAAACTAGTTTTGTAATGAATATTAAAAATATAATAAGAAAATAAAATTCATGTTTTATTCAATTAATTAATGATTATAACTGTTAAAATAGGAAATTATACTTGTTTTGATAATTTCATTGAAGGAGGAGGTGATTTGGAGGACCGAAGATCATCAAGAAGAAAAAAGGGCCAAACTGTATGACATCCCATAGACATATGTCCAATGTTTTGAAAATTACGAATATTAAGTGCATACAAATGGGCTGAAATTTTTGGTTCATCTCCAAAACTTCATTTTATACATCTCTTATTAATAATTCCAATCCTAATTCGGCCATTTGGGGGCCCATCCGAACCATTCTATCCAGGGTACAGAATCTGCCCGAATTCAAATCATTGTTTCAGTATTTTGACCATATCTCTCAATACGGTTGTCTAATGGCCGAAAAAATTGATAGGGAGACATCCAAGAGGCCTGGAAAAAAATTATTCTCTTATGTTCAAGTTGTGATATAGCTTTCTACTATTCCAAAACAGAGACAAAAGTAGTATCTCAAAAGCAGGGTGCCCAAAACCATGTCCCATTTTTGCTATAAAGAGGCACCATGGGAACCTCATTTGTATGTTCATACAAGAAGTAAATCTCTACCATTTGGATGTTCTATAAGAGTCTCCTCCTCATCCTTTATGTTCTAGATGCCCCTATCCTCATAGGGGGGGGGGGTCAATAATGAAGATGGAGTTCCACCCGAGCTACCTCCCCTCCCGATGTTGAGCTAAACGGTGGGCGTTCATTGTGAGGGAGCTACGCACATGTCAAGGGAGTTATGATTCATAATTTTACTAATATTTAAGATTAATTTGGGTGTGAAAATATTTTTTTCCTTTTATATTATATAATTCAATAGTTTAATTCTTTTTTTGATGCAATTGATTGAGATACTCTTAATTTCTAACCGATCGGTGTGAGATTTTGAGTTTGTGACTTGTGTTGTTATGATTGGACATCATAAGAAACCTTTCCATACCCACCTTCTTGAGGTTTAAATCTAATTTGGAATCTGTTATTCCATGCATATGTTTTGGACCTTGAAAAGACGATTGTTATGTTAAGGTTTGGTTCTTTAAGCAATGAAATAAAGGCTTAGGAATTAACCGGGATTCCAATTAATTTCAACCGAATAATTATGGACAAACCTAAATTAATTTCCAAGAATTATGAATAGGAAAGCATGTAGTTAACTCAAAATGAACCCTTTTCTCTCATAATTATAAAACACCACCTTTCCTTGTCAACTATTAAACTCTTTAATTAAGTCATTTTATTTTTAAAACTGTTTTCAAAACCACCCTCTATTTTAGTAATCTTTATTAAAAACAGACACTCTAAATCCACCAAATCTACTTGAGAGATGACCTAGGTTATTATATAGACTATAAATCAACTTTAAAATCATAATCAATTTGACGTGTCAAGACAGGGTGGTAAAATTTTGGCTACTTTGTCGGGGAGCGCTTTGGTTATTAAATCGTGTTTTAATAAGGTTTTTGTAATTTTTAAGAATATTTATTTGTTTTCTCCTCTATATTTTCAATACCTTTTTATTTTGATATATTGGTTGTGTAGGTTTAGTTCATGACGCATTCCACTCTGGGATATTTATCACCTTTCAAACCTGAACCAAAGAGGACCCTACGTCAATGACACCGAGACACACAAGACAACACTTTGAAGGAGGACACACCACATAATGAAACTCTTCTTCACCCTTCATCTTCTTTTGGAACTGACATCAAAACTAAAATAAACTTGTATAACATGGCTGAAAATAATAGAACACTAAAATAACTAACCTCACCTGATGTTGATATCCATCCCACATACATTCAATTACAAGGCGAGACACCCAATTTTGAACTAAAATCTGGTTTAACTCATCTATTACCAAGATTTTATGGACTTCCTAGAGAGGATCCACACAAGAACCTAAAATAATTTCATACTGTTTGTTCTAAATTAGAACCTGAAAATGTAGATGAAGAAAAATTAAATCTCAGATCACTCCCATTTTCATTAGAAGGCACGATAAAAGACTGGTTTTTCTATGTTAGTTCACCAATTAGAGGCTGGGCAAACATAAAACGCCTTTTTCTTGAAAAATATTTCCCAGCATCTTGAACTGAAACTATAATGAAAAAAATTTCTGTATAAGGTAGTCAAAAGGGGAAACATTACATGAATATTGGGAATTATTTAAGCTGTTATGTTCATGTTTCCCACACCATCAAATAAGTGATCAACTTTTAATTCAATATTTTTATGAAGGTTTAATTCCTGTTGGTAGAAATATGATTGATGTTGATACGGGTGGTGCAATGGTAGATAAGACCCCAATTGCTGCAAGAACCCTAATTGAGAACATGTCACAGAAGACTCAATAATTTTGTACAAGGTCCATTGAACCCATTTGAGGTGTCCATGAGGTGAAAAGTACCAAATTCGATAGGAACGTGGACACGAAATTCAAAAAGGTAAGTACCCTTCTTCGACAACTTTCTCTTCTCTAAGGAAAATCTCAATATCTTCCACTCATCCATTGTAGAATATGTTCTTCTGACAACCACTAGTCTGAACAATGCCCCTAATTGAGAGAAACTTGTGAGAGTTGTGAGACAATATTTCCAGGTCTCCCCTATAACCAACCCTTTAGGCAAGAACCTTACTATACATCCAAACCTGGGAGGAAAGAAAACCAAGACTATAGGCAAGGGTGTATCCAAACCAGCCTCATTAACCATGGAACCAACAAGGTCAGTGTAGTCATCCACCACCACCACGCAAAAATCCTCAACCACCCTAAAGGCCATTCCAACTGCCCCCTTCCAAAACTGGGACTAGCCTTGAAGATATGATGAAACAAAAGGCTGCCAATAATCTGACGTTCCAAAAAACCACCCATGAAATCATAAAAGACCTAAAAACCGAATTTGGACAACTAGCTAACATAGTGGGGGAAATTCAATGTCATGGGTCGGGCAAACTACCCTCTCAACTAGTAATTAACCCTAGGGGTAAAGGAAATGTTAGTGCCATCACCCTTAGGAGTGGGAAACACTTAAAACAAAAATTAACCCTCCATTAGATTCATTAACTCCTCAAGAAACCACAACCCAACTACTAAAAATGTTCCATGAAAAGAAAATCCTTGGCCTGAGAAAAGCCCTTCCATTGGAAAGAGTGTGTCTTTTGATGAGTCATATAGACCAAACATTCCTCTTCCATTTCCCCAAAGGGCCACCCAACCAAAAAAACAAATGGAAAATAAACTTGATAAGGAAATATTGGAAACATTCGAAAAATTACAGGTTAACATTCCTTTGATTGATATCATGAAGCAAATTCCAAGATACACAAGTTTCTAAAGGAGATGTACACACACCGAGGGAGACTTCGAGATAATGAGAAGGTAATAATTGGTAGGAATGTATCAGCATTGATAGAACAATCACTTCCTAACAAATTAAATGATCCTAGAACCTTATCGATTCCATGCACCATATGGGAGTATTTATTTTCCAATGTTATGACTTATTTAGGTTCTTCTATAAATGTAATGCCTCACTCCATTTACTGTCCATTGCTGGTTGGGGAATTGAAGCCCATTTTTATTCTTGTTCAAATTTCCAACTGAAGTATCACACACCCTTCTGGTGTGTTAGAGGATGTTATTGTGAGGGTGAAAAATTTTAATTTTTCCTGCTGATTTTTATGTGTTAAAAATGGAATATGATATGATGAATGGACATTCCCTAAATATATTGGTTAATCCTTTCTTGAAAACCTCCCAATCCATAATTAAGGCCCATATTGGTAACTTATCAATGGAATTTTGTGGTGACAAAGTACATTTCAACATCCTTGATGCCATGAAGCACCCCTCAGAAGAACATTACTATCTCTTTATTAATTCAATGGATGTACTCCCTCCCCATGAAAAACAATGTTTTACCCTAATTCCCTTTCTGATTATTCTTCATTGATTGAAATTGTAGGTATTGAATCATGCATTGATTGTTGTAGTGGTCTAGAAAAGTGTCATTCATGATTATTGATTGTTAATTTCTTGAACATTGAGGATCCGCTGAGCATTGATGATACTTCCAAGATTGTAAAATCTTATTCCTCATCTGGGGATGATACCATCGAGCAGTTAGATGAGATTAGTGACCTATGAATTTCACACACACTTCCATCAATCCAAAATCCACCTAAATTGGAAGAAAATAATCTACCACAAGATTTAAAATATTCATATCTTGAGAATGAAAAAAAGTTTCTCATCATCATTGCTAGTTCACTCCCTCCTGAGCATGAATTATGACTGCTTAAACTTTTGAGGGAGTATAAAAAAGCTTTGGGTTGGAAATATGTTGACATTCATGGTTTTAACCCATAAAATTTTAAACATCATATTTTGTTAAATGTTGATGCTAAACCTGTGAGGCAGGCACAATGTCGACTGAACCCAAACCACTTAGAAGTTGTGAAAAATGAAGTAACAAAATTATTGCCTGCTGGAATCATTTACCCTATCTCTTATAGCCAATGGGTCAGTCCGATTCAAGTTGTTCCTAAAAAACAGGCCTTACAGAAATTAAAAATGAAAACAATGAACTATTTCTAACTCATGTGCAGAATAGTTAGTGTGTCTGCATAGACTATCATCGACTAAACTAACACAATAGGAAGGAACATTTCTCTTTTCCATTCATTGACCAAATTCTAGAGATTCTAGTGGGTAAGTCCCATTAATTTTTTCTTGATGGGTATTCTAGGTACTTTCAGATCCATATTGCCCCCCGAGGATCAGGAAAAGACAACCTTCACTTGCCCCTTTAGCACATTTTCATATACGAGGATGCCATTTGGTCTGTGCAATGCTCCAGGTACTTTCCAGCGATATATGGTTAGTATATTTTCAGATTACCTGGTGAATTGAATGAAAGTGTTCATGGATAATTTCAAAATTTATGGCTCCACATTTGATGAATGTTTGAGTAGTCTTGGATTATTCATACATCATTTTATTGAAAAGAATCTTGTATTAAATTATACGAAATTCCATTTCATGGTGCGATAAGGTATAGTTTTGGTGTATGTCATTTCTTGGGATGGTATCCAAGTAGGTAAATCAAAATTTAATGTCATTTACTATTTACCATTCCCTAAAAATGTATGGGATGTGTGGTCTTTCCTACGTCATTATATATTTTATCGTCGTTTAAATCGTTACTTTAGTAAAATTTCACTCCCACTCTCCCAATTACTCCAAAAAGGAAAATAATTTTTTTTTATAAAAAATTATGAAGAAGCTTTTAATAAGTAAAAATGGAGTCTCACGTCAACCCCAATAATCCAACCACCTTGGTCTCATGTGTGATGACTCAAACTACACAGTTGGGGCCGTTTAGTCACAAAGGGTCGATCGATATCCACATGTCATTTCCTATGCCTCACGTACTTTGGAACCATCCCAAGAAAACTACACCACAACTGAAAAAACAATTCTTTTCCATTATGTTCAACTTGGAAAAATTCAGGGTTTATCTTTTGGGGTTCAATTTCATTGTGTTCTTAGACCATACAACCCTTCAGTATCTTTTTATGAAATCGGAAGCCAAACCACATCTCATTCGCTGGATGCTCCTCCTTCAGGAATTTTATTTAGAAATCATGAATAAAAAAGAAGTATAAAATGTGGTGTTTGACAATATTAGTATAATTCCCCAATCCTTAGACATTGAATCATCCCCCTATATTCCTATAAATGATATGTTTCTCGGTGATCAATTGTACCAAGTGTAAGATGTTATTCCCTGGTATGTTCAAATTGTAAATTATTTGATAGTATCTTGCATTCCTACTGATTTTAATAAAAACCAAGCTAGTCATCTAAAACATGAGTCTTGTTGGTATATTTGGGATGACCCCTACCTTTGGTTCACATTTAGTGATCAAGTCCTTAGGAGTTGTTTCATTGATAGAATATTTCAGTATATCCTTATATTATGCCACACTCTCTCTTGTGGGGGCCACTTTGGTCCCCAATAGACTCCTCGCAGAATCCTTGATTTTAGCCTTTTTTGGCCAACACTTTTTTGGGATGCCCATGATTTTTGTATATCTTTTCCTCATTGTCAAAAAATGGGTAATGTCTCTAAAATAAATTAAATGACACAACAACCATAGCTCTTTCATGGCATTTTTGATGTTTGGGGTATTTACTTTATGTGACCATTTCCCAATTCCATTGGCAACTTGTACATTATTTTGGTAGTTGATTTTGTTTCAAAATGGGTAGAGGCATGAGCTATAATGACTTATGATTCTAAGGTATTTTTAGAGTTTTTGTGAAGCCAAATATTTTGTAGGTTTGACATAACTAGATTCATTATCAATGACCAGGGTTCTCATTTCTGCAACCGAACAATGCAATCACGTTTGCGTCGGTATGGGGTCAGTCATAGAGTGTCTACTGCATATCAACCATAGACCAATGGTCAAGCCGTGGTGTCAAATAAATAATTAAAACATATTCTTGAAAAAATGGTTCAACCCAATAGAAAATATTAGAGTATTCAACATGATGATTCATTATGGGCCTACCATACTTCTTTCAAAAATATCATTTGAATGTCACCATATAAACTTGTGTTTGGAAAGAGTTGTCACAAGCCTACTGAGATTGAGCACCAGGTCTACTCGGCCACCAAAAAATGCAACTCTAATCTTTCCGGTGCAGGCGCTCAAAGGAAGTTGCAAATTCACGAGACAGATGAAATGAGAAGAGATGCATATAAAAACTCTAGGATTTATAAAGAGAATACCAAGGCTGTCCATGACCGTCTTATACTTCATATTCAGTTCCCCATTTGGAATAATTTCCTCTTATGTAATGCAGGGCTGAAGTTGCATCCAGTTAAGCTTAATTTCTATTAGTTTGGCCCATACACTATTATTAATGTATCTCAATTTGGTGTTGTTCAGGTTCAAAATGAAGAAACAATGAAAACCTTCACTGTCAATGGGAAGCTGTGAAATCACTTCCACGAAGCCCTTCCAGAGTTCCTGATGGAGGAATTCCATGTTCAGGAAGCAACATACCAGTGAAACACACCATGTTTTATCCTTCCTTTTCACATTCTCAATTATTACAGTGAGGACACTACACATTCTAGGTGTGGGGGAATGAGTACATTCCTGTGTTAGTTAGTAATTTTCATCATCTTTTTTCTTTCTTCCCCTTTTCTCATAATTTACAATATTTTCAATTTTCCCCATCATTCTAAGTTTATTAGGATTTTCATTGTCTTTTTTATTTATTCTCTTTTTTACCTTCTTTATGGTATTTTCACTTTTCTCCTTCTTTCTAGGTTTATTATCATTATCATTTTCGTTTTTTCTTTCTTCTCTTTTTCACCTTCTTTATGGTGTTTTTATTCCCCCTCCCACATATGGTCACCAGATCATTGAACTTATAGAAAATTAATGTTGAAATTTTTGATTCCATGTTGATTTAACATTTAATAAGAAAAATTGTCTCTGTTTGGGATTGAATGTTTGTATGAATTTAACATCAGGGATGGATTTTTATAGAATTTGATTTTTCAATGATATAAATGGTTGTATCACTGTGAAATATTTGAGATGATTGATTCCCCTTATGTGAGTAGTTTTTGGAAAAATCGTGTCACTAGTATCTCCACACATTTTTTTTCACCAAACCATAATGTGTGAATATTTCATACATAATATAAGGTAAATATAGTTTAGGTTAATATTTTTCATCTTTAAATGGTATTTTCATATGTTTGTTCCTTATCTGATCTGTTTCATTACTTTACCAGATTGAACTATGTGTCTGTACCTAATGTCTGACTATTTTACGCCATCAAAAAAATCATTTGTGTCTTGTTAAGGTCAAAAAACACTCCTCCTCAACCTTGGATCTTGTTATAACTATTTCAATTAGTTTCGTGAGGAGATCAAATAATATTTGAGAGATGAGTGTGATATTTGTACCAAATGAAACTTCTAAAAAATAAAAAATATAAGGGGAGTGATGATATTTGCAACATATAGGGATATCTAGGTCGAGAGCTTATAATTTGACTTCTGGGAATTCTTAAGTGAGTGGGTATTGAAATATGATTTCAAAGGATATAGGGAAGGTACGGTGAAAAAAATCATTTAAAGGTGAATAATGTTAAAATAACCCATATTTATTGGATAGAAAGTAGAAAGAATTGCATGGAATGGTTTTCACACACACACACACATGGAGAGTTAGTGTAACAGTTGACTTTTTAATTCCTTTCTCAATTTGGTTTCATGAATGTCTTTGAATTTTATTTTGATATGATTTATGAGACATCCTTTTCCATTTTCATTAGGAAGAACTCCTTGGTGTGGTTCGTGCATTGATCAAATTACTTTAAGAAATTAAAATTTCTTCATATTTTAAATATTCATGATGTTGCGAATATATACATGCATCATTTTTTTGATATGTGACTTTTACCAGGAGATAAAATGTTTATGTGTGGGGGTGTGATCGCATAGCGATTCACTATTCAATTCCACCATTACATCGTTGTTTTAAACAAGTTTTGTAATGAATATTCAGAATATAAAAATAAAAATAACTTATTTTTTTATAAAATTAGTTAAGTTTTATCACTGTTAAAAATATAAATTATACTTGTTTTGATATTTTCATTTAAGGTGTAGGTTATTTAGAGGCCTAAAGATCATCTAGAAGAAAAAAAGGGCCAAATTGCATGGCGTCCCATGGACATCTGTCCACTATTTTTAACAATACTAAAATTTACATTATCAAAATGGTCTGAAATATTTTGGGCCTTTCCAAAACATCATGGTATACAACTCTTATTAAGAAACCCTAGCCGAATTTGGCCATATGGTGGCCCATCCGAACCATTCTGTCTAGGGGACAGAATCTGCACGAATTAAAAATATTGTTTCATTATTTTGACCATATGTCCAAATGAATTTATCTAATGGCTGATAAATTTGATAGGATGGAATTCTATATGTCGGCCAACAACTCTTCCCTTTTGTTAAATTCGTGATATGTATTTCTACTATTCCAAAATTGAGACACAAGTGGTATCTCAAGAGCAGAGTGCCCAAAACCATGTCCCATTTTTGCTATAAAAAGGCACCATGGGCACCTCATTTGTAAGTTCATCCATGAAGTGATGATCTGCCATTTTAAATTCCTAGATAATTATACTCCTCATCCTTGATGTTCTGGAGGCCCCTATCCTCATAGGGGGGATAATAATGAAGAAGGAGTTCCACCCGAGCTACCTCCTCCTCCCAATGTCGAGCTAAACGATGGGTGTTGTGAGGGAGCTACAAACATGTCAAGGGAGTTCCAATTATTATTTTATCTACTGGTTTTGATTAATTTGGGTATGAAAACATTTCATTCCATGTATCTTATATAATTACATATTTTAATTCTTTTTTGATGCATGTGATTGAGAAACTCTTAATTTCTAACCATTCGGTGTGAGGTTTTGAGTGTGTTACTTGTGTAGTTATGATTGGATATCACAGGAATCCTTTTAATACCCACATTCTTGAGAATTCAATCTTCTTTGGAACCTCTTATTCCATGCATAAGTTTTGGTCCTTGATAATATTATTGTTATGTTAAGGTTTGGTTCTTTAAGCAATGAAATAAATTCATAGGTATTAACTGGGATTCCAATTAATTTCAACCAAATAATTACTCCAAACCTAATTTAATTTCCAAGAATGATGAACATTAAAGTTTTTAGTGAAGTCAAAATGAACCCTTTTCTCTAATAATTATAAAACACCACCTTTCTTGGCCAACTATTAAACTCTTTAATTAAGTCATTTCATTTTTAAAATTGTTTTCAAAACCACCCCCTCTTTTGGTAATTTTTATTAAAAGCACACACTCAAAACCCACCAAATCTCCTTGAGAGAAAAAACTAGGGTCTTTTATAGACTATAAATCAACATTAAAATCATAATCAATTTTTTGTGTCATGAAAGTGCAGTCAATAACCCAAGAGAATAGAATTATCAGGATGTTTTTGATCCTGCCATGGATGTGTACCCAATGGAGGGAATTCATTACCCGCATATGTAGTTACAAAAAATTATCTTTGCTGAGGAGCTCCCACAGGATGTGTAGTTGAGGAACTATCGGGGAAGTACATTTAGAATAAATGATTCTTCGAAGTAACTCTATATTATGTTATTTGATCTCCTTAATTTCTTCTTTTTGCTGTGAAAATCTATCTTCAAGCAAAAGATATTGTCCTTCTCTAGTGGAAAAATGAGATGAAATCTGACTTTTACCATTCCACTTGATAGATTCCTTTCAGAGGGGGGAGTTGGTTTTTTAAAGGTATACCAAGACTCTTAGTAAGCCTCAAATTTAGAGTATATACTCCTTCTTCATTTGCCTGAGTGCGTACCATATTGTGGAAAAGAACTTCATCTTCGAATTCCCTTGAACTGGGCTCATTTCCAAGAAGATCATCTGTAATTATGTTAATGAAATTTACTGATGCATAATGCATTGATGGAATTCTGTTAGTATATTTGTAAGATCGTCTCCATTTTTATCTTCCATGAGTCTTTTTCCCTTGTATGATGAATTCATGGGAACTATTTGGTGGACAGTTACCTAAAGAGAATCATTTGATTGTTCAGTTGTGCGCTCCCTTTGTGGAATCTTCCCTAATTGGGAGAATACTTAATTCAATTGAGGGGGGGATTTTATATGTGAAACATCCCCCAACCCTACAGGCTGGGGCTGTTCATGTTCTTCATCTTCAAATCTTTGAACATTATTTAATTAATTTGATGTTTGAATTAAATGAGCCCCCATCCTCGCATGTTGCGGTGATTCTTGAACTTCTATGGTTGAAATTTGTGCAACCTATCTTCTAATTTTGAAAATTTTGGTCCAAACATTAGCTGGGTGAATTATCCAAAAACCACTCAAATCACCTGTTTTGGAATATCTATATGGTATTTCAGATATTTTCTTTCCCTGATGGCAGACATCCTCTAGGCATGATGCTTGCTCCATATTCTCAGATGCTTGATGTAAAAGTAACTCAATAGCTTGTTTTCATTGGGAATGACTCTGATGACAGCAGTTTGAGGCATGTTCTTGAGCAAAAATTTGATTACATACAAAATCCATTGATTGTAGCTGACTATGGTAAATAACATTTCATGAGACCACTTTTTTTGTACATTAATGAATCTGGAGTATAGTGATATTCAATGCTCCATGTGCACCCCATCCTCTGATACAAACACCAGATGGTGAATCATAAATTAACTGGTGTATCCCCTTTAGATCATTGAGGCATGCATGTTGAAGGGTTCTCTACTATTCTAATCCTTTAGATGTCGGAAAACTCAAGGAGGTTCCATGTCAATTTGGTGTTACAACCATTCTATCACCTTTGCATGATTTTTATATTCATCATATGGTAATAATTTGGTTTTCAAATAAAAAAGAGTCTTCCTAATGTTGAGCCAGATATCATGAATAAAATATTCTATCATGAATTCTGTAATACTATACTAATTATTTTCCAAAGGCCAGAACAAGACTGATATTTCTCTTTTAGCCAATTTTTTTCTCATGTTTAACATATCTTCATCATATTTTACTAGAGATTTCTCCACTTGGTCTGACCAAAGTGGATGCTCTATATTGGAAGACAAATAACCCAAGGGAGGTTAGGATAATGATTGTTCCCTTAATATGTCTTCTGGTTGAGAAAGTGTTTCACTCATCAATGATTTGTCATCAAACATGACTGGCCTTGTGTTTTCAAGTGCCTCAAGATAGGAGGGCTTTCTCACCACTACATTATCAATTATAGAGTTATCTTGACAATGCAAAATACTGATACAAATAAGACTTTCACAATGAATTCCATAATGGGGATCAATGCCATGGTAGATTACAGCAAGGGATAAATCCTCTTGCTCCTTGGTCTTCTGCCACATGGAGGGTTTATGTGGCTCTCATTTATAGATACACACTTTGGATTGACCGAATCTTCATGAAGAAAGCCTTCATGATGATGTGTCTGAGGAGAATATTTATAAATACTACTACTACTCCAATAATTTGGTAATGAGAGGATAGGAAATTGAGTTACAACAAATAAATGTCTGAGGGATTCAAGAAATCCAGCCTTAAGAGGATCCAAATCGCAGCTCGACTCTTGATTTTCCAATAGTTCATGGTGAGACTTTTTCTTGGAAGTTATCTTATACTTAATTGGGGCCTCTTTCTAGGGAAAAGTGGTTATCATGGGTAGGTGTATGTGCCTGCCTTGGATTGGTTACCGGAACGGATCGATTACCTCCAATTGAAAACAATGTATGTTCCCGATCTTTTTGTCCTTATGATATGGTGGAGTATGCCCATGAAACTCCTGGATAAGAAGAGAGGTGTTTATATGACCTATAATGTCATGTGTGGGGAAAAATTTTAGTTTATTTTCCCCTAGTACTGCTGAAGTAGTTGTTATAATATCCTAGCATGCTTCCCAAATATGGGCAGGGATTTTCATCTACCCTTTCACCAGTGATATGATGTGTTTGGTGAATTCAGTGGCTAGAACTGGAATATACATCCATTCCATATCAAGATTAGGTGTATGTACCTGCTCCTATACTCCTTTTCCGGTTAATGGGTTTTGACAATACTCATGCATGGGGGCAGAGAGTTGGGTCTGCCCCAGATTTGTCATCAAAGCTTTCTGACTGACTTCTCGAGGTGCTACCAAACAAGACTATTGGACGGCTTGATGAACGCAGGCAGGTGTATGTGATTTCTAGCTATTTCTCATCTAGTATGGTTTATTATCTTCCTTAAATAATGTAAGACAAGTCTGCCAGAAGAATTGGAGATTATAAGTGGGTGTATGTTCATGTTTACGAGTTTCCAGCACATTAGATTGTCAGGCTTCTTTAAATGCAGTTAGTCGAGCCTACTAACTAGATGATAACTTTTATATAGGTGTACATGCCTGTTCAAAGTACTCCACTAGATTTATCTGGTGGTATTGGATGGTTGTTTCTAGATGAGTCTACTAGACATCAAAATCAGGATGGACAGATGTATGTACCTGCTCATTGTTCGCCATCAAGTTAGGTTGATGGATTTCTCTTGAAGGGGTAGAGGTAAGAACCTGCTCCTGTTGACTGGACATTTTCCCTGGCAGTTTGTATTTTGTGTATGGGTTTGAGAGACCTGGTCTGAATTTCCAGAGGCAACACCCCCATCATGTTGGTTTTTCACTACCAAGCGATTTTGTTGGCGGTGATTGTTGGTCAGATTCCTTAAGAAGGACCCCTGTATTCCTGGATTGAGGCCCTCAGTGATAGCTTGATCCACCTTCTTGTAATACGAGAGAGACTAGTTGTTGTGTTCCATGGATAAGGACCCAAAATGATTGAAGATGTTGGTTTTCATTGTCTTCTTCTTGATCATTGGTCATCATTGGTCGGATGATCGAGGATTGTTATTGAATGAAGAGCTTTTCAAGCAGCCTCCAACGTCGGAATTGTATCGTTCTGACAATACATCGTTATCACACATTGGATACCCATTGTTGATTATGCTGGGTGGGTGATAATATCCTTCCTGTGGATGAGGATGTAGCTTGAGCAACAGTTGGGAAGTTCACAGATGTCTTGAAGAAATCCATTTTTGGACTGAAGGGAGTTCTGAGGAAAACATGACAACAAAAATAAACTCCATTAAAGAGACATCTTTTATATGGATACATTCATGATGGATTCCTTTATCTGGACTTCCTTTATCAATTGATAGGGGAATGATAGGTGGGTAACACTATTAACTTGTTTTAGGATTCTTTTCGGGTTCACCATTTTTGTTTCGTCGTTCCTTGAAATGTGTGTTCTATTTTTAAGAATCACTGCTTATAGGTGGTTTCCATTGGATTTATTCATGGAACCAAAAACTGCCAACACATATTTATCCAAAGGGGACCTTCTTTCCAAAGTCAAGCATTCATTATGTTTTAACACTATGATACTTAGGAACGTACATTGGTTGAGATGATGGGAGGTCGGACTCATCACACTCTTTTGGGGTGAAATTATTGTCTGCTATGGGACTCTCTTTATAAATTTAAGATATTTTCATGCATCATTATTATTTCACCAAGTATAATATATGTTTCCCTTAGAATTTTCAATCACTTATTAACATGTGTGAAATTTAGAATCCTCAGTATGTATTCAAGGTTCCTCATTAGTGTAAAGATTTGTATGTATTCGATGTTCTCCATTAATTGTATCCTTTAATATATAATTTAATGATTATTTTAATAATAATTATGATGATAATTGTCTTTAAGCCACCCAGTGGGGCACTCTAGAATTTACTATCATCCATGGAGATGAATGTTAGTTTTGATCTTCGGGATCGTGCCCATAAAATGGGCAACCTACATATCCATGTAAAAGGAATCAGAACCCTCATAGTTCAGTGTCTCTTAATGGGACACATCATACCTTTTATGTTCATGTGATATGTACCTAACCATACAGTTTAATTTCATGTCGTATGGACATATAATAAAAAGGTTCTTAGTCAATGTTCAGTGTGGGACTTATGTCGAGGCAGCCCAATGATCTTGGAAAGGATATGGGTTTCCAAACTAGATTAGACCCTCCTGGGAATATGACCTAAAGAGAACCTGGGGAATTTGAAGTGTTGGGTTTTAAAATCAAGGAGGCTACATACATTTCCCATGTTGATGAGAATCAAAGTCCACGTAGTTCGATAAGTATCATAAAAGAATATAGTCCTTTGAGAGAAATGAGTTTGGGCATTCTTCTTCAAAAGGATTCCTTGACGACTTGGGGGGTTTAATTTGGGGATAGTTCCTAAAAAGGAGGCCCAGATTAAGGGAATTAGGGTTATATTCCTGAATAGAATATTTGGTGGTCTCAGGCCCCAAGAAGTCTTCTTATGTATCCCAATTATGGTTGGAATCAGAGTTCTCCTAGTTCATTCATTGTGGGTGTTTATGAAAATGTTCTAATAATCACAAATCTCTAAGCCCACGTGATTTGTGATCAGTGTGAGAAACAAGATGATTATAATGATTAAAAAATGGAACAAATTTTCTTCCTATACTGGTGGAGGAGGGAGAGCCTTCGATGGTCATAATGGACGAGGTTGAGGTGGCCTAGGAAGATGGTGATACGAAGAGCCCTCCATCTATTCACTTTACATTGGATAAGGGTACAAATAAAAGGCAGAAAAAATAAAGGTTAGGGTCTTACACCAAGATGGGTTTTCATTGTGATAAAGCTCAACAGGAGAGGGAAAGGGTAACGAAATTCCATGTTCCCATCTCTCCTCTAGTATTTGGCACCGAATAAGAGAGGAGGAGCAGTGGTGCTACCTCTTGAAAGAAAAGACAGGGGCTTAAGCTAGGATGGTTGCCCTAAAATTGCTCCCTGTAGGGTAGGGAAAATTATCCTTTGTTAAAAAGGAATAAAATTAGGTGTGAACCATTCCTTCCCTACTAGATACATGAGGTTCTGAGTCATATCTTTGAGAAGGGAGAGGTCAGGACCCAAACCCCTCTCCAAACCATGAACTTCGTAACACTGTTCCTGAGAGAACGGTCCATGTTACTGTGGATATAAAAACCCAGAGACACTCAATGAACCCTAACCCCATTTTAAAAAAAATGTGGGAAACCTATGACTGTGGATATACAAACCCAAATAACATACATGAAAATATACCTTTCCCAAAGGTTTGATAAGCCAAGAATTTTGGTGGAGGTATCAACAGAATCCATTTCACACAAGGAGACAAGGAAGAAGAAAACTTTCCATGAAAGTCTTTGAGGAAGGCTTGATGGATTTTATACTAAATAGAGTATGTGAATCAAAGAGAGGTTCTTAACTATATAAGGGTGCACAAGTATTGGTGCGCAAGTAGAATTTGGGGACCTGATATTCATATATGTGATTAACAAACTGTATGGTAATAATTGGGAAATACTAGGCTCAAGCCTTCAGGAGTACTCATAGGTGGTCCCAGAAGTGGGGAGCTCAAGTTCCTTTGATTAGAATAAGTGGTGTGCAAGTGTTTCTGATTTCGGAAGGTTGGGCACTTTAGGCGCGCAAGGGTTATGGTTTTCAAACACTAAGAGGGATTATGTCCAATGATCATCCTTTAAATCCTCCACTCAAGGTGTTTAAGAACTACCTTGAATGTTTATACAGACTTGGGAAAAGAACTAGGGAAACCATAGCAACAATTGGGCTTCAGGAAAATTCATCCATACAAATGATTGCCCAAAGGGTCTATTTATAGGCCAAAATAGTACCCTGGGAGAAATGGAATTGGGCATGCAAGTAGGTTGGATGCCAAAAAAGGGGGTTCAAGTTGGCTACACCCTGAAACCATTTTGTTCTGACTAAGGTGACACAAAACTCATGCTTTTTAAAATCTTGATATTCTTCTTGTGTTTTCCCCTTTTCTTTTCAAGATCTTTCCCTTTCCCATTTTTACACCCTTTAACGGAACGGAGTGACAACAATTAGATAACCAAATCCCAAGAACAATACTATAACCATGATAAATAATGGAAATATAAACAGAAGAAATAAACTTACCCAATCAAGAGAATCCAAACAATCCATAGATAAAAGGCCAAACATAGAAGCTGGTAAGGGAAAAAATAACCCAAAATGAGGGTTTTATTTATATAGTATGAGGGATATATAACCTAATTAATGAGGGTATTTTTATTCATACACCCTATAAAACATACTAGGTTGTATCAATTCACATCATGAGTCACCAATTCACGATATGAATCCACCACTTTTCATGTAGGATGAAAAACGATGTATGCTCAGATTAAAAACCTAAATCCCCATTAACTCATCTATTAAACATTTTCATGAAGAAAACAATTATCATAGAATACTCCTAAAACTAATTCACATCATGAATAAATAATTTAAGACATGAACAGGTTTTTTTACCATTATTCAACCCAACCCATTTTATTAAAACTCATAGAACTCCTCTAAAACCTCAGAAACTTAAAGAGATACCTCTTAAACATTAATGAGATATATTATAATAAAAATTATGGTAAAATAAACATGATAAAATTTCAAGGACTATAACATCAAAATTAAAAATGTAACGGTAATGACATAGAAATGAGGATTTCACTAAACAATTATTAATAAATAGGTGTGAAAATTTCATAAGTGGAGTATATGATATATTTTAAGTGTTTAAATGGTTTTTTATATAATTTTAATAAATATAAATTTACTATATAGTAGTTTAGATGTATTATGAATCAATTCAGACATATGGTAAGGGTTCTTTGTCTCAATATTTCTTTTTTGAGACATGTTTGATGTAATGAAACTATTTATGTTTATTGTAAAGCCTCAAAATTTTATCCATGAAATATCCATTATAATATTTTACTATGTATTATAAAGAAGATATATCACATAGATTACCAAATAAAACCTTATTTGTCATAAATTTATAATGATACATTATTCAGAAAATAAACCAATAAAAATTTCAAATATTAAAGTTGGACAATAAATAGAAAATAAGATAATACGAAGCATAAAATTTAGATATTCTTGATCCACTAGAATTACTACACTCATGAAAAAAATTGTAGAAATAAAACATTAAATTAATAATAAAATATTCAATTAAAATATTAAAGTATATATAACCTTTGGATAAAATAGAAGTGAATAATATGTGTTTATTGGAACTAGTAAACCCTTATGCTCATTAAAAATATTACCGTTAGAATAGAAAACGTAACATTAAAATAGAAATGTGACCGTTAGAAATTATTATATAGACATTAGAATAATAATCTCAAATATTAAAGTAAAAAATAAAATATTGGTATCTTATAAATAAAAATATGATGTATTTATATCATTGAGTATGTAAATAAATGTTTTAAAATGATTAATTATGTTTTGGTATTTTTATGAAACGTAAATTTTTATTTACATTTATATAAATAAAATAATGATTTAAAATAAAGTTTATTTTCATAAAATATATTTATAAATTAATATTTTTATATATTCTAAATAAAATATAATTTTATGCGACCTTAATTAAATTTTAAATGTGTCATAAAATTAGTTTTAATAATTAAAATTGATATTTTTCAAATTAATAATGATTTAAATTAAAATATAAATTTATCATATTTGCAAAAATATTTTCAAAAAAATGGATTCCATTTTTTAAATATACTTTTCGATTAAGGGCTGAGTTTAATATTTTGGATTTTTTTAAAATAGTTGAATTTTTGGTGAATAGTGAAATATAATAATTTATGGTATTTATCATTATAAACCAAATACATGAATTTTTGAGTCATGAATGATATAATAAACCCTTATTTTGAAATAAAATTAATGAGCCTTTATATTTAGTCATGGGAATATAAACTATTGTTATTATTGAGCTAAAATAATAAATAAATGAATAAAATAATCAAAAACACCCCACTCTTTCCCCTTTAAATACCACCCCTAAAAAATCCTTAGGCTCAGAATTTATAAGCATTATCTCATGATAATATTATTCCCAATTACTCTTCTGATCCTCTTACACATGTCCTGGTACTTACGGTCTCACCAAAATTCCAATTCAACGTTCCTTCAAGAGGTTCCCAATGAGGCGATATTGAAGAGGTAAAATCCACCTTATTTCTCTTTTAATTTATTTTTTTTCTTATCCCCCCATCACATTCCCAATAAAAACTAATATTATCACTATAGTATTTTATATATATTGTAATTTTTTTATTTTAATGGAATATGTATAATAAAAAATCTTCTCTTTCCTTTTTAGCTTAAAAATCAAAACATCGCATGTGATGCATTAACCCACCTACTTCATGGACGATGAGTTTTTTGTTTTTCATTTCCTCCTTCAAGGATGTTAAAAACCCCAATATTGTAGTTAATACAAATTATAATACGTGTATTATTAATTATTTAATGTTCAATTAAATATATATAATAATAATTTTAAATTAATAATACTAGTTTGTGATTGTTGTAAAAATAACCAAAATAAAATAATCATCTTTCATCATTGTTTTATCTAATGAATCGTCCTCATATTTGAAAAAATGAGTAATAAATACATTTAAACATATGGAATTATATTAATTCAATTTCATTCCTCTTTTGTAAATTTTTATCCATTTTATAATAACTCCCATAATTATACCAAAGCGAACCGAACATAAAACCACAAAACAAATTATCCCTAATCAATGAAATTAAACATTATAACTCGTCAAAATGGAAATACATGAACATAAAATAATTTTAATAAATAATATATATGTTGAATATGTAACGAATTAAATTATTAAATGAATCTAATTTTATTATCATGGACATTATTTGCACGTGAAGAACATGTTCATACATAAGGTAAGGGATCTCTCTAAACCTCCAAATTACCTTTAGGTTACACTTTCTCTTTCATTTCACAAATTTATTTTTTCATTATTCTTATAAAATTATTAGAAATTATATCTATATGTTCCGAACATATATATCCAGATCAATTCATACTTTTTTTTGTGGAAATACTTGCTTTAAAAAGGTTACCTTCTCAATACCTCTAGATAAGAAATCCCAATTAATGGGAACTTCCAAATTTCTTACCTATTTTCACGTAAAATCCATAATCTATTTTTATCCACCATTATTTTTATAAAATTACGCGTTTCATTATGAAAATCTAAATTAGTTAATTTTTTTTATATTAACAAATATTCATTATCCTTTTCAAATACTCTTTAAAATTTTCCTTAAAACCGCTCTAAATTGTCTCATTTATAAAGTTTCATAAAAACATTTTTACACGTTTTCACTTAATTTGGACGTAATTTATCATGATATATGAATATTTTCCCTTATTATTGTACATTTTTTTTAATAAATTATTTCACATACACCATTAAGATATGCCCATTGGTTACTCCCTATGACATGATTATGATACATGGTTCTTTACATGGGTAACCCTTATGTATATTCCTTATGTTTGATTCATTATGTGGAACACATATTCATGAAAATGTTATGATTAGTTCACCTAGATAACCCTCTAATATATTGGTTATTTTTTACACTCATGATATGTCATGTGTGGGACTAGAGAGTAAACCTAATCCATTATAGGGCTTTGTCCACCATGTGATATAGTATTGGATGTCATCTTTGACTCATGTTTATGTAATTTTTTATGTTTCTTACAAATTAATATGTTTCTTTGATCACAAGAACCCATTCTATATATTAAATTCATATATATGTTTATTAATGTTCCATGCCTTTTTATGTCCATCCGGGCTCTGGCGGCGCCGTCTTCGGCCGCAAACCCCCTTCCATTGATGCGCAGTTCGCTCCTTTCCCAGATCTGGTGCTTTTGGTTCTCTTCTTCCTTCCTGTATAAATCCTCGACTTTCCATGGTGTGAATCTGTGTTCCTGCCTCCTATCTCCTCCGTCGCTCTCAGTTATGGCTGTCTGGGTTCTGGAAGGGGTCAATTTTCTTCTTCTTCATCTGCTCAACTTCGACCTCTAGCGTCGTATCATGCCTCCCCTGGGATCCTGAAGCTTCTTATGTCACCGTCATCCTTCGTCAGAGTTAGATCTATGAGTTGAACATGACACCAGATCCCCATTATCTTCTTCTTCGGCACTCCAAATCCTTGCGATTCTTTTCTCGAGACCTTTCCAGTGGTTGAGGAAATCCTTTTCCTCACTGCAAGTCCCCTTTCGGCTTCAGATCTGTGTGATCCAAGTCTCGAGGCATACTCGATTTCGATTTTCCCCTTTTTTCTTTCCCTTCCTACTACCGTGAAGTGGCATGGTTCTCTTGATGGTTCTCATCTTGCTGGTTCTCAATGTTTCCGCTGCGAAGTGGTTTCGTCTCGCGATGCTCCTTCCTCTATCATTCACCACGCTGTGAGACCGCGAAGTGGCAGCCACGAAGTGGTCTGAATCGTAATGTGTCTTCCGCGAGGATCCACTGCATTGTGAGTTTGCGAAGTGGCAGCCGCGATGTGCTCTTACTCACGAAGGGCCTCCCGCGAGGATACACCACGTTGTACGTTCGCGTAGGGGCCACATCAAAGTGTCCTGACTCACGAAGGGTCTCCCATGAGGAACCACCACGTTGTGGTCCTGTTGTGCGATGTGGTGCTGCGAAGCACCTGTTGTGTTGTGAAGGCTGATGGTCTGCTGGCTGGATTGCTCTGTAAAGTCTGGGGTGAGCTGCAGTTAGAGTGTCCTGGACACGACCACATAAGAGGGTTTCTTTGACTGTGTAGGCCATGGTGCTTTTCTCATTGTGTGTATCGTGGCTGGAGGTCGCATTGGGGAATCCGAGTGACTAAACATCTTGGTGGACTAGGCCTTGACTCAAGTGATGGTTGTGGGGACTATAAGGGCGCCGAACCTATTGGAGGTTTGCGAAATCAATTTTTCACTATAGATGCAGAAGTTGTTAATCAATGGAAGAGGTTGTCCTTGACAGATAAAGAAAAGGTGACGATTGAGGCACAAAGAAACGAGGACACTCTGTTGGATAAGCGTTTGTCTATGCTCGTGGTGGGAATGTTCATGGAAAACATTTCGGTTAATCAGGGGGCTCTCAAAAAAATTGTTATGCCTCCTAACCCATTTGTTATTATTTATTTTTATGTATATTCCTTTATTGGTATTTTTAGTGCATCCCTTTTTTCTATGTATTACCATGGTTATCCTATATATTTATATGCACATAAATGTTGTTAGGATCTTATTGTGGATATTAATAAAATGATTTTTTATTCCGGTTTTTTTAGTTTTATGCACATAATATTACAAATAAACTAGACTTTATGATCATTGGTTTTTATTTGATGGATAAATATTCTTAAATTAATGTAATAATTTGTGAAAAAATTATGGTCACTATAGTTGGTATTAGAGTCTATTTTAGTTATTTTTGGGTATAATTATTATAAAACTTTATTAATAACCCGAGGGATAAATATATCCTAATGGATAGCCTAGGTTGAAAATTAGGGAATCACATGTTAGGATATATTATTCATTTACAAGTCTATTATTCAATGTTCAATGCTTCCTTTTTTATATGACTATTAGCTATGTACTTAAAACACACATAATTTTAAATTATTTTTCTTAATTAATGGATGGGAATACGATAACCGATTCAAAAAATAAATTTGAAAAGAAATGTGATGATTTCCCTAATTACATACTAAATATTATGGGATTGGGACATCATAACTTCAGGGTTGTACTAGAAAAATTTGCTCGTGTTACAAATAATAACTTGAATAATGTATAATTCTCATCTTCTCTTAAGAAAGAGAAATTTTCTGTTGATTTTTTTTTACTAAAAGGCCAACCATCCTTATCATATATTTTGACCCAATTATTAAAGAATAATAAACTAAATTCATTTAGAGTATATTATTTATCCTCTAATGCTCAGAAGATGAGAAAGTCATACTGGCAGTCTATCGTTTTGATGGTGAAGTTGATCCGTAGTAGACACTGATAAAAAAACACAATGTATAAGTTGGAAATTTATTACATGGAATACGAATAATTCAAGAAAATATTTTTTAATAAATATTTTCCTTGAGCTTTCCATCTTAATATTGAATTGGAGTTCCTAAGATTGAAGAAAAAGGACGATAAACCTATCTGTGTGTATGAAGAAAAGATCAAAAGACATGCATGTTGCGCTTTTGGATTTTTCATGAACACTGAAATCATGGTGGATCACTTCATTAGAGAACTAAATAGGATTATATGAAAATAATTTATGATTTAAGACTTTTAAAACTATAAGGATATTATTTTTTGCGATCTAAAGGCTATGATATAGATTAGAGACTCTCAGCGCCCTCATGAGCATGGAGATAAATAGTTGAAAATTGTGTTTAATATGGAAGGATCAATATATAAAACCAATAAAGGTGTGATAACCCAACATCCCACATGCTCAAAATTTGGGAAGAAGAAACATGGTAATTTTCTAAATGGAACCATGAGATGATTCAAATTTGGAATGGAGGGGTATCATGTTTATTATTTCGGAAATGATATGAAGAATCCCTCAAATGAAGAAGATAAAAGAAAGTTTAATATCAATACTCTAAATGTAGTTAAGTGTTTCAACTACAGGGTACATGGTAATTATAAAATCCAATTAACTAATCCATTGGTTGTTAGAGGATGTCAATAAAAACAACCTCCAAGGAAATAATAAAGGGAAAATTCTTTCACTTATGCTAAGGTGGAACCTGAAAATGATGTAGTGATAGGTATACTAGTTATTAATTCAAGAATAGTACACAAACTATTTCATTTTAGTTTTATGAATTCTTTCATATCTATAAATTTTAGTATAACTATTCAAAAACACCCTCAAAATATTGAGGTTGAGATATCTATGAGAATAGAAAATGGGGTAATTATTGCATTGAGATTATATAACTAATCCTGATTAATAATTATCGAATGAACCTCTCAGTTAATATCATATTAATTCCTTTAGTGGAGTCTAATTCTATATTTGGCATGTATTGGATATCCTTATACAAATATAACATCAACTGTGGGGAAATGGAGATCACCCTTAACATCCTGAGGCATCCTTTAATTCTTTACAAGTGTAAGGATGAGGATGAATATCATTCAAAATATTCATCTAAAATATTGATATTATATTATTATGATAAATTATATAAATATAAATTTATTTAGATAATGTATTAGATCATTCTCAAATACATTCCCATTATGAGGGACTACAATGATGTGTTCCTTGAGGAAATGTCTAGTATTCCTCCTAATTGAAAGGTTGAGTTCTCAATTGATCTTATTCCTGGATCTCTTCATATATAAAATAATATTTATAGAATGGCCACTATTGATTTGTAAGAACTAAAGATTTAGTTACAGTAGAATAGAAACTTTGTTTTCATATGATTGAGTTCTTCACCAGGGGGTGCGCCACTTCTCTTTCTCAAGAATAAGGAATTTTCCATGTGCCTATCCATTTATTATCATGATCTCAAAAAAATCACAATAAAGAATAAGTATCAACTACCATGGATAGTTGAATTATTTAATAAACTAAATGGGGATATGTATTTCTCTATGGTGGCCATTCATTTAGGATGTCACTAATAAAAGGTAAAGAAGGAAAATATTCCCAAGATTACCTTTTGAACGAGGATGGGATAGTATGAATTCATAGTGATTCCCTTCGGACTCCCAAATGATTCATCAATATTAATGTACATAATGAATAGAGTCTTTAGATACAAACTTGATAAATTTATGGTAGTCATTATTGATTATATTCTAATATACTCCAATAGTAAGGAGAAACATGAGGGGATTTTGAATGATGGGATAAAGACTTTGCGAACAGAAAATTTTTCATGAAAAGTATAGTAACTATGAGTTCTAGATGGAAGAAGTATAATTCTTGGAGTATGTTAATAAAAAAAAAGAAATCTCTATGGACCCCTATAATAAAACATGAAATTTAGGAGTGGAAGAGAATAGTATATGTAATGGATATCAGTAGTTTCCGTGGTCTAACTAGGTATTATTGATGATTTGTGCAGAACCTATCATGATTGTGAAACCCCCTAACCAAGATGGATCGAAAGGGAGTAAATTTTTGTTATGTACAATGAATGATAATTCTTCATCAAATAGTTTAAAAATAGGTTTATCAATTAACCAATACACACATTACTGACAAGTGGGTAACTCTTTGTGGTATTCAATGATGATTCAAATAAGGGATTAGTCTGTGTACTTAAAAATGATAAAGTTATTTCATATGCCTCAAGATGTTTAATGTTCATTAGTAAAATTATCCCACGTATTATCATGAGTTGGAATTTGTGATCATAACATTAAAAATATAACAATATTTCTATATAGTGATAAGTGTGATATATATACAAATCATAAGAGACTAAAAAATATATTCACACAATGTAGATTAAGATAAACTAGTGAAGATGGTTAGATCTTATCAAGGATTATGTCTATTCAATCCACTAACATCCTAGTAAAGAAAATATAGTAGTAGATACTCTATGTAGAAAGTATCTAGTAACTTTATCAATGATGACAATTGAGAAGGATCCAATCTTATTGTACTAGGAAAGGATGTACATGGGAATCATAATGGAAGGAACATTATACATTCCTTACAAAAATGATAGATCAGACATAAAAAATTAACGTTTCTCAAATAACTGATGTGGAAATTCCAAAAAGGTAGACGATATAAGAAATTTTAAATCCTAAGAGTTAAGATTTGATGATAATGGAGTAATAAGATTTGGTCCATGACTTTGTGTACCATGTAATCTATAAATAAAGAAACATATTTTGAATAAAGCACATAGGGAAACCTTCAATATTAACCCAGACAGAGAAATGATATATCGATATCTTTGAGAGAACTACTGGTTGGACAATATGAAGAAGGAGATCAATGAATACACATTAAATTTCAGGTATGTTAGTAATTTGTGGTTGAAAGGCAAGATTCTAAGGCTATGATGCTACCATTACCCATACCAACATGGAAATGGGATAACATCACCATGGAAATTATCATCAGACTTCCAAATACATCCAAAGGAAACAATGCTACATGGGGTTTTTGGATATTCTTATAAAGGTGGCATATTTTATCTCAATTCCATAGGAATTATCACTTGACCAATTAGCACATACATACATCAAAGATGTGGTGAGGGTCCATTGAGTACCATTATTGATTGTATCTGATCGAGATCCAAGAATTAAATCCATGTTATGTAAATTTATCCATCACACTCTAAACACTAATCTAAAGTAAAGTACATCTTATCATCCACAAATTGATGGCCAATCTTATTGGTCTAATCAAACACTTGAAGACATGTTGAGATAACATTATATGGAATTCCAAGGATGATGGGACTGACATCTATATCTAGTCGAGTTCCCTTACCATAAATTTTCCCAATCGAGTATTCAAATGGCCCTATATGAATCCATTTATGTGAAAACATACTGAACACATGAATTATGGGATGAATTTAGTGAACATAAGCTTATATGACCTGAAATAGTTGAATAAGTGGTAGAAAAGGTGAAAACCATTCCGCAACACATCAAGGAAGCTCAAACTCAATAGTAGAGCTATGAATACAATAATTGACGAGACCTGGAGTTTATGGTTAGAGACATGGTATTCCTCAAAAAATCTCCATGGAAGAGAGTGAGGAGATTTGTAAAGACAGGAAAGCTAAATACCAAATACATTGACCCCTTCTAGATTCAAGATCATGTTAGAGATGTGGACCATAGGCTAACAGTTCCCCCATCCATGTCATAAGTTCACGAGTTATTCAACGAATAACTCTTGAGAAATTAAATACTAGACCCCCCACATATATTGGATTCAAAGGATCTATATTTGTAAAATGATCTCTCTTATGAAGAGCATCCATTGAGGATCTTATACTAGAGAGATAAAGTTTTATAAAACAAGAATACTTACATGATCAAAGTACTATGGAAGAACCATAAATACAGTGAGGTGACATGTGAACTAGAGGAATATATGATGGAGAAGTACCCTCACATGTTTTCACCATATTATGAAAAAAAAATGTTGAGGGGGAAATTTCATAAGGGGGGAAGAATGTAATGACCCATAATTTTATAAATGAAATTTCCCTTATTATAATTATGTCAGGTAGTAAAAAGCAGAGACATCACATTGAGAACCCAATGAAAACTTTATTCTCACAAATAGATAATCATGCATTATTTATCAATAAAACTAATAAAAATTCCAAATATTATAGAGGGAAAATAAATATAAAATAAGATAATAATAAAAATAAATTTTTGATTTACTTGTTCCACTCGAATGACTGCACTCATGAATAAATTTTTATAAATAAAACATAATGTTAATAATATAATATTCATTTAAAATATTAAATTATATATAATCTAGGGAGAAAATAGTAGTGAATACTAGGTACTTATAGGAATTAGTTTACCCTTGTGACTGCTGAAAATCTGAACATTGGAATAGTAACCTAACCATTGGAATTGTAATGTGAACATTAGGAATAGTAATCAATCTTGTACAATAATAAAATCATCTATGAACATAAGAATAAATATATGTATCTTATAAATAAAATTGTGAAATATTTATATGATGGAATAAGTAAATAAATGTTTTAAAAATGGTTAATTAAGTGTATTTTTTTGAAGCGTAAATATTTATTTACAATTTTTTAATTAATATAATGAACTGAAAGAAACTATATTATTTAAAAAATTCATAAAATTATATTTTTTCATTATAATTATATAATAATTTTATGATACCTTAATTCATAAATAAATTTCTCATATTTAGAATTTTTTTATAAAATAGAGATAATTTTTGAAATCTACACATATAAAGTTTTTTTGGGTGAATTTTCGGTATTTTTCTAAAAATTTGATTTTATGGTGAATAGTGAAATACTGTAATTTACAATATTTAAAATTTTAAGCCAAATACATGTTTTTTTAGTCATCAATGTTTTATGAAACCATTTGTTTTAACTAACATGAACTAGTCATTGTATTTAGTCATGGAAATCAACAATATTGATAGATCTAAGTCAAATAAGTAAACAAATGAATAAAATAATCAAAAAACCCCTCTTCTTCAAATATAAATACCACCTCACACCACCCCTTCCCCTCACACCTTCTGAGATTTAGAGATTGATAATTATTTGTACAATTCCTCTCTCAATCATCTTCTTCATGTCTTAGTCTTTTTGGTCTCACAAAAATACGAATTCCAAGTTCCTCAAGGAGAATCTCAAGGAGCTGATATTCAAGAGGTAAAATCCTCATACTTTCTCACTTAATTTCTTTTATTTTCTTTCCTCCCCACACCTACATTATCCAAAGTGATATGATAACTCTATTACCATGATTATAATGTAATTTTATTTTCTTAATGTAATATCCGACACAAAATCTCTTCTATTCCATTTTTATCTAAAAATTGAAAACATTATCCGCAATGTATTGATTGAGAACTTTCATGGATGATGATTTTTTATTTTTCATTACCTCCATCAAGGATGATCATAAAATAAATCTTATAGTTAGCCTAGAATATTATATTAGTTGTATAACTTATTTAATGTTTACAAACTAATATATAATTATAATATTAAATAAAATTATACTAGTTCGTGATAGTCTTAAAAAGGGCCAAAATAAAAGAATGATTTTCATGAAAATTCTATCTAATGAATCATTCTAATATTAGAAAAAAATGATATATGCGGCCATTTAAAATTCAGGATGTATATTAATACAATTTCATTCCACTTCAATGTTTTCCTTCCATTTTAAAAGAAATCCAAAAAGTATATCCAAGGGAACTGATTGAAAAACCATGAAATAAACTCTCCTAGAACAAAAGAAAATAAACATTATAACTCCTCCAAATGACCATAAATGAACATAATAAAATTTTAATAAATTAAATATATTTTCAAGGGGTTATAAATTATATTATTAGTTAATATAATTTTATTATATTGGATATTAATTTAAAGTGCATAACATGTTCATTCATTAGGTAAGGGATCTATTCGAATCTCTAAATTACATTTAGGTTATGCTTTTTCATTATTTACACTGATTTGTTTCTTCATTATTCTTATATACTTATTAAAAATTATTTTTATATGTCCAAAAATATGTATCTATGTCAATTAATTATACTTTTATGGGGAAATATAGGTTTTATAAAGGATTTATTCTCAATTACTCCTAATTAGTAAGCCCTATTAAAGTTAAATTCCCAATTTCTTACCCATTTTCAAGTAAACTCCATAATATATTTTCCCTACAAATGCTCTAAATTGGAGCATTTCTAATGTCTCATAAACAATTTTTTAAATGTTTTCACTTAACTTGGGAATAATTTATCATGACATAGTTATATTTCCCCATATTAAAGTCCATGTATTATTTAAATCCATTATTTCATGTATAACATTATGGTTCTCCCATTGGTTATGAAATATGAAATGATTACAATACCTTGTTATTTCCATTGGTAACCCTTATGTTTAATAATTATTTTTGATTCTTTATGTGGAACAAATTTTCCTAATATGTTATTATGGGGGCAACCAAATAGTGATCAAATTTATTGGGTAATGTTTAGTCTCATAAAATGGAATGTATGATATTGGGGTGTAAACCTAATTCATTATGGGTATTTTTCTACAATGGGATATAGTATTGGAAGTTATCATTGACTCATGTTTATGTCATGTGATATGTTTCCACCACATTCTTGCGTTTCCATGATCACAAAATCCCATGTTCTATTTTTATTCTTTGATATGTTTATTCATTCTCTATTCCATTTTATGTCATCATGTTATGCATTCTCACCCATGTGTTATTCTTTATTACTTTTTTGTCCCTTATTGGTATTTTTATAACCTTTATTTTGTAAATGTATTCCCGAAGTTATCATATGCAGTTACAAGATTTGAAATGGCGATATGAGCTCATTATATAGGTTTATAAAGATATTTTTTATTCTGGTTCCATGTTTTTAGTTTTATGTACCCAATCTTCCAAATACACTAGACATTATAATCCTTGGTTTGTATTTTCTTGATAATTATTAAAACATTTAGGTAATAGTATGTGAAAATTGAAAGGGTCAATATATTTATGTTGTGTATATACTTTCCCTTTATATGATATATCATGGGTCATTCTTAATTAATTTCATTTAATATTTCCATTAAAATTATTTTATCTAATGGGTATTGATTTAAATGTTTCCAAAGTAGTAAAGCTTTATCATTTTAAATTATATTCTTTAGGACAAATTTCCAATTATATAACTCTTTTATCTTTTGAGTTTTTTCTTTCTCAATCATTTATAAGTTGTATAATGAATATCCATATTATAATGGTGATAAATGTTTAATATGAAATTATTTATTTTATAGGACTTATGACTACAAAGCTACCACTGTAGAAAATGTTTTACATTACAATATCATTTTTAGAATATTTGTATATGAACAAATTATGAATAATGATGTTATATAATATATCTCTCCCAACTATTATTTAATTTTTTCTCCTATCATTATTTTTTTGAAATCCCACTCCCTCCTTTCATTTTTTTCTCTCTAAGGGCTCAACAGTCGGAAAAAAAATACTTTTATGGGAAACCAACTCTATTTTTCTATTCAGATGAGAATATTTTATTCCATGTTTATATTTTATATCAAATGATTTAAATAATGTTTTTTCATTTTTCTACAATTATATATTAAGTTCTTTTTTATTAATTTTTCAATTTCTATAAAAATTTATATAATACATATTCTTGTAAATTTCTAAATGATGTACATTTGACATTTCAATGAAAATGTGAAGGGAAAATTCTATTATCATATTATATATGATGGATTTTCCAAACTTCATGAATTTACTTAAAATCATACTATTCAATTACATGTTTAGTTGTACTCTTCAAAAATATTCCTTAATATTTTCTAAATTTTGAGAATTTCAAAAAAACAATTCAAAATGAAAAGGGAATTTCCATCAAGAAGTGTCTCAGTGATCTATTGAAGGTTTTTTATTTTATAATGACCTTGGATTTTTCAATTGATTTACTAGTAATATAATCAAATGTTACCATATTTAATAGTTCTTTGGATAATCTATGATAATTATGATGAAATATTTATGATACTGATTTTATTTTCCATGGGATTATCTATAATGTAATGATAAATATACTAATTATGTTGTGGAATATAAGTAAATGTTTTATGATTTTTTGGAAGGTGGGTATATTGTATATCTCAAATGAATTGGTATAATTTTGATGTTTTAGGAGCTCAAAGGTTAAATTATTGGTTATCCCAAAACAAAATTGTTTATATAGATGGTTAACCCCGAACTAATAAGTGCACCTATGATGTTATCCAAAACCCATAGTAGGTGTATGTTTGGTTAGTCCAAGCCTAACATGTTATGAATATCTTAGTGGGAAGCATGTACATAATATTAGATTGATTAAAATTATTTCAAAATGTATATAACACCTTTATGACACGATCTTATGCCAATGATGTAGTCTCCTGGATCTTGTTTTTTTTTGATTCTTTTATGATTCATGTCTTATGAACTACCATGATTCTTGAGAAAACCCATAATTATGATATATGAATTACTAGGAATTATTTTCTAAAGTTTATCTCATGTTGTTATACCCTTATTCTTAATGATACTCTTTAATATGATAAATAATTGATATCACCCTTATGTACCATTAACAAGGATATTAGATAACACTTTCATATGATTCCTTTTCCCCTAGATATAAAGAAATATTTTTATTATGATATGTTTAAGAATAGTTTTAGATGTGAAAAACTTAATTGGGGATGGTGCTTATCTTTTATGTACCATTCATTATTTATCCTGATTAAAATAAAGTCAACACTTTTTGTTCTAGTATGTATCGTAATGATAAGTAATGAATTATCATAAAATAAGATATATTATTTACATATATAATGTTTGGGTCATCTCACATGTAACCTATTCCTATACCTATATGGAAGATGGGAAATATCACAATAGACTCCAAAATACTTCATGGATGAATAATATTATATTAGCTATCATTGATTGTATTACAATGTTTGGTCATTTATTTGTGATATGATAAGTTATAGCCCTTGAGTTTATTGGCCAATTATATATCATTTAAATTATTAGTCTCTATATGTTACCTATATCAATTGTATCTGATCATGGACCTCGATTCACAATGAAATTATGGAAGAGTATTTAATAAGATCTCAACATCTCGATGCATTAAATCATTTCATATAATCCTCAATATTATGGGAAGTATGAAAGGAATATTTGTGAATTAAAAAAAATTGAGATCCCATTCTCCTGACTTCAACGGTATGTGGTATTAGAATATAAATATTTTGGAATTTTCTTAAAATAATAGCTTCCATTCAAGAATATGTATTTCACCTTATGAATAATTTTATTGGAATGTGTTTCATACTGAAACCTACTTGGAATAATACGGGGAAATAAAGATAATTATCTAGAGATTTTTGAGGAGATGACTATTAAAGTGAAAACTCATTAGGATGATATTAAAATATCCAAATGTAGAAAAAAGAGATATGTTGATAATGAAAGGAAATATACTCCATTTCATGTAGGGTGTCATGTATTACTGAGGTTTTCATAATGGAATTGATTTTAATTATTTGGTAAATAGGGGGATTTAATCCATATGTACATTGGTCCTTCTGTAATAAAAGAAATATTAAGAGTTATATCATACCAATTGGAAATTCCTCCCAATATTTATAAAGTGAAAAAAGTCATTCATGGTTATTTTACATGTAAATACATGAAAAATACATCTAATATACTCACATATAATGTAATCAAGTTGGGGCCTTAAGTTTATTACAATGAGGATCTAGTCAAGATTATTTACACCAAAGATACATTATTGCATAATTGGAAAACTCGATTGGTGAAAGTCCATTGGAGAAATAAAAACTAGAAGAGGTAACCTAGGATCCTACTGAAGCTATGAAGAAGAAAAATCCAATTTTTTCAATAACTGATATATAACCCAACATTTATGATGAAATTAAATTAGCGTGGGGGGGGGGGAGATTGTAATACCAGAGACCCTATTGAAGCTATTAGACATTAAATCTAAGATAATCACACACTATACTCTACAAAAAGTCTTTTTCATGAGTATATTTTAATTTTTAATTTTAATTATTATAATATTATTATAAAAATTTAAAATTTATTTTTTAAATTCTTTAAAAAATTATGAATTTTCCATGAAATAATTTTATTTTTCAAAAAGGATTGATTTTACGTGAATATTGAAAATACCATTTTACTAAAACTACAAAATTTATTATATCGTTGGGATGTAAGAATGAAATAAAACACAAAAAACTATTATCATGAACAAATATATGTTTTATAAGTAATAATTAATATTTTAGAATATAATTTTTAATTTATAAAACTATATTATATATTTTAAATCATAGGTCATATTTTTCATCAAAATTATTTTGATTCATTATATATTTACTATTTTAAAATTAATATGTCACATTTAGAAATATAATATTATTAAATAGATTTAAAATAGGTAATCACTAGCTACTAATTATTAAAATGAAATATTTTACTTTTTAGTCATACAATTAAGATTATGAGGATTATAGATAATTACATTGATAAAGGTAAACCTTTTTTCTCAAAGAATTGATTTATTAACATTGTGTAATTTTTATCAAATTAAATTAATTAATAATTTAACTATAATTATAATAATATAATTTTTAAAACTATAAATATATATTTTAACACAAATTTATTTAGTAATATATACTAAATAATATTAGGAACACTTAATCCTAAAAACATCATTTTTTAAAAACCTATTCTATATATTGGATGTTTTGATTTAGAAGTTAATATAATCATATTTAGAAATTAAATATTAGTAAATATATAATTTATTTGTGTTTATAAGACCCCAATTTCATAATATGTTTTACCTCATATTTTTTTATAAAATTTGAATTACTTAATTAAAAATCGTTGTTGAGTTAAAAACCAAAATGAGAAACATTTAAAAATAGAATGGTAAATAATTAAAAAAATAAAATATCTCTAGAAATTTTTTTTGATTAGTTATCAACCCTACTAAACCAAAAAAACAATAACATTTAAATATTTTGGAGTCATTGACTTCTGAATAGTTTAATGATATCATTACAATGTAAAGAGTATTCAGAAAATTCAATTTTCCTCACTTTTAAAAGGGACTCACTTAATCCACTTCATAACACACATATAACATATTATTTATTATTTAAAAATACTAATTTTGTTTCTAATAAAATACTATAAAACATATTTTGGCATATATTTCCCATTTTTCAGCTCGATACATCTATTTCCATGGAGATTTATAAGATAAAACTCAATCTCACAACATAAGAATTTCCTTCCTCTTAGTCTTTTTCTTCTTAATCATCCACTAACTAGCATAATGTATCAATAATAATATAATTAAAAAATTATAATTATAATACGTATATTTTATTATATTATTGTAGAAAATATTATTTATTCCTCTCTATCCCTTAATAAAAAATAAAATCCATGTTAGCGTGTGTTTGCAGACTCCACCCCCACGAATCGTTGTCTTCTATTTATTTCATACTACCTATCATGGTTGGTTTTTATGATGAGATTGATTAATAAGTTTTTATATATGTAATATTAATAATATTATTAAATTTAAAATTACAATAACTTTTTTTTCCATCATATTCTTTATGAAATAAAAATGAAAACCGTGTGTTGTGTGGACTAACTTTTTACGATGTAACATTTCATATTTTTTTCCATTTTCCTTTATTATTTATTAAAACTACATTAAATATGACTCAATACCTTAAAATTATAAAAAATATAATTATGTCCCCATACTAATGATATTTTTTAAAAAAACCACTTTCATAATCATAATCATTCATTAATTATAATATGTTCACATTTGGGTTAGTTTAACATCCCATGTGAACAATGATATAAAACTCTATGAAGGGTGAATATAGGAATATAAATACTAATTTTATTAAAATATAATAATTAATTAATATTTTTTTATTGGTTTTTAATAGTTATATTTAGTAATTATATTTTTTTTGAAATGTCATATTTGATCAGTAAAATTAATAAAAAAAAGATGACACTAATTTCACATTCAGACAACATAAAAAACACCATCGGAATAAGATAATTGAATTATAAATCAATAAAGAAATTTAAATTATAGTACTTTATTTTATTAGTTCATGTTGAACTTTTGGTAAATAATATTCTACAGAAATTATTTTACAAATCTAATAAAAATATTAAAATTACAAACAATCAATGTGGGAAAATTGTTAAAATAACTACAATTCATATACAGAATGACTATATGTAAAGTGTATAATTGAAAAAATATATTATTATTGTTCTTAATTAAAATATTATGATATCTAATTTTCTTGAAACATAATTTAAATTAACGTGTGAGGAAGTAAGGACTAGAGGTAAGGGTTTTTTCATACCAAATTACTCTCTTTAAGACATTATCTAGATTATGCACATAATTTCCCCTATGTGGTGTATATAATTTCTAGTTTATATGTCAGATCAATAAATTCCATTATTAATGGTATTTTAATAAAAAATTTAATCCCTCTCTTTCAATAGGTGTAGATAGAATTTATATAAAATCCATAAGTGGGTTTTTTGTCTCAATTTTCATTCTTCAAGACTCATGTTATATTGACCTTATATTTCATTTGGTGTGGTAAATAAATTTTTGTGTAATAATTTCTACTATAAAATTAATAAAATTTAATGGATTTACAAGTATATATTGTTATCCCACACTCATATTATTTTTATTTATTAGTTACCAAAACCATTTTGAAACACATTTTCCTTGGTGGAAAAACCATTATATATTTCGGTAAAGTAAATGTTAGTGTAGTCTCTTATAACATAAAAACCTACCAAGATACTTCAAATTTGACGTGTCTATGGATCATATGAACCTTGGGTTCATCCATAAAAAATATTTGGTTTATCATTGACATAATAATCACTATATTGAATGATTAGTAGGAAAAATACTACAAATATATATAGAAATAGCCATTGGATATGATTTGGAATATTCAAGCACTCTTTATCAGCAATGATGATTTTTTTTCAAACCATTCCTTTTGTTTCATAAAAATTTAATATATTTAACCCAATTACTATCTTCTATGGAAAACACATCACATTGATTGTACCCTTGCCACTATTGTTCATTGATAATGTATCTTGATGTTAATTTGATGGTACCCAGAAGATTCAAAGTTGATTAAGTTATATTTTACTAGAAAATTGAATTATTCCATTTAATGTTCAAGAATTGATTTCCCTCATATTTCATTATATTTATAGAGATTTTTTTATTATAATATAGGTTCATTAGGGAATAATATGAACTGTCTTTTCTACTTTTATGGTGAATTAATTGGATTTAATCATATAAACAGGGGAGATTAGAATTTTAAATCCCCATGATGTATTAATATGTCTCATGAGAAAAAATATCTTCAGTTTTTGTGTATAACTCTCTTCATATCAGTATAGGGTCTTTCTACAAGGTCTTGACAACATTTTTTGATGTTTGGAATTATGAATTCCATCAGTATTATATCAAGGATTATTATTATCTATATTTTCGATTATTTTATTTGATACAAAATGACCTCACCTTCATATTATTATGGATTAATGTTCTTTATTTATTCTGTAATTTCATGTATTCCATTATTATGTTACGATATCATCTATAATATGAGACTCTTTACTAATCACCTAAGTGCACCATTATTTTTTCACCTTTCCCCAGTTAACCTAAAAGATAACTATGGATATTTTAAATTTATATGATGGAAGGGGTAATAATGTTCCCAAAAATTATTCTTTATATATATTATGTTTTCAAATGTAATATATTTATATATATAGTCTTCCAATACTACTATCCTATTTTATTTCGAGGAAACTACAGTATTCATTACAAATAATGTAATATAAGTACTAGCTCTGGGTTTCTAGAGTCTGGGTGTTACATGTAATAAAATAATTTAATGAATACTTAAAAATATAACAATAAATATGTTAAGAAAACATCAATTAAATATTTTTGGTAAGTCTTATATGAATTGATAGGCGGGGAAGACCATGTTTTTGAAAAAGAAAATCTCTGAAGTTTGGAAATTCTAGGAATTAATAATCAAATTAAACATAGACTAAAATTTGTGATTCATAATTGATTAGAAATTGTTAAATACTAAATAAGAAAGTTACCAAAGACAGTTTTTTTTTCAAAAATGACATCTTATATTTTTAAAAATTAAGGATGAAATAAAACATCCATTTTCGTGAAAACATGATTATTTCAATGGTAAGGATGATTTTTATATCGACTATGATAACAATTGATAATTAAAGAATAAGAAATTAATGTTTTTTTGAAATTGTGAATACCCTAATGAGTATTAAATGATTTAGAGGTACATTATCATAGGGATTCATCCTACTCATAGATGGAATTTTTAGAAGAATCCTAAAAATTATGAAATTAAAGATAAACAACCCATCACATAGAAGAAGCCGTTTGAATTTATGATTAACATTTTCACCATTTTTATGATTGCTTGGCCACCATACTAATCCAATTGAGTATACATTAAAATATTTTAAAATAAATTAATATAAAAGATAAAGGTAAACGAAAATATCTTGTTATGGATGTTTCACTTTAATAATAAAATAAAAAATCTCTATATATTATTGATATTTAATATTATTCACACGTGACTAGAGTATTAATTTATTTGATGAATATTAAATAATGTAAAAATATCTCAGTGAAAATTGTAATTTTCAAGTAGAATAAAATCAATGGTGTTGGATAAGTTATTGTTGGGAAGATGAAACTGATGTGAAAGAACACATTTTATGTTTATAGGATAAAATATAACATGTTAAGTGATTCTCAGCCCTATGATTATGCGATTTTTTTGAAATTAATAGTTTCTAAAAATATAGTAAATATAGAATTATTTTGATAAGTGAACTTTGGGAAATCTATTACATGTTTTTAATTATTGAAATTCAAGCTACATAAGTAAGAAAGAATAAAATATACTATGTTATCTAAGTATTTTCCATTATGAGAAATGGAATATGGGAAATATTTCCTTGTTATAAAATATATGGGTTGTATCTATAATGAGGAGAGATATACATAATAATTTCTCAAGATCCCATAAAATGAATATATCAATTCCTTATAAATGACTGTTGAGATTCTCAAATCTCATTAACTGGATCTTTTCATTCAAACATTTTTCCCCATGTGAATGTACAAAAAAATGAATATAATTTTTTATTTCTTTTATTTATGAATTTACTAACATTAATTGTTTTATATATAATAAATAAAAATAATAGGATTTGAATATATCCAAGAGTTTCATTGGTACGTGATTAAAAGGAGAGTAGTTACTCCACAATTAATATCAACATAAATATTGTTGCTGAATGTACTAATTGAAGAATTGAATTATATCTTGAGAAGCATGGTATTCACCATCAACTAATTACACCACATACACCAAATAAAAATTTTGTTTCTAAATGGATTAAAATAAGTTTGATAGATATAGATCAGACTATATATATTTAGTTTTAGAATTCTCAATATTTCAAGAAATTTTCTATTGAAGATAGTGTTAAAATTCAAAAAATATACTTATACAGAAACAATTTTTAAATTTCACTTTATGATAGTATTATAGTACTAACCCTTCTCTAAAATAGTTTAAGGCATTTAAAATTACTTGCATCTTCAATTTCAAGGGATAAAATATTCAAAAGTTTGATAAAAGATGTTATGATGGTATCTTTCAGGGTTATCTGATAAATAGAATAAGATAAATAATTTATAATAATAGAATGTGTAATATTTTTGGTATTGTTGATTTAAAATTTTAGGAAAACTCCATGAAATAATATACACACATAGGATAAATCTATGTACGTGGTAATGATGAAGCTATTTCTTAAAACAATATTGTGATATTTTTAAAAAAGGCGAAATCTCTTAATATGTATTGGTTAAAGATTTTGATTTATCTAATTAAAGTGATGAGGAGTAAAATTTATCATAATGTCCAAGGTTTATAAAATAATTTTAGGTCCAAAATATCATTGGAGAATAGTGAAAAAAGGTTCAAACTATATGAATTTTTAGAAAAATAAGACATACCTATTGCTCCACAAGATTTAAAATACATTTACCTTCATTAAATTTTATATGTTATGTATCATTTTAATAATGAAACCAGGAACATATTTGAATAATTATTATACATTATAAAAATAATCACATTAAATGGAGTATTATTATTGAAAATAATTTCTATTTTATATAGGAAATATAATTGATCCTGTTGATCTTTTTTGAAGTGTTTTCTTTATAAACAATATTTTTGTGATTTTTCAAGAAATATATAAACACGAGTATTAAACATATAAAAAATTATAATTTAATATGAATAATATGAATTTATTATTCATTAATTGGTTATAAATAATGAAATTAATATAATGGTAAAAATAGTTTTTTTTGAAATTCTATTTGTATGAAAATAATGTGTTTTCATTGTAATAAATTAAATTAATCACAATTTTGGAATTATTTAATGAAATTTTTAGAGAATATATTGAATAAAATAATTTAACACACATTTAATAGTTTTTATTAGAAACTCAATAGGAATAAATTTAATGTTATGATTAAAAGTGCATTTTTCACAAAATGGTTTCTATTTTGTTTTTTATGGTAAACTTAAAATTAAATTTTACCACTTATAGGAATTTAATTTGATAAAAAAATGTATTTCATATTTTGAATTAATATTTCCATATTTTTTAATTATACCACATTCATTTTTTTATAATAAATATTAACTTTGGTAATAATTTTATTCTTCTGTTAAGGTTAAATAGGGTTAATGAGGGGGTTAAACTGAAATATAAGGTGTAAAATATCACTTAAACTTGTATGAAATTTATTGTATGAAGATATATATTCGAAAACCTTTTTTATCTTTTAATATTTTTCCATTTAGTTCCACATCCACTCGAATATAAATTTATTATATTTTAATGCTTCAAGTATTTATATGTTTTCCACCCACCACACGTATAAAATAATTTCCACTCTCCCTCTCTAATTCACACCTTTAGAGAAATAAATATAAGATAATACATAAACCAAATACTTAAAAACCTAATGATATACATTATATATCTTCTAGTATTCCTAAAAGGCAATCATTTTATGTTTTAAGGAGTAAAACCATTAAAATTTATCAAAATAAGAAATAATTCTCTTTACAGAACTATTTCGAGTTTCTTTCTTACTTAACCTCCAAAAATTATTCCATAACCATATTGAAATGATTATGTTAGAATATTTACTATAAATAAATTTTTTAAGTTAATTTTATATCAATTTTCTTCCCTCATTCCATCCTATGATAAATGATAATGTGTTCTGTGCGTACATGTTGACTATTATCTCCATGAAGTGATGTATTTCATTTTTTATCACCTACTCATATTAATTGTTTTGAAATTGTATATATTGAATAATAATGACACATAATATGTGATTATATTTCACGACTCGTCCTCCGGGGCCCAAATCATGACTACCCCAAGCTCTCTTTCCATAGGCCAGGGGTTGGCGACTAGTAACAAAGGCGTAATTCCCTAAAAATGGGAAGGAATTACCTTTATAAATCATAAACACACACAACCAGAGTACAAGAGGAAGAAAACAATGAGTAAAAACTGTATAATAAGAAGTGTTGGAAAGTAAAAGGGGCCAGAATATAAGACCAACTGTAAAGTAGAAATACAAATGAAAGAAAGTACAACTAAAAAGGGACAAACAGCTGGAAGGTGAAAGCAGTCCTAGATCGTCCTCCGTAGTTCCTACCAGATGGGTAGGTACAAATTGCCTCCTCAGCACTCCATGTCCGTCAGACTCTACTGTGATCTGATACGTCGTAAGGTCCTCCTCTTGGTACTGTCTAGTCCTGGCACACTCGGTCTCCATCAGCGCTATCCGTCGTCTGTATCCAACATAACGAGGTGCATGAATAGCCCATGCAGAGGTGAGTATAACGATACTCAGTAGCGACCCCAAGACCCTCAAGGTCTCACAAAATCCAGCAAGCATAAACAACAAAGTATGATTTCAATGGATAACCATTACTTAGGTATATTCCCATACATATACCTAAGATATTGAGTAACCCATCGTAATCATGAGGAAAACACAAAGGTCATTGACTCAGATTAAACAAGGATTTTTATTAACGAAACCACGGCTGCTGGAGAACTCCTCCTCTTTCGAGTATAATTGTCATGTCGTGACTTCGAGGTGCTACTCACAAACCATAGACTGCTAAGGTACTCCTCCTGTCAAGTATCATGGGATTGCTACATCACACAGAGATGCTTCCCACCTGGGGTCTGCCGCCTCACATAGTAGCTCTCCCCCTAATATCCTACATAGGTACTCCTCCCGTCGAGTACCGCAGGTCTTCCTCCTCACATAGTAGCGCTCCTCCGCCATGGTTCTACCGCCTCACAGAGTAGCACTCCCCATTGAGCTAGTCGAGTCACTCCGAATCAAATCAGTCAAACAGTCATCAGGTCTTAGCCAGCTACTAGGTCTCTGTACTTTTCTCTCTTGTCTTTGAGAGGGTCTTCCCCAAGAGCTACAAGCTGATACTCCATTTGTCACTAAGTCCCATGAAGAAGTATCTCAATGGTGTGCCTTGTCATAAGGGTCTCAAAGCAACAAACAATTAATCAATCGGACGCCCGGTCTGTTAGTTATTAGCATTTTAGTCCTGGGGGCCCGGTTAGATTTGTGTACGAACCAACCTGACCATGACTCAACTATACCCCAAAATCTAGTGGGGTATACTCAAAGGGACTGCTATGTTCCATGAATACCGGTGCTGCTGACGATTCGTCAAACGGACATCTGGTGCCAAAGATATGACCTAAGAAAGTAAAGGAAACGGTATGGGCCCGGGTCCAATCCGACCTAGTTGGATCGACTCGGCCCAACCCAGTCTGATTCAACCTGGTCTGGGTCGACCCTGACTAACTTACTGGGTCTGACCCGACAGGTTGGGTGGTTCAGTCTGCTCAGTTCGGCTCAGTCTGCTGGGCCCGACCCAGCAGACTGCATGGACAATTCAGGCCGAAGTCGCCACGTGGGTGACTTGGCCCGACAGCTAGTGGCAGGTTCAGCTGGCACTGTGAGGGGCGCGGCTTGGGCGGCTCGGCCCGAGAGGCAAATGACAGGCCACAGGTGCACCGAGAATGGCATGGGGGCACCAGGCAGGGCGCCGGGGTGCACGAGCAGGAAGCCGAGAATGCGGGTATGGCACTCTGGTGCGTGGGCAGGGCACCAGGACACGCTGGGCAGGGCGGCCTGGGTGTGGGGGCACCAGGTAGGGAATCAGGAAGGGCGCTGGGGGATCCGGAGGGCATCGGCCAGGCAGCCTGGGCACCGGGCACGGCGTGGGGCGCACTAATAGCGCGCCGGGCGCGCGGGCATAGTACCGGTGTGCCGGGCAGGCCGTGGTTTGGGCAGGGGCGCGCACCGGGCAGTGCGCGGGTAGGCTAGTCAGGCGCAGCGTGGCCGGAAGTGCGGTTCACAGAGGTCTCGGGTAGCACAACCTTTATTCATTGTCTTCGTCGTCATCGCCTCATTTCCATGTCGTCGTTACTTCGTCGTTGACTTAAGGATCCAAAACCATAAAGGATGTGGAGGGGTCGGGTCATGTTTGTTTGGCCCAAACCCTCCACATTAGAATTATAGCAAGATGCTCATGGAGTTGATTCAACATGATAGGATAAAGTGTTAAACAACATAAAACACACCCCTACCGTTTTAATTGTCAGGCATTCCTTTGTCGCAGGGGAAGACGATGTTGTCATCATTCGTCATTCGCTTCCACATCTGAGCACGTGTTTCGGTCCGTTAACGACGAAGAGGTAGGCAGAAGGGTCGTCGAAGAGATCCCACATCGGAAGGGGGGGTTCTGAGGAAGAAGCTGAGGAAGAAGAGTCGTTGCCAGCGTCTTCGCATTATTCATTGGAGAATTCTATTCTCCCAAGCTCTCTATTAATGAGAGAATAAACGTGCCAAAATAATAGATTTTAATCTATTATGCCCGTTAGCGTGAATTAATTTTGTGGGTCCCACTTAATTAAATTCACGACGTTGGCACAATTATTCGAAATTCAAAGAGAGAGGATAGGCTCCACCCAATTAATTGCATGAGAGATTGGCATATTAAATTTGGGGAGTTTACTTCAATTAATTGGGGGGTTTTGAGGAGGTTTTATCCTTGTCCATTAAGAGGGGAGTTAGAGACCAAGAGGCTCTCCCTCATTAATGAGGGAGAGTTGATATGTTTCCTCCCCTCCCATTAAATGGGTGGTTAAGCCCCTTGTGGACCCTACATCATAACCTCTCGTGGGAAGTTATGTTGCTCAGGTGGTCCCCACCCCAATTATCCTCCCATGGGAGGTTAGGGTGTGGCGGTCCTACCACTGACTCCCATGTGGAGCTTTTAACCAACTTTCCCACTTGGCGTGGGTTCATCAAAAATAAAATAAGTTGTCAGTTATTTTATTTTATTAATCCATGTGAAACCCAAAAAACCAACTCTCATACCCAATCATCCGTCGTCATGGTGAAAGTCTTCTTAAGCGAAAACCGGCACTGCGAGTTTAAGAGTGCCCTTTGATATCAATTCCGAGAACTCTTTCAAAAATTATAAAAACCCGCTCATACGTTTACTGAACGTACCCGAACAAAACTTCTGAATATGATTCCGGGCACATCGGGCCTCAAAATCAACCATCGTCAAAAACTACAGACTCGAAAAATTCCCATGTATTTAAAAAAAATTCCACGGGAATTATGAGATTTTAAATTCTCCCCACCTCAGGTCTTTACATCCCCGTAAGCCACAACTCACACTAAGGGAACAAAATAGGGTCTTGAGCATACAGCTGAGCCTCCCGCTCCCATGTGCTCTCCTGGAGGTTCCCATGCTGCCAGCGAACATGCACTAGAGGAATCAATCGTCCACGCAGGACCCTATCATGTTGATCCTCAATCTGTTCTTGAACCTCTGTGAAAGTCGCCCCATCATCGATGTCCATCTCCCCATGGTCGATTATGTGGGAAGGGTCATGCATGTATCTCCTCAGCTGGGATTCATGGAAGACTTCGTGCACCCGGCGCAATTGAGTTGGAATAGCTAGGTGGTAAGCCACCTCGCCTACTCTGCTGAGAAACTAGAATGGTCCGATTAATCTTGGAGATAGATCTCCGCCACGGCCAAATCTACGTAGACCTCGTCGAGGTGAGACCCATTAGAAGACATGATTTGCATCTTTGAACTCTTGTGATCAGAGTACATGGTAAAACAATCTCCTATAATATAGTGTCGCCACATCTTCAAGGAAAAGACCAATACTGATAACTCTAGGTCATGGGTAGCATAGTTCTTCCCCTACTATCTCAACTGCCGAGAACCATACACGATCACATCTCTCACCTACATTAGGAAACACCCGAGTCTGGTCCCTGATGTGTCGCAGTAGACTACACACCCTAAGCCTTCCTATGGAAGCCTCAAGATGGGGGAACTAGTCAGCCTCTTCCCCAGTTCATGAAATCTCTACTGGCATCTCTCCGACCACACAAAGGGTTTCCCCTTCTTCGTCAAGGATGAAAGTGATGTTGCAACTCTGGAGAAGTCTGGAACGAATCTTCAGTAGTATCCAGCCAAACCCAGAATAATCCGTACCTCCGTCACACTCCTAGGTGGTTCCCAAGCAAGTAATACCTCAACCTTCGCGGGATGCACTACAACTCCAGCCTCCGAGATGACGTGTACCAGGAAGTGAACCTCTCAAATCCAAAACTGGCACTTCGAGAGCTTACCATAAAGCTGGTGCTCTTGGAGTGTTTCAACTAGTACATATAAATGGTAGGCATGCTCCTCCTCAGTAGTCGAGTAGATCAGTATATCATCAATGAAGTCTACGACAAAGTGATCGAGGTATGGAGGGACGATCGTATTTATGAGACTCATGAACACTATTGGATAATTGGTTACGCCAAAGTTCATATCTAAGAACTCATAGTGACTGTAACAACACCTGAATGTCGTCTTCTCCACATCCTCATCTCAAACTCTGAGCTAGTGATAGCCTGATCTGAGGTCTAACTTTGAGAACCATCCTGCTCCCTCAAACTGATCAAAGAGGTTATCAATCCTCAAGAGTGGGTACTTGTTATTCACAGTCACCTGATTCAGGAGATGGTAATCGACATAGAGCCTCAAGATCCCATCCTCCTTGGCGAATAGAATCAGGGATACCCAAGGAGAAACAATGGGACAGATGAATCCCTCCTCTAGCATGTCCTCCAGTTGTACCTTCATCTCATGAAGCTCAGCGGGAGCCATATGATATGCTGGAGTAGATATCAGTGTCGTCCTGGGGAACATGTCAATGTATAAGTCCACCTATTTGCGAGGAGGTAGTCCTACAACATCGTCCGGAAAACATCTGAGTAATGGTCCACCACTGCAAGATAAGTCGGACTCTCCACATCAACTGCTCTGAGGGTAAGGCAAGCCTACTAGTGAGTGATCGGCTGCACCCTCATCCAAGTAAGTCTGTCCTACACTGCAATGTTTCCCTTCTCGCCGGTGAAGGTAAACCTGGTCCCATCCATGCTGACACATCACACGCTTCTCCTAATACTGTTTATCTGAGAATGAACTGTAGATAACTATTTTATACCCAAGATGACGTTGTAAGGCCTCGATTCCACTACTAGGATATCCCAGCTGAAGCTCTCACCTCCTAGAGTAAGCTCGCACAACCGGAACTAGTGCGTGATCATTGAATCAGCTCTCGTAGGAGTCTCTACCCTTAAGTATCGAACTAACGGCTCATTTGGAATCTTCGAGCTCCGAACAAGGGAAGTGGCTATGAAAGAGTGACTGTAACCTATATATATAAGAACTGTAGCTGAGGTGGAGAAGACACAGATAGTACCTTGAATCATCTCTAGAGTGATGTGATCGTAGGCCTCAACTTTCTGAAGCTGTGCTCTGCCCTGTCCACCCGCTTCTTGTGGTCGGGGTGGACCTTCTGGTGGTGGTGGAAACACCTCATAACGTTGTCCACCGCTAGCTGCATGACCAGCTCCTCTGCCACGTCTTCCTTTTCCCTGTAGACCACCTCGATCGAACCTCTGCCTCTGCCTGGGAGGCCCCTCAACTGACTGCTGATCGTCCGTGTGGTGGGTCGGACAGTCACAAGCCATGTGACCATGTCCGCCACATGAGTAACACTACGAGACAGGTCGGGCTCTATCTCCACTCTGGGTTCCCCGCACTACTTATCCTAAGTCATGCAGTCAACCACCTGTAGGTATGTTCCTCTTGGACCTATGAATCATCTGTCTACTGCCAGCTGCAGAAGACTTCACTGCATGTCGGCTAGTGGTGGGTCTCTCTGCTGGAGACTTCTCAGCAAGGAAACTCTCCACTAGGAGGGTTCTCTCCAAACCCCCGTCTGTGTTGGGATGCTATGAGAGATAAATAAAGCTCTGATCTCTTGCCTGAGTCCCTGCTCAAAGGTCCTGGCCTTGAAGAACGGGTCATGTACCATATCAGTGGAGTAGCCCGAGAGTTCGGTGAACCTCACTAAGTACTGCACCACCATAATCCTACCCTACTGTAGATACATTAGCTTCTGTATCCGCACCGATCAAAGGGTGGATGGAATAAACTATGCCCAAAACAGGCTCTCGAAGTCTGCCCATAGAAGTGTCACCTCATCATGCATCTGGAGAATCAGGCTCCACCATCTACCTACTACTGCCTGAAGGAGGCTGGCAATAAGGATCATCATAATGATTTCTAGTGTCCCTACTAACCTGAAGACTCTCACCATAGCCTCCATCCATTCCTCAGTCGCCTGTGGATCCATCTATCCCCAGAACCTGGGTGGCTTCTGGTGCTGGAACTTGTGCCACACGCTCAAGTGACATGCATCATCTGCTGCTGGGGATGGTGGAATCAGTGGCCCAACAGGAAGTGGTACTGTTGGTGCCTCCGCTAGTGCCTCAACTGGAAGAGGGCCCTATACTGAGGCCTCTTTGCTAGGAGGGCTGTCAGTACGTACAGCTCATGTGGCTCTTTCTGGCCGTCCACGGGGAAGCATCCTGAAAGAAACAGATGCAAAATAGTCAAAAGACTACACCTGGTGAGCTGGCCTAGTTTGAGCTGAGTTAAAGAAAACTTTTGAAAACCCACACACAATAAGTGTTTTTGTGCACTGAGTCGGAAATCAGATTTCAGGGTCCTGGTGTATAGATATGTCAGCCGCCCACACCAACACTAAACTCCCTGAACTGAAAACCACACTTAGTACCCTTAACACTATTTCATCACAGAATGAAAATATTAGATTCTTATGTTCTGCGGTAGAAATGACGTCCTCTGATACCAATTTTTCACGACCCATCCCCTGGGGCCCAAATTGTGACTACCCCAAGCCTGCCTTCCATAGGCTAGGGGTTGCCGACTATCACCAAAGGCGTAATTCCATTAAACTGGGAAGGCATTGCATTTATAAATCCTAAACACACACAACCGGAGTACAAGCAGAAGCAAACACTAAGTAAAAAATGTATAACAAGAAGTGATGGAATGTAAAAGGGGGAAATATACAATCCCAACTGTAAAGTACAAATACAAATAAAAAAAGTACAACTAAAAAGGGAAAAACAACTGGAAGGTGAAAGTGGCTCCTGGATCGTCCTTCTGGGTTCCTACCTGAATGGTAGGTACAGATGACCTCCTCAGCACTCCACGTTTGATAGACTCCACTGTGTTCTGATACGTCGTAAGGTCCTCCTCCGGGTACCGTCCAGTCCTGGCACACTCAGTCTCCGTCAAAGCTGTCTGTCGTCTGCATCCAACACAACGAGGTACGGGCATAGCCCGTGCAAGGGTGAGTATAATGATACTCAATAGGGACCCCGAGACCCTCAAGGTGTCACAAAATCTAACAAGGATAAACCAAAAAGTATGATTTCAACGGAAAACCATTACTTAGGTATATGATCATACATATACCTAAGTTATCGAGTAACCCATCTCAATCATGAGGAAACCACAAAGTTCATTGACTCAACTAAAACAAGTATTTTCATTAACGAAACCACAACTGCTAGAGAACTCCTCCTCTATCGAGTACAGTGGTCCTGTCGGAACTCCGAGGCGCTACTCACTAACCTTTGACTGATGAGGTACTCCTCCTATAGAGTACCGTGGGACAACTATGTCTCACAGAGATGCTTCCCAGCTGGGGTCTACCGCCTCACATAGTAGCGCTCTCCCTAATAGCCAACATAGGTACTCCTCCTGTCATGTTTCGTAGGTATGCCACCTCAAACAGTAGCACTCCTCCACCATGGGTCTGCCACCTCACATAGTAGCGATCCCCGATGGGATAGTCGAGTCACTATTAATCTAATCGGTCAAGCAGTAATCAGGTCTCAACTAGCTACTAAGTCTTCGTACTATGCTCACTCGTCTCTGGGAGGGTCCGCTCCATGAGCTACAAGCTGATACACCAAGTGTCACAAAGTCCCGCGAAGAAGTATCTCAAAGGTCCACCTCATCATAAGGGTCTCAATGAAATAGACGGAACATCAAATGGACGCCCGGTCTGTTAGTTATTACCATTTTAGACTGAGGGGCCCACTTGGATTCGTGTATGAACCAACCTGGCCGTAACTCAAATATACCCCGAACTCTAGTGGGGTATACTCAAAGGGAAGAATATGTTCCATGAATACTGGCGCTGTTGAAGGTTCATCAAATGGACATCTGGTGCCAAATATATGGCCCAAGAATGCAAAGGAAATGGTATGCGCCCCGGGTCTGGTCTGACCTAGTCAGACCGACTCGGCCCCACCCAGTCTGGGTCAACCTGGTCTAGGTCGACCCTGAATAACTTGATAGGTCTAACCTAGCATGTTGGGTGGTTCAATCTACTTAGTTCGGCCTAGTCCGCTGGGCCCGGCCCAGCGGACTACGTGGACAATTTGGGCCGAAGTTGCCATGTGGGCGACTCGGCCCAAAGGCCAGTGGCAGGATTGGTCGGCGCCGCGAGGGGTGCGGCTCGGGCGAATTTGCCTGAGAGGCCAACGACAGGCCGCGCGGGGAGTGGGTAGGCCGCGGGTGCACCGAGAAGGGCGTGGAATGGTGCGAGGGCGTCAGTCAGGGCGTCGGGGCGCGCGGGCAGGGAACCGGGGCGTGCGGGTAGGACACTGGGCACGCGGGCAGGGCGCCGGTAAATGCTGAGCAGGGCGGCCTGGGCGCCGGGCAGGTGGCCCGGGCTCCGAGCAGGTGGCCCGGGCTCCGAGCCGGTGCGGGGCGCTCCGAGTAGGGTGCAGGGCGCGTGGCCAGGGTGTCAGTGGGCCGGGCAGGTCGTGGTTTCGATCGGGGTGCGCACCAGGCATCGCACGAGTAGGCTGGTCGGGCGCCGCTCAGCCGGCGGTGCGGTTCGTGGAGGCCGCGAGTAGCACGATCTTTATTCGCTCTCTTCTTCGTCGTAGCCTCATTGCCATGCTGTCGTTACTTCATCGTCGACTGAAGGTTCCAAAAACCATAAAGGTTGTGGATTTCATTCTGCCCAAACCCTCCACGTTTGAACGATTACAAGAGGCTCATGATGTTGATTCAACGTGAGAGGATAAAGTGTTAAAAAACATAAAACAGACACCTACATTTTTAATTATTGGGCATTCGGTCATTGTAGGGGAAAACGATGTTGTCGTCGTTCGCCGTACGCTTCCACTTCTGAGCTCATACTTCAGTCCGTTGATGATGAAGAGGAAGAAATAAAGGTCATCAAAGAGATCCCTCGTCAGAATGGGGGGTTCCGAGGTAGAAGCATCGTCACTGGCATTTCGCGTTCTTCATTGGAGGATTCTATTCTCCCAAGCTCTCCACTAAAGAGTGAATAAATGTGCCAAAATTAATAGATTTTAATCTATTATGCCCGTTGGCATGAATTCATTATGTGGGTCCCACTTAATTAAATTCACGATGTTGGCACAATTATTCAAAATTCAAAAAGTGAAGAGAGGATCCACCCAATTAATTGCACGAGAGGTTGGCATATCAAATTTGGGGATTTTACTTCAATTAATTAGGGGGTTAGAGGAGTTTTTATCCTCCTCCATTAAGAGGGGAGTTAGGGACCAAGAGGCTCCCCCCCATTAATGAGGGAGAGGTGAGAGGTTTCCTCCCCTTCCATTAAATGGGGGGTTAAGCCCTGTGTGGACCTCACTTCATAACCTCTCATAGGAGGTTATGCTACTTGGGTGGTCCCCACCCCAATTATCCTCATATGAGAGGTTAGAGTGTGGCGGTCCCACCACCAACTCCCATGTGGAGCTTTTAACCAACATTCCCACATGGCGTGGGTTCAACAAAAATAAAATAAGTTGTCACTTATTTTATTTTGTTAATCCACGTAAAACCCAAAAAACCAACTCTCATACCTGATCATCTATCGTCGAGGTGAAAGTCTTATTAAGTGAAAACCATCACTGTGAGTTCAACGGTGCCCTCAGATTGAAATTCCAAGCACCCGTTCAAAAGTTTTAAAAAACCCCTCGTACGATTACTGAACGTACATAAACAAAACTTTATAATTTTATTCCGGGCACACCGGGCCTCGGAATCAAGCGCCGTCAGAAACTGCAGACTCGTAAAATTTCTATTTATTTTAAAAAAACATTCCACGGGAATTCCGGGTCTTTACATTATAATTTCTAATATATTTAAAACATGACCCATTTACAAGGACCCAAACCATCGAACAAAAACATGAATGAAAAAAATCCAATTTCTCATTAATATTGATTTAAATGAAATATTATATATTAAATGGGTATTTATAAATTATAAGGGAATTTTATATTTTCATTAATATATTAAAATGGTTTTGGTATTGATTGATAATAAATATAAATTTATTATACTCTTTCCTATGAATGTGTATGAATAAAGAAATATTTGAGGTAATAATTTATGTTACAATCTAATTTCTTTTCATGATTTTCTATGATAAATTTCAATTGAGGGAAGCCATATGATCCTTATCCTTTATACCCAATATACATTTATATATAGAAATTATTTTTATGTTTTATAGATTTTCCTTTAATTTTTATTTATTAAGTGTAAAAAATGATAGGGAAAATATTTTCAAGAAAAGATAATCTTATTTCTTATTTTGTTGATGAATTTTTCTTCGATGTCCATGTTCTTAAAAAAAATATGATATTAAAAATTAAAAAACTATGAATTGAAGTCATTTTAATCCACATTTCACATTCTTTGAAATTTTTAAAAGGAATAATATTTTAGTTTTCTAAATGAAATACTTTTAGAATTTTTTCTTGAATGTGTGAAAGGAATATTTGTTATAACTTTTACCATATGAATAGATTTTACCACCATTATAATCATTACTTTCATTGAATATTATTTTATACATTTATAGGGATATATTAAAATAAAATATTTTCTATAATATTCATGGAATTTTTTTAATGATACCAAAGGAAAATATATTTTCCCATGTTTTGAAAGGAATTATAAAATGATCTTGTAAAGGTATTTTCATCTATGTAAATATTATTTTATGTTTATCAAGATTCACTATCGATAATATCTAATGATTCCATCCATGTTATTTAAATGGATGGTTTATATTATGTTATGATGAATACTCATGAAACCCTTTTCTATTCAATGGGTTATGTTTTGATTAATGAATGAATTATTTTATCATCTTGTGGCATATATATGTATGGATTTCAATATATGACATGTGTGTCCATTAAATAACCATAATGCATTACATATTTATTGATATCCCATGAGATAATATTAAATAGGATAGGTACTAAACATAATACATTAATGAGGGGAGGTGTTTTCGTGAACATAATCTATTTTGGGTCTTTTTTTATTATGTTATGACGGTCATGGGAGTGAGCATTGACTAATGAAATGATTTGAAATGATTATTACTATGTCAAACTTATTATAAAATGTTATTATTATTCTTATATTATAACGTAGATCACTATTGATTAATGATGATTCCTCACTATTATGACTCATGTATTTAGAAATTATAAATATTTAGGCCAAGACTCATGATTTATGATCTATGACTGATAATTTATGAACATAGTATGTTATTATAATTCTATAATACCCCTGTGGGTTTCTTATGGTTGAATGTGATTATAAATTTATATCTCCCGTGTTTTTTCTTTACTAAGAGTCTATTCCCTTCTCTCTTATGTTTCATTTTTTCTTAGAAAATGAAAGGGCTTATATAAAATATTTCTATGAAGGGTACCATGAAAATTGGTATTTTTGAGAGATATTGAATATATTTATTGAAATATGTATATTATACATCTCTCATTTAAATACACTATACCATTATTGTTCTAGGAAATGTTTTATTAGGATCTATATTAAATTCCCTTCTAAAATGATATAATATTTATTTACATTTTTCTCAGTTAACCTCAGTTAGAATAAAAATATTGTTTTTTCATTCTTAGAGATTATTTTATGAAATTTATAAGGATAGAACATAAGTCTACCTATGAATAACTTAATGTGATAAAATGTGAACCTAAAATTTGGATTGGTTGATAAGTAGGAATTATTATTTTGGGAATCTGAAAAATTATTTTTATGATTATAAGATTGATCATTATGATAATTATATATTTATTCATACAATATTATTTTTGGATTTAGTCAATGGTTGGAACCAGTAGGGATCATGTTAATGGGGAATGTGAAAAATAATCCAATGATTGTCCTCTTGAGTAATTGAATGAAATAGGAGGTGGAATAAAAAATCATATAGTTTTGCTCAAGAAACCCTCTTAATCCATGAATCATTTTGAGCTTCCTAATGATAACTAGAGGGAGAAATACACCATTGATTTATTCATGAAGAAAATCCACCTTCACCCAGAGGGTCCTCTGGTCCAATAGTTATTGAGAAATGGATTGTTATATTAAATAATTTTTCTTTATTTCTCTGGTTATCTACACCAGTCATAGTTGTGTATCTTTTTTATGGTGAATCAAAAAAAATTAATAGTATTAAGAATATTTGGAATGAGGATGAAATTGGCTCACTGGAATGTGATGAGTTTAATAGATCATTTTTCAAAAAGTATATTTCAAATATTATTTTCATGCAAATGTGAAGGTATTTCATTTAGAATAAAAATAATGATGATAAATATAAATGTACTTATGAGGAAAACATTAAAAAACAACTTATATATTAGTAAGGTTTTATCATTAACCCTTAAATTAAAATTTATTGTTTAAATATTTGGTTAAAATGATATAAAGTAATATAACAGTACTAAAAAATGATTTCATGATTTATAAAAATATGTACACTTTATTACATTTATAGAATTTTTTAGGTTTGTATTTTAGATAGAATTAGGAAAAATATTGAATAATAATTTGGATAATTTCACACATTATACATTCTTTAACAAAAATAGTTATTTAAGTATTTAAATGTGTTTCATTAAAGACACTTATGATTCATTTAACATGTCTTACCATAATGGAAAGATTAAACATAAAAATGTTTCTATAAATCCTTATCTCATATAAAAATAATTTGAAAATACCGGTGAGAAAAAAAAATACCATTAAAGGTTATACAAATAAATGAATTCCATTTTTCTAGTGAAAAACACGAAAACCAATGAAATTTTTTACCTTTTTCACATTAAAAAATATTCATATATATAAAACATATAAACATTATGAAATTATAATTTTTCTCAAAATAAAATCATAGAATCCAATTTTGGAATTATAAGAAGTCCTTATAAGAATAATGAAAAAACTTATTCCAAAAAAACCATTCACCATTAAATGTTTACAAAATTTCTATTCTTTATGAAGTAAACATAATTACATAAAAAATAAATCATAAAATAATTATTTTGGGGAATCATATCCATAAACCATTTTAAGGAATGATTAATCCATATTAGATATAAAAAAATCCCAATTAATTCAATAGATGTAACCATCTATATTATATTCAAAAAAATACATTTGAAGAAAAAATCATTATTCTATGTATTGGAGAGCTATATTCTACTCAACCATCAGAATATGATATATCAGTCTCACTTTTAGTCAGATATAATGATAAAAACATATCACAAAAAAAATTATATGGTTTCTCTTTTTAATAATAAAAACCTTGGAAGCCGCATTTTAATGTATATGAATAACACTTTATATTTACACATAAAAATGGAAAAAAATATCACTTATCATTTGAAAAGTCTTTAAAATAAAAAATACCTAAATAAAATAGAAATGAAATTAATATAAAAAAATATTAAATCAATAGGAATGGTATTTAAAAAAATGAGACTCTATTATTATTTCAAATTCTACTTATTTTTATAAATTAACAAATATTCATTTTAAATATTGGAAAAACATTAAAATGGCCTTTACCATAGACATTAAAAACATTCTACTTTAAGTCATTATAATGAGTATAACATTTTTTGAAAATGATAATTAACATGAATTGATTTAGAAATATTAATATTCTTGAAAACATTTTTCAGAACATGGATGTAAAAGGGAAAACGTATAAACCATTTAAATCATCATTTTAAATGAAAATCCCTAAAAAATTAGTAATATTTTAATCAAAAGTAAATTGTAGGAGGTAACCTAAAAATGATTTACAAACCACTTTAATTTCATTATAATAATGACTAAATACATCTATATGGTATAATATAAACCATATAAAACAAAACATTTTGTGAAAATGGATGAGTTTTAAAGAAACAAAATTTAGATGAGAAGTCCTCTTCCCTTGAGCAAGACTCAACATGTACATTAATTAAATACTATATAATAAATTTATAATAGTTATTTAATTTATTAATAAAAAATTTATGGTTTATTCCCTCATAATAATAACATTTATTTCATTTAATATCATTTATTATATAGTTTATAATCGATTAAGTTTATGATGTAGGTTTTGAGTGCGTTCGATTAATAATCCCAAAACAACATCAGTTGGATGACCATGGATTGATGGGTAATAGTTACATAATAAAAAAATATTAATCATTATATAAATATCATGTTTTCATCGGAAATATAATTTTATAATCTTCCATGAATGGAAGAAAGGAAAATTGATTCACACTGCATGTATGCACAAACAACGTTTTAATTTTTTAAAAGGTAGAAGGGTAATAAGATAATTAATAAATTTTTATTATAGAATAATAATTATATAGTAAATGCCATATTTATATTCATTAAATTTATGATAATAACTATCCATGTGAGGCTGTGATGAAAAAACATTGCTTCACAGAGGTGGTATTCAACACCGATGCTTGAGTGAGGTTTAAAATTCCCAAAAGATAGAAAAAAAGAAAATAAAGGTTTCTTCAATCACAATAACATCATTTTATTTTATAAAATATACTTATTTTACTATATTAGTATTGTTACGAAATAATTGATGATGTTAGAAGAATAATAAAAATAACGGAAATATGTTTAGAGTTAAACATCTTCCTTGGATACCCTCCTTTCGTTTACATATTAATCCTTCTATCAGGGTTATTAGAAAATACCATAGACACATAGTCATGGTGATGATGTTTTAAAAATGATTTGATCAAATATAGGTTGAGATAAATGGATCAAAACTTGTGATTAAGAGTAGAGAGGGGGTGGATTTTTATATGTGACGGGAATGACACAATTGTAAATATTTAGAATATTAAAATATAATAAATATCATAATCTAGTCAAGTCAAACTAAATTGAAATAATTTTGATGTTTGGAAATTATAATCTCAAAATTAATTTAATAAATAAAATTTAGACATGTTTATGTTTCATTTTATAAGTTATCTTTTGGTGAATTCCCTGATTTACCCTTTTAATTTTTTACTATAGTAACACATTTTCACCAATTATGCGTAATAAATTTAATTTTATTATGGAAAGTTGCACAAAAATGTTATATGGGTGAAATTATTGACAATTAAACATACAAATTTTCCTCCTTTGATATTTTTCTTATTTTTACATCGTTTAATAAAATCTAGTTTATTATAAAATATCATTAATGTCATTTTTTTGACTATTCATTTAATTTGGCTTCAAAGGCATCAATAATAAAATGTATTTGGAATATAAAATATAAAATAAAATTATTTATACTTTATAAGAACCTAGAAAATTAATGGAAACCACAATTAATCTAACAGATATTAATAAAATTGATTTTAAAACATTTTCCTTGAAATTTCAACTATTTTCAAAAACACTATATCGATGTTGTTTAGGACTTTATGGTAATTATACCATCATTAAAAATTAAAAAAATTAATATCCAAAAAATACTTAAATATTTTAAAAATATTATATTATATTCAAAAATAAATTTTTTTATCCCAATGAAATTAAAATGAAGAGAGAGATATTTTCATAAATATCCTTTTCTTAAAATAATATAATGGTTATAATCAATGGGAAGTGGAAATTTTTTCCATATTCTAGAATATTTTATGGTTATGTCTAAAAATACTCATAAAACAAAACATCTACCAGTTTAAAGGAAATTTTTAGGCATTATCTAATAGTTTTAACCCTATTTAACATGTTTTACGATTTCTGTGGTGACAAATTTTTTACCCAGGTTACTATTCATAATGGTCAAAAATAAAATTTAAAATATTACTCAATTTGAACATCACGATTAAAAATATAGCATAATTTTTCAAATAATCAATTGTTATATGTTTTAGAAATTAATTTTAATATAATCATGCCAAACTCAATAAAAACAACTATTTGAAAATTTAATTTCTAAGAATAAAAATATGATTATATCAAAATCCAATGAAATGTTGATTTATATGGAATTATTTAGATTATTGTTAATCAATTTTAGAATATCATATATTATATCCAAATCCAAAAAATAATTTTAATTTTAAATTAGTTGAATTAATTTAATGAAATAATAATCTTTTCCAATCCAATTTACTTCCCAATTCAATAAAAAGTCAAAAATTTTAGAAATATACAAAAAAAATCCTATTAATATTATAAAATGATGAAATCAAAAATTAAATCCTTTAAATAAATTTAAATTTATAAAATTTAAAAATTTATTTTTCACAAAAATATACAACAAAACTACATTTCTAAAAAATTAATATTTGACAACATTATGTTCTCTTAATATATTTCATGTAAATTAATAATTATATGAGTGTTGTAAAAAATGTTATTTGTATAGAATTGTGTAATAATTGGTAATATATACTCCTTATAGGTACATCACTAACACTTATATATATACACCATTTATGTGTCCCACAACCATATATATAACAGTCATATTACACTCTGATATATAGCCTTACATGCTTCCATAACATTTACTCATTTACCACTCACTCATCATTTCTATTATAATAATAATTCTTTTCCTTATTTCTATAGTTATAGTTTGGGTAACAATCTTTGTAGTGAACCATAAGGGTAATGATTTAATGTTTTGGTATTTTTATAAATATGATAATTTAATCAACTTTTACTTTTCATTATGTTGTTAGATATTTCCACCACATAATTTTTATATTTTATCTCTCATTATAAAATTTTATGTCAATAAAAGAATCAAGATTCATTTTTTTTGTATACCAGTCTATTAAACATAATATTCATTTAAATGTGAAATACATGTTGAAATATTGTGGTGTTAAATACAATGTATCTAAAATTATTTAGTGACAAAGGACTTTATTAACTATAATGAAATCACTGGACGTTATCCCATATTTGAAATGAAGAGTTTTGATTCCAATATTTCCCAAGGTTTTTAAAAGAAGATAGTGATTTATTTTTGATGAAATTACAATAATAATACCATGGATGAAAAAAATGAATATTTATTTATGACAGATGTGCATAAATATGAATGGGGGGATATGGTAGATGTTTCAAGTGTGGAATATAAGGAAATTGGGCAATTGAACACCAAATAGATTTAAAGAGTCAATCCACCCAATATAAGGATGAGAAATTTTAGTTTACCACCCCACCCAAAATCCAATGTTATAACTACATGAGTATGATAGTCAATCAATTCAATTCTTGAATCTATGGGTTAATGAAAATAGTTACCATAAACAACCTCATATGTCAAGAGATAATGGTAAATTTCATACTATCACATCTGCTAAAGTGGGTCATGAGAAAGAAGTGGTGAAAGGTACATGTATCATTTACTCTAAAACTATGAACGTCTTATATGATTTGGGTTCCACCCAATTTTTTGTTTCTTAAATTTCATCTATGGGTATCATATCACCACCTAAATGAATATATGTTTAATTATATATGAAAATAACAATGGTATGATGATAAAATATAAATTCTATAGCTCCTCTCTAAGTAATTTTTTTTGAATTTGATTCCTAATTTTTTTTATTCTCTATATAGTGGATTTTGACATGGTTTTGGGCATGGATTGGCTCTCTATATATAGATACTATATATATTTCCAAGGAAGGGATGCATTTATTAATATTACAATCCAAACAAGAATTTTAAACTATTGTGAGGATGAATATAGTCGCACAATGGAAATAATTCCATTAAATGGGTCATATTACATACTCATCAGGGTTATCTCAAATGGTGGGGGAGAGACCCAATATTCAGGATATTCCAATAATATAGAAATAAGATAATGTATTTCCTGAATAGTTTCTTAGTATCCCACTAAATCACGAAGTTGAGTTTTCAATCGAATAAAAACCTAATGCTACTCCTATTTCAAAAACTCTTTATATAATGGAACTGATTGAGTTGTACGGATTTAAGATGAAACTCTTGAAGAATATTAAAAAATTATTTTTCTTCTAATTGGTTCATCATGGGGTAACCTATTCTTTTTATTTACAATAAATAAGCATCGATGTGTCTTTCCATTTCATATTAATAACATAACAAGATCACTACCAAGAACATGTATCATTTACCCTGTATTGAAGATTTTTTTTATCCATAGTAATGAGCTTAATACTTTTCAATGATTTCCTCATATTTATATATCATCATTTTATGTCAAAAATTTTTACATATCCAAGATTAATTGAAATTTGTGGTAGGGACACTATGAATTAACAGTGATTTCATTTGGAATTAACAACAACCATACTATGATCATGGATCTAATGAATTGAGTTTTTTGATATTTCCTTTATGAATTTGTGATAGCCTCTATAGATGATATTATTTTGTATTCCAAGTAAAAAATTAAATCATAAATATAATAATATGTTTGATTTAAATAACTTTTCCAAAACTATGTTTCTTTCCATGTTCAGTAAATATGAATTCTGTCTATACAAAGTATCATTTATGGTTCACATAATTAGAATAGAGTTTACATCGGTGGAACCCTCAAAGATTGACGTTATTGAATGTTATCCCAATGTATTAATAGTAACTGAAATCCAATGTTTTCTTTTAGTTTTTGGATACTGTCATTGGTTTGTAAGAAATTTTTTTATTTTTCTAATACATTAACCAATATCACATGGATGGTGTCCATTTTTCTATGGATATATGATTATGTAGAGATTCTTGAGGAACCGAATAGATTTTTAGTCAGAAAAACTATACTCCGAGTATGCAATGGTGGGTAAGGGTTTGTAATCTATAGTTTTGAAAAAAAATAAGTGTATAAGAATATCATTCATGCGTAATGACAAAGTAATATCCAATACCTCTTTATAATTTATGTCTCATGATAAAAATAACCAAATTCATTATTTGTAATAAATAATAAAAAAATTACTTTGAATCTATGAATTAATTATCATACTGGTCATATTTGTGACATATGTTCCAATCATAAAAACATAAATTATATATTCAGACAAAAATTAGTTGAATATGAGTTAGAATAAAATGGTTAAAACATGGTAAAGATTTTGGATACTCAATATATTTCAACCTTGGGGAGGTGGACAAGGTTGATTATACTATATGTTAAAATGAACATCCTATTTTTTAAGTGTTGAGGATTGAAAGAGATCCAATACTTATGGATTTATATATGATAGACCATGAAATAATTTTTAATAGACATATATATTATCCTTACCTGATGAATATTAACCACTATATTTATGTAAAAATTAAAGAGGCGAATAAGGAAAATGTATATCTACAAAAAAAGTTAAGTATTTTTACAGAGTTCAACCATGACCATTATGGAATGATATGATTTATAGAATATTTATCTTATGATCATATTTCAATGTTATTTGTTATGTAACTATTAAGGATTCTTGGATAATCATGTTCAATCACACTTGATCTAGATATGAGGTATACCTCAAGGTTTTGGAGAAGTATTCAGATAGTTTTTAAAACAGAGTTGAGATTTAACACACTATATAATCCTTGGATGGATGGTCAGTTTGAGAGAACCATTAAAACCTATGAATATATTCAAAGATATTACTCTTTTTGAATCAAAATAGGTTTAGGATCAACACCTTCCACTGGTTGGATTTTGATAAAAATGTAGTTTCACATAAGAAAGTATAAGGGTCCGTATAAACCCCTCTATGGAAAAAAGGGAAGAACTCCGTTTAGAAACATGTGAAGGAAACTCAAGGTTAAAAGAAACATTTTGTATAAATTTATTTTTGACATAAAGATTTCATTTTTAGTGATATGGTATTCCTTCAAATATATCCTTATAATTATTTTATGGTATTTGGGATGAAAGGGAAGTTGCACCCCAAGTATTTCAGTCCCAATAAGATTATTGATCACATTGGGATAGTATATTACATAATGAAATAGCATATAATCCTCATAAAAGTTCAAAATGTGTTCCATGTATCTTTTTTATGAAAATAAATATGATATCCCTCATATGTAATGATCACAGAGGTCATACCACTAGAGTAGGATATTTTTTTTATGAAAACCCAATTGAAATCATTAATTTTAGATATAAAGGGATATGTAAAACGTCTAATAAAAGTCATATTTATCTGGAGGAATAAAAAAATTATGAATCTATGTGGTAACCCAAGTATGTGATTAGATAAATGAATCCTTAGTTGTTTTTATAGAAGTGGATAAACATAAACAACGAAATTTTTATATGGTGGTAAAATATTACACCCTGAGATTTTATAATATATTTATATTTAATAAATTCAATATAATTGAATGATTTTGATGAACATAACCATTAAAATATGTCAAAAATTATTATACCTTATAAAATGAATATAATTATAATTTTTATAATTGTTGAAAAATATTTCTAATTTATATAAGAAATAATATTGATCCCATTGATTTTTTTCAATTATTTTATTTATGAGAATTGTTTTTATTATATATATATATATAATATAATAATTTTAGGTATTTAAATCTTGAAAATATATCATTTACACATGAATAAAATTAATATATTGGTTATTAATTGGTTATAAATGAAGATAAAATCATATTAAGGTAAGAGGGAATAGTTTTCTAAAAAACTACCATTATGCACCCTATTTTTTAAGATTAATAAATTAAAATAATAACGATGTATTAATGATTCTAATTAATTTTTTTGGAAATATACTAAATAAAATAATTTAAAATTATTTTGTTGGGATTTAATAGGAAAATAATTGTACAAAATTATGTGTTATTATTAAATTTTATTTTTTAAAAGGTTCTTATTGATTTTGTGTGCATATTTTATAATGATATTATAAAAAATAATCAAATTTAATTTGATAAAGTTTTTCTATATTAGTAATAATCATTTAAAAAATTTATAATGATACAAATTTTATATTTGGTCAAAATTAATAATGACTACAGTAAAATGTGTTACCTTTGATAAGTAAAAAATGGGAAACAAGGGGGTTAAAATAAAATATGAGTTTCAAAATAACTTATTAAATTGCCAAAATTTTATTGTTTGAATAAATATAAACCTGAAATTTTCATATATTCAATCCTTTTTTGAGTTGGTTCCACTTTTAGTTGAATAATATTTTATTATATTTTAATGGTTTCTATTTTTAAAAGTTTGTGACCCACCCATATTATAATATAAGGCCAACTATACCTATCTATATCACACTTCATAAGCCATATAAATTTGTGAATCCCTAAATAAACACATTTATAACTTCTTTCCCTCAATCCTTTATCTTCTATTAATATATGATAGTAATAATCTCTATGAAGTGATATAATTAATTTTAGGTCAGTAACATATTTGAATGAATTTAAAACATTAATTAATAAAAACATATTATACTTGTAACATGATTAATATTCTATAAATTATTATTTAATGACCAAGGTTAAAGTATCAGAACTGTTGAAGAAAAAGATGCATGGAAAATAGAACAATTTTCACCTGAATACTGATTTTAATGATAAATTAGTAATAAAAATGAAATTTAAAATTATTATGCAATTTTATATTTTAAAAAATTATGAATATCATTTTAGGATAAATTTATAATAAATATAAATTTATGATAAAATCTAATAAGGACTTGTATGAAGAAATATAGGACATTAGGTAAGGGTTTATGTTATAATAACATTTCTTTTTGAGATTATCTATGCTAAATTTCTATTGAGGTAAAATATATGGTCATTATCCATTAAAACCAAAATATTTTCTTATAAAATGTTTATTTCTTTATTTTTATTGTTTTCATTTATGTATCCTTTATTTGGTTCAGAAAACGATAGAGAAAATGTTTTTATGAAATGATGACCCTATTTCCTCTTTACGAGAAATGTTTTTTTATTTCGGGTCCATTATCATCAAAATGTTTTCTTGAATGTTCTCTAATATAAGAAAATGATTATTTATATTCATTTTAATCATATTTGAAATTATTTGAAAAGACTTATACATAACTCTTATTATTATTTTCTGATCTACATACTTTCAGAATTTTTAAAAAAATCAGGCAAGGAATCATAGTTTTATCATTTATAGAACACATATATTTTTACAAATTTATTATTAATATTTTATATTAAGCTTCCATTACATGTTTCAATGTTTATTTTAAAATAACATAATTTTCTCAATATTCTAGAAATGTTTAGTTATAATGATATTATTAGAAAAGCATATTTTCCCTTATTTTAATAGAAATTTTTAAATGCTCTTTTAATGAAATTTTTACATATTTCAAAATTATGTTAGGTGTCTTGAACATAATTGGGGATGTTATATAATGATTATATCTCTTTTTTTATTTTTATTTTTTTATTATTATGTTGTGATGAAATATTTATGAAACCCATTTCTTTTCTATGGTTTAATCATTGGTTAATTGATGAATTTTTCTATGATCACATGGAAACAAATATTCATGGTTTGTATTATGTGATCAGTTCACCGATTAAATCCTTATAATTAATTGGGTAATCATTTAAATATCATCTTATAATATTAAATAGTATGAAAAGTAAACCCATTCTATGAAGGAATAACAGTTGAGGAGTGAACCCAATCCATGATTAGACGTTATCCACAATGTGATAATGGTCATGGAAGTGAGCAATGACTCATGAAATAACTATATTTTCTTATGATTGTTCCATAATTACTATGACATGTTATGTGCTTTATTATATCCTCTAATATTTCATGATTTATTAATTATTATTATCCACTCTTATGATTCATTTTTTTAAAATGCTAAAGATTTATTCCATGATTCATTAATTATGTTCTAGGACTAATTGAGAATGAACATTATATGTTATAATTATATTCTCATAACCTTATTCACATATTTTTAGTTTATATGATAATAAATTGGTATCTCCCATGCTTACACTTACTATACATGAGATCTAAATATTTTTTTGTTTCCATTTTCCCCATGTTATGAAGAATGATTTCACAAAGAATATATCTAATAAGGGTACCCTGAGATAAAACATTTATTGGATATATTGAATATATTTCATTGAATAATTATATTATGTATCTAGTCACTAAATACACTAAACCTATTCGATTATGGGGAATTTTATATTATGAAATGTATTGAATATTCAGCTAAAATAATGTTATATTTATATATTTTATGCTCATTGCACCTCAATACCTCACTTTTTTCACAATTTATACAAATAGATATTTATGAAGCTTTGAAGAATTAAGAATTTGTTAATATAATGAATTGATAATTAGAGTTGGTAAAGAATAATAAATATTGGGAAATAGTACCCAATCCTATATATATTTTTTTAGAAGAACAATATTGTTGTTTCAAAACAAATTAACCAGAAGAGAACTTGTGAGAAAAAAATGAAAGGCTAATGTACAAGGAAAATTATTGGATTAAATCATTTATTATAATGAGATTGATATACTAGATTCTAGACTAGAAACCATAAAAATATTTCTCATTATTGCATCACAAAGTCAATATTAGATTTTCCCAATGGATGAAAAGTTTTTCATTATTAGTATACAGTTGGATGTTGAGGTTTTCCTTAATAAACCGTGTAAATACTTATATGGTAAAATTGAGAACTGTTCCTAAATGTTATAAAAGGAATTATATGGGTTGAAACAATCCCCAGAAGTAGGGAATTCAATGTTAGATATATGTTTAATGATGTTGACATTGATAAATGAAGAGTGTACATCAATGTCTACATTCAATATGATACCAAAATATTAGTTATTTTCATTAATAACAGAGATGTTATAATTATTATTGGAAATTAAGAATTTTTTTGTGAATGATTTCATATATAGGTTAAGAATTTATTTTAAATTTATAATATTTTTTAAATTATTCACTTTACTAGAATATAATATTATAATGAGGATATTTTTCTCATTCTTTCTCAATAGAAGTATGCTTGGAGCTTATAAAGAATTTTTTAATGGAGGATTGATTGTCCGTTTTTTAAAATATCTCAATAGGAACTAAGATTTCAAAGGCTGTAAAAAGGAAATAAAGTAGATCTCAAAGAATTCTTGATGAATATTAGGTGTTGGTTGTACATGACAACTTCTAAACTAGATATTGTTTATGTTTTCACCCTCTGTTCTAGATTTCAAAGTACACTAAAAATGTCTCATTTGATTGTTTGGAAAGGAATTATTAGATACTATAAGTAAATGATATATTATGGGTTTAATTTTTATAGTACTTTATGTATTGAACTATTTCACTACACAAATTCATATTGGATAAGAAATTATGATGAATTATGATATAAATATCAAGGAATTTTATTTTTTTGGGTAAATATGTGTATATTGGAAATATATAATAAGAGTTTTATTTCTTTAGTAATATACCTAGTAGAATATATGACTACAACTCATTAGACTACCCAATTTATGTGGATGAGAATATAGTTTGAGGATCTAGAGATGGATATGTAGTTTCCCTTGTATTTGTTTTGGGATAATGAATGTTATATTAATATTTCAAGGAATATTTTTCATTAATTAATGTCTAATTACACACATATACATAATTATTTAATAAAATATTGTTGGGAAAAATCCCTCAAGGCATCATTGAATCATTTTTGAGGTGATTGTGTTTGTTGACAAAGTGGACATCTGAGTGGTGATTGTTGACAAAGAAAAACAATGACATACAAATTTGTTGACAAAGAGGATATCATGATGGAATGTCGAGTTCAAGAGATGAGGTCAAAGATCCATATTTGATTCAAGAATGTTGACAAAAGGAATGGATGATCTGGAGGCGGTACAAAAAGAATAGATACAAGGTGGCGCCGTTTTCCAGTGTTTGCCAAATTTTTGGGCTTGAAAATCGACAAATGAAGAAAAGTGTTTTTGGAAAAGGAACTTGCGCGCTGAGGACTTGGAGTATAGGAATCTTTCATGCCATATGTTTTTCGAGATCAGAAGATCAAAATATGGCTAAGGAAATATGTTCGTGCAAGTTTGGGAGTTGGTCGTGCAAGTGTCTAAGAGGACAGAAGACATGCATGCCGAGACTGGGTCACGCAGGTGACTTGCACGCCATCATGTAGGGTGGTCAATTTGACTATAAATACTGGACCACTCCTCTTCATTCCTCACCTAAGTTCAAAACTTTGAGAAATCAGAGCTCCCATCGTGCAGGTGTGGTGGTCGCGCAAGTGGTGTGTGTGGTCGCGCAGGTGGGACTTGCGCGCCAGGGTGATAGTTGTGCGCCAGTGTTTGAAGCTACGGGCCAGTGTGGAGTTGCGTGCCAATATTAGATTGGGCATAAAATTAAGTGAGACGTGCAGGTTTATATTTGAGGAATCTTGAGTCGCGCAAGTGTCTGAGGAGGACTTGCGTGCCAGTTGTGACTTGCACGCCGATACTTGCGCGCCAAGATTGAATTGCGCGCCAAGTATGTTTTTAGTTCTAGTAGTGATTTTCGGGCTACGTGGAAGCTAGATTTTTGCCCGATTCCTTTTGTGCAAAGAGATATTCATCTACAGGTGAAAATTGGGCCTCAAAAGAGCATCTACTTACAGAGGAAGATGCATTCCTTCATGCAAATGAAGAGACCTATAGGTAAATAAACTGTGAGTGGATTCCTTCCAAGAGTAGTGAGCAAAGGAAGAGGAATAAGGTGATCCTCTCCACTGGCAGTGATCCAGAGAGAGTGAAATAGTGAGTGACCCTTGGGGAAGCAGTGAGCTGACCCAAAACATTGTAAAGGCAGTGAGCCTGAGCATAGAAGTGATCTAGCCTGAATATTGTAATCCACAACTAGTGAAGTTTAGTGGAATTGGTACGAAAATAACCTGGTCAGCGTATACTCCTTGGACGTAGCCCTTTGTGGTGAACCAAGTAAAATTGTTGTGTCATGTGCATGCTTTACTTTCGGTTTACTTTGTGCAACAGGAAATGGAGAGAATAGTGTTTTGCATAACAACGAAACAAGATCAGAATGGGCATTAATTTTAAATTATTCATACCCTAATTCACCCCCCTCTCAGGGTATTCAGCCTTGTGGACCTAACAATTGGTATCAGAGGGAAAGGTTGACAGTTTTTCTTCTCTCAATGGAGGTCACTAATCAAAAAGGGATTTCGTTCATCGACAGATTTAATTTTCAGATATGGAAGAATTGAATGCAACACTATTTCCGATATTTGGGAATGGACGTGTTTTCAGCAGCTATGCATGGTATCACAGCTGATATTGATAGTGGTGCATTATCAGAAGCTGAACATAGAGAGTTGGATGATGATTCCAAAGCAATCATTGCCTTAGGGGGAGCCCTCTCCAATCCCATTTATACAAAGTTGATGTCATGCAAAACATCACATGCCATGTGGGAAAAGATTTTGAATATATATGAAGGGGATACAAAGGTGAGAGAGGCAAAGATGCAAGTGTTGTGGAACAAGTATGAAGATCTGAGAATGAACCTGAACGAGTTTGTGGATGCATTCTTTGACAGGGTAAATGCTGTAGTAGAAGACATGCGGGGTCTTGGAGAAATTATCGAAGATATAAAAATTGTGAAGCGCATATTGAGAAAACTTCCACCTCGGTTCAATCTGAAAGTTTCTGTTTTGGAAGATAAAGACCCAAAACAACGGACATTAGATAACCTGCACAACATTCTTGTTGCATATGAAATGATAAATGATGATAATGAGACTATGGAAAAAAGGAAATCCAAAGAGGTGGCATTCAAGTCCATGAAGAATCTCACCAATGAAGATTCTAATGAGGAAGAAGAGACAGATGAGGTGATGTCATTCCTTTCTTCAAATATGCAAAGAGGAAGAGGTAAGTTTAAAGGGAAACTTCCACTAGCATGCTTTCGATGTGGAAAGGTTGGTTATCTTGCGGCGAGATTCCCCAAGAAGTTTCAAGATAACGATAATGATGATGATGAAGTTGAAATTCCAAAGAAAAAGACTTCAACGTTTGTAAAAGGGAAGAAACAATTCAAGAGAAATTTCATCAAGAAAAAGAATCTTCTTTCACAAGAATTTGAAAGTTCAGATGAGTCTGAGGATGAAGAGGTTGAGGAAATAGAAAATTGCAGAGATCGTGGGGGTAAATTCATTGGTGGTGATTTTTGGTAGTTCTCAGAAAAAGGAAGAAGCTGACGATGAAGAAGAAGAAGAAATTGATGGGAGAGTTGATATGGAAGCCGAATTGGAAGAAGCTCTTGAGGAGATAGAAGTTTGGAGAGCCAAAATGAAGAAAGCCAATAAAGTGATTCGTGATGCCAAACTCTATATGCAACAACAGGATGAAGAAAAGTCTGAGATGTTTGAATAAATTGATAGACTAAAATCCTCAACACCAGAAAGCTCAGAAAATATTGTTGAGTATAAGCTTAAAATTTATGATCAAAAGTAGGAAATTGATTATTTGACTAACACAAGAAAGGAGAAGGTCAAATGTATCAAAGTGCTTCAAGAAGAAGTGGTTAGTCTGAGACAAAAAATTAAGGATCAAGAAAAACTCATGACCCCAAATGTGATATCAGAAAAGCAGGCCATTCAGAAGAAAGAGAAGATGAAAGAGGAGCCTAGCAGTTCAGTAGGGAAGAAGCAGCAATTGAGCTCAAATGTTAAGGCCGTTTCAGAGCTAAATCAGGAACAAAAATCTGTGACAATTGCAGTTAGACCACAAGAAAACATCCCGAAATTGAAGGTTGATTTGAGCACAAAACAGTATCAGAATATTCAGAGATCCCAAAGGGAAAATCGTAGTGCTGAAGTATCACGAAGGAATGCATCCTATATCAGATGTCATTTCTGTGGGAAAATGGGACATTCACAGTATGTGTGTTCCATAGCCAAGAGATATCGAAGGGAACAGGAATAGAGATGGAAGCCAAACAGAGAATGGTGTTCCAGAACATATTTCGAAGGACACTATTTTTGGTGCGGAGGATTTGGACACATGGCTAGGTACTGCACTTCAACCATTCAGAAAAATTTTCCAAAGAAGAATCAAAATGTTTGCAAGCAGCAGATCAATAAACTGACAAGTGAGTTAAATGTTCAGAACAGATTTGCAGCTCTGCAAGACGAAGCTGGTCCATCATACTCTGAGAAAGAACAAAAGCCTCAATCCATGCCGAGTATGAAAGAAAAAGTATGGACCAAGAAGAAGAAAATTGAGAAGGCCATAGTTGTTGAAATTTCCATTAAAGCATCAGATCGTTCTGGTGTGTGTATTCTTGATAGTGGTTGTACGTCTCACATGACATGCAACAAGGATCTGGTTACAGGCATAAAATATGACAAAGAAGGAGTTGTCAAATTTGGAAATGATGAAGGCCTGAAGATTTTTGGCTCAGGAAAAGCCATGTTTGGGGGCAATGAAATGAGACGTGCTGATGTCTTGGTAGTAGAGGGTATCAGTCATAACGTGCTTAGCATCAGTCAACTATGTGACTCTGGGCACTCTATCCGATTTACCAAGAAGATGTGTATTGTCAAAGGAAACGATGGAGCAGTCATTCTACAGGGAAAACGAACAAAGGGAAATCTTTATCTGGTAGGTGGGGAAGAAGATTCGTGCTTTTTATCAAGAGAAGAAGAAAACCAGCTGTGGCATAAATGAATTGGCCATCTATGTCAACCATCCATGGTAGATCGGGTAAAGTGTGATGCCGCTAGAGACCTCCCAAAACTATCACGTGATCGCACACATATGTGTGATGCTTGTCAACAAGGGAAGATCATCAGAAAAACATACAGGCCAAAAAAATAGAAATCATATAGAGTGCTTGAATTGGTACCTGCTGACGTATGTGGACCTATTTCACCACGAGCTATAAATGGGAAAAGGTACTATGTTCTTTTCATTGATGATTATAGAAGAATGGACTTGGTATTCATCATTACCCATAAGAATGAGGTGTTCAGTTTTATAAAGTAGTATAGGAGGGAATCAGAAAAGATGCTTGGGTAGAAAATTCTGATGTTTCTTACTAATAACAGTACGGAATTCACAAACAGTCAGGTTGAAAACTATCTCGAGAAACATGGGATAAGGCATCAAGTTTCATCAGTAAGAACTCCCCAATATAATGGAGTGGTTGAAAGGAGAAATTGGATCATCAACAACATGTCCAGAACAATTATTATTGATAAGGACCTACCAGAGAAATTTTGGAAGGAAGTAGTTTTTACATCGGTCTATGTTTCAAACAGGTCTCTGTTGTGTCCGATGAAAGGGAAGACTCCGTATGAACTGGGGTACGGAAAAAAGCCAACGTTGAAATACTTTCGAATCTTTGGAAGTAAGTGTTTCATTCTCAAGAAAGAATATCATAGGAAGTTTGAGGCATGAGGAGGTGAAGGGATATTCCTTGGCTACTCAGGGAAAAGTAAAGCATATAAATACTTCAACAAGAAGCTGGGAAAAATTGTTGAGAGCAATGATGTCACTATAATCGAAAATGAACAGAATACTCAACGACCTAGTGAACAATTTTTAGATGAAATTGATGATGAGGTAAGCAAAACAAGGGGAGGAGAAGTGGAAGAGGCTGACTCCGAAGATGGTACTAATGATGATCAAGAAAGTGTAAAGTATGTGTTTGTAAGGAAGCCAAAAAGTCAAGCTGAATTTGATAGGTAGAATATCATTGGTGATCAGACAGCTCCAGTTCAGACTCAAAGAATGAAATCATTACAGCAAACATCGTTTATGTCTCAGGAGGAGCCAAAATGTTTTTCCGATGTAGCTGAAGATGAAAACTGGGTTCAGGCTATGAATGAAGAGCTTGATCGGATTGAGAAGAACCAAACATGGGAGATTGTTTCGAGGCTAGTAGATAATAATGTCATCGGGACTAAATGGGTCTATCACAACAAGATGAATGAAGATGGAACAGTGATTGGAATCAATGAATGACTAGTGTGCAAGGGGTACTCCCAGATCGAGGGAATAGATGTAGATGAGACATTTGCACCGGTTGCAAGTCTGGAGACAATCAGATTTTTTTGCCATAGCAGTGCAATGAAAGTTCAATGTGTTCCAGATGGATGTCAAATCCGTATTCTTGAATGGGGTTCTGGAAGAAGAGGTGTATATTGAGCAGCCAGATGGTTTTCTCATTCATGAGGATGAGAAAAAAGTTTGCAGGCTGAAGAAGGCATTGTATGGACTGAAACAAGAACCAAGAGCATGGTACTCAAGGCTTGATCAGTACTTGAAGAAACATGGTTTTCAGCGTGGAGGAGTTTATTACAATCTCTATTTCAGTAATGATAGTAATCAAATTTTGATGGTGTTGGTTTATGTCGATGACATAATATTTGGCGGATCAGATGAAGCTTAGTGCAGATAGTTTTCCGAATTCATGAAAAATGTGTTTGAAATGTCAATGATTGGAGAGATAACGTTTTTCCTTGGTCTACAGGTGACACAAGGAAGGAATGGAACATTCATTTCTCAATATAAATATTCCAAGGAGGTCTTGAGAAGTTTTGGAATGGAAAATTCCAAGGAGATGAAGGCTCCGATTGCTACCCAGATGAAATTATCAAAAGATGAGGATGTAAAGGCAGTTAATATCCCAGAATACAGTCAAATCATTGGAAGTATGTTGTACTTAACCGCAACAAGGCCAGATATTGTTTTCTCCACATTCCAAGCAGCGAGATATCAGAGTAATACCAAGGAAAGCCACATACTTGTCATGAAAAGAATACTTCGGTATATCCAGGGCATAGTGGATTTCGTCTTGACATATACTAACAAATATCAGATAGAGTTATTGGGATATACTGATGCAGACTGGGCCGGTTCAGCAGATGATAGAAAATCAACATATGGTGGTGCGTTCTATCTTGGTGGCTTGTGTATTTCTTGGCTAAGAATGAAGCAAGATTGCATTTCATTGAGCACCACAGAAGCTGAGTATATTGCGGCCACTCAAGCATGCACATAGTTATTGTGGATGAAGCAGCAGCTTGAAGATATGGGAGTTGAAGTGAAGTATCCGATCGGAATTCAGTGCGACAACTGAAGTGCTATAAATCTAAGAAAAAATCTCGTCCATCATTCATGGACAATGCACATTGATATTAAGGATCATTTTATCAAGGAGAAGGTTTAGAAGGGAATCGTGAAGTTGGAGTATGTGCCTATAGAGCTACAGGTTGCATACATTCTGATAAAGGCCTTACCTAAGGAAGCTTTTGAGAGGCATCGACTGGCTCTAGGAGTTCAGTCGATTCCCCGCACTTGAAATAGTGTGGATGTGGAACACCCCCCTCTCCCCGAGGTATGATGTGTTTTCCCTAATGTGATGATATGTGTTCTCTACAATGTTAAAGACTACAAAGGAGTGTCCTTTGGGTTGGTTGACAAAGGGGGAGAAAATAGTGATTGTTCATGGGGGAGACAATGTGGAGATTTGATAATTCATGAATGATATGGGGAGAAGCTGAAAAGTGGAGCAGCCAGATAGGGGGAGTTGACGCTAGTTGAACGCAATTAGCCAGAGCTTAGCTTAGACAACACAGGAAATAGGGCTAAAGAGGTTTTGAAGATGACAAGGGATGAAGCTGTGGACAGAAAGGGGAAGCATATTAAATCTGAGGATGCTAGAAGTGATCGATCAAAGAATAGATATCACGACAGCTGCAGATAGTGATAAAAGTAGAAGAGTAGTGTTGGAATGTGGTAAAAATATTTCCAACCAAAATTGGTCTTCCAACATGTCCTTCAACAATTGGTATCAGTTTAGTAAAAACTGGTATCAGTTTGGTGTCAACTTTGGATGTCAGAGATGAAGTGATCCATTGATGAACTTTTCATTTACTCTTGTTTCTCACGTCGAGCATTGCTCATGTGGGCTCAGAGTATGTGTTGATTAAATCCTTGATCGCTATCAGAATCGCAAAAGGTGAATGGGGGCTGAATAAGTAACGATGTATCTTTCCATAAAAGAGTTTTCAACAAACCCAAAAGGGGATATTGTTGGGAAAAAATCCCTCAGGGCATCATTGAAGCATTTTTGAGGTGATTGTGTTTGTTGACAAAGTGGACATCTGAGTGGTGAATGTTGACAAAGCAAAAAAATTACATAAAATTTTGTTGACAAAGAGGACATCATGATGGAATGTCGAGTTCAAGAGTTGTGGTCAATGATCCATGTTTGATTCAAGAACTTCGACAAAAGGAATGGATGATCTGGAGGCGGTACAAAAAGAATAAATACAAGTTGGCACAATTTTCCAGTGTTTGTCAAATTTTTGGGCCTGAAAATCGACAAATGAAGAAAAGTGTTTTTGGCAAAGGGACTTGCGTGCTGAGGACGTGGAGTATAGGAAACTTTCACGCCATATGTTTTTTGAGATCAGAAGATCAAAATATGGCTAAGGAAACAGGTTCACGCAAGTTTGGGAGTTGGTTGCGCAAGTGTCTAAGAGGACAGAAGACTTGCGCGCCAAGACTGGGTCGTGCAGGTGACTTGCACGCCGTCACGCAGGGTGGTCAATTTGCCTATAAATACTGGACCACCCATCTTCATTCTTCACCTGAGTTCAACACTTTGAGAAATCAGAGCTCCTGTCGCGTAGGTGTGGTGGTCACGCAAGTGGTGTGTGTGGTCGCGCAGGTGGGACTTACGCGCTGGGGTGATAGTTGCGCGCTAGTGTTTGAAGCTGCACTCCAGTGTGGAGTTGCACGCCAATAATGGATAGGGCGTAAAAGGAAGTGAGTCGTGAAGGTTTAGACTTGAGGAAGCTTGAGTCATGCAAGTGTTTGAAGAGGACTTGCGCGCTAGTTGTGACTTACGCGCCGATACTTGCGCGCTGAGATTGACTTGTGCGCCATGTAAGGTTTAGTTTTAGTATTGAATTTCGGGCTGCGTGGAAGCTGGATGTTTGCCCGATTCCTTCGGTGCAAAGAGTTATTCATCTACGGGTGAAAATTGGGCTTCAAAAGAGCATCTACTTATAGAGGAAGATGCATTCCTTAATGAAAATGAAGAGACCTACAGGTCAATAAACTGTGAGTGGATTCCTTCCAAGAGCAGTGAGCAAAGGAAGAGAAAGAAGGTGATCCTCTCCACCAGAAGTGAGCCAGAGAGATTGAAATAGGGAGTGACCCTTGGGGAAGCAGTGAGATGACCCTAAACATTGTAAATGCAGTTAGCCTGGGCATAGAAGTGATCTAGCCCGAACATTGTAATCCAATGCTAGTGAAGTTTAGTGTAATTGGTACGGCCGGCAACTTGTTGGCGTATGCTACTTGGACGTAGCCCTTTGTAGTGAACCATGATAAATTGATGTGTCATGTGCATGCTTTACTTTCTGTTTACTTAGTGCAACAGGAATGAGATAGAAGGGTGTTTTTCTTAAAAGCGAAACAAGATCAGAACGGGCGTTAATTTTAAATTAGTAATAGCCTGATTCACCCCCCCTTAGGGTATTCAGCCTTATGGACCTAACAAATTTCCTATAGAGAAAATGAGTTAAATCTATCTATTTTTCCTACCTCAAAAAATAGTAGATATTTAAAAAAAATACTTCTAAAATATGCATTTGAAATATTGACATTTATGATCGGAGTCCATCCTTATTTCTATCAATACTAAGGTATAATGTCTCTATCCCCTCATCTATATTTTTCATTTTATATTAATGTCAAATGGGGAGAAAAGTGATTACATAAATAAATTAAGGTTTATTTTATAATTCTTTTAGAGAATATATTTAGAATAATGGATATTTTTTTCCTAATATCTAGTAATATATGTTTTACCAAATGAGAGAGATTATTTATTTAGGAGGTGATTCTAGTATATGGGTGTGTGATTTTTTTGTTTTTTGTACTAATCTAAATATTTTGTTGAGTATAGATGTGGGAATCTATTATCTAATGGTTTAAGTATATTTTTATAAAATTATGAGATGAGTTGATTATGAAATTATTTCTCAAGAGAAATCAGGTATCGGGAAAAGACTATCATTTTTTAAATAGTTTCAAGAAGATCAATAAATATAAATAGTTGATTGTAAGACAGAATTTTTATTGACATCATCAATTAATTATTTAAAACTATTTTCTCCCTATGTCTATTTTACTCATATATTATTATAATTATAGGGTAATGATTCATTTCTATATGAATTGAATTTGAAAGATATTTTTGTTCTTTTTTTACAATAAAATGTAATGGGGGATATTTTGTTCTAGAATAAGTTTGGAAGATGTTGATAATTGATGGATATTATTAGGAACCCAAGTAGAAGCTACTATATTTTGGAACTACATAAGGAACCTCTATAATGTAGTATCATTCTATGGATTTTTTCATAGATATTTGAAAAAGTGGATATGATTAGTGTCTTAGATTTTTATTCAAATGAATAAATCTTATTCAAACACATATAAAATAAATTATAATTTGTGAGGTGAATGATTCCTAGAAGCTTAGAGAATTTTGGAATAAATATGGCAGTACTTTGAAGTATTATATAATTTTGGAATAAAATTATGAAAATAAGTCCTTAGAAATTTGGAAGAGTAATATAGTGTAGAGTAAATATAAAATATGGAAAATAATTTACTTCAAATGATTAATGTTGAACATTTAAAGAGAAAATGGTTGCTTTAGAAAATTATTTAGTGAAATTGGATGTCCAATTATAGACTTATAATGAGTTTTCTAACTATTTGGAAGATGTGTCCCAAATATTGAAAGAACATACTGTACTTCATAAAACAATGTTTCATTATAATAGTATTTTTGTTACATAAAATGATTAATTGTGACATTGTGAGAGTTACTCTATTATTGAAAAGAGTAATTTCCTACTTGAGAAGTGTAGTCTACCTATTTGAAAGTGAATTTAACAACTTTTTAAGAGTAATGTAGAATATATAATGGAAATTGTTTTTGGAAGAGTAAATTTATAGTTATATGTGATTGAACTGAATTTTTATAAGAGGGGGAAGTTATGAAATTATAAATTATAAAGAAAGAAAATTATTTTTGGTGATTCTTAGTTAATTGATATCCATTAAATCAAATATCATAATATAAAATTATGATTAAATAATGAGTTTGATAATGTCATTATATAAAGAGGATTGTCGCATCATGGTGTTGAATATTATTATGTGCATGAAGATATGGAGAAAAAGAATAAAATATAGTAAAATTTATAGAATGTTTTCATGTGAATGGTTTTCTGATATTTTTGGAGGATTTAAAAGAGAAAATAATATGTCAATAATGGAAGTAATATAAAATAAAATATTTGAAATTCAACATTGTGATAAATTTGGATAATAATTTTGTAACATTATAACTATGTTTTAGAGAATGTTTAAATTTTTGGGAATTTTTATAAATAATTAATGTAAATAATATTCATAATATGATGTGAATATAAAAGGAGAAATGGAAGAGGAAGATTTTGATAACAAAAATTGAGAAGATTTTGTGATGCTCTACTATAATAAATTCTTTATTTTTCAAAGAGATAAATTATATGATGAAGTAGAATAAAAAGTATCAGTTCACAATTATGATAGTAAAAGAAGTCGAAGAGGAATATAAAACACAATGGTAATGTGATTAGACTCATAAATTAGTGAATTACTATTCAATTATTTTGAACATTATTATATCATTGTAACTACATGGAATTAACATTAACTTTATAAAGACTTATAAAATGAGTTCATGGATAACCCATTCTCATTGTAATATTTTAGTTGATACTAGTGGATTGTTTGATATTTGGTAACTCTTGATCAAGCTAAGGACTAAAGAATCATGGTTGTCCATGATAATTATAGATATTATTTTCCTTTTATTATGTCAGGATGTATTTTTCTTATACTAGTGATTTCAACCACTCTAATAATTGGTGAGGATTATTTTAAAATTTAAAACCTAAAACGGTGTCTAAATCATTGATTCACTTCCCACATTATTTTCCCAAATATTGTTGGTGACTTTTCACAAGTTATGATCCTTGAAACATACATTCATTAGGCAATAGTACAGAAACAAGGACTACCATCGTATAATTTAATACACATGGAAGTCCTTTCCCCATTTATTTAAAAAACAAAAATTAAAAAACATTTATTTCATAATCTAAATAAAAAAACAAGAATAATGTACGTTGAATGATTATATGTTATAAAAAATTGGATAAAAATAATGACAATAAATAAACCCAATACCTCCTCAATATGACTTGTATGATAAAATGAAACAAAAAAACTCTTCTAACTCTCATGTTTCATGATCTTTGTTTTTATAGACCTACTCCCTCTAAACATATCAAATGATTCATAAAACTAATATATAAAGTTTTTGTAAGAATGTAAATATATTCAATAAGTTCCTCCATAGAAATAAAATGAATCTATGCGAGTGAATCATACTAAATCATATATGAAATAGGTAAATAAGATAAAAATATCAACCATACAACACTAATAGTGAACCATCAAACCATAATTATCCCATTCCTCAAACTTAACATATCATCCATAGTGTGAAAACACATAGACTTTATTATAAAAAGTCACCAAATATAGTTTTTCAATAACATCCCAATAATAGTCTCTCCATCAAGACCTCACTATGAGTCATAAAGGTTTTATGGTTTCCCTTTCATATGGATTTGATCGCACCACGATTCAAAATTTTATTCCCCAATTACACCACTATGATAAATTGATTTTTTCTATTTTAAATTCCAAATATAACTATGAATTTCAATTCACATTTGATACAATAATTTAATGCTTATTAATTTTAAAAAGTTTAAATTTCACTTTTTTATTATTACATTATACATTTTAGTGATTTGGATAATCCAAGATTAAATATAAGAAAAATAGGTCAAACTGAATGGAACCTCAATCAACTATGTTAACTATTTCACACAATCTAATTATTTCATCCATAAAATTTCGATAAAATGTTTTTTGTGAGTGAAAAAAATTTTGTGATAAAACATTATAAGGGAAAATAATTTCAAATACTCAATATGATGTCCCAACCAAAGTGATATGTCTTGAATTTTTTTTCTCAAGTTAAGTTTTTTTTTTGATATTTTGAAAATATAACTCGTTGTAGATGTCCGATGAGAATAAAATTTTAAATTGCGGTTTTAAATAGCTACAAAAATTTATTTTCTCTCAAAGAAAATATTAGGTTGTTTGTATATAAAAATTTTAGACACAATATGTATATTGAAATCCAGGTGTGCCAACCCATCTCTCAAAATCCCAATAAAAAGGAACCTTTGAAACCACATTTTCATGTTAAAATAGGGAATGAAGTGTTTCTATTTTGTATTTCCAAAGGATTCCTCTCAACATATTTTATGTTATGGAACTCCCTCTATTTATTTGGAGTACTAAAATTACAATGAAGAAGAAATTCCACATGTGCCTCCTCTTATCTATGGAAAGATAAAAGGTGGGCAGTCGTTGAAAGGGGCTACACACAATAAAGGGATTTTTGGAACATTTTTGGATATTCGTTTGGTGAAATATATTTTAGAAAATTTTCATATATTTTTTAAATATTTTTATGATTATTTTCATTCTTAACATATTAATATATTTTTTTGTAAAATGTTTTGTTAATCTTATTTAATGAAACAATATTCCTTGGGAGAACTACTATATTTTGAACAAGAACAAGGTAGGATCGATCTTCATCAACACCAAGGATCACTGAAAGATCCTATGAAAGAGGATGCACAAAACATCAAAATGCTTTTAGATATTTATTATACCTTTGTAATAAACATTATGAATAAAATAAATTTAAACAATATGGATGAATATAAGTTCACATTAAAAAAATAGTGATATTGAAATTCAACTAAGAAAAAATCAAATAATATGTAATGAACCAAGAATTGAACTAAAATTTGTTCTGATTCAATTATAAAAAAATTTCATACTATATGTCTAATATTAAAACTTGATAATGTAGATGTGGGACTAGTATAACTTATGTACATTCTATAATGACCCGACCCTAGAGAACCCGAAGTCGGTTTATACTACCATTACATTCACATGATTATAAGTAATAAGACACCAAAGGAATGAAGAGTTTAGTAGTATTGGTAAACTAGATATATATATAAGTCTTGTATTAAAATTGAATACACTTATAAAAACATAATAATTTTCCTTTATAGGATAATTTTATTCCATATAGTATATATAATCATATTTGTCATAGTTCACTTCTTGGATTCCTAGGGAAAGGAAACAAAATAAGAGTGATCTCAAATGATAAGTATCGTTAATATATATTTTAATAAATAATGAATAAATGAAAATAATAATTATACATTGATAAATAATTAAACACACATGCCATGTAATCAACAAATTGAGAAGGAAGTGGATAAAAAATATGGAAAAGTAATAATCGAAAACACATTCCATTAAAATAACTTGATAAGGAAAAACTAATTTTGAATGGTAAGAAACTAAGGAAACATGACACTTAATCCATAAAATTAAAATGAAATGCATCTATAGTTATGTCCAAAAAAAATCTTATGGATGAATAACAACTATAACTAAATAAAAGAAATGCATAATTATTGGATTCCATTTCTCCTAGGAACATAGAACAATTACAGTTAAGGCCTTTCACATGAAGGATTAGAATATTGGGTAGAAACCTATCTAATTTGCACAACAATTTCTTCTCATGAGATTGTCAATGCATCAAGGGGCTATCTATAACTTGGCCTCACCCATGTTTCTGTTGCTTTAGCTCAACATTAATTTTTTCTTTGTTCATGGGAAAGCATTTTGTATTTTTCAAGGCATGTCATGGTCTCAGGCCAGGGGATCCTCTATCCCCTAGTCTTTTCATTATTGCACAAAATGCTTTCAGCTGCTACATTAATAAGGGACTCAGCTCAGGTAAAATACTTCCTTATCATAATAGGTAGAACATAAGGGGAATTGATCACTTGATGTTTGTGGATGACACAATTATTTTTATAAATGGTAGTAGAAGATATATGAGGGGTCGCAACAGAATTTTAAATTAATATTGCAAGTGGAGTGGGTAGTTGGTGAACAAGGAAAAAAGTATCTTCATTGCATCAAGGAGGACTCTATGAGGAGGGAGAGGCTTCTGAGAGCCAGCTTGAGCATGGGAAGGGGTTATTTTCCCATGGAATACCTCAGGGATCCCTTTAATCCTTCTTCCCTGAGGGTGAATCATTTTGATAATCTTATAAGCAAAATTACAGGGCGTATCCAGAACCTGGAGAATAGATTTCTCTCTTTTGGAGGTCGTATCACTCTAGTCAACAATGTTCTTTTTCTCAATAAATATGTATATTCTTTCTACTCTAAAGGTTCCAAAAAGTGTAATACCAATTTTTAAAGGATTACGGTGTCCTTCATATGGGATGTTTAGATGGAAGGCAGACACCATTGGGCTTCGGGGAAATGGTTAGCAAGATCTCTATCTGAAGGGGGTATTAATATGAGAAGTGTCTCTAGAACCATGCATGGGCTCCATGCTAAGTTTTCATGGGAGGCTATAGAAGGTAGATCACTCTGGGGAAGAATAATGCAGGATTTATATGGCCTGAATGTTAATATTAATAGAAGACGTCTATGTAGGATATGGAATCTGACCCTCCCGTATCTTGAAATTCTGCATCATCAATCTCGATGGATTTTGGGTAGGGGGAACATAAACTTTTGGCAGCAGGATTGGGGGGTTGGAAGGTTGTGGTTACCAGGGTTTCCTACCCCAGACGTATCTTTTAAAGAGTCTAGTAATCACCCATGTTTCCTACAGGCTATTCTTGATGTGATTCAAAGATAATTTTCAGCACTATTATTGCTAACGATGAGGAAGACATACTGGTTTTCACGGGCTATTCGTTGGGTACATTCTCTATTAAGAATTTTTATCATGTGACAAGGAACACAATGAATGTTGATTCATGGGGGGAGACTCTATGGGGAAAAGATATCCCCTCAAAATTTAACTTTCTATTGTGGCGTGTGCGGAACAAGGCTTTTCCTGCAGATGACAACCTTCAGAAAATGGGTGTTAATATGGCTTCAAGGTATTGGTGTTGTGGGTATTCCAACCAAGAATCACTAAGGAATCTTTTATATGATATTGAATGGGCTAGAGGGATTTTTCAGGCCTACAGGGAATTATTTCGTTGGAATGGATAAGAAGGATCTCCTACTAACTTTTTCCATGCTTGGTTTAGTAGGGCTGGAAACCAAGGGGTGGAGAGAAAAGCGAGATTGATCATTCTAAGTGTCAGGTGCTAGAAAATTTGGAAGGCTCATAATGATGGTCGACACAATAACATTTCACGATCCCCGGCCTGCATTCTTTTCAAAATGAAAAACAATATTAGGGATCTACTTTTTTTATCCCCTGATGGTCACTCAGCGCCTTCGGTTAGTGATTTGGTCCTGTCTCTATCTACTGATCACCAGGTGAATGGTTTAGGGAATGTATTTTGGGTACGGTGGTGTCCTCCAAACAAAGGGTTGAAACTAAATTTGGATGGGTCATTGCGCGGGGGAGGTGGGGGATGAATAGGGGTGGTGTTGTGAGAGATCAAGATGGGTCAGTGCGTGTGGATTTTACTTCTTCGTTTGAGGAAGGTGATGCTCTTCAGGCGGAGGCCCTAGCTTTGGCTAAGGGTTTGGAAATGTGTTCCAATAGACATATTTGGTTGAAAACGGTGGAGACTGACTCCCTTATTCTATACATATCTTTTCTAGACATGGGAATAATTCCTTTTAATATAGTTTATATAGTCAGGAGATGCAACATTTTCATGGGGAATCACATGGTGATATCGCAAACATGGTAGGAGGGAAATACAGTAGTAGATTTTCTAGCGTCAATTGATACATCATATCAAAATATGGTTTCCTTTATTAACTTGGGATCATTTACTAGTGAGGGGATGATGTTTTTTGTCAATGATTCATTGGGGTTTCATTACATTAGACCTCTGTGATGCTTTTCGTTCTTCCTTTGTATCGTGATCTCTCAAAATAAAAAAAAATGATAACTTTCAGTCAATTGATCAAAGGAAATTGAATATTTAAAGGGTATGAAAATGAATCAAGGAAGTGAATGGGAAGACAATCCTTAGAAAAATAAATGATAGACTATCTAAAGGAATAATAAGATTGATATATATACAACATATCCCAACTAGAGTAGAAAATTTTTTCTGTTGTTGTTGATGAATGAAAATACTATAACCAACATATTTAAACATTATTGATGATAATTTCATTTTTATTTTCAAACAACATTTTTAAAATATTTTTCATTGAAAATCACTTTTTAAAAACATTTTCCTTAAAAATTTACCTTTTAAAATAAAAAAGGTAGCTTCGAGGAAATGATAGTGGGTATATTCGTACATGTAGTACGTGGTAAGAAGAACATTCCTTTTACACGATAAAAGGTTAAAAAAATACTTATTTAAAAAGAGATAAGTAGACTCTTTTGAAAACATGGGTAAAAGAAAAAAATGTAAAAATTAATGTAATTAATTATTTTGGAATGGTTAGAATCAATTTTTTAAAAAAATAGAAAAATGTTTTTTAAAAGAAAATAGGTTCTCCAAATAATGTGATAAATGAAGTCACATTTTCTAAAAAACATATTCGAAAACAAATTTAAGTTCTAAAGAGTAGAAAAATAGTACTACTATTTGATAAAGGTAATTCATAATTAGAGGATAATAAATTTAATGGATTTATTATGAATTTATAAAATAATTTTCTATCATGGAAATTAAAATGTAAACAATCCAAAAAAATGATATTGTTAAATAAACCCAAGAAAACTCTATAACATTGAAGTGAAAATCAATCAATGATTGGATTTATCTGTATAAAATGTAAATCCAAATTGTTTATTTGGGAATAAATCAAAATTTAGTCAAATCGATTACAAAAATTGTCAAAGAATATTAACAATAGTGAGGAAGTTATATAACCCAATGAAAATAAATTGGTTTATGAAACTATTTTTCCCTTGGTAACATTTAACTCAAATCCTCTCAGAGGAAATAATTCAAATTAAAACTCAAAATATCCTGAATAATAAAAAAATCATTATATTATATGAAAAACTAGAAGTATGTACACCAAATATATGAAATTAGATTAGAAAATTTTTATTGTTGTAAGAGAAAGTAAACAATCATAAAAGGAAGTCAGATTACAAAGACAATAATTAAAAACATTATCGAGGAGAATAACCTTTAAACATTACAATGTGTACTATACCGTTTTGAAACATTTGAATCAAAATCTCTATGAATTAATCAAATTATGTTAAACTTATAATAACTTGAAAATAAATCGATTAATTATATAACATGTTAAAGTCTATTATATACATAATATAAAAGAAACTTTGTGAACAATTAAAAATTAGTCTCAATGGAATATAAATTGAGACAAAAATCCTTACCGTGAGTTTCATTTGGTTTGTGGTATTTATCCTTATTTATAATGGTTTTAATAGTATTAATAACTTATTTTAGAACCATATTCAAGTTTATAATATTTTATTACCCATTTTATTACAATCATTCTTTATTTTCACTATTTTGTATGTTAATTTACTATTCTTTCGAGAATGTTATAACTTGTTACTTGTTGTTATTATTACATCGATCATGGTTTCAACATCCCCATAATTTAAAAAATTATTTAATTATCATATATATTAAGTATATACGTAATTATAATAATCTATAATATGTCGATACAAGAAATGAAATACACTATTCATGGAGATGGTAGGTCGTACGTACGCATGAATGCTACTTTCATTTATTTTCCATATTAATATAATGAAAGGTAAATGATATATATTTATATTATAAATGAAATATTATATTAATTTCATATATATTGCATATATTTATTAAAATCATCATTTATACATTCCATGTATAGTGTGAATGATCTACACTACTTTGAGGTGGGGGAATTCCACACTTCCAAAAGAAATGTTATCATACTTACACATAACATAAATCATAAATGTATGTGTTATAAAAGAATTAGTGAATAAAACATATTTTATAAATATTTTATATTTAATATATATATATATATATATTTTACATCATAATTCCCACCATGAGTTGTGGTAATGGAAAAACAAACAATCATCATTTCTTGAGGACATAGTTCGTCATTCACATAAACGGTAAGTTTATTACCGATTAGATAGAAGTGTATATAAGTGTAGGCAAAACCGTTATAATAAATATATTTTAATGTATTTATGATACTGGTATTATTATATAATCATGGAATTATAATATTTTAGGTGTTATATAATTAAAATGTAACTAAAGATGTTGAGGAATGATGTTACCTCTTCTTTTGGTAACACCTTTTAGTTTGAACTGAATGCTTCCTTGGATGGATTTATGACCAAGGTGTGGATTCAAGTTTTATGGGAGGTATTTGTTGGAATCTATTTTGGTATATATTGATCTAGAAAAAGTTTCGTGTGAGGATTGGGTTAGTGGGAGGCTTGAGTTCCTTCTTATAGTGGAGTAGGAGTTGCACTTTTGTAAATTTTTTAAAAGAGAATTCCACCCATATTTTTTCCATTGAAAGTGGTTCCACTAATGTAGTAAATTAGATAAAAGTGATTATAGGGTATAAATATGACACTAAAATAATTTTTTTTAAAAGTTAATAGTTCATTTATTCATTTAAATTTATGGTTTAGTCCCTTGTGAAGCTTAATTTTACCTTAATCATTATAATTAATTTTAATCACTTTCACTAATATTATTTTGTCAAAAAATATGTTTAACTTATTAAAAATTAAATATTATTCTTATTAAAAATATTTAATTCATTTTTACAGATTAAAATCACATAATTTTCAGAACATAATTTAAAATAAATCTTGTTGATTGGATGATAATGCTTGTTTTTATTGTTTAAATGTCCAAATGTTTTCTATGTTTTCATATCCAATTTAAAAGTTAAATTTATTCCAATAAACTTAATTAGATTAATAAATAAATAACATTATCTTATTAAACATTAATACTAATTTAAAATTCAATTTAACCTTATAAATAAATTATAATAAAAAGATTTTCTGAATTAAAATTCAGTATTTTTCACTTATTGTCAAAAAATGAAAATTCACAGAAAAATACCATAAAATTCACCCTAACCTAATTTTAATGTATATATTTATAAATTAAAGATTATTTTTACATATAAGGTTTATAAAAGTTACAAAAAATTAGATTTAAAATAGGTTCTCCATTAAATGATGGTAAAACTGCCTTAATAAAAATATATGTTTTTATGGGTAATATTGGGTTTGTTTTTATATTTTTCTTATCAAATAAATTGGATAATTATAGAAACTATATTATGGAATATATAATAAATATTACATTAATATCAAAAAATAATTTTAATTCATTTAATTTATTTGGATAAAAGAGCTTTATGATCATAAAAATAGTTATCTATAAAAATATTACCTTTATATTCTGTTGGTTCTTATATTCATTTATAACTAATTTTTAACCAATTAATTAGTTTTATAATTATGTAAACAAAAACATTTTATATCATAGTAAATAATATTCATAAAGGCTATTTTATATCTTATTATATTGAGTTATAATATTTTAATAATATTTAATCATTTGGTAAAACTCGTCCTTGTCTGTAACGCAAGACATTGAAGAAATTTTTTGTCACGCGTGACGTACACTAAATCAGTGTCTTGTATAAAATATATTGAATTTATTTAAAATAGTACATATATTATAAATTATAAAGTTATTATATTCGTTTATGTTCATGCTGTTATGTGTCATACACACTATCGAATATAATGTTTCAACTTTAGATCTTTGGGGAATTATATTCTCCCCGCCTTAATTAAATTTCATACCCAAAATTTAAACTCGATCCTAGTGATATATTGTTGATATTTCCTATGTTTTAAATCCCACATTGTGAGAAGGGATCATAATAAATCCTCTATAAAATATATTCTAGGAAGTTGAAAGGCCACATGTAATAACATATGACTAGGTCTCTATATAAAAGATCATTAGTGGGATGTAGAAATATGTACATAGAGGAAAACTATAAATATTTATAGGTAGTGATTGAGGTCATCAATCAGAAAAAAATCAATGATCAATGGAATGTTGAGGGCTCCAAACCCATAAATCTATGATGATTTAAAAGGTAATCAATTCAAAAACAATTAAGGCATTAGAGCAATATTTTTTTGATAATTTTCCTAATTTTGGGAAATTCCATTACTGCCTAAGAATATAAGGAAATTCACTAACTTGATACATTTAAATTTCATATTAAAATTCCATATTTTTTTCTTCAATAAAATTATTATTCATCCCTTACTTCAAAAAAATGTATATCCAAAAATTAACTTTGATTCTCGATGCATGAAAATAAACATTTAACGGATCATAAGGCCCATTAAAGAGTCAAAAAACCTTACATTTGTCTCTAAATATTGTGTAAATGAAATATGTTTAATATATTAATATCTAAACCTAAAAATTTACACTAATGATTCATCACAAATATTTATTCATAAACTTTTTTAACTAATAATAATGAAATATTAATGAGGAATTTTGTGTAGGTCAGTGGTTGGTGTGAAACCCTTGTCATCCATTGATCATAGGTTCAAGACTCACATCCTTTTCAGAATTTATTGGTTGTTAACCAACATACAAGTTTTTATTTTATAAAACCATATTAATATAATTTCTAAAATAAATATTATGCAAATCCTTGAAAGAAGGTTAATCAATAAATATCCTTTTAACTAAGGTTTTCAATACAAACTCAATATATGAATACTTTATCCATTTTATTTCCACATATGTCATTCCATGGTATAAACATTAACATATGTAATTAATTTTAATTATTTATTTAAATCCATCATAATGGGTTGTGATGAAAATATGAATTAACCTTTTAATATCTTTATGGAGTTTCCAATCAAGTTCGGAGTAAGGTTCATTGTCATGTACCATGTTACATCGAGTCATACCTGAAAAACCTTGTTGGGTGTTCTTCTATACTTGTACTCAAATTATACCTTAGGGTTATGTTCTCTAATTTATGTTTTCCTAAATCTAGTTCCCAATGATGCTACTAAACTTTCTCTGATACAAACTGTAGAGATCCAACCCCCATGATCCTAGATCCATTACCTACTACCATTAAATTAGCATGATTAGAAGGAATAAAAACCCAAATGACCAAAGAGTTTAGTATTCCTGTAAAACCAGATAAATACATGACTGTTGTATTACATATGAATACACAATTACAACATAATTTTTTTCTTTTAATGATAACTTTACTCAATCTATTATATCCCAGAATATGTTTCAATGTATTCTTCTTAAATTCCTAAGGAAAGGAAAAAAATGGGATGAGATTTAATTCTTAGTAATGGTAAATTATAGTGGAAAAAATAATGAATCATTGAGAATAATAATTATGGTGTGATAAATAACTGAGCACACATACCATGTAATCAAAAAACTGATAAGGCAGTCCGTAAAAATTATGGTAAGGTAATAATTGAAAACACATGATCTTAAAATAGTTATACATGGAAAAACATATATGGCATAATAAGAAACTAGAGACACATTCTACTTAATCAATTAACTGAGAATGAAATGCATCAATAGATTTGTCGATGAAAAATCGCATGGATGAATATTTAATAGAACTAAAAAATTTAGATTCTTTATTTTTGGTCCCCATGTTTCCTATGTACATAGAACTATTAACATCAAGACCATTCACAAGATGGTATAGAATATCAGGTAGAAACTGATTTAATTCTCAAAACTAATTCATCTCATGAAACTCGCGATTCATCGAGTGGCTATCTATAACTGATCCCCACCTGTTTCGTACATGTCCAAATAAATACTCATATTGAATAATCGAAATAAATAACTTGTATTATCAAATATCTATAGTGAATAGAAGTAAGATATTTAATAATATTTCCCCAAATAATCAAATAATTTTAAAAGTGAACACCATATGAAAAATGGTATACGGTTCATGAAATAATCATATCCATGAAAAATTATATGAATAATTAGGTTCAATTCAATATCAAATGATCAAATGAAATTAAATATTTAAGGGGACTAAAAGGAATTAAAGAAGTGAATGTGAATAATATCTATGGAAAAATCAGTCATAGACCATCTAGAGAAAGAATAAAGATGGTATTAAAGAAACATATCACACGTGGAGTAGAAATAAAGGGTTAACGTCATCTATAAATATAAATACAATAAAATAAATATCTTAAAAACATTCTTGAGGAAAATATTATTTTTATTTTGAAAAACATTTTGAGAATATTTATCTATGAATATCACTTTTTAAATATATTTTATTTAAAAATTAACCTTTTATACTTTCAATGGATGATTCAAATAAATTAATGCAGGTAAATATTTTGATGTCGTATGAGGTAAAAAGAACATTCTCTTTTTAATGGTAATATTTAAGAAAAATTACTTGTTTGGAAAGTGATAAAAATATTCTGTTGAAAACATGTGTAAAAGAAAAATCGGTAAAAGTGTCTTTAATTCAACATTTTAGAATTTTTAGAAACATTTTTTAATTTTTTTTGAAATAGGTTTTTTTGAAGAAAACATGTTCTATAACTAAATGGATAAATTAATTCAAGTTTTCTTAAAAACATTTTATAATACAATTTAAGTACCAAAGAATGAAAAATGTTACTACTATTTGTTAAAGGTCATGAATAATAATAGGATAATAAAATTAAAGGGTTTATTATAAAATGATCAAATAATTTACTTTGATTCAAAGTAAAATGTAAACAATCCTGAACAAAAGGATACTATGAAATAAACCCGTGAAAAGACCATAACGTTGAAGTGAAAATCAATCAACTAATAGATTTAAGTGTATAAATAATAAATCCAAATAGGTGAAGTGTCTATACATATAGATTTAGTTAAATTTATTCTACAAATAATAATAGAATATTAATGAAAAAGAGGAAGTAATATAACCCAATATAAATAAATTGGGTTATGAAATTCTTCTCTACATGGTAACTTTTTACTTAAATATCATTATAAGATATAATTCAAATTAAAACTAAAATATCGTGAAGAATGAATTAATCATGAAAATATATGAAAAAGTGGAAGTATATACACAATATATACGAAATTAGGTGAACATAAATAATGTTATTATTTCATGTTGATGTTAACAATCACAAAAGTAAGTGAGATTTAAAATATAATCATTTAAAACATTATCGAGTAGAATACTATTTAAACATTCGAAAGTTTCTCATAGCACTTTGAAACATTTAAATCATAGTATAGATGAAGAAATAAAAATAAATTAAACTAATAATATCATGAGAATAAATATATTCATGAAATAACATGTCAAAGGGAAGTATATACACTATATAAAGGAAACATGTTTCATAACAACAAATAATTCTTAATGGATTGTAAATTGAGAAAAAATACCTTACCTTATATTTCGATTATTTTGTGGTATTTAGAGTCCTGTATAATGGTTTTAGGAATGTTAATAACTTATTTCATAACCTTATTAATTTTTATAATATCTTATTACCTATTTGATAACAATCATTTATTATTTTTACTATTTAGGGTGTTAATTTCCTAGTCTTTCGATTATTTTTATAATTATTTCTAGTTGTTCTTATTACGTATATCTTGGTTTCATAATATATAGAATTTAAAACATTATGTAATTATCATATATATTATTTATATATGTATTTATAATAATATTTAATATATGGAGACAGTAAATTAAATGCATCATTCAAGGAGATGGTAGATCGTACGTACGCGTGAACGCTACATTAATTTCTTTTCCATATTAAAAAAAAGAAAATTAAATAATATATATATATATATTATAATTCTAGTATTATAACAATTTCATATATATTATATTGGTTTTTTAAAACCATCTTTTATATATTCATGGTATAGTGTGAATGAGTTACATCACTTTGTGGGGGCGGTAGTCCACGCTTCCACAAATAATGTTATCATATTTACAAATAATGGAAATAATAGAGTTATGTGTTATAAAATAATTAAGGAAGAATAAATAAATTATAAATAATATATATATATCATTTATAAATATATTTTTATCATAATTCTCACTATGGTAGGTTGTAAAAGAAAAATGAACAATCATTATTTCGTAAGGCGGTAGTTCATCATAAAAATAAATGGTAAGTTTGTTACCCCTTATTTGGAGCTGTGTGTACGTGTAACTAGAAAATATATAAAAAAATCTCCGTATATTTAGTATAATAATGTTATAATATATTCATGGAATAATAATACTTATGAGTGTGTATAGTGGAAATGAAACTAAAGATATTGAAAAAAGATGTTACCACTTCTTTTGGTAACTCTTTTTGGTTTGAACCAAAGGTTTCCTTTTATGGATTTGTGATCAAGTAGAGGATTATATTTTGAGAAGAGATATGTTGAGGTTTTATTTTTTCAAGGTCAAGACAAATTTTCTTGAGAGTTGTGAGGAAGTGGGAGGCTTGAGTGCCTTCTTATAGTGGAGGAGGAGAGGCACACTTGTAAATTCTGGAAAAGGGAATTCCACCCCAATTTTTACCATTGCATGTGGCTAAAATAATGGAAAATAAAAATAATAAATGGATTATAGAGTAAAAATATGACTAGAAAATGTCTTTTGGATTAGTATCTATGTCATTTTGGCCCTTAAGCTTATGGATTAGTCCCTTGGGAAGCTTAATTTCATCTAAATCATTGTAATTAATTTCAATCACATTTACTACTTTCTTTTGTAAAAAACGGTGTTAAACTTATAATAAATTATAAATTATTATAATTAAAAATATGGAATCCATTTTTCCAAATTAAAATCAAAAAATCAGAAGAAATTAATTTAAAATTGATCTACAGATGGGATGACAATGCATGTTTTTAAAGTAAAAACATCCAAAATTTTCTATCTTTTTATATCTGATTTCAAAGTGGAAATTTTTCCAATGACCTAAATTGGATTAATTAATAAAAAATTGATCTTATTAAACATTAAAACCAATTTAAAATATTATTTTACCTTAAAAATAATTTATAATAAAAATCAATTTTGAATTCAAATTCTGTATTTTCGCTATTCCTCAAAAAATTTAACTTTGCAAAAAAATACAAAAAATTCACCCAAAACTAATTTTTATGTTTATATTTCAAAAATTAAGTTTATTTTTACATTTAAGGTTTATAAAAGTTCCCAAAAATGTATTTAAAATAGGTTCACCATTAAAAGGTGGATAAAGTGACCTAACAAAAATATAGGGTTTTATGTGTAATGTTGAGTTTGTTCTTAGATTTTTCTTTTCAAATATATTGAATGAATATAAATATTATTTTATCTAATAATATATATATATATATATATTAAATTAATATGACTCACTAATTTTAATTAATTTAATTTATTAGGATAAAACATCTTTGTGAACATAAAAATAGTTTTCTATAGAAATATTTCCATTATTTTCAATTGGTTCTTATATTAATTTCAAATATATTTGTGAAAAATGAATTAGATTTATATTTGTGTAAAACAAACATATTAATAAGTTAGTTTATAGTATTCATAGTTTCTAGTTTATATATTATTATAGTAAGTAATAATATATTAATAATATATTATTGTTCGATAAAATTCGACCTTCTATATAACGCAAACCATTGAAGAAACTCATCCTTGCATTTGATGTACGCAAAATTAGTGTCAGATGCATTAAAATATATAAAATATATAAAATATATTATAAATCCCCATGATATTATATTCACTTACACTCTTGGGGATTCATTTCATACACAATATCGAATACAATGTTCCTACTTTAGATTTTTGGGGCATTACATTTTTCATTCTCTCAAGAAGAAACTGGAAAATATTTGTTTTACATAAAATACCTTTTCCTATAAATATATTTCCATTCCCTTGAGAATTAATGATAATAGAATAAAATTTCGGAATAAGATAATCTCAGGGGGGACACTTCATGAATAAAAGGAATGTTTTAAAAAAACATTGTGCATGTTTTTCACATCACCAAATAAGGAATCAACTTATAATATAATATTTTTAGGATGGTTTAATTCTTAATATCAGAAATGTGAGTTATGTTCCTATAAATTGTGAAATTTTTGAGAATACCACAATCTCTACAAGGTCTCTCTTCTATAAAATGTAATTAAACATGAAAACATTTGGTTTGAGGACTTGTGTACCCATTAGGTTAAGAGTTCTACATTGAAAAAAAGGTGGGAACAATGTTTGAAAGGTAATTACCCTAATTAAATACCTTTCTCTTTCTGATGGAAAATATTATCCTCTTATTTTTATTTGTTATGGTAATTTTTTCATCAACACCCATTATTCTAACAATTCTCTTAATTGAGAGACCATTATAAAAGTCGTATGGTAATTTTACAAATACATAGATATAACTAACCTATAATATTGAAACCTTACTATTTAACTATCTCAAATGGAAATATAACCAACACTAATGGAACTGGGGTATCCCATCCAAAACCAAAAAATCCTAGAACCACTTGTGGTAGGGTAGTTAACCCCAAAAGCCACCCAAAAATCCCGAATCGCCAAAATGCTTATTATAAGATCTCCAACAAAAATAGATCTTATAAATGGTTAAATAATGAAACAAATGGTTGAAAATAGTCTCAAATTCCAATAAACCACCAACGAAACCATACAATACACAAAAAAATTTGCAGTGTTGAAGAGATATTGGAAATTTATGTTCTATCATCTAAATTAGTTATATGGAAATTTATATAAAAATAATATCTCAAATAAAATCATCCCTTCTAAATGAAACTATCATTCCAACGATAAAGAATGTTCCAAACAAGGAAATACTTTACCCTGAGGGAAGCCCCATCAAAGGAAAAGAGTTCCATTTGATCATCCAATAGTGAGAAAAATACCTCTTCCATTACACCAAAAGTAAAAATAATAATTTAAAAAAAATAAAAAAAAATAAATAAATCATGGAAACTTTTAAAATGTGAAATTTACCATTCCCTTGATTGGCACCAGGAAGAAAATTCAAGAACACAAAGAGTTTCTAATAGAGAAGTTTACACACTAAAGGAGACATTGGGGTGATAAAAATGTGAGCATGGGGAAGAACATCTCAACTTCATTAATCCATAACATCTTATTAATTTATAGATCATGAAATATAATCAATTCAATAAACCATTAGAGAGTATTTCCTTTCTAATGTTATTCTTGAGATGGGTACTTCTATAAAAAATATGACCAACTAAATTTTCTCTTTCATGTGTGTTTGGGAACTAAATCCTATATGAATAGTCATTCAAATGGAAAATAGAACTACCACATATACTAATAGGTTTTTTGTGGATGTTATTATGATTTTTCAAAACATAATTTTTTATACTGATTTTTTTTTGCTTAAAATGGAAGACAATAAGATAAATGCACATTTCCCAATTATATTGGGAATAAATTTCATGAAAATCCCAAAAAAAACATAATTAATATAAAAAAATTCACATTATATAATGTGTTTGGTGGGGAAATTTTAACATCATTGATTTCATGAGGCGCCCTCCAAAGGGAATTCCTCTCTACAAATTATTTTTCCTGAAGTGCACAATTTAAACAAACAAAAATTTCTTTTATCAAATGATCCCATTTATGAGTATTAATCATTGATAAATATGTTTTAAAATAATTCATTTGATGGATTTTGTAATGCTAATTGATAATTTCTTTTATGTTCATTAATTAATTATTTCTTATTCATTGAGGATATAATGACCACCAATTATTTTACGTAGATTGAAAAATTATAAACTTCATCTGTGGATAAATACATTGATTTGAAAGATTATTGCATTGACTAAATTTTTTCCTTTCCACAAATATTAATCAAAAATAGAACTATAGATGATGAAAATGAGTATTTTCACATTCCCTCTACATTAACCCATTTAATCAACAATCTGGTTTATTTGATGTTGCATGATATTTTTAAAAATCACTAATATGAGACCACATTTCTAGTCTCAATTTTATTCAAAATGAATGTATGATTTTCATTATTTACTATTGTGGCTAGAGAAAAGATTCAATAACTCCCCACCCTCCTATGAAAATATAGTTCTATATATTAATTTTTGACAAATGAAATAAATAAATAACTACAAATCCTTTACCCCGACTGGATGATGTTGTATATTAATAATAAACCCCAAAATATATATAACTTATATAATAATAAATAAATTCTAAAACATATATTTTTAATTAAACTATTCTCTTTAGAATAAATAAAAAAATTGTTATCATATATATATATATATTAAATAAAAAAAGGAATGGATCTTGTATGGATGATTTTAAAATTTAATGGGAAGAGACCTATAAATGAAACCCACCATTGTATTAATTAATAAAAGGTTTGTGTATGTTAAGGTATTGTATCATATAACTCAAAATTTATTTTTCAACATGTTTTTTCTTGCCTGACAAATTTCAATTATTTTCCTAATTAACCTGTGCATATGTACCTATTATTCGATCATTGTATTACCTCAAAAGAAAAATAATAAAATAAAAACAATTGAAAAAAGAAAATAAATAATGATGGGAATGATTAAATTTATAATAAATTTTGATACCTTTTTCATGAATATATGTTTTTCTTATAATAATTCTTAAGTGGGTGGGTATTGAAATTTTAGTGTACAAGATGTAGTGTGGGATTGGAGGAAATAATCTATTAAGTATAATAATTTAAAAACAAACATTATATACTGGATAGAATGTGGAAGTAATGGTATGAAATGGCTATTACACACACATGTATAGATTTTGTATTATGGTTGACTTGTGAATTCCATAATAAGAATATTATCACATATCACTTTGACATTTATTTTGAAGTGTTTTTTGAGACACACATTTTCAAGACTATTGAGATTAACACAATAATGTGGTTCTTAAAATTATCACATTTATATTATGAAATAATGCTAATATGAATTTTAAAACCTCTTGATCTAGTGAATATCTTAATATATCATTTTTTGAAATGTCACTTTTCTCGAGGGTGAAAATGATTAGGTATGGGGGTGTTATCGCACACTGATTCATATTTTATTCCACCATTATGCCAATGTGTTAATTATATTTTTTAATATAAATTATAATTATGTTAAAAATTAAACTTCACATTTGATTCAATTAGTTAATGTTTATCAATATTAAAAAGATTAAATTTCACTTATCGTGATTATTATATTATTTGTGGAGGTGATTTGGAAAGCCCATGTTAAAGTATAAAAACATGATCATAACTATATGGAATCCCAAGAACCTATATCCATTATATTACACATTATAATTAGTTTTTCTATACAATAGTGCTGAAATTTATCTTGTAGATATAAAATATTTTAGGATATATATTTTTAGAAAAATATATAGGCCAATTCATCAAATATGTGAGAAAAATATATTGATCTATCTAATAAATTTAATCTTTAATAAGTCATGATTTTTGTTTGGTATTTTAAAAATATCTCCTAATATAGGGTCACCATTATTTAGAGGAAGAAATAAATCCATATAATGACACTTCTCAATTTGTCAATGTTTACATCAGGACATTTACCAATCAAAACATGAGACACAAGTGGTATCTCTAACTCTTATTTCCTAGAACCACCTTTAATTTTCATATAATGATTCACCTAGGGAACTTCATTTTCAATCTTGACCAAGGAGTGAAGTGATACCATTTTAAAGTTAAAATGATTCCTCCCATAACCTTGGAGACTCTAGATCTGCTTATCCTCATAGGGAGAGATGAAATTAAGAAATAATTCCACCCAGTTCTTGTCCTCCCCTCAATGGTAAGCTTAATGGGAGTTGAATGTTGTAAGGGATCTACAGACATCAAAGTGGAGTTCTATCGTTTATTTTTTTTATATATTTTGGTGTTAATTTTGTTGAGAAATATTTAATTTATTTTTATCTTAAAATTATTTAACTCCAAATTCATTATTTTGGTATGATTAATTTAATCACTTTTCATTTCATAAATGATTATATTGAGATTTCAAATAGGAACCATTTGATGTTCTGATTAGAAAAAATGTGTCATTTTAATCTCACATGTACTTTTGATCATAGAATGATATGGTAGGACTAAATCCATGTACATGATTTAAATCATGAAAATGGAATCATTGTGTCAAAGGTTTACTCTTAGAAAACCATTCTAATGGAAAATAGGGGTATCCAAATTTTTATGGTCCTAAAAAAATAATTTCAGTAAGACTATTATTAGAGTAGTGTACAATATAATATAGGTTTGTAACATTTAGTGATCTCTTTCCCACATAATTCTTAAACTCTATTAAAATTCCCAAATTTAAAATTTTCAGTGTTTCTCTATTTTTATACATGATTAAAAATATAATTTTGTGGTTTTATTTTTTAAAAATGATTGGATGTACATGATATAATCTATCCCTCCATTAGAGATGTCCTACAGTATTTCCTATAATATGATATCATCTTAAAACCTAATTTATCTAATTATTCATTAGAACTTTCTGAAATTTTAATGACGTTATTTATAATTTATTTTTTGTTTAGAGTGTGTTTTTAAAAACATTTTTGTGTATTTTTAAAATATTTAGGGGCCTCTTTTCACCAATCACCTTTTTATATAATGTTATGTCATAATCTCTGTTTACCTCATCTGTTTTGATAATCCCAATTATGCTTTCACAAACTTTGATAATCCCAATTAATGTTTATCTATATTCTAATTCGCTCAATCTTTGAAATTATACTATCAAGATTATAATAATATTAAAGTAATGCTTGAAATATGTTAATAAATGTTTATACATGTTTGTATGAGTATTGAAGTAATTCTAATCCAATTGGATATGTGTTGCATAAAACAGATAAGTATTAGTCACTGATCTACATATAGCTACTGATACAGAGCTACAGGTACTCAGTCTACCGATAGACCTTAGTCTACCGATAGACAGAGTCACCGATAAGCTAAAGTCACCGATACACATTGCTACCGATATGTACAAGTCCACTGGTAAGCATATAATAAGATACTGATATAGAGATCAATAGAACAAGTTTTTTGATAGTACAGAATGGAGCAACTGATGTGCATAAGTCTACCTATACACATTATCACTGGATCTAACCAAGAGCGACTGATACAAAGTAGAGCTACCGACATACCAGAGCTACTGATATACAGAGTCACCAATAGAACAAGGTCACAAATGCAGATAGCTACTGATAGAACAAGTCTACCGAGCTACTGATAGAGTAAGTCTACCGATAGAAGGATCTACTGATATATACAGAGCTACCGATAGAGTAAGTCTACCGATAAAAGGAGATACCGATATATACAGAGCTACCGATACAAAGTGTAAGAGCTACCAATATCAATAGTTACTGATACCAAGAGCTACTGATAAAAAGAGCTACCAATACAAGTTCAATGAGCTACCGATGGAAGGACAATGCTATACAAAATCCACTGTACACATCTACCAATAGAAGGCTAATAATGATTGACCAACCAGTCAAACTCTATACACTCAATACTATTCATTTATTAAGCTAATGGTTACATTTGATGTTTTTAATGTTGTAAATGTTATTTAATGATTTCGGTTTCCATGTCAGGGAACCGTACCTAATACCCATGAAAAAAGTAATCATTTCTTTTTGCTGAAGCTGAAAGCTATAAAAATGGAAGATAAAGACCTAGCTGGATAAGAGATGAATGAATTAAACATGATCAAAGAACTAAGAAGACACACAAAGGGTGAAAAAGAAAAAATGACAACAACATTCAAACGTGGTGCATTCACGCAAGGATATATACATACTCTAAGAACAATGGACATACACGAAGCTACTCATTCTAGATGAGACCACAAGCTGCATCCTGAGTGAATAAGTACAACAAACACTTCATGTACTCAGGCTGATAAGATGAACCTGGAAACAAGGAAGAAAATGATACTCTGTTTTTCAGACCAAAACCAGAGGACTCAAAAGCTTTTTTGACCAATCAAACGAGTCCAGAGCCACATTGCCAATCACTAAATCTCTTCTAAACTCACTCATACTTATTTTATTGATTATTTCATTTACGTTTCGAGAAGTTTGTGTACCCTGTTTATTACACACACACTGTCTCCTGAGCTAAGCTGGAGGATTCTCAAATCCTCATTCAAACATTACAACTCCCTTGTATCCCACTGTGGATAGTGGTAGAGGTCGAGTAAGACCTGGACAGATATGAGCTGTTGTTTGTTTTTCCACGTAGAATAGTCGTAGAGGTCATTGGACCTGGACAGTATTGTACTATTGTTTACCTCGAACCAGGGTTTGGATTAATTTATATAAATTGTTTGAGGGGACTAAGTCTCGGCTTGAGACTGAACCTCTTGGTTACATCTGCTGTGCATTTTAGTTTAATTCATAAGTATACTATACACATTTTATATTCCGCTACTATTACTTTGAAATAAAAAACTATTTTAAAGTTACTTTGATAGTTAAATTAGCAAGTGTTTATACTTCTTGTAAACCAGTAAGTTAGTTTGAAAAGTAAATTTAATATTCAGATTAAATTAACTGAGACCTAATCAATCTTTGAGAAACTAATTGAACATTTACACTGTGTATAAATTCACTAAAGTTTAACTTTGTTTTTAAAAAGTGGTATTTTAAGAGAAATATTTTTAACAGATGTTTTAATTGGAACCCAAATCACCCCCCCTCTTGAGTATCCACTCCGACCAACATTTGGTATCAGAGGTTGTTTTTATTTATACAAGTTTTCAAAACATTCTGTTTTCAACTCTGATTTTAGTTGCATCGTTAAAGATCTTAAATTTCAGTTAGTTCTAAATTTTATCTCTTTAAAATTATTTTCTAAAATATAGCTATGGATAATATACTAGAGGGTGCTGCTACAAACATGCCAACTTTCTTCAATGGTACAAACTATGCCCAGTGGAAACTGAAGATAAAGATTCATTTAGAGAGTATGGGTTTTGATATTTGGACTACTCTAGAGTCACAATATAAAATTCTAGAAACTGAAAGAACAACTTGGGATGAACCTACAAAGACTTCTTAAAATAATAATTGCAATTCTATGAATGTCATGTACTGTCCTTTAGGAGATGATGAGTTTAATAGAATATCTTCTTGAAAACCTTCCTATGAAATATGGGATACGTTGAGTGTTTCTTATGAAGGAACAACCAATGTTAATGAAATGAGGCAAAATACTTATACTATTAAATATGATAATTTTAAAATGAAGACTGATGAACCTATCTCTGACATGTATCTCAGTTTCAATGATATTTTCAATACTATGAGATCTCTTGGAATGGCGGTTCCGGCAAAGGAACAAATCATGTGAATCTTAAGATGTGTACCAGAAATATGGAGAGGCACTTATGTTTCAATTAGAGAATCATGCAACATCATCACACTAACTGTTAAGGAATTAATAGATAAGATTATGATGTATGAGGAAGAACTTAAAGTAAATAAGGAAGAAGATGATGAACCCAATAGAAAATCTGTGGCTTTAAAGACTACTACTTCTAAGAGTAAAGACAAGGAGAAAATGCTTGTACATTCTGAATGTTCAACCAGTGAAGATTCGAATTCAGACAGTGATGCTAAGATGGCTCAAATAGCCATGAGAATTATGAAGTTCTATAGGAATAATAAATTCTTTAGAAAATCAAATTACAAAGGTAAGTATTACAACAACGGTCATTAGAAGAAAGATTGGAATAAATATGATAAGGAAGATGATATAGTCTGCTATGAATGAAAAAGGAAAGGACACATCAAGGTTGACTGTCCAAAATTAAAATTTAAAAAGAAAGATGATTATAAGGACAAGAATTACAAGAAAGTTATGAAATCTACTTGGAGTGCTTAATAAGACAACACAAGTGAATCTGAAATTTATGATTCTGAAAAGAATCGCGCCAAAATGTGTTTCATGACCAACACATCTGAGGTAACCTTAGATACTCCTGTTTTAAATTCCAATTATTCTGGAGATGATGTAGAATCTGATTCTGATTCTGAAGATATGTATAAGGATGAATTATCTAAATATTGTACCATGATGGAAGAAACATGTAATGAACATAAGGACAAATATAAGTCACTAAATAAACCGCATGCTCTCACTGCAAATGTTAAATCTGCCTTTGATATAGAAATGGAAAAGAATGCTCAACTGTTAAAGGAAAATACAGAACTAAAAATGTCTAATGAGCAACTTAAGAAGGACTTAGAAAAATTCACAAAGGGAAAATATACACTTACTCAAATGTTAGGAAAGCAAGTTTAACCAAAATACACTACTGGTTTGGGATACCAACCTGGAAAGAGAAAGTTTACTAAAGTTAGATTTATCTCTAAATATGGACAAAATCTTGCTAGTTCCAGTTCTAGAAATTTGTATTCTTCAACTAGTTATCCTTATGGTTATTGATCAAATAATGTCTATATTTTAAAATCTATTGATTCTATAAAATATATGAGACCCATAAGAAAAATTTGGGTACCTAAATCTTTGATTTCTAACCTTTCTGGACCTAAGAAGATCTGGGTACCAAAATCATTTTCTATTTAAATCTATGTTGTAGGAAACCTGGTTGAAGAGTTCTCACCAGAAGGTATGGTACTTGGACAATGGATGTTCAAGTCACATTTCTAGATATTACTCATACTTCAAGATTCTAATCAAAGTTGATGGAGGCCATGTCACCTTTGGTGATAATTCTAATGGAAAAATCATCAACCTAGGCCAAATTGTTAATAGTGAGTCAGTTTTGACTTCTAATGTTCTATTTGTTGATGGACTTAAGTATAACCTGTTAAGTATTTCTCAATTATGTGATGCTGGCTTTAATGTTAAATTTGAAAATGATTCTTGTAATTTTTTTAACTCTAAAAATGTTTTAGTATTTTCTGATTTAAGAAATGAAAATGTTTATGTTGTTGATCTTAATTCTTTAGCTAAAGAAAATGTTACTTGCCTAAATTCTTTTCATAAAGAATCATGGATATGGAATAGAAGATTATGACACTGCAAAATCTATTCACTTAGAGAACTGACTAGGAAGAACTTGGTTGGAGACCTACCTAAACTTGAATTCCCAAATGAAAAAGTTTCTAATCCCTCTCAAAAGGGAAAGCAACATAAAGTTTCTTTTAAATCAAACAACGATGTATCAACTTCTCAACCTCTCGAGTTGGTTCACATGGACTTGTTTGGAACTTCTAGATATTCTAGTTTAAATGGGAAAAACTATGTCTATATCCTAGTAGATGACTTTTCTAGATATACTTGGGTATACTTCTTGGCTCACAAAAGTGATTCTTGTTCTTACTTTGTTAAATACTCCAAGTCTGTAGAAATCCTTAGTGGACTTAAGATTAATACCCTGAGAAGTGATCATGGATGTGAGTTTGAAAATCAAGAATTTGAATCTTATTGCTCACACAGTGGCTATAGTCCCAAAATTTATGCTCCTAGGACACCTCAACAGAATGGTGTAGTAGAAAGAAGGAATTGAACCCTTCAAGAAATAGCAAGAACTATGCTTAATGAGTATGACCTGCCTATTTATTTTTGGGCTGAAGTTGTGAATACGGCTTGTTATATTATTAATAGAGTCTTAATTAGACTTGTTCTCAAGAAGTCCCCATAAGAACTATGAAATAATATAAAACCTAAATTTAGTTACTTTAGAGTCATTGGCTGCAATGTTTTTATTCTCAATACAAAGGATAATCTTGACAATTTTGCCTCTAAAAGTGACGAAGGAATTTTTCCTGGTTATTCTTTAACTATCAAAGTCTATAGAGTCTTTAAAAGAAAGAACCAAATGTGTGGAAGAATATATTCACATCATGTTTGATGAAACTGATCCACATGAGCCTAAAACCTCTATTCAAAATCTTGAAGAAGATTTGACTGTTCGGGATCTTAATGATAAAACTAAAGAACCTACTGTAAAAATATCCAGTTCTGGAAATATTTTAGAGCCTTCTTATATAGGACTCAAACCTATAGATGAACTTGAAATTTCTAGTCCTACCTTTACTAGATCAACTAGGATTATAATGAATCATCCTTTAGATGCTATTGTTGGTAATCTTGATAGAGGGACACGGACTATAGCTTCTCTAAGAAACCAGGTTGAGCATCAAGCATTTCTTTCACTGCTAGATCCTAAAAACTTCAATGATGATATCAATGATGAATTTTGGGTAATGGCTATGAAAGAAGATTTAAACCAATTTGAAAGAAATAAAGTCTAGGAATTAGATGACAGACCTAAGGACACTTTGACAATAGGCACTAAATGGGTTTTTAGAAACAAAGTTGATGAGTCTGGAAATATACATAGAAACAAAGCTAGGCTAGTTGGACAAGGATATAGTCAAGAAGAAAGTAAAGACTATGAGGAAACCTTTGCACCTATAGCAATATTAGAAGCGATTAGAATTCTACTTGCCTATGCTGCTCATCTGAATTTCAGGTTATATCAAATGGATGTCAAAAGTTCTTTTCTAAATAGTTTTATAATTGAAGATGTTTTTGTTGAACAACCACCTGGAATTACTAATCCTCCTTTTCCAAATCAAGTTTTTAAACTTTCTAAAGATTAATATGGTTTAAAACAAGATCTAAGAGCTTGGTATGATAGACTTATTAATTTTCTTATCTCAAAAAGTTTTATTAAAGGGATTGTTGATCCAAATATTTTTATTTAAAGAATTTCTAAAGATGTCTTAATAGTACAAATATATGTTGATGATATTATTTTTGGATCTTCTAAACATTCCTTATGTACTGATTTTTTAAAGAGTATGAAAAATGTATTTGAAATGAGTTTAATGGGAGAACTTAAATATCTTCTTGGATTTCTCGTATTCCAAAATGAAAATGGTATTATTTTGAATCAATGTAAATATACAAAGGATCTTTTAAAAAGTTTTGGTTTGGATAGTATTAAGGAAAGTGATACTCTTATGAGTACAGTTTGTAAATTGGATTCAGATGAAGCAAGGAAACCAGTGGATCAAACCAATTACAGAGGTATGATTGGAAGCTTACATTACCTTAATTCTAGTCAACTAGATATTATGTTTAGTATATGTATGTGTGAAATATTTCAAGCTAATCCAAAAGAATCTCATTTTCTTGCTGGTAAAATAATTTTTAAGTTTCTTAAACACACTGTAAACTTAGGTTTGTTTTACCCAAAAGGACAATCCTTTGAGTTAATGATTTATTCAGATGCTGACTTTGATGGTTGCAAGTTGGGTAGAAAGAGAACATCTGGAACATGTCATTTATTGGGAAAATCCTTAGTATCTTGGTGTAGTAAAAAGTAGAATTCTGTATCATTGTCCACTGCCGAAGCAGAGTATATAGCTACTGGTAGTTACTGTGCACAAATTCTGTGGACGAAACACACTTTTTTGGACTATGGATATGTTTTTAATAATTTTTCAATAAATTATGATAACACTAGTGAAATAAACATTTCAAAGAACCTTGTGTCTCACTCTATAACCAAAAACATTGATGTAAGGCACCATTTCTTGAGAGATCATTACCAAAAGGGTGATAATACTCTTGAATTTATAGGTACTGAACATCAATTAGCTGACATTATCACCAAACCATTGAGTTCAGATAGGGTAAGTTACATTAGAGATGAGTTAGGAATGATTAACCTTGATCGGTAGCTACCTCACTAATGTGGATACCTCACCGATGTTGATACCTCACCGATGTGGATACCTCACCGATGTTAATACCTCACTGATGTAGATACCTCACCGATATAGATACCTCACCGATGTAGATACCTCACCGATGTAGATTCCTCACAGATGTAATATAAGGCCCCAGCCTTAAACATTACTTAATCTTGAGTTACTTCAAGAATACAGATGTAGGATCTTTTCAGGTTTAGAGTTTTAGATAATTAGATCATAAAACATTCATTACATTCCACATTTAAACAAATTGGTTACATAAAAGATAGTACTCATTTTTCCCATAAACGGAAACATATTTAAAATGAAACATGGATTCTTTCTTGAAACTTCCTTGACACTATCATCACATCATGTACCTTTCCCTTGAACTGTGAAAAACATTTCAAAAACATGGGATGAGCATAAAAAGCTCTGTAAGGGATATGAAAATATGGAAAGGAAACATGAGTACATGTATACATACGAATCAATGAAATCATACTTTACTCATAAAACATAATCACATTAACATACCTCATCAAGTCATGAATAAATCATATAAATCATAAGACATAAAGGTAACTTGAGGCATTCATAACATTCTTACGTAGGGAGTAACCCTTTTGGTTACGTTTGGAATACCCATCACAGTATATTTCCTAAATATATTTGGAGAAACCTTAATGTTTAACTCCTTTGTGTTACCCAATGAATTGGAGAGCTATATAGGGATCACCCGCCCTTAGTTTATCACGTAACCACCCATCTTCATAACAATTCCCAAGATCCATAACATAATCATATCACATAAAACATGAATAAAGGAAACATAACATTTCCACATTTCAATCACAAGATATCAATACCACACATTGATATAATATAAACGTTGTGAAAACCATTTTAAATAAAAAAATAAATGAAAAGTAAAACATGGTATTTATTTTTCATTTTTTAAAAAAGTTATGGCTTGTAGAGGAAGATGAAACTCAAATAATGGTCACGGTAGTGGAGAAGTCGTTGTCGCCGCATACGTACGACAAAAAAACATTCCTTTTGTCATTTAGTAAAAAGATTTGTATAAAAAACATTCCTTTTGAATAAGTGTAAAATCCAAAGGGGTTTATACACCGTATAAAATAATGTTGTGTATAAAACAAAATCTGTCTCAATGAAAGGAGATTGAGATGAAGTCCCATACCTCGGGTCTGACTTGACTTGATCGTTCTTTAATGTCATGAATAATAAACTTGAGTTAATTTCTACTTTCTTAAGAACCTTTTTCAAGTTCATTGTTTCTATTATATCACTAAATACCATGTTATGAACATTATGTAATCATTTAAGTTAATAACGGTTGTTTTTTCGATATTTGGTACTTGAGTCAAAAGTGAACTTCTTATATGTACAAGTTGTTCACATAGTCAAATATCCATTATCTCAAGATTGATATTAATGATGTAGATGCCATATATATCATATATATCCAGTATATACATGCATTTATAATATTACATAATCATATAGAGGTAAGAAATTGATAGGGCCAATAGGGGCCTATATACCCTGAGAGGGGGGGGGGGTGAATCAGGGTATGGATATTCTTTTTCAAAGTTCTTCCTGCCCCGCTGGATCTTGACCTCTTTGTTACAAGGGTCACTTTGTTTGCACTTGTGTGTATGTTATGATCACTTGATTTCTCATTTATCCGATGATGATGCTTTAAATGATATGCAGGAAGATTAGCAGTCAGACACAGAGATTTTTACTTGTTTCACCCTCACTGGGCTACATCCAAGGAGCATACGCCGACAAGTTGTCGGTCGTACCAATTCCACTAAACTTCACTAGCTGTGGATTACAATGTTCGGGCTAGATCACTTCTATGCCCAGGCTCACTGCCTTTACAAGGTTTAGGGTCAGCTCACTGCTTTCCCAAGGGTCACTCCCTGTTTCTCTCTCTCTGGCTCACTGCCGGTGGAGAGGATCACTTTTTTCCCCTTCCTAAGCTCACTGCTCTGTGAAGGGATTCACTCACAGTTTATAGACCTGTAGGTCTCTTCATTTGCATGAATACATGCATCCTTAACTGATGATGGATGCTCTGTTACTGTCCAAATTTCATCCACTGATGAATACCTCTTTGCCTCTGAACACTGGGAAATTCCTTTTGGAAACACCTTCGCAAAGCACCCTACTTCGCGAGGCTCCCAATTTCGCGAAGCTCAAACAAGCCTTCACGAAGCTCCTGCGTTTTCGTGAAGCTCTCTCACGAAGCTCTTTCGTGAAGCAATCTTGCGATGCTCAAGCCGTCGCAAAGCAATGACCCTCGCAAAGCTTACTAAGCCAACGCGGAGCTCGCAGGAATCACAGAGCTACAATAGCCGCCGCGAAGCTCCTCTTTCGCGAAGCACACTGGCTCCACGAACCACCTTTGCAAATCGAGAGCAAAGGATTTTCTCTGAAAATTCTCTCTACTTCTCTCGAGGGTGTCGGCCTCTATTTATAGGCGATTCCACCGACCCTCGTCCCTTCCATGGGAAGTCAACGCCACGTCATCTCAAATCGCGAAGCTCCAAAGATTCAGCCGGAATTCTGTCCAAATCGCGAATCACCACGAAAATTATCCGATCGCGGAGCTTGACGAAGTCGCGAAGAATCACTGTCAACTTACCTTCATGACTTCGCTGCGAAGTTCCCTTTCAAAGCCCTTCTCCGCTGCGATGCGCTTCAGCCTCTGCCATTCGCGAAGCTTGATGTAATCGCGAAGACTCACCGCCTCCATTCTTCTGGTCTTCGCGATTTCAAACCATGAATCCTATCTTCGCGAAATTCATGCTTTTTCCATATTCAATTATGATCTTCATGGAAATCCTATTTTCGCGATGCTCACCAACCTCCAAATTTTGGACCCCAAAAATTTGGCAAACACTGGGAAACGGCGCCACCTTGTACTGCTCTTTTTGTACCGCCTCCAGATCGTCCTTTCCTTTGTCATCGTTCTTTGTCAAAAAGGATTGTCCACAAATTCTCAGGAACTCGACAAATATCCATGAAAACCTGCTTTGTCAACAAACACAATCAACCCAAAAAAATACTTCAATGTTACCTTGAGGGATTTTTTCCCAACAGAAATGAAATGCACCGTTCATGGAGACAGTAAGCCGTACGTACGCATGAACGCAACTTTCATTTCTATGTCATATTAATGGAATTAAAACTAAATGAGAGATATGTATATTTTAATTCTATAATTATATCCATAATTTAGATGTAACATAAATCATATATATCCATTTTATATATGTACTTATAATAGTACATTACATTGGGGATAAGAAATGAAATGCACCATTCATGGAGACGGTAAGCCGTACGTACGCATGAACGCTACTTTCATTTCTATCTCATACTTTAATGGAAAGAAATAATAATTATATAAAGGTATTTTATAATTCCAGTATAATAACATATATAATATCATTAAATCTATCATTTATATGTACCACATATGGTATTAACAAATCAAATCACTTTGAGGGGGCTGTAGTCCGCACTTCCTAAAATAAAGATATCACGTTTACCCATAATGGAAACCATAAAGGTATGAAATAAATGAAAAATACAGAAGCTTAAGTAAAACATAAACATATTATATATCATATATAAATATAGTGACATCTTAATGGCCACCTTTGAAGTTGTTATATGAGTATTGAACAATCATCGTTTCGTGAGGCAGAAATTCTCCATCCACAGAAACTGTATGTTCTTTAAATATTAGATGTAGGTGTGTGTAAGTGTAGCTCGAATTCTTATTATAAAAACATCATAGTATATTTAATATACTGTAGTTGTTTCAAAATAAATGAATAAAAAGAGTTTAGGGGGTTGGAGAAGCAAAATAAAACAAAAGAACACAAGTGAAGACACTACCTTAAAATAGGGAAACTCTCTTTGATTTGAGCTCAAAGGCTTCCTTGGGAAGACTTATGCCCATAGTGAGGCTTCTAGGAGTAAGGGAGTGATTTGGAGAGACAAAATGGGCAGGTTTTGGCCGAGCCAAATGCTTGAGAGGTGTAGGTAAGGTGGTGAGGTGGGGGCCTTTTATAAGAGGAGAGGAGGGGCACTCTTGGAAAGGTATAAAATGTTACTTTATTTTCAAATGATTTTCGGATTTTAAATGTCCCAAATTGATGTATTTTGAGGATAAGATGATAAGGGTTCTAAATATACTCATCCAATTGGTTTTTGACATGTTTAGGTCTTATATTGTATATTATCTTTTCATTTTATTTAAATCGTTCATTAATGAGGTAATCGCTGCATCATCATGATGTCATAAATAATTTAATTTATTTATTGTCTAAAAATTACAAAAAACTACTATGATTTAGGAAATGTTGTTATCTTTCCAATGAATATTTATATTCCAAGAGATCATTTATTTAGACAAAATAAAAAATGTTTTACTCAGGTGATACATTCTTTGTTATATTTAACTTTCTTTAAAAATAAAAATATAAAAAGTCATTATCACACAAAAGTGATTCCATGGGGTCTCCAAGTTTGGTACAAGGCATCCCATGGTCGGCCATGACACAACCAGTAGTATTAGGATACATTTTGGGGTCATTTGTTATTATTATGATATTATTTTATTATCCTTAACTACCCGATTACTAATTAATCAAAATAATTAAAGATAATTACCGTCATTACTATTCATAATGTCCAAAAACAAAAGAGTCTTGATTAAATAATTTGGAAATTTTGATTCCAAATATGCAATCCTTTTTAACAAATTCCAATCAAAGAAATTTCAATAATTAATTTAAAAATAATCCCCGTTGTCAAAAAAATAGCGGGTTTTTTTGAAACAATATCTATGAAAAGTTTGGCATTAGTTTATGCCCAATTCCAAAGTGAAATTAATCCTAATAACCAAAATTGAATTAAATGGTAGAAATATATTCAAATTACACTTTAAAACCAATTAAAAATATAATCTAACAATATAATTAAATTAGATGAAAAAGCAGTTTTGATGTAAAATGCAGTATTTTTCACTATTCATTAAAAAACGAACATTGTCAGAAAAATACCAAAAATTTATCAAATGTAAATTTAAATGTCCCAATCATAAATAAAAAGTTTATTTTGACAAATAGATCTTATAAAATTGTCAATGTTTTGATTTAAAAATAGTTTTCCATCAAAAGGCAGTAAAACAATCTTTTAAAAATATTAGTGTTTCCATGCTTAAAATTGGATTTATTCTCATTTTAAGTCTCTAAAACACCATCTAATTAATAAATAGACATAGATAAGAATATCTATTATTTATTACTTTATTGGTATGTTACATCCTTACCCCCTTTAGAAAATTGTGTCCCCACAATTTATTTAATTATCGATTAAGTGGGGGTATTTATCCCTCATTGCATTTTCAGATTCTCATGTTGCCTCTTCACTCATGTGGTTCTTCCACAAAACCTTTACTTGACGAATCACCTTATTCCGCAACACTTGATTCCTATGATCAAGAAACTGAACCGATTATTCCTCATAAGATAGATTCTCTTCCAACTGAACTACCCCTGGACTCAAAACATGAGATGGATCTGGCATGTACTTCCTTAACAGTGAAACATGAAAAACATTGTGTAACTGAGATAAACTCGGAGGTAAAGCCACTCGATAAGAAACTGATCCATCTCTCTCTAGAATTTCATATGGTCCAATGAACCTTGGACTCAGCTTTCCTTTCTTACAAAATCACATCACACTTTTCCACGGTGAAACATTGAGAAAAACATGATCACCTACCTCGAAAGATAGAACCTTCCTCTGGTTATCCGCATACCTCTACTGCCTGCTCTGAGCTGTTCTCATGTGTTTTTGAATCAACTGGAATTTTTCTGCCATCTCTTCTACCAATTCTGGTCCCATCAACTTCCTTTCACTCACTTTATCCCAAAAAGCTGGAGTTTGACACTGCTTCCCATATAACGCCTCAAATGGTGCTATCTGTATACTGGAATGAAAACTGTTATTATAAGAAAACTCAACCAAAGAAATATGTTGGTCCCAATTTCCCTGATAATCCATCGAACGAGCATGTAGAATATCATCCAAAGTCTGAATTGTTCATTTTGACTTCCCATCTGATTGATGATAAAAAGTTGTACTAAAATTTAATTCAGTACCCAACGAATTCTGAAGGCCTTTCCAAAAGTTATAAGTAAACCTGGGATCATGATAAGATACAATATAGAGGGTACCTCTATGTAACCTGACTATCTCTTTATGATAAAAACGAGAAAGTTGATCTAGGGAAAAAGTATCTCGTATAGCAAGGAAATGAGCAGATTTAATCAAGCGATCAACAATAACCCAGATTGCATTATTACCTAGAGGTGTCTTCAGGAATACCACAACGATGTCCATGGATAAATTTTCCCATTTCCACTCTGGCACTGGTAAAGGCTGAAGCACCCCTTTCAGTAACTGCCACTCTGCTTTCACCTCCTGACAAGTTAAACACTTCACAGTAAAATCAGAAATATCTCTTTTCATTCCATCCCACCAGTAATACTCCCGAATATCTCTATACATCTTAGTACCTCCAGGATGAACTGAAAACGAAGAACTATGAGCTTGACATAACAACTCTCTCTTCAACTGTGAATCACAAGGCACACACAATCTCTTCCCAAATCTCAAAAAACAATCATTATCAATGTTGAATTCAGGAAACTTACCCTTCTGAACTAGCTCTACCAATTTATACAACTCACTGTCTTACTTCTGTGCCTGCTTGATTCTGTCTGATAGAGAAGATTTCACTGATAACTAAAACAAAACAGAAGGACATCCTGCACCAACAAATGTTTTGCCAATGTTTATAAAATATTTAACCAATGGATCACGTTCCAAATGCAACATTGTTAATGAAGCATTACTTTTTCGACTCAAAGCATCAGCCACTTTATTTTCTTTTCCCAGATGGTAATGAATTGTACAATCATAATCCTTGATTAAATCTAGCCATCTCCTCTATCACATGTTCAATTATTTTTGAGTGAATATATACATTAAACTTTTGTGATCAATATATATTTCACACTTTAGTCCATACAAATGATGCCTCCAAATTTTTAAATCGAAAACAACAACAGCTAATTCCAAATCATGTGTAAGGTAATTTGCCTCATGAGTTTTCAACTAACGTGAATCATAAGCAATTACCTGATCATTCTGCATTAGGACACAACCATGTCCTTTCAATGAAGCATCACTGTAGATAACAAACTCACCATTCCTGGAAGGTAGTACCAAAACTGGAGCATTCACCAATCTTCTTTTCAGTTCCTGAAACAATCATCACATTATTTTGTCCAGATAAACTTAACATCCTTCCGAGTTAGCTTAGTCATTAGACTAGATTACCGTTAAAAATTTCTAACAAACCATCGGTAATAGCCTGCCAAACCATGGAAACTACGAATCTCAGCTACATTTGTGGGTCTTGTCCATTCTTCAACAACCTTTGTTTTTGCAGGATCAACACTTATCCCATCTTTAGAAACAATGTGACCAAGGAAATAAATTTGTTGCAACCAAAACTCAGACCTGCTGAAATTCCCATACAATTTCTTTTCTTTTAAGGTTTTCAAAATAACCCTTAAATGTTTTTCATGATCCTCATTACTTTTGGAAGACACGAAAATATCATCAATGAAAACCACCACAAACTTATCAAAGAACTCATGGAAAATTCTATTCATTAAGTCCATGAATATAGCAGGTGCATTGGTTAGCCCAAAAGGCATTACTACAAATTCATAATGGCCATATCTTGTACAAAATGTGGTCTTCGGAACATCTGCTTCCTTTACCTTCAGCTGATGGTACCCCGATCTCAGGTCAATCATTGAAAAATACTAAGCTCCCTCGAGCTGATCAAACAAATCATTGATATGAGGCAATGAATATTTGTTCTTAATAGTGATGTTATTCAAGGATCTATAATCAATGAAAAGTCTCATAGAACCATCTTTCTTTTTAACAAATAAAACAAGATCACCCCATGGTAATGTTCTAGGTCGAATGAAACCTTTCTCTAATAAATCTTGAAATTTCTACTTCAACTCTAAAAGGTCAATTTGAGCCATTCGATAAGGGGGTTTTGAAATTGTCTTAGCATCAGGAACTAAGTAAACATTAAACTCAACTTCCCGATCTGGTATTATTCCAGGAAACTCATCAGGAAAAACATCAGGATTCTAATTTACCACTGGCACATCATTAAACTGAACAGTTCCTTTATTTTCAACAATATGTGCAAGGTAACATTAATTTCCATCTTTTACAAGTTTCTCGGCCTCTTGATATGTTATCAACAGTAAGGGTTCATTCTTGTACACAAACTGAAAGTCTATCTGAAAAGAAACTTCTTTAGCTCTACAGTCAATCTTAGCATGGTAAATAAAGAGCCAATCCATACCCAGGATAACATCAAACTCTACTAGAGGTAGCACAATTAGGTTTGCAAGTAGGTTCTTTCCATGGATAAGGATATGAAGATTCTTATAAATTCTTTTTGTCTCAACATTTCCCCCAGGTGTTTTTACCACAAGTTCAGGAGTCATTTCTTGAGATGGTATTCCCATTTTACTAGAAAAGTTTTCCGAGATGAATGAATGTGTAGACCCCGAATCAAACAACACACATGCATAATCTGAAAAAACAAACAAAGTACCTGATACAACTTAATTTGATGGCCCGACATCTGCTGAAGTAGTTGAAAAGGATTTCACCACCCCTTTCAACTTGTAGTCTAAGTACTTCCCATCACTCAAGCTCTTTTTCGGACACTCGTTTGCATAGTGACCCATCTCATTGCACTTAAAAAATTTCAGTAAATGTAAATCAAATTTGGTCTTACCATCACCTTGATCTTTTTCAGTGCAATCACGAGCCTTATGTTTTATCTTACCGCATCGATAGCACTTTCTAGAATTCAAAAGAAATTCCCCAACATGCCTTTTACCACATTTATCACAAACTGGAAACTTAGTTTTCTTACCGTCAGACCTTTTTGATGAATTATTTGTTTTCTCCTGCCACCTCGATCTCTTCTTCTACTGGTTGTTATAGAACACTGGATCATCGACAAACTCCATTTCCACCTTCTCAGCACATCGAACAAGATTTTAATAACTTTTAAACTCACGAGAATCCAATGCACTTCGATATTTTGGTTTTAATCCTAAGAAAAAATGATTGATTTTACTATCAAGGTCTCAGATAAAATTTAGAGCATTCCTTGCCAATCGAGTGAACCTTTCTTCATAGGCAGCCACTGAGTCTTCCTCTTGCCTCAATTCCAGGAATTGTTTTTCCATCCTAAGTCAAACAGCCTTAAGAAAATACTTCTCAAGAAACATACCTTTGAATTAATCCCAGTCGAGATCATAAATCTCATCAGTGTCCCAGATATTTTTAACCATCGACCACCACTGATCTGCTTCACCCTCCAAACGGTAAATAGCAAGACTAACCTATTGATTGTCCGAACACCCCAAGACATTGAAAATCTTCTCTAGTACTTTAATCCACCCTTCAGCTAGCACATGGTCAGATGATCCTCTGAATGATGGGGGATGTTTCCTCATGAAATGTTCCACCACTAACATGTTCCTCTGCGGTTGATCTGGCTGATCTCGTGCATGGATACCGCCACCATTTATCGCTTGATTCAACTGTGTCATTACTGCAACAAACTGTTCAGTACCAATTCCGACCGTCTCAGGATGCTGATTCGGAAGGTCATTTCCTTCTGCAAGCCTTCCTAGCACTGCCTCCATGTTTCTTCTGCGAAAAACCATTCTGAACAAACATGTCTTAGATGAAGCAACATGGTAATCGTCAAATTCTATATCATTTCAATTTCACCAAAAAAAATATTTTTGGATAATTATTTAATAGAATTCTAACTCTTAAAGTTATCTAAACCGACTGTTGATACCTACTATAAGGCCCCAGCCTTAAACATTACTTAATCTTGAGTTACTTCAAGAATACACGTTGAGGATCTTTTCAGGTTTAGAGTTTTAATGAATTAGATCATAAAACATGCATAAAGGAAACATAAAATTTCCACATTTCAATCACAAGATATCAATACGACACATTGATATGATAGAAACATTGTGAAAAACATTTTCAATACCAAAATAAAAGAAAATTAAAACATGGTATTTATTTTTCATTAAAAAAAAGTTATGGCTTGTAGAGGAAGCCGAAACTCAAATAATCGTCACGGTGGCAGAGAAGTCATTGTCGCCGTATACGTATGACAAAAAACATTACTTTTGTAATTTAGTAAAACACTTCATATAAAGAAAATATTCCTTTTGAATAAGCGTAATAGTCAAAGGGTTTTATACACCGTATAAAAGAAAGTTGTTTATAAAACAAAATCTGCCTAAATGAAAGGAGATTGAGACGAAGTCCCATACCTCGGGTCCGAATTGACTCGATCATTCATTAATGTCCAGAATAATAAACTTGAGTTAATTTCTACTTGATTAAGAACCATTTTCAAGTTTATTTTTCCTTTTATATCTCTGATTACCATGTTATGAACATTATGTAATCATTTACGTTAATAACGGTTGTTCTGTCGATATTTGTTACTTGAGTTAAAAGTGAACTTCTTATATTTACAAGTTGTTCACATAGTCAAATATCCATTATCTCAAGAATGATATTCTTGATGTAGATTCCATATATGTCATATATATCCAGTATATACATGCATTTATAATATTACATAATCATTTAGAGGTAAGAAATGAAATGCATCGTTCATGGTGACGGTAATCTGTACGTACGCATGAACGCTACTCTCATTTCTATGTCATATTAATGGAATTAAAACTAAATGAGAGATATGTAAATTTTAATTCCAGAATTATATCCATCATTTAGATGTAACATAAATCATATATATCCATTATATATATGTACTTATAATAGTACATTACATTTGGGGATAAGACATTAAATGCACCATTCATGGAGATGGTAAGTCGTACATGCGCATAAACGCTACTTTCATTTCTATCTCATACTTTAATGGAAATAAATAATAATTTTATAAAGGTATATTATAATTCCAGTATAATATCATATATAATATCATTAAATCTATCCTTTATACGTACCACATATGGTATTAACGAATCAAATCACTTTGAGGGGGCGGTAGTCCGCACTTCCTAAAATGAAGATATCGCATTTACCCATAATGGAAACCATAAAGGTATGACATAAATGAAAAATACAGAAGCTTAAGTAAAACATAAACAAATTTTATATCATATATAAATATAGTGACATCTTAATGGCCACCACTGAAGGTGTTATATGAGTGTTGAACAATCATCGTTTCGTGAGGTAGAAATCCTCCATCCACAGAAACAGTATGTTCTTTAACCATTAGATGTAGGTGTGTGTAAGTGTAGCTCATGTACTTCTTATAACAACATACTAGTATATTGAAGTTACTGGATTTTTTTTCAAAATAAATTAATAAAAAGAGTTTAGGGGGTTGGAGAAGCAAAATAAAACAAAAGAACACAAGTGAAGACATTACCTTAAAATCAGGTAACTCTCTTTGATTTGAGTTCAAAGGCTTCCTTGGGAAGACTTCTGCCCAATGTGAGGCTTCTAGGAGTAATAAAGGGATTTGGAGAGACAACATGGGCAGCGGTTGGCCGATCCAACTGCTTGAGAGGCGTGGGTATGGTGGTAGAGGTGGGGGCCTTTTATAAGAGGAGAGGAGGGGCACTCTTGGAAAGGTATAAAATGTTACTTTATTTTCAAATGAGTTTCGGATTTTAAAGGTCCCACATTGATGATTTTTTAGGATAAGGTGATAAGGGTTCAAAATATACTCATACAATAGTTTTTTTACATGTTTCGGTCTTAGATTTTATATTATCTTTTCATTTTATTTAAATCGTTCATTAATGAGGTAATCGCTGCATCATCATGATATAATAAATAATTTAATTTATTTATTTTATAAAAATTAAAAAAAAATGATGTAGGATATATTTTTATCTTTCCAGTTACTATTTATAGTCCAATAGATCATTTATTTAGACAAAATAAAAAATGTTTTACTCAGGTGATACATTCTCTATTATATTTAACGTTCTTTAAAAATAAAAAGATAAAAAGTCATTAGCACACAAAAGTGATTCCATGGGGTCCCCAAGTTTGGAAAAAGGCATCCCATGGTCGTCCATGACACAACCAGTAGTATTAGGACACATGTTGGAGTCATTTGTTATTATTATGATATTATTTTATTATCCTTAACTACCCGATTACTAATTAATCAAGATAATTAAAGATAATTATCGTCGTTACTATTCATAATGTCCAAAAACAAAAGAGTCTTGGTTACATAATTTGGACCTTCTGATTCCAAATATTCAATCCATTTTACCAAATTACAAACACAGAAAATGCAATAATTAATTTAAAAATAATTCCCGTTGTCAAAACAAATAGCGGGTTTTTTTGAAACAATATCTTTGAAAAGTTTGGCATTAGTTTATGCCCAATTCCAAAGTAAAATTAATCCTAATGACCACCATTGGATTAAATGGTAAAAATATATTCAAATTTCACTTTAATACCAATTAAAAAGATAATTGAACCATATAATTAAATTATATGAAAACACAGTTTTGATGTAAAATGCAGTATTTTTCACTATTCATTAAAAAAATAAACACTGTCAGTAAAATACCAAAAAATTATACAATGTAAATTTCAATGTCCAAATAATAAATAAAAAGTTTATTTTGACAAATATAGCTTATAAAATTGTCAAAATTTTGATTTAAAAATGGTATACCATCAAAAAGCAGTAAAACAATCTTTTAAAAATATTAGTGTATTCCATGCTTAAGATTGGATTTATTCTCATTTTAAGCCTATAAAACACTATCTAATTCATAAATATACATATATAAGAATATCTATTATTTATTACTTACTTGGGATGTTACATGTAACCTCACCGATGTAATACCTCACCGACGTAACCTCACCAATGGACCTCACTGATAGGAATTCTCACTGATAAACCCTACCGATGAGGGTCCTATTTTAAACTTTTATACCACCAGAATCTGAATTGTTTTTAATTTATTTCATTTTATTTATTTATTTTATGATTCCTAAATGATAAAAACAAATTTCTAGCTACTTCTCAATCCACCAAGCCTTAAACCCTTACCCTCAAACCTTATCTCCCAAATCTCTCAAGAACAGTAAATCCCTTGAATCAAAGATGGAAAAAACAAAACTTCCTACCATTAGAGATGACACTGATGAGCGGAGTGCAACGAAGCAAAAGTCTAAGCCAGAAGAAAGTGGCAGTGTTGGTAGAACTGGATAGGGTAGGCGACCAGTGAATCCTCATTTTCATAATAGAGTTATTGTGATTGAAAAAGAGTTGTGCATGGAATGGTTGATGCCTAGAAAGTCGTTAGTGCTCGGAGTGCTAGAAGATCATAAGTCGGTAGATTGCTTTTAGAACAATAATGGACCCAACTATCCAAAGCTTGTGAAATAGTTTTATGAGTTTTTAACCTTTTAGAAATCAAAAGATGAGAACCGAGTGACTTATTTTATGAATGGAAAGGAGGTGTCCTTTTCATATGTTGAGTGGGATGAATGCCTAAATGTTCCACATGAAGGTGTATTTGGATATGTATTGAATGCTATGCCACCTACAAGTGATATATTTGATTTTGAGACTTCCTTGGAGGAGCTCACTGGTGATGGAAATCAAAGACAAGTAGTGGCTTCTAAAATGGATTCAGAGAACAGATTGTTGTTCAAATTTGTTCAGCATGTCTTAATACCAAGGAGTGGAGACTTTGTGAATTTAAGATATCATGATATCAATCTCCTACATCCCTTGAGGCATTGTGTAAAAGTAAATCAGTGCATATTGTTGATTATTCAAATGGAAGACATGACAAGTCCAAAATAAAAAACTAATGCCCTATTATTTTCCAAGTTAATATCAGTGATGATCAAAGTGAAAGGGATAGCTAAGTCTCAAGATGAGACAGTGGTAGTAAGGAAAAAATTCTGTATCACAACCACAGTTTAAAAATACATGAAGATAAATTGGAAGCCATGGACATGAGAGTGGGTTAATGATGACGAAAAGGTATATGATAAATTCAATCTTGTGAATCATCCTTCAAGACCAACGGGTGTGAGGGATCCAGGTCTAGGTCCCGATGAAGATGAAATTGAGTATAGTGATGAGACTGAAGTAGAAGAAACTTCTATGAATGATGGAAGAGATCCAAACTTACCTCTATGTCCTGCTGTTGAAATTTTTTCTTATGAAAAGGAATCCCTAGTAGAAGGAGACACTCCTGTTAATGAAGAAGACCATCCATCCCTTGAGCATAAAGAAGAAAAGGAGAATTAATCTGACGCCTCTGATTCTGTCTTCTTAAGTCCGAGTCCATTATTTGGAAGCTCAGTTGTGCCTACTGAGGATGTAGTAGGAGAAATGGACGAAGCATTACCTATTCCAGAGGACCCTTATACTGTTGTAGAGAAATAGTTGATAGTAGAATATTCTTCCAAGTAATAAAGACCCATTGAGAATTCCCTTACTGTATAAGAGAATGCATCCATTGAGGGGGAGCATCAAATCAAGTTTGGAAGTGTTTCAATGGCTGTTGAGACTGAGGACTGGACAGAAGACCCAGGTTTTGTGGTTTGTGGACTAGACTATCCTGATTCTCATAATGAGGCATCCCTCAATGGACCAAAAATCGTTTATGATGTTGAGTCTGAGTTGTTACCTGAAGATGTGGTGAGAATGCGTGACCTGGATATTTTGATGAAAAAGCTTAAGGACAGTTTTGTGGAAGAGACAAAGAAGATGGAAGATTCACTTGTGTCGTCAATACAATCGGTTATGAGTGACTCAGTGTCCAGCATAGCAACTGAAAGAGCACCTGTTGCGATTGATCTTTCTGATCTGATCACCAGGGCTGACCTTGAATCCTTAAAGGATGAGTAGAAGGAGTCTTTTAGTGCTTCTGTTGCCGAGTTGAAGCACTGCTTTGTTGAAGATATGAGTAATTTGGAAAAATCTTTTGAACTCTCTCTCGGTTTTAATTTGTCAACATTTGTGGCAGAAATAGTGGAAGAAGTTACAGACTGCCAGAATCATGTTTCTAGAATGGAAGATGATGTTGAAGCTCTAAATAAATCAGTTATCTCTTTAGAATCTTACATGAGTTCAAAATCCTAAGCAGACAAGGACTTAGCCTATGTCAAAAGTGCTGTCAGCTAGATGGTTTTAGTGTTTGAAGGTTTTAAAACCTCTATGAAAGATTATGTTAAAAACCAGGATTCCCAAGTTCAAAATATTATTAGTGGGTTGACCAAAAACTTCAAGGAAACTGTATCTTTCTATATTGGTTCTGTTGCTTCTAAACCCTCAGTGGATTTGAATCAGATTCGAGCTGTGATGAAGGAGGAGCTTGGTTCAGCTTCAACCAGTGGCTCTGTGGACTTATCTTACCTGAGAAAATTTGTGCTTTCTACTAGAGATTCAGCTAGAGAAATAATGAAGATAGTCCAAGACTATATGGGAGAAGCTTCTGCCTCTCATAAAGCAGTGAAAAATAAGGTGGACTCCTATTTCCAAAATATTTACACCAAGCATCAACTCAACAATCACTTCAAACTTCTGTTGGAAAACCTGAAGTTACCTCATGTCAATCAAGCCTTCAGAGATCAAGTCAGCAAAGTAAGGGAATTAACTACACCCTTGGACAAATTAATAGAGAAAAAGGATGATTTCATATCAGCTATGGAGATAGGAGGAGGAATAATTCTGGATTTCAGAAATATTTTGCTGACTTTCATGTATGTCGATGCTAGGATAGTGATTATACCTCCAGATTTACCTGCCTCTACCTCTACTGCTTCTTCTATTCAGATGACTCCAGCTCAAGCCATTTGAATCCTTACACATATGTTCACTCAAAGAACTCCTCAGTACAGACCATGAACAGTTTCAGTCGCTCAGTCTCCTATGATCATTTCTGGAATTCCTAAGCCTTCACCACCATCCATACAGTCTGAATCCTCTTCTGAACCAAAGAGAAAATCTTACATTGAGGATGTGGATTGAACAAGTGGCTAAGATGTTTGATAGGAATCCTTTGTATTTTGTTTTTTGTCTATGTACCTTTTTGCAAATTATAATACAATTGGCTTTCATTCGTTTCTCATTGTGTTCCTTTTGCTATTTTTTGTTTTCCACTTTTTGATTATCACAAAGTGGTAGAAATATTATCTAAGTATCAAAGTGGGAGAAATATTCTCAAAGGGGGAGCAACATTATCCAAGGAAGAGCTACCATGCCTTGCCCTTTGATATCATTGCTTTTAAGTCTACCTCTGATACATTATGTTCTTTAACATACTTTTTTCTCCGAGATAATTTCATTTAATGATATATCCTCTGATACAACTACTCATTGTTTTAAAACTATAAATCATAAGTTGTGATTATCAAACAGGGGGAGATTATTGACCTCACCTATTTTGATAATCCCAATTATGCTTTCACATACTTTGATAATCCCAATTAATGTTAATCTATATTCTAATTTGCTCAATCTAGGATATTATACTATTAAGATGATAATAATATTAATGTAATCCTTGAAATATGTTAATCAATGTTTATCCATGTTTTAATGAGTATTGAAGTAATTCTAATCCAATCAGATATGTGTTGCATAAAATAGATAAGTATTGGTCACTGATCTACATATAGCTACTGATACAGAGCTACTGGTACATAGTCTACCGATATACCTTAGTCTACCGATAGAGAGTGTCACCGATAAGCTAAATTCACTGATACGCAGAGCTACTGATATGTACAAGTCCACCGGTAAGCATAGAACAAGCTACCGATATAGATATCAATGGAACAAGTTTTCCGATAGTACAGAATGAAGCTACTAATGTGCATAAATCTACTAATACACATAATCATGGGAACTAACCAAGAGTGACTGATACAAAGTAGAGATACCGAAAAACCAGAGCTACCGATAGACAGAGTCACCGACAGAACAAGGTCACAGATGCAGATAGCAACTGATAGAACAAGTCTACTGAGCTATCGATAGAGTAAGTCTACCGATAGAAGGAGATACCAATATATAAAGAGCTTCCGATACACAGAGTAAGAGCTACCGATATCAAGATTTACTGATTCCAAGAGCTACCGATGCAAAGAGCTAGTGATACAAGTTCAAAGAGCTACTGATGGAAGGGAACTGCTACACAAAATCCACCATACACGTCTACCAACAGAAGTCTACTAATGATTGACCAACCAGTCAAACTCTATACTCTCAATACTATTTGTTTATTAAGTTAACGATTACATTTGATTTTTTAATGAAGTTAATGTTATTTAATGATTTTTGTTGCCATGTCAGGGAACCGTACCTAGTACCCATGAAAAAAGTAATCATTTCTTTTTGCTGATGCTGAAAGTGATAAAAAGGGAAGATAAAGACCTAGCTGGATAAGAGATGAATGAAGAGAACACGATCAAGGAACTAATAAGGCACACGAAGGGTGAAAAAGAAAAAAGCTCAACAACATTAAAACGTGGTGCATTCACGCAAGGATAAATCCATACTCCAAGAACACTGGACATACATGAAGCTTCTCATTCTTGATGAGAACACAAGCTGCATCCTGAGTGAATAACTACAACAAACAGTTCATACACTCAGGCTGATAAGCTGAACCTAGAACCAATGAAGAAAATGATACTATGTTTTTCAGACCAAAACCAGAGAAGGACTTAGAATCTTTTCTGGCCAATCAAACGAGTCCAGAGCTGCACTGCCAATCACTAAATCTCTTCTGAACTCACTCATAATTATTTTTGTGATTCTTTCATTTACACTTCGAGAAGTGTGTGTACCCTATTTATTTTACACACACTATCTCCTAAGCTAAGCTGTAAGATTCTCAAATCCCAATTCAAACATTACAACTCCCTTGTATCCCACTATGGATAGTGGTAGTGGTCGAGTAAGAACTGGACAGCTATGAGCTGTTGATTTTTTTCCCACGTAGAATAGTGGTAGAGGTCTTTGGACCTGGATAGTATTGTACTGTTGTTTACCCCGATATAGGGTGTGGATCAATTTATATAAATTTTTTGAGAGGAATATGTCTCAGCTTGAGACTGAACCTCTTGGTTACATCTGTTGTGCATTTTAGTTTAAGTCATAAGTATACTATATATGTTTTATATTCCGCTGATATTACTTTGAAATACAAAACTATTTTAAAGTTACTTTGATAGTTAAATTAGAATGTGTTTATACTTAATGTAAACCAGTAAGTTAGTTTCAAAAGTCAATTTAATCTTCAGATTAAATTAACTGAGACCTATTCAATCTTTGAGAAACTAATTGAACATTTACACTCTATATAAATTCACTACAGTTTAACTTTGTTTTTAAATAGGGGGATTTTAAGAGAAATATTTTTAACAGAAATTTTAATAGGAACTCAATTAACCCCCCTCTTGAATGTCCACTCCGACCAACAATATCTTTTTAGTAATTTTTTATTTCAAACACAAAACGGGGCAAATTCTGTCCTTGAAACCAAGAATCACATCCCGATACTTTGAAGGAGGATATAGAAATCATTCAAACTCTTCTTGATCCTTCTTCTTCTTATTCTTCTTTTTATTCTTCTTCTTCTAAAACCAACATCATGAATGAAATAAATATGAACAATATATATGAAAAAAACTCATTTTAAAATAATTTACATCACCTGATGTACATGATAAACCTATATAAATTTAAATACAACGAAAAGTACCTAGAATTTATCTAACATCTGGTCTAATTCAATTATTAAAATAAATTCTTAGACTTTCTAGAGAATACATATTTTAGAATTTAATGTGGTTAAATGTTTTATAATAATAATTAAAACCTAATAATGATGATAAAGAACATGTAAAATATTGGGATTCTCTATTCTATGTAGAAGTTACTATAAAATATTAGTTGTATAATTTTAAATCCCCAATTAGATTTAAGGAGAATAAGAAATTCCATTTTATTGAAAAATATTTCCTACCCTCTCAAACTATAATAATAAGAAATGAAATTTATGTAATAAGACAATATCAAGGGGAAACATTGCATAAATAATGTGAACACTTTAAAATATCTTTTCAGTTTTTCTACTACACCATAAGAAATATAAAATTTTAATAATCTATTTTTTGATATTTCAATTCCTAATAGAATAATAAGATTTATGATTCAGTAAGCAGTTAACTAGATGATATTATACCAATCAGTACATATAATCTCACTAAAATCAAGGAAAAAAACATGAAAAAAATTGATTCGAGGCCCCATATACCCATTTGAGGTGTCCATGAGGTGCAGAGTTTTGACATTGGAAATATGGTGGAAACCAATTTTGAAGAGGTAGTATGATGTCCTAGACTTAGATGCCACATAACAAGTTCCTTGAGCCCGGTGGATCACTAAGGCTCAAGTGCATATCCCCAAACTCTAGAGGCTACAGACAAAGGTTGTGTGCATGGGGAGACTATACCCCCATTAATATAGTGTATCACATCGAATCAATAAGAAAAATAGATAAATCTAAGAACAATTATATGTAAACAGATGGAACAACAGAAGGATATCGACGTAATAACAACTAAATAAACTACAATAATAATAAAAAACTAATGATACTTTTCATATTATATAAAGATGGAAAACGTGGATACAAATTAGAATAAAATACATCCAAAGTAGAGGTAGAAAAAGGAATCCAAAACCTATCCCCAACATCCAAATCTCTATATCATTCATCTACCACTAGATCCATCCTAAGAAATCAATAAATCATGTTTCTGAAGTTTTATACTTCCCTTTATGAACACATACACACATGTAATCTTCCTAAGATCAATTGGAGGCCTAAATACTATGTGATATAATTATCAATAGGCCATGACCAGTGGAATCTATAACATCTTTTCAGTGTAGTATAAACTAAAACAGTGTGGAAGGATTGATATATAAAATTAAAGTAGTAATGTAATGTAAATACCCAAGTACCTTCTTCATCCCTCATATGATATCTAAACTTGCAAGTAGTTCATTAATTATTTAATTTTTATTTTATGTAATTAATTCACATGAGGTAATAATGGAACTTACATCCTAAAATTATAACATAATGAGGCATCCATGATATAGAAAGGAATATTGATGATAATAATAATGAATTTGTTCCATGTTAATAACCAAGGAATCCTTGACCTCAATGGTCACCAACTCAGTAGTAACTACTACTTGAATAAAGGGTAACAGTGTAATATGAGGAGAAATGTCCAAGTAATCCTATAATAATGAATCTAACAGAGTCTATGAAAGGCATCCAAGGAAATTGGGATAAGTAATGGCTAGGTCGAAGAATGTATCGAAGATGCCTCATGACTATAGAAACAATGATAGATACAAGGATTTTAACCAAGGAATCCTATAATAGTAAAGGAGAGATCCTATAGTTTCATGTTAGGAATCCACTGATAGAAAAAGGTTGGCTTCTATAGTGGGTATCACCCTTGACATCTAGCGTCCTTGAATCACAATGGAATCCTTCAGTGCTCAAGTAATTCCATCAGGAATCCAAAATATAACTCGATTATGAACACTCTTATCATAGTGTCCAGTTCCATATGTAATTAGGAACCTTATAATTGATTCATTTAATTAATTAGTAAATGTAGTAAACATATGATTTAATTAAAAAAGTGGGTTCAATCAATGACAATCTGACAAGTGAAAAGACATTCCAAGGACTTTAACCATTCATTAATTCGTATAATTCATAATCATTTAGTATGGTTCCCTATAATACCTTCCTTTTTTACATGGAATGGGTTGTGAAAGACATGCAACCAACAATTCATTAACATTTAATAAGGGCGAGTCATGTGTATAAATACACATACCAATTACTATTTAGATACATTAAATACATTGATTCACATAACATAGATGGGTTAAGTGGGAAAAACACGGTATAATACATTAATCAAATAAAAAATTCACCTAATTAAAGAGGATTACCAATAGTAGGTTCATTCCATATCACACTTGAATGGTGCTGTAGATGCACATAATAGTCTACTAAAAGCACAAACTATGGAAACACCCAACTTGGCATGGTATACATAGTAGAAGTAACCACCAATGATAAATATCAGATTAATCAAGGGTTTTAGAACACAATTCTAATGACTATAATCTAGGAATATAAATTAAATAGGTCAATCCAAATGAAATTGCAATGCACACATGACAATTTATTAAATAACAAAACTTGTGGGATGACTTATAGACCATCTACACTGTACGCATATGACTCCCCTCATCTAGTATCTGCCTCTAGTTTTCTTGGATTGGAAGGTATATGAAAAAAATGAATGCACTAAAAATAGGTAATGTGATCCAAAATCTAAAAAACTTTGTTTATAGTAAGAATAACAGGGAAATATTAAAAAGGAAATGAGATATTACTAGAATGGATCCAATGAGATGACCGATAATTCAATCGGACTATGGACATACTATTGGGATCAAAAGCTATATTAGATGGCTTTTAGGCTTGAAACCAGTAGGAATATGGTTTTCTATACATTAAAGAAGAAAATGATAAATGATGGATGATTTAAACCATAGAATGAAGGAAAAATCATAAAATTACCCAAAAATTACCTTCGCACAGTTTGGTCATATGGTTTTCCACGCTATGCACCAACCTTTCATGATATGCTATAGGAAGTTGCCACACACACAGTTAGGGAAACCATGAACCAATCATTGGAAATACCTATTCAATTTTTTCTATAGTTGGTTCATCAACATGTGGCCTAAATTACATGGTTAGGTAAAACAATGAACCTTCATGATGCTCTCTATCTTGACCTCCATGGTTAGAACTAACCATGTGTCTTGACATGTATCTTTTATTCTAACCGTGCGATAGCTAAATTTCTCCCAAAACTGGGGTTTTTGAACCGAACATTCCCTTGACACACCCAAGAACATTGTCAACTCTTTTGGAATCCTTATTATATCCATAAAATGGAGTTAGAATAAAATTAAAAGGATATATTCTTGAGTAAAAATCAGTTTTCTTATAGTCATTCCCCATAAAAGAACTCATACCTTAGTTCACATACCATGGGTGGAGAAACACTATCTTAGAACAACTCTGTCCACTAGAAACATACATCATCCTCCCACTACAAAGTATCATTTTGAATAATATTATTCTAACATAACACCCATACTAAAGGGATAGACCATCCATTGATAGCCTTCATGATTCGGTCAATTATGCATATAGAATTCACCTAAAATAAATCCTTGGCATCCATCTCAACTTCTTTATGATCAAAAGTATGAGATGGGTCGGCATGATACAGGAGAAGATGTGAAATGTGGAACACATATTGCATGGCATGGTACCTCTAAATTAGTAACAACTGATAGGACACTGAGATGAATCTATCCAAGATCTCAAACATCCCTATATAATGATGTGACAAATTCCCTTTACTCTATATCTGTCTATGCCCATGCATGGGCGATAACCACAAAAAAACATGATCCTAGACCTCTAACTCTATAGGTCTTCGAATGAAATCAGCATATTATTTATATCTATAATGAGAATTAGGAATATGCTTCATGATTATTTGAACCTATCCGAAGTCTCCTTAATGATACAAGGATCAAGTAGTACTACCTCTCCTACCTCTAGCCATCATAAGGTTGATCAGCACGATCAACCCTATATGGCCTCAAAAGGATAAATATGAATTATTTCCTAAAATATATTATTGTTGGAAATCACAAATAGAGGGATATGCTTCTCTTAAGAACCAACAAAATAAAGGACGCATGCTCGTAGAATTTCCATCAGAACCTATATCATATTTTTTTGTCTATCCATCGGTCTGTGGGTGAAGGGATATGCCTAGAATCACCTGTGTACCAATAAATTTCGGCAAGCCCAGATAGAACTGTGATGTCAAACAAGAATACCTACTTGAAATGGTAGTATGAGGGACCTCGTGTATCCCTATGATCTTGAATACATACCGTTTTCTAAGATCATCAACTGAGAAAGTTTCCCAGATAGGAATGAAGTGAGATATTATCATCAGTTTCTCGATAAAAATACATATATCATATCTAACTCTAGGTGACCTTGTTAAACCAAAAATAAAGTCCATGGAAACATCATCTCATTTCCATTATGGGACCATAAGTGCTTGTAATAAGAAAATAGACTAATGGTGATTCTCCTTCACCTGCGGATATGTGGTACACCTAGTGAATATACACGCTATATGATTTTTGATCCTAGGCCACCAATATTAGTGTCACATATCTTGATACATTTTAGAAATTATTTGATAATATTACCCCTAAGAATAATGGAAATCGCACAAATTCTCCTCTATCATATATATAATAACCTAGAAACTCCCAATTATATGTAGGATATAATCTCTATCCACAAACCAATCGGGAGGCGAGCCATCTCTTTAAATACTCTCATATAAAAATAAGACCTTGGGAAATGAAATTTTTTATCTTCACATTCTTGAGTAGAGAAGAGGTAATTATCATAGCTAAGAGGTAGGACTTCTCATGACTATCATGAAACTCCATATTTATCTCTGAGAACGGGTCCATAAATTTATATTCATCAATGGATTCTCATATGACATGTTCCTATGTTTGATGGATCAGTGCATCAGTGGCTTCATTTCCATTTCCAGACATATAGGTATTCTTAAAATCAAATGACTATAGATACTCGACTCGTCTTCACTATCTGATATTCAAGTCACATTTTCTAAAAAAATACTTGACACTCTTGTGGTCTACATACACCCCAAAGCACTCACCCAATAGAAAATGTCTCCAACAACCTAGGGGATATACAACTACTACTATATCTAGGTCATGTGTTGGATAATTTCTCTAATGATTCTTTGACTACCAATATCCATACATAATGACTCTTTAATGTTATATCACCACATCTCTTAGGCCTATATTAATTCATCATAGAACACGATATATCCTCTTCTAGGCTCTAGATAAATTAAAATAAGTTCTAAGATAAGACTGCCTTTTAGATCCTAAAAGTATTTCTGACATGTTTCTGACCATAGAAACATAACGACATAACTTTTAATACCAATGAGAGGTATACTAAGGTGTGGTATGTCCTGTATCAAATGCATGTAATATCCCACCTTCCCTAAGAAATTCTGTATTACAAACATATTCTTTGGATGCCCCCGGGAAACCACATCACTCACCATATATGGTTCAATCTATACTCTTGATTCTGAGATAATATAACCCATGAAGTGAACTTTTTCAATAGATAAGTTCCACTTGAAAATAATGAAATAAAGATGATCCTCTCATAGATATTTCAAAATGATCTCATGTTGTTTAGCACAGTCATTACGAGTGTGAGAATAAACCAAGATGTCATCCAAAAATACCACAACAAAAGAATCTAGATTGGGGTTGAGAAACCTATTCATCAAATCCATGAAAATGGTTAATGTGTTCGTAAGGCCAAATGGAATAATGACGTACTCATATATGCCATATCTATTATGGAATGATGTATTAGGTATGTATGATGTCCCGACTCACACCCGATGATAACCCGATCATAGTTTGATCTTAGAAAACACCCTAGATACTTTGATAAGGTCAACGTTTTCATCTATATGAGACAGTGGATATCGGTTCTTGGCCTCAAGCTAGTTTAACTTTTTATAATCCACACATAGGAGAATGATCTTTTCTTCTTTCTTGGATAATATCACTAGAGAACACCAAGTGGAGGTGTTAGGCCGTACAGAACCATTGGACTCTTGATCATCTAACTAACACTTGATCTCTTGGAGCATGAAAGGTGACATATTTTATGGAGGAATAGACAAGGAATATACTCCTGGAACAAGCTCAAACATAAACTACACCTCTCTATCAAGAGGTAATTCATAAAAATTGTTTTGTGACATATTCCTAAAATGATATAATAGTAGAGATAATTCATCCAAAGGTAGGCCCTTATCCTCCATAAAAAGATTAGAAATATGGGAAGTCACTCCACCTATCCTATGGTGCTCTGGTCCATCCCTACTAGCTTGTACATCACACTCACCATAATGTAGATAATTTCTTCCCTCTGGTGATGTAAACGACACCCTATGATGATAGCCGTCTACAAAATAATTATATAGAACCAAAAAATCCATCTTAAGGATGACATTAAAGCACATAAAATTGTGAAAAAAGATTTCCCAGAGGAAGGGGTAACTTCTTACATCAAGAGGACAATCCCTACACTAGATGTTCCCTCTAACCATACTACCAACAGCGTATCTAGGGTCATTACACCATAGTAATAATGCATTTTCAGCTCGAGACATTCCACAATAGATAAATTGACGAAGTAGTGTGAAGAAACTATATCAAATTGGGATGACACTATAGTAGAGACTCCTAGAATAGTACCTTGTACTATAGACGGATCATCAGCATGATCCTTGGGTATCAACTATAGTGAATGTAACTGAACAGATCCATAACCTTGTGCAACAACTGGACTACCATGACCAGAAATACTCTACAAGCAATATTGTTGATTAGGATTCTCGCTAATATGGCCATAAATTCCTCCTCAACTAGTATTGTTGGTACTACACTAACTCCCTTCATGATATGATGTAAAAGATCATGATCTTGAATGTGGAGCAGGTGTGGAACCTCTACCACTAGAAGCTGATAAAATGGTCTAACATAATCTCTAAAGATGCCCCATATGGTTGAAATCAACACACTCGAGAGGTTCTCTATCACACTGAGGATGCAAATTCCCCTATCATCCAAACTGGTGGGACACTATAGTTATACTATTACAAGTGACCTGGTTTCCACTACCTTAATAAGGAACCTTGAAAGATCGCTTTCTATTACCCAAAAAAACTAATGGCCTTCCTCAACATAGATCCTCTATACCAAGTACTATCACCATTACTTAGGTTATTATCAATTATCGGGGCTTGATTGACTATTCCAAAAAATTTATGTAGGAAAAATATTTTCACCCCAATTTGGATGGCATACTGGATCTCATCGTTGAAGCGTCTAGCATTCAAATGCTCATCAGCAGCTAAAAGTTCTGCAAAGAACTATAACTATGTGAAATAGGATAAATATTAAAAGACTAACATAGAACCCTATTCAAGTTACATGGACTCTTTGCATCATTTAGTTCTCAGTTTTTGAGGAAAGAACTCGATGAAGACAGTCAGAAAGTCAAGCCATACCATGACATGATGGAAAATAACCTAGGTAATCACATTCCACTGTTTCTTGGCTGAGTCACACAGTATATAAGTAGAAACCTTGATCGTCTTTTCTGGAGGCATATCCATATGCTCAAATATAGAAAATATGGACTCCATACAAGACTCAGCAGCCTATGGACCACCGTCCCCTAAGAATTTTAGAGGATTCTATTGTTGGAAATCATGGTCCAAATGAGCCATCATTGGTGTATGTCATGTATAACCATTCATGGACTACATCAGAAATATTAAACTATTACAAATATTATTTTTAATTACTAGATTAAGTAACATAGGTGGTGCCTCATGTAGTACTCTAGGTGGTAATACTGGTGCCTCAGGGCACACCATGTTTAGAGTATGGTTGTTGCCATTCTTCTGGTGCATCACACACATACTTTCTGGATACCTTTGTCTAAAATTCTAGAAACACAACTCCAAAAATCATTAAGTAGATATATAGAAACACTAAAAGAACGTGAACAAAAATAATGCTCACTACCCATGGCATGATATCCCAACTACATTTTTAGAAGGTCAAGTAATGGTAGGTTCTCAAGTATATATTATAGGGATTCTTATGGATGAAGGGTCAACTATACATTGGATCATCATTTAATTGAAGCCATTTCACTTCATAATTCATGTTTAACTTTTATATTTTTCAATTTATCATTTTCATATATAAAGGTTCATATATTATGGATTACCATTCCCATTGAAATAGGTCTCATACACCTAATCATTAAAAAATACACCCATTTAATTTTATTCTACTAGATAGACTCAGTAAATTAACCATTAAAACCCATGAGGGACCATAATACAAATTAATTAAAATTATAAATCACTCGATTAGAAATAAATATAATCACAAACACATATACAAAACAAGGCTCACTCAATAATCACAGTCATACCAAGTAATGGAAGAAATGAACTGCACCTATATGGCATTGAAATAAGTATGGAATGTGAATTATAGGTGAATATTATGATGCATGTAACAATTATTATTTCCATTATATAATAGGTTCAAGGATAAAATAATATCCCCAATCATAATAATAATTAATAACACCACATATCATGTGCGTCATCAAATAGATAAATGATAAAAACTATAATAGGGAAAGGAGAAAAAGAATTATAATTTATTCAACTAGAAATGTACCCCAAACATGGGTTATATACACCCAAGAATGAATTATAATCAATTCCAAATCATTATTAGTATCCTAACTATTGTATCCTAACAGTAAACCTAGAAACAAAACACTCAGATACCACTTTGTGACGTCCTAGATCCAAATTCCACTTAACTGGTGCCCCGAGTGCGGAGGGTCACTATAACTCAAATGCATCTCCCCAAACACCAAAGGCTTATAACTAGTAGTGAGTTCCTAAGGTGTGTATACGGGGGTAATATCCCTTCATTACCATAGTATATTTCAAAAGATCAATATGAAACATAGACAAATAGCATTAGAATTATATGTAAATAGAGGGAATAATGGAGGTACATAGAAGTGATAACTGAACAACTGATAATAATAATTAAAATAAAATGATACATATCATGGTATCTAAAGCAAGAAAACATGGATATAAATTATCAAACAATACATTCAATACAAATTTAGTGAAAGGAATCTAAAAACTATCCCCAGCATCCTGAGCTCTAGCTCGGTCATCTACTACCATATCCATCCTAAGAAATCAAGCAATCAAGTGGGAAAAAACATGGTACTAGCCATTAATCAATTTAACATTAATCTAATTTAAGATTCTTACCAATATAAGGTTTAATCCAAATCACACCTGAATGATTGTGTAGTTTCACATAACAGACTATGAAAAGCATAAACTATGGAAACACCTAACATGGGGTTGTCTGTGTAGTGTATGTAACCACAAAAAATGAATAACATATTAATCAAGGGTCATAGAACATGGTACTAATGAATATAATAAAGGAATATAAATTAAACATTTCATTCCTGATGAACTTGGTGTGCACACATGACAGTTTATAAAATGATGAAACTTGAGATATAAGTTATAGGCCCATTACATCGTACTCTTACAAATCTCCTCAGCCAATATCATCCTCTAGTATGAAATGGATTGTAAGAGATATGAAAAATGGTTCAATGAACTATAAATGGGGCATATGATCCTAAATATTAATATATTAATTAATGTTAAAAAATAATAATAAAATATTAAAATGGAATCTATATCTAACCAACATTGATCAAATGAGACGAACGGTGACAAAATCAGACACTAGATAGAAACTTTGGACCAAAATCTATATTATATGGTCTTTATTCATTAAAAATGTTGGAAGAAGGTTTTCTATCCACTATAAAATAAAATGATAAAGTGGTTTTTATTTAAAACCTAACTTAAGGGAAACAAATTGTAAAATCAACCAGTAATTCCCTTCACTTGGTTCGGTTGCACTGTAACATCCCAGGTCAATATAGAAAATGACCTTTTCATATCTTTTAATATTTATGAATATGATATTAATTTTAAATTAAAGGGTATTATATTTACGATAGCGTACTCGACAGAAAACAATAGGTTTCTCGCAAATCTTGCTTTGTACACAAGACGATGTTATTCCAAAAAATAATACATTAATAACATTATTATTATAAATGGTAGTTAAAATCTAGTTGTTTTATTGGAGAGAATGAACAAAACAAACTATAATAGGTTTAAACAAGTTTTTTAAATGTTTTTACATTAATCAAATAAATTTTATAGGCATAAAATGAGAATAAATCCCATTTTAAGGATAAAATACTCTAATATTTGTAAAAGGTAATTTTAACACCTTTTGATGGTGAACCATTTTTAAATATATTCTTTGACACATTTATATATTCTATTTTAAAAAATAAACATTTTATTTGAAAGAGAGACATCAAAAATTTAATTAGGTAGAAATTTTGGTATTTTTATAATAAAATTCATTTTTTAGTTAATAGTGAAAAATATTGCCTTTTAACACAAAATTGCATTTTGATCTAATTTATTTCTATTGTTAGGTTATTAGTTGAATTGGACTTAAAGTATATTTATATTATTTTTTATCATTTAATACAATTTCGGTCATTGGGTGTAATTTCAACATGAAATTTTATATAAGCACATGTCAATCTTTTGATGAGTTATACTTTCTAAAAATCCATTTCCTCATTCGGACAACGAGATAAATTTTTAAATTTAATTTTTCCAATTATGTGAATTTAATTTTAAAATAATATAATACATGGTTGTAATCAGTTTGAAAAATTTGGTTTAATAGGATCAAGATAATATTTAGTGAATAGTAATTTTAGTATTTTATTTACCATGGTTAAAGGGTAAATCAGGTAAATAAGTGTAAAAAATATATTATAATAACACAAAACTACCCTAAAACGTGTTTTAATATTATTGGATGAGTTATGGATGACCAAGAAAACCATTTGGATAGAAAAGTGACCTTTGGATGCCACTTGGGTGGGATTATGAAATTTAAAACATTTAATTTAAAGGAAAAAACATAATATACATAAATCGTATTTCTAAAACAATTTTAATATGGGGTTATATAAGTGATATATTAGACTAAAAATATTCATTAAAAATATAAAACAATTACCTAGAGCATGATATTTTGTTTATCATTTTTAGACATTAAATAGTTAAATTTAATTATGACACAATGATGATGCAGTGATTGCTTTATTAATGAAAGTATAAAATAAATGATATTACAAATATTTAAAAATATTATTTGTGATAATTTATGAAATACATGATTTTTTAGGATAATATGACATTATTTAATACTACTAAATGGTTTTTTTCTAATTTATCACTATAATGGATTTTAGTTAAATTCAATAAATCAATAGTGTCAAAATTGACATAATTGATATTATAATAATATAATATTTTATTAAATATATAAATTCATACGAGTATTTAAAATTTAAAAAATGACTATTATAAGTTCTAAAAGTTCATAAAACGAAAATTTATGAGGAATTTACCCCAAAAAAGTAAAATGTATATCCTCTTAATATTTAAAATGTTGTTACCACAATTAAAATAAGAAGTGAAAATTTAAAGGTATACCGAAAAGATAAGGTTTAAAATAAAACCAATACATGTATAAAAATTATTGTATTATATTGTTTATAACTTCACTAATCTTGTTTTTTAAATATATTATTTTTGGAATATTTTTAATCTAAATTGAATTTATATTAATTTAATACTTTTAATAATTCCAAGGGTGCCCCTCCCCTCTCTTATAAAAAGGAGCCCATTTCCCTCTGTTACTCACTCTTCCAAAGACTTTTAGATCAGCCAATTTATACCCAACATCATTCTTAAAATCCCTCCCCACATTCATGAATACTTAATTTAGGCATAAGAACATCTTTAGAGGTGTTAAGGTGTTCTTCAAAAGTGATCAACTGAAGAAGAGGTATCATTTGTTTTTTGTATTTCTATTTAATTTCTACTTTCACATCCTTAAAATTCCATCCAACCATGATGATATAATAAATAAAATATCCAAAATATAATTAGATTTTATTATTTTAATATAATGACCTAACTCTCTCTTTACTACTATTAAATGTGAAAGGAATTAATTGTTCGTGCGTACGTGTGGACTATCACATCCACAAACCGATATAATTCGTTTTCCATAACCGTCTCCCATGAGTTAGTATAATAATTGAATTTATGTTAATATGTGATACTAATGAAATATTAATCATTATAATATAATTTTATATCAATTATTTTCTTACTTTTAGGTGAATAAAAATGATAATGACGTTCATGCGTACATGTGAACTATCGCCTCCAAAAAGCGACGTGAATTGTTTTTATTAATTATATAACTTTTATGATATATATAATTATATTTAAATGATAAGTGTTATATTAATTATTATATTATCATTATGTAATTATTAAATAAGAATTACATTACACCCATAATGATCAATTAAAAATGAAGACGCTACTCATGCGTACGTACGACTTACCATCTCAATGAATATAACGTTCTTCATTTTTCATGACAACACTTCTCCGTTTGATTTAATGGTATAATTTATGTATAAATATAAAAATAATGTAATGAATACTATTTTGGATATAATGGTATTATGACCACATGGACTAGTTACATTTAACCACATTCATTTTCAACTCAAGTAACAAATATCGTCAAAACGTCCATTATGAACTTAAATAATTATATAACTTTTATAACATGGTAAGAAGTGATATAAAAGAAATAATATACTTGAAAAGGGTTCTAAATCATGTATAAATGAACCTATTTTTATTATTTAGTAATAAAAAGGTACATACATGATGAATCAAACATAATATTTCGGATTTAGTCTCAATATCATTTCATTGAAACATATTTTGATATTATACAACACCTTCTTTTATACGGTGTATAATTAACCCCTTTTAATTTTAATTTCAATCAAAGGTTTTAAAATGGAATATATTTCTATGAATCATTTTACTAAACAAAAAAGGTATTTTTTTAACGTATACCATGGCAGCGATTTCTTTGTCGTTGTTACCATTATTTGATATTTGGATTCCTCTACAAGCCTTATTTTCTTAAAATGAAAAGAAGTATGTTATTCACTTTTAAGGTATGTTAGTATTGAAAATTATTTTCAAAATTTATGGACTACATTAAATTATTGAAAATATATATGGTAAATGAAAATGAAATTTTATGTTTGGATTTTTGATAATTGATATCTTTTATGTGTTATGATTGTATATTGGTACTTGGACATTTGATGAGTGGTTACATGATAAACCCAAGATGGGTGGTTGTATAATAAACCAAATATGGGAGGTTCCTTAATAACCCAATGATGGGTGGTAACATTATAACATCTAATTCATTGGGTTTGGAAGTCAGTCGTATGGATATTCCATTTTTATGAGTCATATGTGTGAAAGTAGATTGTGTGGTTATTCCATTTAAGTATGATTATATCCACAAGTTACATTTATTAGTTATAAGTTCTTTATATGAGTTTTATGGTAATAATTTTATTACTAGAAGGGTAATAAATGATCTCATATTTAGTCAAAAGTATTTACTACCTCATAAAGAAGAAAATTATTAATTTTTGAGAAAGTATTCATGGTTTACATGTTTTCGCAAGACAAACAATTTTCCCTCTTTGTGTTTCCCTTAATGATATTTTTATGCTCATCCTAGGTTTTAAATGTTTATAATTGGATTCAAATGACAATAGAGTCACGATTGGGATCAAATAAAATTTATGATGTTTAAACATGAAATAAAACCATTTTTTTAAAAAAGTTATTATTTTTTAAAAAAATGGATAGTGAGTAGAAGTGTCTACTTTGTAATATTTAAGTTGTTATGTATTAGTTATCACCAAATTCACTAAATATATAAACCTGAAAAGATCTTAATTGTGAATTAGTGTCAAATTATTGACTAATCACAAGATTTTGTAATGGTTAAGGTTAGGGCCTTATAGTTGGTATCAAAAGGATGGTTTAGACAACTTTAGAGGTTAGGGTGATATTTAAGTATAAGTTAAATGTTAAATACAACCAAAATGGTTAGCATAATTTAAAGAGTTATAGTTATTTTAGAAAAATTTAATGAGATTGAGATAACATGAAAAAGTATATCATATTTTTTCTCTTCCTCATAAGATATTATATGACGATTTTATTGATATACACACACTAACCTATTTGGTTTTAGTAAATCGATGGATTCAGCAGGCACTAAACTAATAATATATGTGAAGGAAAATGTGGTGGATATAAGAATAAGAAACCAAATGAAATGGGAGATACAATTGGAACCCTATTAAATATTCTAAACCAAATATCAAGATTCATGATTAACCACTAGAACATTGGCGATTCTTCGAATGAATCATATATGATATGAATGAATCCATAGTGAAGTTTAAGTAATGATCATAAAGGTAAGAATATTCATCAACATATGTTTCATGGATGTGGAGAGAGACACCATGTAAAAGGATTTAAAGTGATGGTAATGTGTTACAGATTTGTTAATGAATGTAATAAAGAAATAACCTACCAATGAAAAAGGAAGTGTTTAGTTGACTCCAAGAAGGGGAAAAAAGTTCATTCTGATTTATCAGTTGAATGTTTTAAATGTGGGGTATAGTCATTACGCAAACCAATTTCATACAAAGAAGCTTCACAAATGGGATCATGGGGACCACAAAAATATATGTTTAGAAATAACCAATTCCATTCCAATTTCAGATGAGGAAACTTAAAATGAACTATGAAGGGTATGGATTATTTCTTGTCTCATGTTTTGATATTTTTGAATCTTAGGACATGATTAATGTTTTTGAATGTAGGAAATAAGTATTAAGGAATAAGATGGAAAATCTTGTTTAAAGGATCATGAAAAATGATGAATGATTAAAAATTATACAAATAAAGGATTCAAGAGTTACGATAGACTATAGGATGATGAAATATTTGAAAGTATTAATGTTCTTTCAATAATGGTATTACATTGGAATACTTTTTCTAGTATGTGTAACCTAGAAATTGGTTATATGAAAATGTTACTCAAGGAAGAATTATATTTTCTGATGTAGAAATAATTATAAATAACATTTAGGGTTTATATGATCCTTGATTTTGAGGTAATTATGGGATATTACATTTTGGGATAAATAATTAAAGACGTGTGATAAACTATGAGATTAAAAAATTTTATAGATATTTTTTAGGATTTTATCTCATTTTGGGAAAGTTATAAGAATTATATAGTTTTATAAAAATGGAAAACCATCAAAAAGGGTGAAAACCCATAATTTAAGGCATGGCCCTGAGAATATAACCCACAACCAAAGTGCGGTAGGGCTTTATCACCTACCAATAGCCTATGTGAAGTCCCCAATTATTAAGAATTTTTTCTCCTTATTTAAATGAGTTTATAGAATAACAATAAGTTGATTTTGAGAACATTATATGATTAATATAAATGAAATACAATGTAATTTTATTTGAGGAGAAATGGTTGAATTTTATTTTTAAAGAATCTATGATTTTATACTAGACTTATGGAGATTTGGATCATTTAAGGAAATGATTGACTTATCATGGTGAATATGTGATTAGGTTAATTAATTTATGCTATGAGACATTAAGAGTGTTTGATGTTATTCAGAGATAAATGTTAATATTTATCCTAGAAGACTATGTGATCAAATACTTTAGGATTTTTGGTTACTATCTTAGTTTGAATTATTTTTTAGGAATTTTATGGATAGTTATTTTTTGAATGGTCTATGCTAATCTTCGGTTATTACTATTGAATTTTTGGGATGAAAAGTAGTTTTTTCTTCATAAAATGGTATATTATTTTGGGTAATTAACTTCTATTATACTAAACAATTTGTTTTTGGTTAAATTTTCAAGATAGGATAAATAGATAGTTAATATTTTGTGGATTAATAAGTTAATTCGTCATGAATACTCAGCATTTGGATAAAAATATTTTTTTGTGGTGGAATTTGATTAAAGGATGGAACACTAAATTTCAAGTCAGTATATTTCCATATGATATTAGTCCAGGTAGTATTATAATTCTTAAACTCCATGAAAAAGGATCTTGAAGAAAAAAAATTATACACTTACATTTATTAACATAATTTTACACATCACATATTTATGGTATTCTAATGGTTATCTTTTTGTGATCTAGTTATCTATCACTCTCTATTAGTCTATAAGAGTTAGATTTTCTTCCATATCCATGTTTTCCTATATAGAGCCTCATGTGACCTTTTTACTTCACTTTATAACTTTTAAATTAGATTTTTTATTCACTCTTTTTCTAATGTGGGATTTCAATATAGTTACTGAGCCTAATTTTAAAATTGCAAGGACGTAATTTCTGAAAGGGGGAAAGATATAACATCCTGGGTAATTATAGAATATTAATTTTTCATATCTATTAATATTTATGAATAGGATATTAATTTTATATTAAAGGGGATGCTTTGCCTAATAGCATACCTAACATGAAAAACTTGTTTCTCTATAATCATACATTTCACACAAGACTCAGTTATACCGAAAAATAATACATTAGTAATATTACTATTTTAAATAGTAGTTTCATCAAGTCGTTTAATTTTCAGGAATGAACAGAACTAACTATATTATGATTACATGTGATTTTTAATTGTTTTCATATTAATAAAATACTTTTAAAGGCTTCAAATGAGAATAAATCCAATTTTAAACCTAAAACACTCTAATATTTATCAAAGGTAGTTTCAGAGTATTTTGATGGAGAACCTTTTTTAAATATATTTTTTATCACTTTTGTATGTTATATTTGAAAAAATAAACTTATAAATTTAAATCAAGTCATCAAAATTTACTTTGGTAGAAATTTTGGTATTTTTCTGATAAAATTTGTATTTTACTGAACTGTGAAAAATACTACATTTTAATCATAAAATGTATTTTCATCTAATATATTTGAATTGTAAGATTATAATTTTCATTGGTTTTAAAATATATTTATATTATTTTTTTATCATTTAATTCAATTGTGGTCATTTTATGTAATTTCACCTCAAAATTCGATAGAAACATATTTCAATCTTTTTAAGGTTTTTACTTTTTTAAAACCCGCTTTCTCATTTCAACAACGAGATTACTTTTTAAATTATATTTTTCTACTCCAGTGAATTTAATTTTCGAAAACTAATATACATGGTTGTAATAAATATGAAAAATTTTGTTTAATAGGATAAAAATAATTTTAGGTGAATAGTAAATTTTGTATTTTATTTACCACTGTTAATGGGTAAATCAGGTAAACAAGGAAAGAAAAATATTATAACAATATAATACTACCATGAAACTTATCCTAATATTATTTTATGAGTTATAGATTACCAATAAAACCCTTGGAATTTTTTTTATCCTTTTTATTCCACTTGGGTGTAAATATGACATTTAGAACATTTCATTTAATGTAAAGGCAGATATATCATAAACATGACTCTTATTGATAAAATAATTTCAATATGGGGTTATATGAGTGATATATTCAACTGTAAATATTTATTAGAAATATAAAAATATTACCTAAATCATGTTATTTTATTTTTAATTTTTATACATTGAATAATTAAATTTAAATGTGACACAATGATAATGTAGTGATTACCGTATTAATGAAAGAATCAAATAAAGAATATAATAAATATTAAAATAACATTTTAAAATAATTTATGTAATAAAAGAATTTTATAGGTTAATAGAACATTTTATAAGACTATTCAATGGGGTTTTTGTGGATATATATCGGTGTGATTTTATTTAAATTCAATAAATTGAATAGTGTCAAAATTGACATAATTGATATTGTATAAAAATAATATATTATTAATTTATTTAAAAATCATAAAAATATTTGAAATTTACAAAGTGATTATTATTAGGTCCAAAAGTTCATGAATCATACATTTATGAGTAATTTTCCACATTGATGTAAAATTCATTGCCTCTTGGTATTTAAAATATTGTTACCACAATTAAAATTAAAAGGGAATACTTAAAGGTAAACTAAAAAGAAAAGGATTAAAGTAAAATAAATACATCTCAAAAAATTATTATATGAGTTCATTTCAATATCATTATCATATTTTTTAAATAAATTAGTTTTGGCCTATTTGGAAAAGAAATTTAATTTATATTAATTGAATGATTTTAATAATTCCAAGGGCGCCCCTCCCCTCTCCTATAAAAAGGAATCCATTAATCTTTGTTAATCACACTTCCAAAAACTTTTTATTTAGATAGGATCTAACCAAAATAATTTCTATATTCACTACCAAAACTCTTAAAAGCCTCATTTTAGGTAGAATACCTTTTTTAGAGGTGTTAATGTGTGCTTCAAATGTGTTCAACTGAAGAAGATGTATCATTTTCTTTAAGTATTTCTATTTTATTTCTTCATACACTTCCATAAAATATCCTCCAACCATGATGCGATAAAAAATTCATTATATTAAACATATTGAGATTTTATTATATTAATATCATCACCTAAATCCATATTCACTCCTTGTGTACATGTGAACTATCACCTCCACGAATCGATCTAATTCGTTTTCCAAAAATGTCTCTCATGAGTTGTTATAATAATGGAATTAATGTTCATTTGTTATATTCATGAAATATTAAACATTATAATATAATAATATATAAATTACATTCTTACTTCCATTCACATAAAAATGATTACATCGTTTGTGCGTACATGAAAACTAACACATCTACGGTGCGATGTGGCTCATTTTTATTAATTATATCACTTTTATGAAGTATATAATTATATTTAAATGATTAATATGATATTAATGATGATATGATCATTATTTAAATAGGAAATAATAATTACCTTACTTCCATAATTATCAATGAAAAATGAAGATGTTACTCATGCGTACATATAACCTACCATCTCTATGAATATAATGTTGTTCATTTTTCATAACCACACTTCAAAGATTTATTTATAGGTATAATTTAGGTATAAAAATAATAATAATTTCATGAATATTATTCAAGAGATTATGGACTTATGACCAAATGGACTACTGACATCAAACCATGTTCATTTTTGACTCAAGTACAAAATATCAAAAAAACACCCAATGTACTTAAATAATTATAAAATTTTTATAACTTGGAAATAAGTGATGAAAAAAATAATTAACTTGAAAAAAATTATATTTAAAGTATAAATTTACCAAAGTTTATTATTCAAGAAGAAAACGGAACATTCATGATAAATTGATCTTATGGTAAGAGATTTCATCTCAATCTCCTTTCATTGAAGCATATATTGATATTATACACCACCTTCTTTTATACGATCTATAGTTAACCCCTTTAAAAATTAATTTCATTAAAAGTTTTTATGAATAGATTTTTTTATATGAAGAATTTTACTAATTAAAAAAATATTTTTTTTAATTTATACTGTGACAACGACTTCTTCGTCGTTGTAACCATTATTTTATTTTTGGATTCCTATACAATCATTATTCTTTTTAAGGAAAATAAATCCCTTATTCACTTTTTGGTTATTTTGTTATCAAAAATGGGTTTGAAAATGGACTGACTAATTCAATATATTGAAATTATTTCTTATGTTTATAAATGAAATTTTATGATTGGATTGTTGATAATAGTAATCTTTTATGTGTTATGATTATAAAATGGTTCTTAGTCATTTGAAGGGTGGTTACGTTTTATACCAAATATTTGTGGTTACATGATAAATCAAAGATTGGTGGTTCCGTGATAAACCATGGATGGGTGGTTATGTTATAACCTCCAATGCATTGGGTATGGATGTCGGCCATATGGCTATTCCATTTGTAAGAGTGATATGTGCGGCAGTCGATCATATGGTCATTCCATTTTAGTATGATTATGTCCCAAGTTACCATTATATATTATATGTGCTTTATATGAGTTTTATTGTAATATTTTGATTTTAAAAAGGGTAATAATCGATCTTATATTTAGTAAATATTATTTTCTACTTCATAATGGTGAAAAGTATTGCTTTATGATAAAGTATTCATGGCATACTTGTATTATCAAGACTAGTAGTCTTCTTTATTTGTGTGTCACTTACGGTTTTTTTATTCTCGTCCCAATTTTGAAATATTTTTCACCGGATTTAAAGGATAATTGAGTCATTGTTGGGATCAAAGAAAAAATTTTTTGTTTAAATATGAAATGAAAACATATTTATTTTTTAATGTTTTTATTTTATGAAAAAATGGATAGTGAGTAGAAGTGTCTACTTTGTAATATTTATGTTATTGTTTATGTTTTATTACCTAATACTCTAAATATCCAAACCTAAAAAGATCCTCGATGTGAATTAGAGTAAAATTATTGACATATCTCAAGATTTTGTAATGTTTAAGGTCAAGGCATTATATGCACTATTTTCCAAATCGTGCGCCAAACATGTATGGATTGTTATAGGAAGGGGTACCTACATGGTTAGGACACATGATTAAGGAAACTGCATGCCATCTATTTAAGACACATCTACAATTTGTTCTATTGTTTTTTCATGGTTGTGCGGCCCAAATCACAAGGTTAGAGAAAAGACTTTTCTATACTACTACTCTCCATCATGCCGTGCATAGTTAGAACTAACTATGTAACCTACCCAACATGGCTTATTCCAATCATACGACAGGCCAATTTATCACAAAAATTGGGTTCTAGGCATTGAACAATCCCCGAACACCCCTGATATCATTATGAAACCATTATTCATCCATATTAGGTCCATAAAGGAGTGTTTCACAAAAATTAATAGGATACATACCTGAGTGAAAAATTGGGTTCTTATAGGTAGTTACCCAAATTCAATAACATTCCCTTTCCTAAAATAAATCTCATCCTACACCTCCTATTCATTGAGGTATCTATGTCATTAGAACCCATTATTTTGAAAAATTCCCTCAATTAAGAAATAGTTCCTAGAGATGTGAGGTAATTTATTTATGGTATCCATATAACCAACCTATAAGGTATTAAACATAAAATATATGAAAATATGTATGGAAATGTAACTAAACATATATACAATGGAATATCCCAACAAAAATAAAAAGTCATGGAACCACCTGGGGCAGGGTATTTGGTGCCAACCACCACCCAAAAATCTATAATAACCATAAAAAATATTTGAAACAACACCATAAAAAACTTGATCCTAGACTTGAGCACATGATGGAAAAATGAGAAAAAATAATATCCAATTCCAAAAAATCTCCCTTGGATCCTTTCAAGTCCCAAAATATCAATTAGGACAACTCTATAATTTGGTTTGTGAAATCTAAATTCAAGGTCCTGGTAAAATTCCTCCTCATCTTTTGATCAACCAAATGGAAAATATAAATGTCAATGTAATCACCCATAGGATTTCAAACGAAGTAAAAATACATGTGAAATATCTATAATTGTTTCCCCTCCCCATGAAATAACCCTTCCAACCATAAAAAATTACCCATACCAGGAAAACCTTTTTCCTAAGAAAAGTCCCACCAAAGGAAAACACGTTTTATTTGATGATACACCAAAAAAACATTCATCTCCCATTTCTATAAAGGTACTCCCAACAATGGAAACCAAAAAATTAAATATTATAAATAAATCTTGGAAAATTTCAAAAAAGAGGAAGTTAACGTTCCCTTGATTGATTTAAATAATAAATTTTACAATACAGCATTTTTCTAATGGATATGTGTACATACTGAATGATAATTTTAGGTTAAAAAAGTTTATATTTATTAGGAATGTCTCAATGTTGATTGAGATATCACTCCCCCCCAATGCATGGATTCTGGAATATTATTGATTTGATTCACCATATGAGAGTATTTATGTTTGAAAGTTATGTTTGAATTGGGTGATTCTATAAATGTGATGAATCCCTTCATTTTCGCATCAATTTAGGTTTTAGAAATAAAGCCCATAGGAATAGTTGTCTAACAAGAAAAAATAGACTAATTTATACCCTATTTATGTGTTATAGGATTTTCTAGTGAGGGTTAAAAACATAATTTTTCATGTTTATTTTTATGTACTTAAAATAGAAAAATATAAGATGAATGGACATTCCCCGATTATATTAGGAGTATATTTCATGAAAACTTCCAAAACCATATTTATTTTAAACAATAGTAAATTTTCTATGGATTCTGGTGGTGACATTGTATACATCAATAACATTGATTACATGACTGACCCTTCTAAATAAAATTACTCTCTTTTAGTTAATTTTATTATTATTCTAATTTACCCAATGTAAATTCCCTTCATTCCCCTTGTCTTATTTATATGTTTTCATCATTAATATACATTTTAGGAAATGATTCATTTCTTTAATTCTGCAATATCAAGTAAAATGAAATGCATGTTCATTAATTGAATATTTCTTGTCCACAAGGGATTGAAGGATCATCAATGATTCTAATCTTCTTAAAAAAGATGAATCATCATATGAGGATAATTCCCTTCAGATCATAGATGAGTTAAGTGACCTACCATTTTAATTTACTCTCCCATTAATAAAAAACACCTCTATAGAGATTAAAATGATTTTTTATCATTCATTCTACTTCACCCCCATTTAAAAAACACTCTTGATTGCATGTCATTTTATCAGTATAAAAAATTACATATATTGAAACTCATTTAAGTTGTTATTGTCAGCCTAAATTTCCATAAGATATTTTTATATATAATTTATTCTATAAAATATAGATGATAAACTCCACCACACATTCATGAAAATTACATTTTATATATTATTTTTAAGTTAATATAATAAATAAATAACTACTCATTATGTACCTAGGTTTCCTGATGTTGTATAATAATAATATGTAAACATACATATACATTCTATATAATTTTGAAGAAATTTTAGAACATATTTATTGAATATAACTATATTCTTTTAAAAAACTAAAAAAACTAAAATAGTATTATTTTAATATATATATATATATAATAAATAAAATTGGGATTAAAGAATGTGATTATGGCTACATGATTTTATGGGATGGAACATATTTTCGAAACCCACATGTTTAGATCCTTCCTTTTACATTATCTTTTATTATAATGCGGAAATAACTCATTCTAGTTGTGTGTGTGTAGTTGGGGGGGGGGGTTTATTCCTTTTTTAGGCATGAATTTCTTTATCATTGTTCTTCTTTTGCATTTTTACTAGTTGCATGGTATGTTTACTATTTTTTGTTTTCCCCATATTTTCCCCCTTTTGTTCATATTTTTTTATGTGTGTTACAATTATCATATTAAATTCACATATAATCCAATAATATGATATAAATCATAAATTATTACTCATTTTTTATTGTTTTAACATTTAAATAAAATTTCCTTCACTTATGGAATGTGAGTTTCTGCATACCATTAACTTTGAGGGGTTGATTTTATGAAAAAGTAATTATATTTAAAGTACATAAATGACTTTTTTTATAAAAAACATTGATATATTCTTTCCAAATGTGTGAGTACTTGACATATTAATTATGATATTTAACATATAGATAAATTATTACACTCAAATATGAAATATAGATATTTCATACATTATTGAAGATAAATATATGTTAGGATTATGATTCTTATATTTCCAAACTCATTTTTCCATATGTTCATTCCTTATATAATATATTTCCTTTACTATATTTTTTAATATATGTGTACTAATTATACGAATGATGTAATCCCAAAAAAGTAGAAAAAAACAAATAAATATTGAGGGAAGTGATGTAATTTTAAAAAAATGGATATCTTGTTTTGGAGATTATGGCCTGAATTCTAGGAATGATTAGGTGAACGGGTCATGAAACATAGTTGTAAATTGTATAGGAGAAAATCAACGGAATTAATTAAGAAACTAGTTTTTTTAACAAGCTAATATTTATGTGATATAATGTGAAATGAATAGTAGGAAATTGTTATATCACACACACGCACTTAAAGATTGAGTGAAATTATTGACTTATTGATTTTTTTATAACACTATTATCATATATCTCCATGTATTATATTTTGATATACATTATGAGACTCACATTTCTAGGACTACCATGATTAACTCTTTTATATGGTTTTTTCTTTGAGATATTTTCTATCATATAATGATTTTATTTTAAATACCAAATATTCATGATAGAGGATGTATATGCATAAAAGTTTCCCAAAATTTGGTATTGATCATGTCCTGATCCAAACCACCAAGGTCCGAAACATGACTACTCTAATCCTAACTCCAATAGGCCAGGGGTCGGCAAACATCATCAACTAGGAATATCCCACAAATGGGAGTAATTTACCTAAAGTATTTGTACACATGCACACTTATTTAATCCCACACAATGTTGAAATGAAAAACAACTGAAACTATGCATCAATACATATAAGATCACAAAAAAGATTATGAATGTAATATTACTGAAAGCAAGAAGAAGGGGAAAAATACTAGCCCAACCAAAAACTGAAAAAGTATAACATGCTCCAAGGGTGAGGACTATGTCAAATGAAAGATCTTGAAAACACCTCAATCTATCACTCTACATCTATTATCTACCCACTCCCTATCCTAAAAAGATACTGTTAAAATGGTCATTGTATTTATAATACATTTCATATGTGGGTAAAGCCCATATAGGGGTGAGTATAATAATACTCGTTTGAAAACCCCAAAAACACTAAACACAAATCACCATGTACAATCCTCCCAATACAAGATATAAAACCAAATGTGTAACAAAAAGACCCAGATATACTCAAGAAAGGTACCCCACATACATTTGGTCATAACCAACTACCATCCATAAGATTCTACGTGAAGAAATTCTCATTATGGGATAACTCACTCCATGATCCATGATATCATTAGAGACACTCGATGAAGAGTTGTAGCACATTGGGCCCCTCCCAACATAAGTTAACTAGTCTAATAAGACTCTAACAAAAAGATTGGGGGTCATGCCCAAAAACACTCAGGGACACCAAGAACCCTAATCTGGATCAATCCACTACATATGGGATCATATGTCTATGATTCCACAAACCCTACCAGTACCACTTTCTAGATTGAAAATCACCATCATGCTCCAGGAAGTCACATAAATTCTGAAAACTCCAACTAGAGACCAAAATATGATAGAGAATCACACTCATGTCTTACAAAGGGACACTAAAAATAAAATTGAGACTCATCCTCTAGAGTAGATCACAATCTAGTGATAAGGATGTATTGACATATTATACCCTCATGATAAAGGACCAAGGGAATTTACTTATACTATATTAGTCCAAAATAGGAAAATGTTGATCCACAAGCACTCTTGAAGGGGATACAATTCATGTACTACAGGGTACATGGCATGGCCAGTTATCCCCTTTCTTTCCCATGTGTAAGAGACTTACATGAAATTTATCCTCTATATACACGCCATGTAGAATTAATACATAGCATGTAAATACACATTTACCCATTCCATTATCTTCTTTCCATGTCTGTGTACCAAGTCCATGTCTATCTGCCGATTTGTTTATGCCAAGCCATGTATGTGTACATGTACATGGTGTATCATAGGGCTATGTAATTTAACCCATGTTTGTGTACTCTCTAGTGTACATGCCAAGTCAACCAGGGAAGAACCACATTTCTTGTGATGTGTTCACACATGGTGTGATACTGAATTTTCTCTCGAAACCCTAGCCATAATATATGGGGGGCCCACATGGCGTGTAATCTTGAAGTACTTTTCGTGTTACTCAGGATTTTCCATATCTATCAAGATCTCTTCTGAATTGTAATGTGCATTATCGGATCCCCCACCATCACTGAAACTTGTAGATCAGGGTTCATTTGGTCCATGCTAATGCTTATCTACATAAAACCATATTTGAATCAACTCAGAAAATGGATCTATATAGTGTTCTTCATTGTGATCCAAAGAACATGAAATTGGTTATCCAAAACCATCTGATTCGCTACTACTTCCATCATCTCACCACCATCATGTCGTACTGATCACATATCTATGATTTTGGATCGTTTCACCAAAAAATGGGTGTGCAATGATCTATTGATCATGATATATTAATCCTCAGGCGAAATTAAATATTCCCATGGTGAATGAAGAATCAAAGAAGAAACGAATATAAATAAATGCGAGGAATGAACCTCAATTAATGATTATAAAGATATATAATTTCTTCCATGAGAATAAGAATTAAAAAAATAAAATATTGAAAATTAATTCTCCCAAACCCCTTTTAATGTAACCCATTCCGCAATACAATCAAACCAATGATCAATCTGTTCAATGATTAATTCACAATACATATAGAAATTAAGAATGGGGAATAAATAAAATTAAAAAATTCCCTACCTTGAGTTTGAATCAATAGTTAATGAATAACAGTTGTGTTTCCATCATTGACGAGATGCAAGGTCTTCGTTGGCATGATGATCCATAATCTAATCCCAATCTATCATCATCCACAAATTATATTATTCTATAATGGAATATAGGACTTCTGGGTTTAGGGGCCAAAATTGACATAAAATCCATAGATATTTTTCTAAAGAGGAAGCATTTCAATGTATTTTTACAATAAAACTAGTTCTTTTGTTAATTTATTTTATTAATTTAGTGTTTGTATTTAATTTTTCACTAACAGCCCACGCCGACCAATCTTAAGTTGAACCGAGGGTAAAATCCACATTTTGGACTCAGTGGTGCTCTAATATTTCTGATTTGGTCCTCTATTTAGGATTTACATAACATTTTCAGTAAATATTCATGTGCATTCTATATGATATATTTTATATATATCAAACATTTATTCTAGGACCACCAGGCCTTTAAATCTTAAGTCATCGCAATATATTATCTCAAAAATAATCCAAATAGTACAAAAAAATAATAAATGTAGAATATGAGATGATAAATTCTCCCCACCTTAAGGATTTACTTTCTAAAAATCCAAAACAATAATTACATAGAATGATTAGGTTACTAAGAATGAATATGAGCCTCCTACTCCCATGTGCTCTCTTGAATATTTGGGTGCTTCCATCAGACAAACACAAGTGGAATCAATCACATACAAAGGATTATCTCCTTCTAATCCTTGATCTCCATCACATAATATGCAGAGTTACCTCCATCCTTGATGTCCAACTTACCCCAGTCGACGATGTGCGATGATTCGTGCATGTACATCCCCAGCTACAACATGTGGTAGACATCATGTACATAGTCCAACTGCAATGGTAGAGCTAAGAGGTATTCCAAATAACAAACTCTATAAAATATATAGAAGGTACCAATGAACCACAGATATAAATTGTCATCACATCCAAATATCCTCATTCTATGTTGAGGTGAGACCCTCAAGAACACATGGTCTCCTTCCTCAAACATCATAGGTCATTATTATCGGTCGTCATTAGACCATTGATTAATCTGTGCCTTCTTAATCCACTTCCGGATGACCTGAAACTTCTATATAGTATCTCACACCAACTATGGTCCCATGGGTGTCGACTCACCTAGATCAGTCCAACAATGTGGTGACCTGCAGGTTTTCCCATATAGAGCCTCGAATGGTGCCATAAAAATAGTGGAATAGTAACTATTATTTTATGAAAACTCCACCAAGGGTATTTGATACTCCCAACTATGACCACATGCTAACATGAAATCCTATAATTTTTCCTTTAATATATAAATGGTCATATCTGTATGTCTGTTTTTTTGGGGGTGAAATGCTATGCTCAAGAATAATTGAGTCCCAAAGGATTCTTGTAATCCCATCCATTACCTTGATGTGAAGTGAGCATCATAGTTTGAGATGATCACTAAGTTAAATCCATGTATCTATACTATATCCCACATGTAAAGGCAACCCAGGCTCTATACTGAACTATGCACTCTAATGTCTAGGATGTAGGCTGACGTGGTGTGTTGGTCTATGACCACCCAGAGGCAATCATGTTGTCTAGACTTATGTGGTAAGCCTATCAGAACATCCATGTAAATCCCATACCACATCCACTCTAGAACATCGAGGGGATGAGCTATACCCACTAAAACATGGTGCTCATCATTCACTTATTGACAAGTAATGCATCGAGAGAAAAACTACGTGACTCCCTTATTTATACATGGACACTAAAACTAACATATGAAGTCCTGGTACATATTTTCCACACCAGTATGTACCTATAAAGGGGATGTACGTAACTCACAAAACACCTCATCCCACATTTTCAAAGGTACCATTGTCCATTCTTTGAAAGGAATAACGTGCCCCCCACCTTAAGAATGTCCATATGGAGCATGAATAATGGATATCTAAGTACATGTACTCTCATAGTTGGTATCTCCTTGATGAGAATTACTAACACACTATAAAATCAATGGAGTAATAAAAATTGAATAATGATATGAAGTATTATCCATTTCCATGAAAGAAAAAATGCAATGAGGATAGCTACTCTGATGCCCTAGCCAATAACTACGAACAATATCTCTTACTGAGAATGTTTACCACTAGATTCCCCTTCCCAAGATTATATAAAATCTCAATGTCATAGTTTTGTAAGAAATATATCCTTAATCACTATCTCAAGTTAAGATCCTTATATGAGAAGATATATTTGAGACTCTTGTGGTCAAAGTAAATGAAAAACTACTCACCTATCAGGTAGTGTTACCAAATCGTTAACATGAAGTCTACTGCTGCTAATTCAAGATAGTGGGTCATGTATTTTTTCTCATGTGCTCTCAAATGTTGTAAACCATAGGAAATAATTTCTAGCCTTTTCATCATCACAAAACCATATTCGGTGCCTGATCTATTACTGAAAACTACATACTCAGAACCTTGTAGATATATCAAGATGGGTTCACTTTCAATCTATGTCTTAGCACCTGAAAGTACATATGGCACCTTTCCATTCACATGAATGGTTTCCCCTTTCATGTAAAACTTGTCAGGTGTGCTGCAAAACTTGAGAAAATGGGTTCAAACCTCTAATATTGCACTATCATCCCAAGGAAATTGTGACCATCAGTAACACTCATCGGTGAATCATAAGAAAGAACATCCTCAACATTATCTTGGTCTACCTCTTCTCTATCCTCTGATATGATGTTTTCTAGAAAGTGGACCTCTTGAATGAAAATATGACACTTCAATAGATTCTTGTAAATATGGTGCTCTCAGAGTGTGTCCAAGATCATCCTCAAGGGTCTCATGTGATACTCTTTGGATACCAAATAAAATATTATTTCATTGATGAATACTATAATGAACATGTATAATAAGGGCTGAAATATCCACTTCATAAGTCTCATTAGTATTGTTGGGGTGTTCCTCATGCTAAACTATATCACTAGTACTCATAGTGACCGTAGCGACATTATAATGTTGTCTTTGGTATATCCTCATCCCATACTCACAGCTAATGACTTCTTAAACTAAGGTAAATCTTCTAGAATCATAACGACCATTTCAACTGATTAAATAGGTAATTGATCCTCATATATGGATATTTATTCTTCATAGTCCCCTGATTTAGGTGCCAGTAATTCACACATAACCACATGTTTCTGTCCACCTTCTCCAAAACACCACTGGGGATTCCTAGGGGGAATTTGGGTCTCACAAACCCCTTATCCTCTAATTCCTCCAACTTCACCCTCATCTATTAAATCTTTATGGGGTCCATATGATATGTTGATGTAGATATTGGTTCCATTCTGGGATGAAAGTAAATGTATAATTATATATCTCAGTAGGGAGGTAAACCCAACACATTCTCAGGAAAGACGTCCTCATACTCCACCACTATTATGGGGAATTGATAGACCAAGGAACCCACTGCTCAAAGAATCATTCTATCCAATTGATAAGTGATCAGTTGCACCCTCCTATGCCTGAGATCATCCTTCTCTACTATGGTCTCCTTCTCTCCCATAAATGAAAACCTAATTCCATCATAACAGATACACCACATCTATATCCTAAAACATTCAATATTGGAATGAACTGTGGATATCCATTCAATACATAAGATGAAGTTGTATGGCCTCATTGTTTGTAATAAAGGGATCTCATAAAAAACAATAACCTCCAAGAGTCAGATCACAGTGTTGGCATAAGTACGCAATCACTGAGTCACTGCCTTTTAGAGTCCCCAATTTCAAAGGTTCAAACCAATGGCTCAAATATAATCTCTGAGTAGTAAACTAGAGAAGTTCCAAGGAAGAAATGGATATCACCCATGTCTATAAATAATACATCCAAAGTAGAAAATAAATAGATCATACCTAGAATCATCCATAGAGCCTTGGTATCATAGGAATCCATAGCCTATATCTGGCCTTGTCCCTATCCACCATCTCCTTAGCTAGGCATGGACCACTGGGGGTTGTGTTGGTAAGAGGTCTAACCACCAACCACCTCATACTTCTCTTCAATCCCCTATTACACATCTTCCACACTTCCAACCATGTTACTCCAACATTTTCCTCTTTCTTGGTGATCCCTCGACCTTCTCATGATCTGTTGTAAGACATGTCAGAAAATATCAAACTAAATGTCCCCAAATTTTGTAAAATAAATACCACATGACCCTCAGCTAGTTTGAGCCACTCTGAGAGTCATACACTGTTGTCCCTAAGTCATGGGATTTTTTTCCTGAACAATATTACATGATTGGATCCTTGTGATGGCCTCCAGCTTTCTTTCTATCAAGGTCTCATCTACTGGGTTCCCACATCTAGCTCCCACTCCTGGTGTATTCTTTACGATAAATATATCAAAAAAACAAGGATCACTAAAGCACTCCAGTATATGTTAAAATTAAAAGATATACCACAAATTCTTGGATGTGTATATGTAAGCCTCACTCAAAGGTCTAATCTCTAAAGAACTAGTCTTACATTATATTCGAAGAGTGCCATGAGGGATCAGTAAACCATTCTATGTACTCTTCCATGGTCATACTGTCTATCTATAGATGTAGAACCTCCTCTATGAGTACACATAACAACATGGATGGATATAACTCCTCTGTGAAGAGACACTCAATGTCTATCTAGTATAGAGATGTCTTTTCAAGTGATAAAGTCACTAGGATCCACCACCACCTAGAAGATACCTAGAGATGACTCACCATGAGGACTTCCATTTGATCATCCAATGTACTAACAAGGAAGAAAAGTAGAGTGACTACCTCTAGCCAGTCCTCAGCCACCTAGGGGTTTGACTTACCCTATAACCTGGGAGTTCTCTTAATTTTAAACTCATGAATGAAACTCAACATGCATGTATCCTTAGTTGGAACTACAATATCTGTCTACTACTAAATGGGTGGTGGTATAGCTAGTTAACCACCCGGAGGTTCTATTATAGTTACCTGACCTTGCACCAATGCCTCATCACTAAGAATAGCATCCTCATGATCACGTAGTGGAATCTGGTCTTGCTATCTATGTGGAGGCATCCTGAAATTAAAACAAGTTTTAACACAGTCAAACAAATATCTGAAGACTTGAATTAAAAAGGACATGGGAAAAAACCATTACTATATGATTCATGTACCAAAAATTTCACTTACACCAATGTTTACTTGTTCAAAGTTTAAGGGAATGTGTTCAGAGTCCTAGTGTGTGGATACGTCAGATGTTACACCAACACTAGAGTCTCTGGCCTAAAATACAAGATCAAAACCCTAAATATAGTCTCCCAAAAAAATATCACCAACTTGTTTTCTAAGGTAGAACCTCTTCTGATACCTCTATTTTATGACCCTGCCCTCTAAGGTTAAATCCATGACAACCCCAAGTCCACCTTCAATAGGCCCAGGGCTGGATACCATCGTTGAGTAGGCATATCCCATAAATGGGATTAATTTTCCAAAAGTACATGTACACATGCACATATCTCTAATACCACATAACGATAAAATTTAAAACAACTGAAAAAATTCATGCAAACATATTAGATCCCAGAATAGAGTATGATGGAAAATGTAATAAAATTAGAAAAAGGGGACAAATAAAACCTGAAAAAACTAAAAAAGTAAAATCCTCTCTAAGGGAGAGGAATAAGACAAATGTAATATCCCAATTAACATATTTATCTATCAATCCTTAACTATGCTCCACTTGCTCCATGTCCTCCTAAGACACTGTCAAAAGGTCCATTATCTTTATAAGGCATGACAAATTTGGGAAAATCCCATTAAAGGGTTAGTATAACAGTGCTCGGTAGGACAAAAAAAATCAATAACCATAAAGAACCAATAACATTAATCTAAATGAAAAATATAATATCAATGTTTAATTGAGAGACCTAAAAGTACTTAGGAAAGGTAACATGCCACTAGGCAGTCATATCTAACTACAAGCCACATGATTCTGATTGAAGCAATGCTCGTTCTGGGAGAACTCACTTCATGGTCCATGATATCATTAAAGACACAAAATGAAGAAAACTATCTCATTTGACCCTATCCAATAGAATTTCACTGGTCTAAGACTATTCTGATATAGAGATAAAGTTACATGCCCCAAATTGTTGGGGGAAACTACAACCCTAATCTAGATCACCCGGCTATATAGCGGGTCATGTGTCAAAGATTCCACAAACCCTACTGATATATCTTTCTAGATATAGGATCGACATCTTTCTCAGGGAGGCCACTCTGATTCCATAAACTCTAACTAGTGACCAAAAGATAATAGAGGATCACACTCTAGTCTCACGAAGTGACACCAAAACTCTATCTAAGACTCTTCCTCTAGAGGGGATCACAATCCAATTATATGGATGTAATGTCGTGATGTAACTTTACAGGAAAGGAACATGGGAACAAAATATACCTATAATGATACAGACTATGAAATTCAATATCCATAAGCACTCTTGAAGGGTTACGTGGTGTGTACCATGGGGTACACAATGTGTCCAGTTATCCACTTGCATACCTGTGTGGAAGAACCTCATATGACATGTAGTCTCCATATAAATGATGTGTAGATTGGGTGCATGATATATAGAATGAGTACATGACATGTAGAGACACATGGTTTCATGCCCAAGTCTTATTTCTTTGTTCATGTACCAAGGTCATGTCTGTGTACCAGCTTGTGTATGCTAATCTATGGTCGTGTACAAGTACACAGAGGGCCATTTGGCCCGGTACTTTGACACATGTTTGTGTACTATCCAAATTACACACTGAGTCAACCAAGGAAGTACCACACTGCATGTGACGATTTCACATTCCGTTTGATACTGAAGTGTCTCCCAAAACCATATCCACCACACAGGGGCCCCACATTGCATGTAATCCCAAATTACATGATATGTTGCTCAACATTTTCCTGATTCATCGAGATCTCTTCCACATCATCATGCATGTCACTAGAGCCCCCACCATCACTGAAACATGTATATTGGGGTTCATCTGGTCCTTTCTAATGATGATCTATAGAAACCTAGACTCGAGTCTACATATAAAATAGATCTAGACATATTTCTTCGCTGCACACTAAAGAACAACAAAGAATGCAAAATCAGGTATCCAAAACTATCCAATTGGCCTTCACTCCCATCGTTGCACCACCATCATGTCATGCTGATCCAAAATCTAAATTTTTGGATCATTAAAATAAGAAATAGTTATGAAATTTTCGATTGATACGGATTTGTTGAAGTCCAAGCCAAAAAAAGAATCCTATGGTTAATATAGAACCAGGGGAGAAAAGCCTAGAAATAAATGAGGTGAATGAACCTTGATCTATGTTCATTCTGATTTAAATCCATTTCCAAGAGAATAATAATGAATAAATAAATAAATATATAATAATTATCAAAAATCCTAATTAATATAACCCATCCTGCAAGATGATCGAACCGCAGATTAATATATTCAATCATTGATTCACTTTCCTCATAGATATCAAGAATGAGAAATAAATCTAAACAAATTATGAACTACCTAGAGTTTGGATCAATCATTGATGATGAACGGTTGTGTTTATATTGTTGACGAGATCCAAAAAAACCCCTTGGGGTGACGATCCATGATCTGATCCCAATACATCATCATTCACGAAGTACACTATCCTCCAATAGTTTGAAGGTCTCCAGGGTTTAGCGGACAACCATGAGATAAAATATATAGCCTTATATTTAAATAAGAATCATGTTTCTACATTTTAAAAATAAAAAAATTATTTAGTTAATTTATTTTATTAATTTCATGCCCATGATTACTTTTTCTCTAATGGCTTATAATGACCAAGGATATGTCGTGCCTAGGGTAAAACCCACATTCTAAACTCAATGGTGAACATGGATTTTTGATTCAATCTCCATTTTTGGAGTAATTAACCTTTTCAAGAAACCATCATGCATGTGATATTTAATAATTTTAATATATTTCAAAATTTTATTCTGGGCACACCAGGCATCAGAATTTCACACTGTCTCAGCACCTAATCTAAAAAATAATCCATATATTATCCAAAAAATAATTAATGGAAAATTATATATTTTAATTATCATGAGTGAAAATCTTCAAGTGTGCAGGTTTGATCTCACAATGACTCACTAATTTTCCCCTATTACTGCACTTTGATAAAAATATTACTATAAATTCAAAATATAATAATAATTTTCACTTCACATTTGAATAATTGAGATAATTTTTATCAATGTAAAATAAAATTATTTCACTTTTTCTTATTATTACATTATTATTGGTGGTGATTTCAACAACCCTGGATGAAGTAGATATAAATGGGAAAAACTACAGAGAATCTCATACAGCTATGTCCAATGTTTCACATGTTTAATTTATTTATTCCATGTAATTGGGATGAAAATTTATAGGTGGGTCTAAATTTTTTTTATACTACTTCATAGATGAAAATAAATCCAAATTCATCAATATGGGGGCCCAAGAAATGTGGTTTATCTAGAATATAAAATCTTCTCAAATTCTTGCGTATGATTCAGTATTTTGACAATATATCCCCATAAATATATCCAATATGCACCAATGGTTATATGGAAAGATTATATTTTACTACCAATAAATCCTCCATTCTTTCAGAGTTCCCATTAGGTCATTTACCAATCCAAATATGAGACACACATGGTATCTCAAAATTTGGGTGACCAAAACCACAATCAACTTTTCCTATAATAGGGATCCTTTGGAACCTCTTCTCATGTTCAATAAATGATTGAATTGATTCAATGTTTGTGTTATAATGGACTCATATATTCACCTTGGATATTTTGGAGTTCCCTTTACTCATAGAGAAATATTAAATAAAGATGTAATTCCACCTGCACCTCCTCCATCTCTCAATTGAATGATAAATGGAGGGTACTTGTTAAAATGGATTGATACACTTACAATGGGTGTTCTATAAAATTTTTCTACTACTATGGTGTGATTTTTTTAGTAATATTTAATTTTGTTTTAATTTATCATGTTTCAACAATAAATTCATTATTTAGGTATGATCAATGGAAGCACTTTTCATTTCATAACCTATTCAATTGATATTTTAGGTTGTAATCTTGTGTTGTGCAGATTATAAAATATAGGATTACTTTTATAGATTAATGCATACTTATTATATTAGTATTTGTTTACATCCCTCACTATATTTATAACGCTTAAACCATGAAAAACTTTATTATTGTTAAAATGGTTGGAAATTAGTACACCATTCTAATGGAGAAGTATGGAATATAGATCTTTATTACCTTCAAACAATGAATTTAATGAAACCAAATTTTTTAAAAATGAACTATATAAGATGTGTGGGGAATTATTAGTGATATAATTCAACCTCTCTTAAAATTATCATAATTTAAACTCATTGTTTATGTTGTTATATTTTAAAACATCATTAAAAATCTCAAATTTTGTTTGTTTTTATTCAAATACATACTAGAAATATACACTATAAACCACCAATTATCCAGGATATATGACATGTGATCTTTCCCAAACTATAAAGTCATCATAAGACACATATAAATTTGACATGGTATGAAAACGTTTTTAAGATTATCATTGTTTCTTTTGTATCCACCCACATGAAATGTTCTCACCAAATCAAGTATCCTCCACTAAAAAAATTTTATATAATAATGGTTAGGCCATTTTATACCCATGGGGATGATCATAGTTACTAGATATTCAATCACTTTGACACTATACACCTCAACCAATCTCTAACATAATATAACGATTGTGTAACTATCATCTTTCAGGGGCTCTCACAATATTCGGATGTACACCCAAAATAATTATCATTACCACAAACCAAATAATAACCACATATCTAATATGTATTAATGGTTTAGAATTCGTCCACCCACAAGGGATCTCACTATTAACATGTCTTCACTTATAGAGACTCACCCCACATCAAAATAAATCATCAACATAAAATACCTCAAACTACAATTGTATATTACAAACCACTCTCATATGACTAGCCAAAACATCAAACTCATCATCATCATGATTTATGAATTCATATAATGTGGAAATACCAAGATCCCACCCAGGACTACCATAAATAATTTCCTAGTGATTTTTATCATATATCTAAATTTTCTCATATATTTATCATATATAATTTTTAAAAACTCTTTATAATATAATTAGTTATAGGAATATATTAAAAATAGCTTCCCTATATAGTGTATTTTTTAACATGCGCCAATATCCCACTACATAAGGGAGATTTAATATGTTTTTAAATCATAGGAACCCTAATAACGAGGGTCATTTATAGTGTAGACCAATTTGGAAATTTTTCATTTACTGATTGGTTTTCCCATTTATGATTTGATTTATGTGTCGGTGGGAATTTTGATCAACTAGTCAATTACCTCTTTATATACTCTTTCAAAATAAATAATAAATTAATTTTCAGAAAAGTAAAACATGTAAGGGGAACTATGAAAATTAATGGTTCACAATGAAGTAATCATATATATAGAATATTTTAAAAATCTATCGATTTACTAGAGAAGCAATATTATGCATTTTAGTAGTTATAAATGGTTAAGAAAATAGAACTGATGATATTAGGGGAACTCAATACTCATCCCCTACAATCACTATAATAGAGAATGTCGTCAATATTTTATATAAATGTGGGACTCTTCATGATTTAAAATATGTGCAATTTTTTTCTCTTTGATATTTAGGTTGATGATTGATTATTATTCACTTCTATTATACACTCTTTTTACAAGTGGTATGAGGCAAAATCCTCAATAAATGGGTGGTATCTTTTTTTTCTTCCAACCATAGTATCATCAATAATTTATTTGTATTTTTATAATTTCACACAATAATTATTCTACTACACTATTTTCTCAACTATCGTTTATAGATGTGATACACTGTGTTCTTTAGAGCGTCCTTTATTTAATAGAAACTCATACAGTATATGGAACTCTTTTGTTTCATGCCATTTTATTTTACATAATCTATCAAAATAGATATAAAAATATCTTACACTTATTTTTATTTCCTTAAATGTATAAAATTTTCAAGGAAAAATAATATCATTTATAGATCTCACTTTTTCCATTGTATAATAGAAACATCAGGCTCTACCACATTTTTACCCTGTTATCCTTAAATGTTTATAGAATATTCATGAGTGATAATTTTTAATTTTTTATTATAGAAATGCTAATAATTACACAATATATTCCTCATTTAAATCCATGTCATGATCACCAACATAATAATATACTTTTTCCTTAGGAACAATAGGGATTTTAAATATTAGAACATATTAACAAAATAGTTTTCAAAATTTCCATGAATCTAGCCACAAAAACAACCCAATATATAAACCCTTTAGTGTATGAAAAATTCCACAAAATATTTTCTGAATTTTCAATCATAAATTATGATTAATAATTCTTAATATAATTCATGTGTCTGACACTAATTTTCTCAAATGCATGAAAACATGGGGATGTGGAGCTTAGGGTTATAAAACATATGAACCTAAGAAATTCCCCTTGAGTTATACTCAAAAATGTACTTTTACATAAGAAATAAACTTTATGAATCCCACAAATCCATCGTACAATACTAATTGATCAAACTAATGAATTGTATTTTTCTCAAATAGCTAAACCTTATAAAATTATTTAATATTAGGATGAATGTAATCAACCATATGGAAACCACTATTTACTTTTCTAAGATAAAACCTTACTATTTTTGGAATTCATGTCACCTTAAAATGTTAATTTACTCACCTTACAAAATTCAATCATAGATTTTACAAAGACAACTTCCCATTGTATAGTTTTCTTGTATTCACTTTACATTCTCGTGGAATAACCTTATGGTTTCATCTATTCTTCTTATGGTGTAATTTATTTACCGTACAAAACAACATAAACATTTTATGGTGTATATTATATCAAATACAATATTTCTACTAAAATACAATAATCTTGACTGATGAATCCACAATATCTTGATCTATCATGGTAATAACATATTCTACCGTGTGTACATCATCAAATTTATTGAACCACTAACATTCCATAGAATTCCATTATAGAGTGAAATTACAATAGGTATTATTATCTTCACTGCTTAATACTTCCCACACAATTTTAATATATATGGAATGTGCTTTCGTGGCATGATGAGATCTCCTTGGGATCTTATATAAAGGTTCTGTTGACTATTTTATTTAACAAATATAACAAATAGTTTTGATGATGTAGATGATGAACCAAGATTGAATCACTTCAATAAAATCAGTGTACTTCTTAAATAATGAACAGTTACCACCTCACTTTAGTCCCACATTAGTTGTAATCATTATATAGAACTCATTAATTACCTATTATTATCCAAAGGAAGTCCTTTAATTCTTATGGTACCACCCTATACCAAAATATTTTTTTTCACCTCTAAACATCCCCCAATGCTTCTCATGTCATTGTTGACATGTGTTGAATCTCTACTCCCCCTCTACTACCTCAGGTGTTTATAGTTGATCCTTGTTGTTTCCTTATAATATCAGGTCATATATCTAAAATATGTCCAAAGGATAAATATTTTTTATTTTCACATATTCTTGTTGCTAAAATAGAATTTAAAAAATATAAAGTATTCCATATTATAATAAACATGTAAGAATTATACCAAATACTCACCAGGCCTATCAGGAACTAATTTTCTTTTAAAACAATTATTGATTAATTAATAAAACATTATATATATCCCATATTTCTAAAAAATCAATACATAAACATCATTTGTTATTTAGTCATGACTTTATATAAGACTCATTATATTCACATTATTTTTGACATGTTAATAACTCCATAGAAGACATTGTTTATAGTTTTTTTTTCAAAAACACAATATAAAACCTTACGGTTACAACATCCCCTGACACTTGAATATTTTTGACAATATCCCATAAAATCTATTCACCCTTCTTATAGATTATTCTCATGTTTCCTCTTTGATAATAAAATTACAAGGGTGTTTATTTCATCATATGTTTCCATCAACATTTCTACCCTGGTTCCTCAAATCATAATAGTGTAACATGGTTCATCTTGGATCTCCTTTTTTCAATATCCTCCATGAAATAGATATTCAAGGGAAATCGATATCATATCATTCCATCAAAAAATCCAGAATAAAAGAGTCCATTTCTCCCCCATTATTTTTAAATAAAAAAATCCAATTAAATAAACATGTAAAATACCATCCAAAACATGTACATATCTCATTCATCCATCTTTGAATCCTCAAAAATCAATCCACTATCAAATTTTAGTTATATTCCTCATAATATATCCGAATTAGTTTATTTTAACACATATAAATGATATAACAAAAAATACATTAATAATACTAATTTAAAAATCATTATATGAAATAAGAATCATTATTATGTACATAAGTTCTTTCATTGTCAATAACTAATTTTAATGAACCACTAAAAAGAAATAGAATTCCTTCAAAAGTATACCTCTTGTGATCTCAGCCACATTAACATAAAATTGGTACTATATACGTATTAAATCACAAGAGTTTGACTCATTACACTTTCATAACAAATTGTTACCAGATGTTTTAGATGAACATGTGTTATCACTTCATATTGATTTTCCACAATTATTCTATAGGTCATTTTCACTATTATAAGAGGAAAATCCACCTTTGAGCATCCATCATCAAATACCAACCATTTTTTGGTAATAAAATCATTCTTATCAATTTTTTTGCATCACTAAAAACATAATAGGTGAAAATGAATTATTGGATCAAAAGAAAATAAAAAAATATTCCATTATAAGGGAAACATATTCTTCAGTTGAATGTCAATCAACTTATTAAGGGGTCTCCAAAACTAGATAAGGACTGAAATCATAAATATATGACCAAACATTTCTCCATACTATTTGTAAAACTCATATTTGTATTTGATGCACGTGTCTTGCTAAATTAGGATTTATACTAATTCAACTGCAACATTCTAATTTCATAAATAGGTTCATATTTGATTCTTTAATGTGACTTATAAGGAACTATTAATAAACATATTTTTCCAATACCCCACTTGTATTTCTAAACTACTACATTTATTTCCATATTCATCAAGATTATCCTATTTATTTACACAAAATGATCATATTCTTTATCTATCAATGTAAGCATACTGCAAAATCTACTGTTTTATTAGATCTAATATGTCACATTTCATATTTAATATTAAATGTTTGTTTTGTGAATATTTTATGTTTACAAATGAAATGGAATCATCATGGATGTATCATATATATAATGGAAATCATGTCCCTATATAAGAGAATGAATTTATGTCTTATTTTTAAATTTATATTATAATCCATTTTCATGTATTATTAAATGTTATTATATTGGAAAGGAAACTTGGAATATATTTTTTAGGGATATAAATAATATTATTTGATTTATTATTATGGTAAGATGTCCTTAAATGATTATATAGAAGAAGGTGTATGTAAGAATATATCTCTTTGTATGTTATCTAAGGGAATGTGGTGAAGTCCTTTATAGTGAAAATTAATCAGGAAATAAGGGAACTTGGTTAATTAAACCATTATTGAATTTGATTCAATCAAAAATATGATTGTGAATTCAATCAATGAGTACTTGTATTTTTTTAAAATAAAGAAGAGAAAAATTCAGAATAATGAAGCCCATAATTTATGCATTTGAAACTAGGTGAGTAATATTGATTCCCTAGTTATATATATATATAACCTTCCAATATAATATTATATAATTTAAAAAAATTTGGTTTCACATCACTATAATGGTTGGAAGATGATGAATACACATCAATTTTTAAATATAAATATAATTGGTGAAAAATCAAGAGGATAATAAAAACTTAAAATATAGAGAAATTTTTAAATGTTGGAGGTGAAATGTAATGTAACTAATAAAAAGATTTTAAGGAATAAAGTAGGAATATGTGGATAAATTTTTTGTGATTCTGAGTTTAGTGTTTGAGATGTCATGGATAAAAATACCTACTTTCTGGGGAAATATGAGTTCCGAAAATAGAGATACACATTTATATCATTGTCCAAGTATACAAAAATGTTTCATAGAAAAATTAACATGGAACAATCAAATAAATTTTGAACCCCATTACAGTTACAACTCAGGTTAGTAAGTATAAAAATAGAAAGGTGGTGGATCCAAATATTTATATAAGGATAATTACAGATCTCTGGAACTTTATAGTCACTCATCCTGACATTTCATATGAAACAATTTTTGTATCACATTTTTAATGTAATCTCAAAAAAGATAATTTGGTAGAAATAAATAAAATTATGAGTTAAATTAAGGGTTATCATAGATATAGATTACACATTAATTTAGATAAGGGGTCTGATTTATCATTATTTTATGATAAAAATTGGGAATCTTATGTGCTGGATAGAATTTCCAGAACTATATATACCTTTTACACCAGTACTAAGTATGTGGGATAGATGAGAAACTGTTAAGAATGTATATAACTCTGCAAAAACTAAGGATAAATTAATTACCATTACAATGAAATTTGTATAGGTTTAGTAGATGATATTAGAGATTATAGAGATTTTTAATACAGTGTGACAACCAATGGCCATTTTATCTGAAAATAAGAGTGGCATTTCACTTACTAAGAATCTGGGGAATCACTCTCAGATTAAATATATTATCTTCATTTATAAATTTATTAATAATAATTTGGATAAATTATTTATGAAAAGGGAGATTATTGGGTGTAATTAATATGTTGTTAATATTATGAAAAAAATCTAGGTTACCCCAGATTTTGAGAAATATAGGTTGAACCGTGGGGTTTAACAACATTCTTTCATCTAAAGAGGTTTGGTTGAATTTATTAACCTTATTATATATGAATTACTTACTTAGTTGTTTTCTCTTATTTATTAAATGTGTGTATATTATCATTATTTGAGATAATAAGGGGTGATGTTATGCATGTGGAATGCTTGGTAAAGAATAAGGGCTTTATCATAAATTAGTTAATAACATTTTGACCATTATTATATTTTATTATTTCATATAAAAATAATAGGATATTGTAATATTAGAGATTGTATTAATGATATTGTTCTTATTTTCAAAGTTATTTAGATAAGTGTAAGTGTCACGACCCGTCCTTGGGGCCCGTGCCGTGACTACCCCAAGCCCGCCTTCCATAGGCCAGAGGCTAGAGACTAGCACCAAAGGCGTAAATCTCGAAGTTGGGAAGGCATTGCCTTTATAGGATTAACACACATACAAATAGAGTAAGCTGGAAGAAAATCACTAAGTGATTACTATATACAAAAAAGTAGGGCTGAAAGTAAATGGGGCTGAAAATACAAGACCAATAGTAAAGTACATGAACAACGAAAAACATGAACAACTAAAAAAGGGACAAAAACTAAAAAGGTAAGCTCCTAGAACGTCATCCGATTATCCTACCTGAAGGGTAGGTACATATGTCCACCACAACACTCCATGTCTATCATTCTGCTCCATGTACCATCACGTCGTGTGGTCCACCACTGGGTACTGACCGGTCCTAGCTCGCTCTCGACCTCTGTCAACGCTGACCATCGTATGCATCCAACACAACGAGGTGCGGGCATAGCCCGTGCAGGGGTGAGTATAACAACACAGAATAGGGACCCCGAGACCCCTGAAGGTCTCCCAGAATCCAAGAAGGATAAACCACATAAGAAAGATACAATCATGAAGTATCAACCAACTCTACTAAGGTATATGACCATACATATACCTAAGTTACCAATCACAGCCTGACTCCAACTCTCGATCACAAACACATCCCAGTCCACACATAAAGTAATGTCAATCAGATCGATGATAATGATTGAAAGTCAACACTCAAGTCACATAGGTATACATATTTCATATAGCGATAGAGATGATCAGATGTAGTCACTAAATAATCTAAGCTGTCAAACCCACGGAGGATCCAAGTACAGTATTCGTCGTAGACAAACCCACCTAGGATCCCAGTACAGTAGTTATCGCTGCCGAACCAATAGAGGATCCCAGTATAGTAGTCGTTGCTATCGACCCATGTAGGATCCAAGTACAGAAGTCGCCGCTACCGAACCCATGTAGGATCCTAGTACAGAAGTCGTCCCTGTCTAACCCACATAGGATCCTAGTACAGTAGTCGTCGTAGTCGCAGCCAGCTCTAGGGTTCCTACACGCAGCACGCTCAATTCCGGAAGGGTCCACTCCTTGAGAAAAGGGGGGTCAATACATCATCTATCACAAAGTACAGAGTTGATGTATCCTAAAGTTCTACCTCATCAAAATGCACCCAACGCGATAGACGGCGCATCAATCGGACTCCTAGTCTGAGAGTTATTTTCCTTTCCATTCGAGGGGTCCAGTTGGTATTATGCTCATTCCAAACCCGGAATTTTTCCAAATTTATCCAAAACTCATTTATAGTATCACAAAAGGACTGCCTCGTCTCAAGGATCTCAGTGTCGTAGAGGGCGCGTCGATCGGACGTGCGGTCAAGAAGTTATTCACGCTTAAGTGAAACGGGCCCAGCCCGTCAAGGCCAGTGGGCTGGCGGGTCGGCCTGACTCAGTTTGCGGGTCCAACCCAGTTGGGGTCGGCCCAGCTGGGTGGAGCGCGACCCACCCAGGGACCAGGCACGGTGGGTACGACCCGGTTAGGGGGTTGGCCCGGCCATGTGGGCGCGACCCACCCGCGAACCCGGCCCTCTGTTGCGGGGCGGTTCAGCTCGTTTGGCAGTGCCGAGCGGTGATGTCCCTCCTTACTACCCGACCGGCCGAAGCTGGCCGGTTTTGTCCGGTGCGAGCGGCCCGCACAGCGGGCCATGGTTCCTTTGAAGTGCGACACCATGATGCATCACGGTCATCCCAGCCCGGCTGGCAGGCGGTCAGCCGGTTCGCCCTACAAAGCGGCCCCCATAGCAAGTTGCGGTCTTCCTGCAGCAAGGTGCCAATGAGGCGTCGCCGTCCTCTAGCCCTTCCGGCGACGACCGGCTGGCTCGCTTTGTCCGAGCGGCCCGCACCATGGGCGATAGCTTCATCTACGCAGCCGGCGCGACGGCGCAGGTCCACCTCCTCCGCGGCCCAACCTGGACGCGGACTTCGATTTCCACCTCCTTTGTTCGCCGACGCCTCTTGGTTATCGCCTCTTCCTCCGGCGCGGTGTGACAGCACCGTACCCTTTCGGATTCGCCTCCATCGCCAAAAAATCCAACCAGCAGTAGAGAAACATCAGGCCTTGTTGCTTCGGCCCACGTCCTCTGTATTAGATGAATACATTTGTCCATTGACGAAGCCATGTATTAAACGAAGAATGAGGTACAATTTTATTCAATTAATATTAATCTTATCCCCTACCTCATAATCGGCGTTGATCATAAATGAGGAAATCGGCATCGCGGATGACGGTGTCGTGGAAGACGGTGTCCTTACGTCAACATCATAGGAAGAGTTGTTTTCATTGGTGACGTTCCTTGCGGGCGATGTATTCTCCCTTGACGCGGAGGAAGAATAATGAAGAAGAAGATGATCGAGGGCCTTGTGTTCTTCATTGGAGAGGGGAAATGTTCTTTGTGGGAAGAAGGCCCTCTCTATTCTCCAAGGCTCCAGCAACATAACAAGTGCCAACCAAAAATAATAGCTTAGGCTATTATTTTATCCTTAACATGTATTTCAAAATAATTCAGAAGGATGAGCCAATTAATTAATTAATTAATTTGGCACAATTAAGGGGAGGGAGGTGGAGAGGCTCCACTGTAATGTGGGAGTTCAAAACGTAAAAGGGATTTCAAGGAGTTGAAGGGGGGTTGAAGGGTTAGGGGCTTGTGTGGGACAGACCACACATTATCCTCTCATGGGAGGTTATGTGGGGTGTTGGCCCCACCTCCAACTACTCTTTGTAGGAAATAACCACCTCTTAACAAAAATTATGTAACACATAATTTTTATTTGATTTAAAAAGATTATACAAAAATTAACACCCGCTCTCGACCAAACACAACTGCGGTAATGGTCCCCTTAGTCGAATACCGGCACTGTGAGTTCATCGATGTCCTTGGATTTCAATTCCGAGAACTGGTTCAAAAGATAGAAAAGCTTGTACGTACATTTAATGAACGTAACTGAATAAAACTTCTGAAATTTATTTCGGGCACGCCAGGCCTCGGAATTAGGCGCCGTCAGAAACTGCAGACTTGTAAAATTCCAAAGAATTTAGAAAATAAATTTCCTTGAAATTTCCTGGTCTTTACATTAACCCCACCTCATGGATTTACATCCCCGTAAAGCTACAACACACACTAGGGAAACAAAAGTGGGTACTGAGCACGCATCTGAGCCTCACTCTCCCATGTGCTCTTCTGGAGGTTTTCGTGTTGCCAGTGAATGCGCACCAGAGGAATAGACCGTCCACGCAGAACCTACTCATGTCGATCCTCAATCTCCACTGGGACCTCCATGAATGTCTCCCCATCATCAATTTCTAGCACAATGTGGTCAACGATGTGGGACGGGTCGTGCACGTATCTCCTCAGTTGAGATACGTGGAAGACATCGTGCACCCGATGCAACTGAGGTGGAAGGGCCAGGTGGTAAGCCACCTCGCCTACATTGTTGAGGACCTGGAAAGGTCCAATGAATCGCTGAGATAACTTTCCTCCTCGGCCAAATCATTGTAGACCCTGTCGAGGTGAGACCCGTAAGAAGACGTGGTCGCCATCCTCGAACTCCAGTGGTCTCCGACTCCTATCAGCATAGGACTTTTGTCTAATCTGTGTAGTCTTCATCCACTCCTGGATGATCTTAACCTTCTCCGTCCTATCCCGAACCATCTCTGGTCCTACAAGTGCTAACTCCCCTGGGCCAGTCTTGCACAGAGGTGATCTGCAAGGTCGTTCATACAATACCTCGTAAGGTGCCATCCTGATGGTGGAGTGGTAGTTGTTGTTGTAAGAAAACTTCACCAAGGGTAAGTGATCCTCCCAGCAGCGAACAAAGTCGAGAACACATGCACAGAGCATGTCCTCGAGATTTGGAATGGTCCTCTCAGTCTGACCATCCATCTAAGGGTGGAAGGCGGTGCTCAAGCGAAGAAATATCATAAAAGGCTCTTGGAACCTCTTCCATAGCCGGGAAGTGAAACGAGCATCTCTGTCGGAGACGATCCTCGATGGCACACCATGATGCCGTACGATCTCCTAAATGTAGAGGCGTCCCAATCTCTCTACTGAGCCCTGCTCTCTAATCGGTAGGAAGTGGGATGACTTGGAGAGTCAGTCGACAATCACCCAAATAGAGTCATTGCCTCTGGATGTACGTGGAAGTCCCATCACAAAATCCATGGATATCCCATCTCACTTCCACTCAGGGACCTCTAAGGCCTGTACTAATCCTGGTGGTACCTGGTGCTCTAACATCACTTGCTGACATGTGAGGAACCGTGATACAAACTCTACTACTGCCATATTCATACCCGGCCACCAGTGCTGTCGTCTGAGGTCCGGATACATATTCACCACTCATGGATGTACCTCTAGAGGGGAATTGTGAAACTCCCTCAGCACTTCCTCCTGTAATGAAACTGTTACCATGGTACATCCTCTGAAGAGGATGACGTTCTCCCCACCTCCAGAAAACCCATCAGGTGCTACCCTAAGGATATCTAAGAACGTCGCATCTCACAGTCAATGTCCCCACGTTGTGCCTCTCTGACTCACTAAAGGAGTAGAGGAGTGACTCTGAGAGACTACAGAAAGGATGCTCCATCTCTATCCACAAAGGATATCTGCAACACAGCCAGCTGCTCTATCACCTCTCCTAGCAGCTGAATGCCCAGTCTCCTGCTGAGATCATCTTCTACAACGTTCCCCTTCCCAGGATTATAGAATATCTCAAAGTCATAGTCCTGGAGGAACTCAAGCCATCACTTCTATCTCAAGTTCTGGTCCTTCTGCGAGAAGATATACCTGAGACACTGGTGGTCATAGTAGACTATAAAACGCTCTCCCATCAGATAGTACCTCCACATCTTCAAGGAGAAGACCACTTCTACTAAATCCATGTCATGGGTAGCGTAGTTCTACTTGTGCTGTCTCAAATTCCATGAACCATACGCGATCACTGCTCTCTCCTGCATCAGGACACACCCGAGTCTGGTCTCTGATGTGTCGCAGTAAATTACATACCCAACACCCTCCTCTTGTAGCCTCAAGATGGGTGCACTGGTCAACCTCTACCTCAGCTCCTGAATGCTCTCCTGGCATTTCTCTGACCACATGTAGATTTTCCCCTTCTTCGTCATAGCTGAAAGTGGTGATGAAACTCTGGGGAAGTCTCGCACAAATCTATGATAGTACCCAGCCAGACCCAGGAAACTTCGTACCTCCATCACACTCCTGGGTGGATCCCAAGCAAGTAATGCCTCGATCTTCACTGGGTCCACTACAACTCCAGCCTCCGAGATGACGTGTCCCAAGACGTGAACCTCTCGAATCTAGAACTGGCACTTTGAGTGCTTAAAATAAATTTGGTGCTCTTGGAGTGTGTCCAGTACTACCCACAAATGGTCGCCATGCTCCTCCTCAGTTGTCGAGTAAATCATTATGTCGTCGATGAAGACTACGACAAATTGATCGAGGTAAGGATGGAATATCTGGTTCATGAGACTCATGAAAACTACTGGAGGATTGGTTACGCCTAAGGGCTTAACCAAGAACTCATAGTAGCCATACCGACACCTAAAGGTCATCCTCTGCACATCCTCATCTCGAACTCTGAGCTAGTGATAGCCTGACCTGAGGCCTATCTTCGAATACCATCGTGTTCCCTTGAGCTGATCAAAGAGGTCTTCAATCCTCGGGTGTGGGTACTTGTTCTTCACGGTCACCTGATTCAGGCGATGGTAGTCAACACACCATCGTAAGATCCCATCCGCCTTCTTGGTGAAAAAAATCGGCGATTCCTAGGGTGAAACACTGGGTCGAATAAATCCATTCCCCTATAAGTCCTCTAGCTGTACCTGCAGCTCACGAAGCTCGGCGGGAGCCATCTGATATGTTGTAGTAGATATCGGTGTTTTCCCAGGGTACAGGTCAAGGTATAAATATACCTCTCTGCAAGGAGGTAGTCCTGGAACATCGTCAGGAAAAACATCCACGTACTGATTCACCACAACAGGAAAACTCAAACTTCACAAATAAACTGCTCCGAGGATGAGACTAGCCAAATGATATGTGATCAGCTGCCCCCTCCTCTGCGTAAGTCCATCCTGCTCTGCAAAGGCTCTATTCTACCTGGTGAAGGTGAACCTGGTCCCATCCATGTGGATACACCGAAACATGCACCTAATACAATCAATCTGACCATGAACTGTGGATAACCAGTCCATAACCAGGATGACATCGTAAGGCCTCAACATCGCTACAAGAAGATCCCAACCGAAGATCTCGCCTCCTAAAGTAATCTCACACTGTCGGCACTAGTGATTATTCATCGAGTCTTCTCCTGTAGGAGTCTCTAGCCATAAAGATCAAGCTAACAGCTTCGTCGAAATCTCTGAGCTCCGAACAAGGGTAGCAACAATAAAATAATGACTCACACCTATGTCTATAACTAATACAGAAATGGTGAATTATACACAGATAGTACCTCGAATCATTTAAGGTGTGCCATGGTCGTAGGCCTTGACTTCCTGGAGCTAAGCCCGCCTCTGTTCTCTAGCTCCCTATGGTTGGTTTGGACCTCCTGGTGGTGGTGGTGGTATAGCTTCAAAACGTCATCCACCACCCACTCCTCGGCCAGCTCCTCTGATACGTCCGCCTTCTCCTGATAGACCACCATGGTCAAACCTCTTCCTCTGCCTGGGAGGTCCCTGTACTATCTGTTGCTCGTCTACATGGTGGGTCGGGCAGTCTCGAGCCATGTGACCCTGTCTGCCGCATGCATAGCCCTGCCTTCCCCTCGTATGGCCGGCTCTGTTTTGTGTGCCCTGCACTACCAAACCTGTATCCTGAGGTCTCCCAGCTGATGGCCTGGTCCTCTTGGACCTCTGTGTCAACTGTATACTGTCGGCTGCAGAAGACTCCGCTACGTGTTATCCTACGGAGGGTCTCGCCGATGGTGACTGCTCAGCGAGAAACTCTCCACAACAAGTGCTCGCTCCAGCACCCTCACCTGCGTCGGGATGCTGAGAGGAATCATTGAAGCACTAGTCTCATGCCTGAGTCCCTACTCTAAGGTTCGGGCCCTGAAGAATGGGTCACGTACCATATCTGTGGAGTAGAATGAGAGGTCGGTAAACCTCACTAAGTACTGGGCTACTATCATGATGCCCTGCTGCAGATGTAGTAACTCCTGAATTCGCAACGCACGAAGGGTGGCTTGAACAAACTCTGAGTGGAAGATACTCTGGAAGTCTGTCCAGAGTAAAGATGTCTCGTCATGCACTTGGAGAATCAGGCTCCACCATCAACATGATTCTGCATGAAGGAGACTCGTGGCAAGGATCACCATAAGGTCGGCTGGTGTCCCAACCAATCTAAAAATTCTCATGATAGCCTCCAGTCAATTCTCAGCTGCCTGTGGGTCCGTCTCTCCCTGGAACCTGAGCGGCCTCTGTCACTGGAACTCGTGCAATGCACTTAGGCGGAGAGCACTCTCTGCTACTAGGGCGGGTGGTATCGGTGGCCCATCGGGTAGTGGTACCACTGGTACCTCCACTGTGATGGGGCCCTGCACCGAGGTCTCGTTGCTCGGTGGGATACTATCTCGTACCTAACTCAGAACCGTAACTGGCCGCCTTCGTGGGGCCATCCTGAAAAGAAACAGCTGCACTATGGTTTAAACAGTATACATGGTGATCTGAAAAAAAGTAATCACAAAGAAATTTTTTTGAAGGAAACACACATGCAATCAGTGCTTTCGTGCACTGAGTTAGAAATCAGAGGTCAGGGTCCTGGTGTATGGATAAGTCGGCCTCCGCACCAACACTGGACACCCTGGTCTGAGAACCACACTTAGTACTCTTAACAATATTGCTTCACAGAAAAGAATGATCAGTGTCCTGAGTTCTATGGTAGAACAGACTCCTCTGATACCAATTTGTCATGACCCATCCTCGGGGCCCATGCCGTGACTACCCCAAGCCCGCCTTCCATAGGTTAGGGTCTGGCGACAAGCACCGAAGGCATAAATCCCTAAGCTGGGAAGGCATTTCCTTTATAAGAGTAACACACACAAATAGAGTAAGCTGGAAGCAAAGCAGTAAGTGAATACTGTATACAAAAAGTAGTGCTGAAGGTAAAAGGGGCCGGAAATACATGCCCAACAATAAAGTATAGGTTCAATGAAAAACAAGTACAATTAAAAAAGGGACAACAGCTAAAAAGGGAAGCTCCTAGAACTTACAACGAGTATCCTACCTGAAGGGTAGGTATAGATGTCCACCTTAGCACTCCACATCAATCGGTCCGCTCTGTGTACCGTCTCACTGTGTGGTCCACCTCCAGGTATCGACTGGTCCGGGATCGCTCTCGGCCTCTGTCAATGATGTCCGTCATCTGCATCCAACACAACGAGGTGCGGGTATAGCCTATGCAGGGGTGAGTATAACGATACTCAGTAGGGACACTGAGACCCCCGAAGGTCTCCCAGAATCCATGAAGGATAAACCACAGAAGAAAGATACAATCACGAAGTATTAACCAACTCTACTTAGGTATATCTCCATACATATACCTAAGTTACCAATCACAGAACGACTCCAACTTTCGAGCCCAAACACATCCCAGTCCACACAGGAAGTAAAGTCAATCACATTGATGATAATGATTGAAATTCAAGACTCAACTCACACAGGTATACATATTTCATATAGAGATATAGATGATCAGATGTAGTCACTGATTCATCTAAGCTGTCGAAACCACAGAGGATCCCAGTACAGTAGTCGTCGCTGCCGAACCCATGTAGGATCCTAGTACATTAGTCGTTGCTGCCGAACCCATGGAGGATCCCAGTACAGTAGTCGTTGCTGCTAAAACCACGTAGGATCCTAGTATAGTAGTATTCCCTGTCAAACCCACGTAGGATCCTAGTACAGTAGTCATCGCAGTCGCAGCCAGCTCTAGGATTCCCACACATAGCACGCTCGATTCCGGGAGGGTCCACTCCTCGAGAAAAGTGGGTCCATACATCATCTATCATGAATTCCAGATTTGATGTATCCCAATGTTCTGTCTCATAAAAAGGAACCCAACGCGATAGACACCGCGTCAATCGGACACCCAGTATAAGAGTTATTGGTTTTTCCATTCCAGGGGCCCGGTTGGAATTACACTCATTCCAAACCTGGACGTTTTCCAAATTTATCCAAAACTCGTTTAGAGTATAGAAAAAGGACCTCCTCCTTGCGAGGAGCCCATTAACTCCGACGGCGTGTCGATCGGACGCGCGGTCTAGAAGTTATTCACGTTTAAGTTAAACGGGCGCGACCCGTCAAGCCCAGTGGGCTGGCGGGTCGGCCCGACTCAGTTCGGCGTGTCCGACCAGGCTAGGGGTCAGCCCAGCCCACCCAAGGACCCAGCTCGGTAGTTCCGAGCTAGTTAGGGGGTCAGCCTGGCCTGGGGGGGGGGGCGTGGCCAACCTGCGGACCCGGCCCGCAGTTGTAGGCCAATTTTGTCTGGCGCGAGCGACCCGCACAGCGGGCCGTGGTTCCTTTGTAGCTCGGCGCCCTGATGCCTCGCGGTCTTCCCAGCAAGGCAGTTAGGTGGCCAACCAGTTCTCCTAGCATAGCGGCCTGCACAGCGGGCCACCGTCTTCCCACAACGTGGTGCCAAGGACGTGCCACTGTCCTCTAGCCCGGCCGGCTACGCCAGGCCGGTTCGCTTCATCCGAGGAACCCGCACCGTGGGCCGCGGTTTCCTCCACGCGGCTGATGTGATGGCGCTGGTCCTCCACCACCACGGCCAGACCTGGCCGTAGCCTTCGGTTTCCGCCTCCTTCATTTGCTACTGCCTCATGGTCGTGGCCTCTTCCTCCGGCACGGTGCGACTGCATCACACCCTCCTGGCTCCGCCTCCATCGCCAAATAATCCAACAAGCAACAGAGGAACCCCATTTCGTGTTGGTTAATCCCACATCCTCCATATTTGATGATAAAATTTGGCCATTAACGAAGCAAGGTATTCAAAAAAGAATGCGGTACAATTTTTTTCAATTAAAATTAATCACATCCTCCTACCTCGTAATCGTTGTTGATCATAGTTGAGGAAATCGGCTTTGCGGATGACTATGTCGCAGAAGACGGTGTCGTTCCGTCAATGTCAGAGGAAGAGTCGTTGTCATTTCCAATGTTCTATATGGGAGGTGTCTTCTCCCTTGACGTGGATGAAGAAGAATGAAGAAGAATATGATCGAGCACCTTGTGTTCTTCGTTGAAGTGGGGAAATGTTCTTCGTGGGAAGAAGACCCTCTCTATTCTCCAAGGCTCCACCAACACAACAAGTGCCAACCCAAAAATAATAGCTTAGGATATTATTTTATCCTTAACATGAATTTCAAATAAATTCAAATGGTTGACCCAATTAATTAATTAATTAAGTTGGCACAATTAACGGGAGGGAGGTGCAGAGGCTCCACCATAATGTGGGAGTTCAAAACTTAAGAGGGGTTTCCAGGATTTAAAGGGGGAGTTGAAGGGCTAGGGGCTCGTGTGGGCCCCACCACACATTATCCTCTCATGGGAGGTTATTTGGGGTGTGGGCTCCGCCTCCAACTCCTCTTTGGAGGAAATAAAAACCTCTTTAAAAAATTATCTAACACATAATTTTTATTTGATTTAAAAAGAATACTCAAAAAATAACTCCCGCTCTCAACGAAACGCAACTGTTATAAAGGTCCCCTAAGGAGAATACCAGCGCTGAAAGTTCATTGGTTTCCTCAGATTTCAATTCCGAGCACCGGTTCAAAAGATATAAAAACCCGCATATATGTTTACTGAATGTACCTGAATAAAACTTCAGAAATTGATTCCGGGCACACTGGGCCTCGGAATAAGGCGCCGTCAGAAACTGGGGACTCGTAAAATTCCAAAGAATTTAGAAAACAAAATTCCTTGAATGTTCCAGGTTTATTCAGTAAGAGAAAAGTTTTGAAGTAAAACCCCACCTTTTCATTTTATTTTTATAGGGGAGAAATGAAGTGGAATGGTAGGGGAGTGTTGTAGAAATAGAAAGGTATCAGTTCACTTTATACATGTAGGGGATGAAAATAGATGAAGACCTTGGGAATGAAGTTTCAGAATTAATTAAAAAATCTTGGGTGTTTTTTACCTATATCTTGATTTTATTGTATTTTTCAACAATAATTTTTTGAGATTCATATTATATATGGTTACTATCATGCAAAAGTTTTTAAAGGATTCAAGAAGAGTTATATATTTAGAGGGTATATGAGAAATTGAAAATCTCATGATGATTTTCATGTTCTTCTATGGTTCATTTGGATACATTATAAGGATCATTAATGAAGAATATTGTAAAATTTAAATTTCAGGAATGATTTATTCCCATGTTCATACCAAATTATCATCGTTACATTGTGAAACATCCCTAGAATTTAGCATGACACACATACTGAATTGGCACAGCCTATGCCAAAGTTTATAAAGTATCCATTGATGCCTCCTAGAGTATTTTTAACTATATATAAATATTACATGATCATGATTAAATGAAAGGGATTATAAAATATATGAATATAATAATTTATAATTAATTATAACCAAATTCATCATTAAAAATATATCAATGTAATATTTTAATTTCATGGGTTTCATAATTCATTAAAAACATCATCTATAATCCTCCAAAATCACAATTAATAAATTATATAATCATAGAACGCGTTATCTAATTAATTTAATTATTCAATTTCTTATATTTATAAATTTACAAACATAATATATAATATCATATTTCATAATCATTTAAATGTTTACATAGAATATGTGTTGTATCAGTCTCATAGTCATAATATTTAATTTCAATTTACCATAATAATCTTTTTCATAGATAATTATGAATTATCTACCCATCATTGGAGAACAAAAATATTGTAAATTAACGATTATGATTAAAAATATGAGAATCCCTAATCACTTACCCCAATTACTTGATGATTGTATATATATATATAATACTCAAAAGATCATTCATTTATATTATATTCATTAACAACATCTTAATTTGAGCTTTTATGGAACATTGTTTTCTAAAAGTCCTCAGCGACATAATCGTAAAAATGTAGGAATTTCTTTCCATGGAATGATATGTCATGACCACCTACCACCAAAGGTACCGCTCCTTAGATTAAAATTAAAGCAGAGTGATATTAATGCATGAGACACGCCCAAAATAGGACAAAGGTTAGTGACAAGGACTGAGAGTATTCCATACTCAGCAGTGGGAGTAATTATCCTTTTGGGAGAACAGGAGGAAAGAAATATATGATAAAAAAAACTCGTACTGAGATAAATTATGGGGTCCTAAATACATCCATGTAATGTTATTAAATCTGAAAAAATAAAAAATACACTACCATTACAAAAAATTATGTCCTCAATAGTGACCTCAATGCCAAAACAGCTTCTGACTAGCTCGATAAGGAATTAATGTCCAACTATATCAACAATATATAATTTTGTCATGAAAATAAATTTTTAAATACATAGTTTGAACATAACATGTATACTCATTAGGATCCTCCATGTAAACTCTCATGTGAGTACACCAAAATAGGCATTTCGTGGTAGTTTTTTTCATTTAGCGGTGGTTTAAACCGTCACTACATCGTGTGTTGGCATTTATTTAGCAGTGGGTTTTCAAGAACTTCATAGAACAATTTAGCAGTTGTTTTTTAAAATTCGGGGATTCATTCAGCGGCAGTTTAAACCGCCACTCAATGATTTCACGATAGTTTTTTTACAATTTTTTAAATTTTTATAATTATAATTATTTTTTAATATTATTTATTGTTTTTTATTAATTTTTTATTACATATTTATTATATATTTATTTTATATTATATATTATATATTTATTATTTATGATTATTTTAATATAATTATTGTAATTTTTTTTCTAATAATTATTGTATTATTATTTTTTAATTTTTTAATTTTTTAATTTATTATTTTTGGAATTCTACTAGTTAATTTGTTTGTTATTTACTACTATGGACATGCACATGCACATGTGTAATCCATATATAGAAATTTGTGTTGGGTGAGATTTGAACCCCTTACCAATTATTTATTCTCCAAACAATTTACCACTATAACGGACTCTTCATATGGTGAATAAATAGAATTTAATATACTTATATATATATAGACGTATAATGAATAGAAAAAGATTACATAAAAAAGTAAATAATAAATAAATAATAAACAAATAAATAAGAAATAAATATTCAAATAATAATGAAAAATATAAATAATAAATAAGACTTTAATAATAAAATAATAATAATAAATAAATAATAAAATAATAAAATAATAACAAAAAATAAATAACTTATAGATAAATAATAAATGAATGAATGAATGAATAAATAAATATTAAATATTAAATATTAAAAATTTAAAACATTAAAAAATTAAAAATTAAAAATAAAATATTAAATAAAAAATGATAAATACTTAATACTAAGTATTAATTATTAATTGATACATGATAATTAATAATCCATAATTAATAATTAGTATCAAATAATCAATATTTTAAAATTATTAAATATTTAATCAATAATTAAGAAATAGTGGATAATGAAAAAATAAATACTAAATAAAAATTAAATGAATAGTAAAATAATAATAATTAATAAATAAAAAATTAAAAAAATTAATAAATAATGATTAATTAATAATAAATAAGTAAAGAATAAATAAAAAAGAAATAATTAATATTTGATAATTAATATTTGATAATTAATATTTGATAATTAATAATTAATAACTAAAAATTAATAACTAATAATAAATTAGTAATTAATTAATAAATAAATAATAATGAATTAATAAAAAATTAATAGAGAATTAATAAATAATTAATAAATAATAAATAATTCATTAATTAATAATTATTATTTAATTAATGAATAATGAATAATGTGTAAGTAAATAATATATAAATAATAAGTGAAAAATAAACTAAAAATAAATAAAAATATAATAAATAATAAATAATTTATTAAAAAATTAAAATAAATTAACATATCTTTTTAACACTATAACTAAGAAATAAATAAAAAATTAATAGCTACAAAATAATATATAATAAATAATAAAATAATAAACAACTAAATAATTTATCAAGAATAATATATAAATAATAATATTTGAATAATAATATAATAAAATGAAAATAAAAAAAAAATTAATAAATGATAAATAATAATAAACTAATAATAAATAAATAAATAATGGAATAATGTAATAAAAATTTAATAAATAATAAATACACAATACAAAATAAATAATTGATAATAAATAAATTGTATAAATAAATAAATAATAAATAAACAATAATTGAAGAAATAATAAATATTAAATAATAAAAAGTAAAAAAACATTAAAAATAAAAATTATTAGATAAATAAATAGTAATTAATTAATTAAATAATTAATTAATTAATAATAAAAAATTTATAATTATTTAATAAATAATAAAAAATAATTAACAATTAAATAATAAATAATTAATAAATAAACAAACCCTAAAACGTTCAGAAACTCTCAAAACCTTAAAAACACTATATGACCATAAAATCTGATCTGGTAGTCCTTTTTGGTCAGAACAACTAGTCAAATCGAACATCATGAGTTGACCTTTGATATGATATGTGGTACAAGACGAACAGATTCTTGGATCAGAAGTTATAGTGGTTAGAATTTTAAGAAATCAGGGTTGGTGAAAAAAAAAACTCCCTTTCGGAGGCCTTTAGGCATTTAAAGATGTAACGACCCAGACCCAAAAAGTCATCCAGACAGTGCTAAACAGGTTGGGTGTTACTACCATAGGTGCACCTCCCTGAACTCCAAAGGCTACCGACTAGTAGTAAGGGTCTTATAGGTATAGTGGGGGGCTATACCCTCTTAGAAGATAATAATGGTACTGGTCCGAGTATAAAAATAAAGATGCAGCGGAATAAATGACTTAGTAGACTCGAACCAGACCAGCAGAGTGGAATTACATTCAATATCGATAAATATAAGAAACAATAAATATAAACAATAGCAGTGTAAAGTAAACACAATAGCATGCGGATCACTTGTAACTACTACAGAACAACAATCATACATCCAAAGCAGGTCATACATATCCATATATAAAGGTGCATATGGATAACCAACTGTAGCTACAAAACAGGTAATCATTCTAAAACAATAAATAAAGCAAAACAATGTAAACTCTAACTAGGCAAGACTTCAAGGTCCATACCATCTCCATGTAATAGCTAATGTAGTCCATCTCCCGAAGATGACCTCTTTCCTACACATAAATCCATTAAGTCTGCATGCGCCCCGAAGGGCCCATGTAGGGTGTGAGATGAATCTCAATAGGATACCACCCAATGGTGTGTACCTAATATAAGTGTTTAAGAAGGCATGCATTTATTAGGAAAACAACAAATAGTACGATGCACACAACCGAAGACAAACTCCACTGGTGCTCAACAGCCACCATGGAGTGTCACCAGCTTCTACCAACACTGTATTCTCTGTCATGTAACCTGGCACCATGTGCCCCCTGAAACCACGTGCCTCATGTACCAACGTTCTGAAGGCACACCCAAGAAATATTAACCTTGAGGAACGGTGAGGCCTGTCATCTAATAAGTAACTATAGGGACAGTGACGATGAACCTCAAATAAAGTAATCAGAGGTACATCAATGTCTACCCTAAAATAAAATCACAGGAGGAACAACGATGTCTGCCATCAAATAATTTACTCAGAGGGATAGCAATGTCTTCCCTCAAATAATGGAAAGCCTCTTCCCCTAACCCGATAGTCACAACACTATCACCTGAAGGCTCCTTGGATTCCATGTGGATTCCTACGACAAGCACCCTCATTCTAATAGTGAATAATTGCAACTAACATCGTCCTCTACCCACACGATCGATCAAAACCACCTCATCATGGAGTCTCTATATGTGCACACTACTCAATGTTCTAGGTGAGGGGTTATCACCAAAGTAAGTTCCCAAGACACATCACCTATGACACCTCATGTCCCTACGACCATGCCTCTCAAGTCCGACGACCTCTCCATCCATGTGACTTAGGTCATTCCCAACTTGACAGTCACCCTACCTCAACTAACGTCCATGATTCCCAATCCTGTGGTCAGAACAACCCAATGTAACCCAATCCAAGTCCAACATGTGATCAGCATCACTCAAGAAATATATGGGTCCTGATCAACATAACCCAAAGGGTTCCAGCATATGAAATTCAGAAATTTAATATATGAGACTTCTAAACAAGTCATATAAATAGGAAAAGCAATCTAAACAGTTGAATTTCACTAACCCAACGGTTATCACACATCAACACTGAGGTCCTGAATTCCTATATACAACGTAATCATGATTTACCAGATTAAACATTCCAGTTTTAAACAAAGCAAATCAATTATAACTATTATGTAACCCCGAGCCAAAATTTTCCAATGACCTTCAGCCTCTCGCCCAGCCTTGCTCAAGCAATATAGGCAATAGTGCATGCCCAAAGGCATCCCATGGATCTGAAAATTAATTTAATAAGTAATAGCAGATAAAAAGGGTCCCACTCTAAAATACCAGAGAACGCGCCAAAGGTCATGCCACCCAAACGACCATGAAAATACAAACCAAGGTATGCGCCACCTTCCTTAGACTCGTACGATGATAATTTTATGATAACAGCCTCCAATTTGGTCTAAAATGTGGTAGATCAATAAAAGAATCAAAACCTCTCAAACCCCTATAACTCATCTTATAATAGAAAATCTAGAAGGATGACTCAAGAAGAATCAAGGCCTTACTGAGGGGGTTCTAAAGCATCCAATGGTGATCGAAATGGAGATCATTTGGATGATCAGGAGAACAAATAAGCTCCAAACGGATCTCCCTGGTCAAACCCATTGAGGGTCTTAGTTTCTACCTGAAAACATGGCTACTTCCTATTTTAGCAAAAAAAAGAAAATACACGGTGTGTACTTATGACCACACATTGTGTATCATTTTACTGTTTATATAATGAATAGTATTTCACTGAGGACTTTCCAATTGACTACATGACGTGTACCTATGGTACATGGCGTGTACCTTTCTACCCAGCTGACATCCCTAACATGCCATGTATATTCCCATACATGGCCCCTCTACAAGGCGCATACAAATAGTACATGATGTGTACTTGCTAAAAACATTCTACTAATCCTACAGGCCTACATTCCATGTATGGCCTTCATATGGTCAGGGGTACACGGTGTGTTGAGCAACATGAAATTCCTTATAGTCGGAAATTCCTACATGTTAATCACACAACATGTACTCAGCGAGCACAAGACTCGTATACGCCTAACCCATACATAGCGTATACTCTATAGTACATGACGTGTAGTCTGAAAATTTCCAGAACATCCCATATTTTCCCAGTTTTCTCAGAAACAAGTCAAAAATAAAAATAGGGTTGGGATTTTGACCCGTTCTAAAAACCAGGGTTCTTACAATCTCCCCACCTTAACATAGATCATCCCCAAGCTATCAAACAAAACCCGGAGAAGGCACCGAATATACCACCCCAATCAGATTAACTCAGACTCTCATGGTCTCAAAGTCTCTGTATAAATTCCCCACGGTGCCCCCCACCTTTGGAATGGCCTAAATTCATCTCAACCCTAAAAAACTCAATAAAACAAGGGTTTATTAAAATGTTTCTGGACTCATGGTCCCCTTGTAACACGTCGTCACTCATGCACCTCATTGATGCTCCCGTGTCATTTTTGACACCCAATGTATCTCGCACCGCATCGGTGTCTGCCTCCACAAGGTCCTACATCCTATGGATCCTCAAAATGAACCTGGTTCCTAGCACCTCAAGTAACCTGCATCCTCGATGACCTAATTCCACAACTTCTCAAGTAACCCGCATCTCTGATGCCCTAATTCCCATGGCACCTCCGGTAACCTGCATCCTAAAAGCTCTGATGCGATGCATCTCATACATACATATATAAATATATATCATGCACCTGATATGGTGCCAATCCCACTGACCAGCATCTAGTCCGCCCACATAAATCCTATGAACCTCATGCACTCAAAATGGAAATTCATTAACAAGGCATGCCAAAATAAAACAAGAAAGTCACCTCCACACTCGTGGTGTACCTCTAACCGTCATCGGCTCATCGTCCTGCTCATCCCCTGGTAACTCCATGACATGCACCTGGATTAAAGTATGGTTTCTTGATGCCTGACCTATATGTTGTACTTCTCTAGTCACCAGCCACTGACCCCTCAGTTGGGTCTTGCTGTCTCTATCACGTCCTCTATGTAAGGATGAAACTCGGCTACACTCTCCAAGTACCGAACCTAAACCAACTCCAGATTCCACAGTCTGTCTCGGTCCCTTCCAGCCAGCTATCTGAGAATGATTCTTGTAGAACCTCTCCAGATCCCCGACCTGTCCACATGCCTGGAACTCCTTTGGTGGCCTATCACTCTGAATCTGAACATGTCCTAGTTATCCACATAAAAAGAAAATCACTGAAGAACTGCTATGAGGTGGTCTAGTTGAATCCTTGTCTTGACTACCCTGCGGGAACTCATCCTGTCCTCGCTTCCTTCTTTCCAAACCGTTACCTGTAGCTGTTGCCTAGCGAACTAGAGGCATATTCCTTTGGTTTCCCTCCACTATGATCACTTGATTTACTACCTCTGAGAAGGAACCCATCCTGAAGATATTTACATGGATCTGAATGGCGTGCTGTAAACCATCCTCAAAACACCTCACCCTTGTCGATTCATTACTTGACATACCATGTGAAAAGTGAGACAACTCGGTGATTGTAGCTTCATAGTCTATGTCGGACATGTCTTCTTGCTAAAGGTTCAAGAACACCCATTCTCTCTCTACCCTCAGTGTCTCTCGGTAAAAGTGCTCAAAAAACCTATCCTTGACGACATTCCATGCTAGGACCTCATGGCTGCGAGCCTGAACCTGCACATCCCACCAGCGCTTTTCCAGTCCTCACAGCATGTATGTCTCCAGCTTGACCATCCACCTTGGAGGCATCTCGAGCTGCTTGAAGATCATATGAATGATCTCTATCCAGTTCTTAGCCGCCTATGAACCACCCTCACCCTAAAAAAGTGGCTGGTGCTACAACTGGAACTCCCATGTCAGATATGCCATAGATGGATCTGTACCCTGTGCACCTCTATCAATCCCTTGCAAGACATGTACCAGGATAGCTCAGTACTGTTCTTTTATCCATACCATGAATGCTTCCAAACTCGGCTGTTGTCTGGCCTATACTAGATCCTGAACATGATATTGTCCCTTAGAATGTACCTGCGGCTCTTGCTATGCCTACACCAGATCCTGAACAGAACCCTACTCCTACAGCACTGTACCACCTCCCACCTGATGCTCCATCTAAGTCGACTAAAAGGAACCCGCTGAATACCATAAATAGTTAGACAACTTGTATATATATAACAATATATATTCAATGCAGAAAAGGAAAGCAGTGAAGTGGAAACAAAAAACAACTACCCTTACTCTCCCCTATCTCAACCCATTCCCACAGCAACCTATCCTCATGGCCTCCTTACCCATCCTCAATAGAGCCAAGTATCAAAGTACTGCAGGCCATGCCTATCCCGACAACCAACATTGCCTCCAACTGAAGACCGAGTCGCCCAATCCTGGTTATAAAAATCACCTCAACCATAGTTTCAGCCTACTTGTACAAGAACCTGGCCCAAATACCCTACCACATGCAATTCTACAAATATATTAAGCATGTCAGATCACGTTTCAATCAACAAGAAATTATATCAACAATTTCACCTATTCACATTTGAAATCATACAAAGCATGGAAATTTGATATTATTAAAAGGGAATTATCACTTCACAAAGCATACGTGCAGTAATAAAATTTAAATAACTTAAAAATGTGCCTGTCAGAAGCCAAAACAATAGCCTTTCCATACCGGGCCAAGTTCAAATTTTCCCTTAACGCACCTGGTCTAGGGTCAAATATCACAATCAATAACATCATACACCAAGTGAGCCACTGAGGTGGAAATAATATAAATTTTAATCTGAGAAAAAAGAAAACAACAATTCCCACCCATGGAAGCTTGGTCTATCCCTCTTACCTAGGGCTACAGGAACCAAAGCACAAGCTATAATCCCAGTTCTTGTATCAACCTATCTCCAGTATACCATATCCCAAATAGTAAAACTAGCTGAAATAAAAAGATAAGTCTCAATATCATTAGTAGTAAGCAAAAAAATGATACTAAATCCCTATCAATAACTCATATGATACCACATTGTAACGACCCAGACCCAAACAGCCACCCGAACAGTTCCAAACGGGTCAAGTGTTACTACCTTATGCACACCTCCCTGAACACCAAAGGCTAACGACTAGCAGTGAGGATCTCATAGGTATAGTGGGGAGGATATACCCTCTCAAAGGATAATAATGGTACTGTTCTGAGTATAAAAATAATGTTTTAGTAGAAGAAATGACTCAATAGACTCAAAACAGACCCACAGAGAAGAATCACATTCAATATCGACAAACAGCAGAAGCAATAAATATAAACAATAGCAGTGAAAAGTAAAAACAATAGGATGATGATCACTTTTAAATACTACTGAACAACAATCATACATCCAAATAAGGTCATAAATATCCATATGTAACGGCGTAAAAGGATAACCAGCTGTAGCTATAAAACAAGTAATCATGCTGATACAAGAAAGAAAGAAAAACCAAGTAAACTCTCGCTAGGAAAGATCTCAAGGTCTGTACCATCTCCATGAAATATCTAATGCAGTTCAACTCCTAAAGCTAACCACTTTTCCACTCATAAATCCATAAAGTCTGCATGCATCCCTAAGGCCCGTGCAGGGAGTGAGATGAATCTCAGTAGGATACCACCCAATGGTGCGTACATAATATTAGTGTTTAACCAGGCATGCATTTATAAGGAAAGTAGTAAAAATTACAATGCACACAACCAAACACAAACTCCACTGGAGATCAGTAGCCACCATGAAGTGTCACCTTCTTTGGCCAATGCTGGAATCTCTATCATGTCACTCAGCGCCATGCACCCCCTAACACTTCATGTCTAAAGTACCAACGTCTCGAAGGCACGCCCAAGAAACAGTAACCTGAAGGAACATCGATGCATGTCTTCCAATAATTAACCGAAGGGACAACGATATATGTCCTCAAATAAAATAATCGGAGGAATAGTGATATCTTCTCTCAAATAAAATCACTAGAGTAATAACAATGTCTGCACTCAAATAAAGTACTTAAAGGGATAGTGATATCTGCCCTCAAATAACGGTGAGCCTCTTCTCCCAACCCAATATTCTCAATGATATCCCCTGAAGGCTACTCACCTTCAACATGGATTCCTATGGGAAGCACCCTCAAACCAATAGTATCTAACCAAAACTAATGGGAGCCTCTACCCACAAGAGTGGTAAAAACCACCTCATCACGGAGTCTCTCTATGTTCACACTACTCAAAGTTCTGGGTGAGAGATAATCACCAAAGTAAGTTCCCAAGCCACAACATCTCTAACACCTTGTGTCCCTGAAACCATGCCGCTCAAGTCCGACGGCCTCTCCATCTAAGTAACTCGAGCCATTCCCAACCTGACAACCACCCTACCTCAACTGACATCAATGACGCCCAATCACGTGGTCAGAACCACCCAATATAACCCGGTCCAAGCCCAACCTATGGTCAGCATCACTCAAGAAATATCTAGGCCATTCCCAACAAAACCCAAAGGGTTCCAGCATATGAAATTCCAAAATTACATATATAACACTTATAAAGAAGTCACATAAACAGCGAAAAAATCTAAACAGTTGAATTTCCCAAACCAAACGGTTATTACATAGAAGAACTGAGGTCTTGAATGCCTCTAAACAATGTAATCATGGTTTACCAGATTAAACATACTATTTTTAAACAAAGTAGACCAATTATAACAATTTTGGCACCCCGAGCAAAATTTTCCCAATGAGCGTTGGCCTCTCACCCGGCCATGATCAAGAAATATAGGCAATAAGGAATTCCCAAAGGCATCCCATAGGTCTAACAATTAATTCAATATGTAATAGCTGATGAAATGGGTACCACTCAAAAATACCCGAGAACGCGTCAAAGGTCGCACCACCCAAATGACCACGAAAACACAAAACACGGTATGCACCACCTACTTGAGACTCATACGATGATAATTCTCTGATAACAGCCTCCAATTAAGTCTAAAATGTATTAGATCTACAAAATAATCAAAACCACTCAATCCCCTATAACTTGTATTAGAATAGAAATCTAGAATAACATCTCAAGAGGAATCAAGGCCCTACTGAGGGGGTTCTAACGCATCTGATGTTGTTTGAAATAGAGTTGTTACGGATGATCGAGAGAAGACATAAGCACTAGCTGGATCTCCCCACTCAAACCTATTGAGGGTTTGAGTTTCTATCTCAAAACGAGGATACTGTCCATTTTAGAGAGAAAAAAATACACAGCATGTACTTATGACCACATGTCAGGTATAATTTTACTATTCATATAATGACTGATATTTCACTGAGGACATGCCGATTGACTACACGGTGTGTAATATGGTACACAGAGTGTACCTTTCTACCAAGATGGAATCCCTAACATGCCATGTATATCCCCATACACAGCCCTCTACATAGTGCGTACAAATAGTACATGATGTGTACCTGCTAAAAACATTCTACCAAGCCTATAGGCCTACACGCCATGTTTGGCCTCCACAGGGTCATGGGTACATGGAGCATCGAGAAAAACTACATGCCACGTAGTAGGAAATTCCTACAAGGTCATCACACGACATGTACTCGACTATCACACGATAGGTACGCTCCAAAACCAAACACGGCGTGTACTCTAGAGTACACGGTGTCTAGTTTGGAAATTTCCAGAACTTCCCAAATTTTCCCAGTTTTCTCAGAAACAAGTCAAAAATTCAAACGGGGTCGGGATTTTAACCCATTCCAAAAAACCAGGTTCTTAAAAAAGAGCTGGTCCCATAACTATATAACATAGAGCTCATTTTAGGCTTCGATTTGATATGTGATAGATCCCAAATGGACTCCTAAATCAAAAGTTATGGTCGTTTCAAGTTCGAGTTCTATTTTTTATCTTTTGGAAATTAAAAAAAAACTCTTTTTATATTTTCATGATTTAAATATCATGTTGTTTTATCTCATTTCATAATATTCTATTTGATTGGTTGGGGAGTTAAATCAGACTCCTGAATCAGAAGTTATGGTTATTTGATGCCTAAGTCTACATTTCAGTTTTTTTGTAGATTTTTTAAAGTTTCATGTTATTATTAACTAATAATTATATATATTTATTAGTTAGAAAATTATAATTAATAAAATTATAAATAATAAACTATATAAGAGATTAATTAATTAATCATAAATAACAATTAATTTTTTTAAAAAATATATTGCCTTGAATTTTACTATGGTTTTTAAAAAAAACTGATGCAAAAAAATTAAATTTTTTTTTGAAAAAAAATCCAAAAAACACTTTTTAAACAAATAAAAATATTTAGTAGTGGTTTTAGAAACATCCGCTAAATATTTTTTCCAGAACATATTTCATGTGTATAATTTAAATAAATCATAATAAGTTTAATAAATCATTCTAAATCCTATTGAAACACATGTGAAGCTAACTGAACTCCAAATTATGTATACTAAGTCCATATACTCATCTCACACCATGTATCGCATACAAGTGATCATATAATATAATGTTAGAATCATTAACCTCTCTAATTCTTCCCCACTATTATACTACTCTTCCTCAACATCACACATCTTGATCTATCTATCTCAAAAAGAAATCCATTCCAAAGACACTCAGTCTAAAGTATCATAACATCTATCCTTGAATCAAAAAAAATCTTATCCCATACCATTAACCTCGTGTATCACATCATCTAATCCTCTTATTCCACATCTCTAGATTGTAACCGAGTTTCTTTTGGGATCCACCAAAGCCCAAACATCCTGTATTATACGTCAATATATTACACCCCATACAAAAAATCTCTATAAAAATAAATGGGATACTATATTTGGTGATACGTATGTGTCAAATAACCACAATCAATTAAGGAAATATTATATTTATTTACTTTAATTAAATATTTCACATTATTTAATTTAATTCCATTAACAATTAACAGATTGTTATCATTACTTTAACATTATCATCCACCTATCCATATACCCTCCATGCGTAAACAATCCCACAGTTTCTAAAAATAATCATCAGTATTCCCTTTTGAAAAAATACCCTTAGTAAAACATTTATTAAACATTATAATTCCATAATTATAGGTACATCATGAATCAAACTAAGTTACCATAAAGGATATATATAACCATGAACAACTAGGTTTCTTAAGAAGTGGAGAAATAAATATTGAAATAGGAAGCCCAACAATCCAACCATTAATGGAGATTAATTAAGAATAAATCATATGAACATCCATCACAACATTGAGAAAAACCAACTTTATGTTATTCCATATGTCCAAGTGCCATCCCTAAAACCAAAACATATATCACAATGAATCCCGTCATTTCAGGAAACATCTATTTCAACAAAACCATGTATCCCCAACCATGTATCTTCAACCATAAACCATCCTAAGAACACTTCGCATTCCATAATGAGTATCACTTTTATAGAAACACATAAGTTAGTAAGGAAATAATATATTCAATACCTAAAATAGTCCCTAAAAAAGGAATCTTTTCTTCACTAGAACACTGGATTGCTCGATCTGAAACATTTATCTTTATAAATAAATATGTTCTGTAAAATATTTTAATAACTAATTCATTTATCAAAATCCAAAACCATTGAAAACATAAGGCATTTGTTATTAAATTCCATAAATTAATTTTATAGCCTTCTAATAATAGATTTTGATTTTATCATAATAAGGAAGAACATTTTAATTTGATATTCCACTTCATTATTTCATCAAAAAGAATTACTGTTTTTCATTATCTAACTAAATTTCATTGATATAACAAATTCAAATAAATATTCCAAAATAATCATTTCATTCTAATCAAATTATAAGAATAATTATATTTAAAAAATTACACATTAATTATTTAGCCCTGAAAAATTATAGGATTTGTGTTATCTAACCATTTTCAACATATCAAACATGCTAAATCATACCATAAAAACATCTTAAAGTAAAAAATCATTAATGATAGCATATTTCCTGTAAACCAATAAAAAAATAGTAAACATGGAAAAAACACATGAAATCACTACAACCAAAACCATAGTCTATTATTTAATACAATTTATTCTTAATAAAAGGATAATTAATTGTTAAAAAATAGATATAACATGATAAGATATTGAACATAGAACAAATAATAAGAGAAAAATAAAATCATACAACTCAATTAGAAGAACAATTTTCTTTTTATAATAAACAACAATTGATGTTCAATAACCATAGAGAGAAAAAATTTAACCTGGAGAAAGACTATCTAGATCCTAGAATCATTAATCCACCACAAAATCATGCTAAAAACCCACATTATATGGCTTGGATACCATGTACATCTGAACAAATGGATGAATGAAAAAGTGGAAAAAGTGGTATGGTAACCTAAATAAAAGAAATTTATTCTCCATAAATCAAGTTATAATCCACAAAAAATTTCTAAACAGGGACCAAATGTCGGTAGACTGAGAACTACCTAGTAAAAATCCATCGGTGGAACATCCACATAAGAAATAACATGACTATTCCCTTGTTCACATTGATGATTTTGAAAATGGAGGCATTATAGTAAGGGTATTTATATAATGTATTAAAGGAGTAGAAATGACTTAAAATTAATTTAAGACCCCTATTAACTCCCAACACATTTCCCTTTTTGAATTGGTTAGGAACTGTGAATATTGATACTTGTTTCATCCATTCAAAAACCATTCCAACCTTTAATATGTCTTATACTATATTCTGGCCCTGGTTATGGTGGTTCATGAGATCTCCATACCAATATGACATTCCCTAATATTTATTTACTTATCTAAACCATTTTACTCTTAATTTATCTTCCAGAACTACTATGAAATCAATTTCCCAAGACCTTGATTTTGAAAAGTTACCGTTGAAAATAGAATGGTTTACACCAACCCACCTTAGGAATTTTGAGTTTTCCATTTCATACATAAGAAACACCAGGACCAAAAAAACATACAAAATTGATTAAATTTTTTTTCTTCTAGCCTTGGAGTACTAACACCATAGGACCATCCCAAAACAACCTCTAACATTCTCACTAATAGGTCATGATGTCCCTTTGAAATCCCAAACTCATACAAATCCTTTGAAACAACTCTAAACTCCCTCTCATCGCCTAAAAGCCTTAAAAAAATATAAATTAAATAATCAGATGTTTTAGAACATGAAATTAGATACCTCTCAAACAATTTTTGTCCCTAATAATTTTAAATCAAACATAGAGGGAATGAAAATAAAAGGATTTTCCACAAAAAAAGGACATGATAGATACCTATCTAGAAGATTACCATCATAACAGCACACAAAATACTACTATAGAAACAAGGAAAAAAGCTATGTGACACCATCCACATGATCCCAAAAAATCTCTTGGGTGAGATATACATCAAATAATTGAAAGCACACAACAAAATAATCAATGAAGACAAGACCACACCATAAAATAAATAATGTTAAAAAAAAACTATTGAAAATAATGGGAAAATGTAAAACATCTTAGATTACTGATTTTTTATGTAAGACTCATGTTCCCTTGTACTCTTCTTCATTCCACAGTTTTATTATAACATATGTAACAAGGGAATAGCATTCCTGGGTAATTACTTCTCTTGGAGGTTCGGGATCTCCACATGCCACTTCTTGATGATTGTATCATCTTCATTATCAATATCATCCAAATTGATTATTTGAGAGTCATAATGAAGATAACAGTGAAGCTATAATAAATAGAAGACGTCATATACACGTATTACCTATGGGGAATTTACTATTTGATACTCCATAGATCCAATCTAATCCAACTCCTATAAAGGCATGAAAAATCATAGAGAAATATTACTCTCACACCCAATCATTCGCTACCCATGACGAGGTGTCACATTGTAGAACAAATTATCTCCAATAGTTAAATACATAGGTCTCCTCTAATGTTAATCATATAACATATGATGATATTGTTCTACCTTCATTCTTTTATGAATCACTTAAACTATATTTACCATGATTTTTACAAGTTCTACCATAATAATTGAAAACTTTCCAACCTTAGTCCATAAAAATATAGAATGGAAAGGTCATCCATACATAGATTCATATTTTTCCACACCAATGGAGGAGTGAAAACTATTTTTCTATGGAATTTTGACCATAAGTATTTTCCTCATACATGAACCTCCAAAATCTAGGACTCAAGTTTGAAACATGTCCTCATGATTTTAAATATTACACTCTATCTAACAACCCATCTATAGATGAAAAGAAATTATAAGTAACAATTTATTGAAAAAAAACAGGCAATATACCGCTCTATACTCTAGAGGTAAAATGAGGATCATGATTAGAGATGGTCAAACTCATGGCTAAGTGGATCCTTACCACATCTTCAAGATACTGTATCAACGAAACCTCCTCCTAAATCGACTCGTTGATTTATATAAATTTTCCTTATTTAATGAAATGTTATACTATCACCCCTATATATTTCTATCCTCTATAAGATTTAGGTATACCAATGGTGAAGTCAAATAAGATTTCCTCGCACTTTGAGTGAAAAATATATATCATAAAGATAAATCCCCCAAGAACATGTTGCTCATCCTTTAACTTCTCGTAAACTTAACATCAACACACAAACTCTACAACTAAGAACTCAGCATATGACCAAAACTATCTTATTAGTGCATGATACAACTTTATTATCCTATGATTCACTTACAAGGGTGGATAGTTGAACCCATTGAAAACAAACAAGAAAATTAACAATTGGCTAAAAATACTCCCCAGTAACAACACTCGGTTTTATTTATCATTAGAACAACCATCATGGGAATTTACAGAGACAAATCAGTCTCTCCAACCCTCCACCTCAGTATTTCCTAGTAGATAATCCCCTTATTTACTCACTAATAATAACTACACTATCATCATAAAAATTAATCCTCTTCCAATAAGAACTACCATATTAATATTCACTATGGATAGACCTTCCATCAATCTCTAATAATCTATTGTCTCATGTACAAAATCACCTCATCACTTCCTAATCAATGTATCAACTAAAACATTACCCTTTTCAGAGTATGTGAAATATAAAAGTGATAGTATTGTAAGAAATACAACAACTATCATTGTCACTCATTTAGGTCATTATAGGAGAAGATATACAATATCATCCTGGTAGAAAATCAAAAACCACTCTTAGATGAGGTAATTCTACAACAACTTCCTGGAAAAAAACTGTACCAACATAGGTCATTGGTGGCATAGTTACACTCATGAGGAGGTAACCATTGAGACCCATAAGACTGAATGAAAATTAATTTTTTTATAATCAAAACACTTTTAATGGAAAAGTAAAGAACCACGATATCTTTCACAATAGGCATAAAAGAAACCTCACAGAAAAAGACCAGATCACACTACAGGATATGCCACTCCCCAGAAACTACACTTTGATGACAAGACTTTTCCATAGAAGGATCCTTTTGCAAGAAGTCTCATGCAGAAGTTCATAGGAATAGAACCAATGGTGAATCCATACCGTCTCAATCATCCAAATCCAAAAGACTTGAACCGATGAAGAATTCATGCTCTAATCCCCTTCTGAAGCTGATCCAAGTACAATGCTGGTTGCGTAGAACCAAATTTCACACCATAATCAAACAAAAGATGATCCAAAAGAAAGAACATCATGTACTATCATTCCAATCAAACCAACCAAACAAAACCAAAAGCTTAAACATAGTCATTAAATATTACCTTGAGATTATAAGAGTCTGTTTCCATAAACAACTTCTTGGATAAAGATGAGAAATCCATGCCTAATACCTCTATCAATAGTTTGTCAAACTCAGATTCTAGTTGGTCCCGAGACTTTATGAACTCATAAATACTGATTTTCACTTTGTTTAATCCCCCTAATAGAATTAGTTCCTATTTGTCAATCCATGAGTATTTATCCTCATTGATAAAACTCTTAGAGACCTCCCCATCCTTTTAGTTGCCTCCTCTTAAGTTTAATTGAGAAAAAAGACATGATCTATCTCTTCTTATTTGGGACATAAAAGAAAAACCAAGGATGGGTCACCCCAGTCCTTTGGTCCCTGATGGTTTGAAGTCTGCATGGATGTCTTCTTTCTATTCATCTTCTTTGAAGATCGAGTCTCCAAAGGAGGTGGTATGGACGAGTAATCCTTTCTTCCCTACCTCCTCCTAAAACTAATATTTCTATTCGGACTTGAACCTTCATCTAGCGAGTGTTCGGGTTCAATTCTATTGGATTCCTTCATGCACACCATTTCAGCATAAACTGATTCAACTAAATAGAATTTCAAACATACCTCTTTAAGGACTTCAAACATGTTACTCAAGTGGATTGAGGTCCAGATAAAAGAATCTGAACCCCCTTATCTCTCGCCTCTAATTGGACCAGTTGTGTCCATATCAAACCCATACATCCCCTTACACACATCACTAATTATAGACCTTACAACCTCAGTGAACGAGGCAACTGAAACAGCCCCCTCCCCACCCACCAACTGTTTTGTAGCCACTTTACTCACCTTTCTCTAGTTCTCTACTCAAATAGACTCATGTTGTACCAACTCATCACCCTTACTCACACTATGATTGGAAGTAACTCAATCCAAATCATTCCTCATCCTATAAAACACCTCATACACCTTCGGGTTGATCTGAGGAACTGTTGCCTTCATCCCCATAAAAGTCCCATGGAAATTCTTCACAGTTGCCTCTCATACCACTGAAAGTGTGTTGATACATTCCTCCTCCACTAACTTCACTGACTGATGTCCCCGAAACCTACCCTCTAAATCCATTGTCATCTGAACCAAGCCATACTCTGCACAAAAAATTGGAACCTTACCCCTACCGTTATCTTCCATCCTAGGGGTGACATGAGCTCCCCAGTGACAAACCTACCCTGAGTGGCCTGGTTTCTTGGATTCCGAACCGACATCCTTGCCAAATCCCCTACCCATCAGTGTTGAAGATCCCCATTGAAAAACCTCCAAAGTATGGTCCAACTACTTGTAGGTAGAACAGATGTCCATATAGTTATTATAAATCACTCAATGTTTGCATCTGTACTCCTCGCCGGTAGTGATAAAAACCTAATCAAACGGATTCCTTGGCACATCTAGTTCCTCACAAACCCATAGATTGACCAGGTGACAAACCAAATCCACCAAACTATTAGAACAAAATAATCTACCTATGATATTACCAAGCATTCTATTCGGATAAGGATTTTAAAACGGAATGTGTAAGTTAGGGAAGCTTACCCAAACCACCATTGATGGTGTATCACAATCCATATGAAACTCAAAAGACCAGCGAAGAAGAAATAAACAAAACCCATTGAAGATTCAGGGGGAACATGAATAGGCATGGATGAGGTTCTCCTCTAATGGAAGAACGATTATGATATGATGGTCATTGAAAAATCCCACGTTTGCCCACTCCTGAAGTCCCACAAACTGATGATGAAGCTATCAGAAGAATCAACTGAGGGTCTCCTCTAATTAAACTGAGAAACTAGGGTGAGCATCAAAAGTGATGAGGATTCCATGAAATATATAGTTTAAATTTAGAGATTTCTGAGTCTTTAGATGAGATCCAACGCTTTACAGAATAGAAAAACTTATGGAAAAGGACGAAGGAAATCAAGGTTTTAGAAGGGCCAGAATGGAGCCCATGTACTCTTGAGGGACTATAAAGATCCCTCCCTCATTGGGGTGGGGGGAGGGACTGGAATAGAAGCTTCCGTTTTCACTGAGAGTAGATAGAAATATTTCTAGGGTTGAGCCACACCTACATCTACATACGGTAAAAAAATCATCAATACCCATAAGAAACAACTAATATTTATTAAACTAAGAGACTACCTAATAAAAGATATAAATTATTAAAGGAAACCTAAAACTAAACTCCCTATTTTAGAAAATAAAAAAGTGTAATTCTGAGGAGATTCTTATTTGGATATATAAAATATTTGAAAATTGGGTAGTCAAAATTAATGTTAAATACTATCTATAAAAGGTTTTCATTGGAGTAGCAATATGAGAGAAGTTATGTACGAACCTCCTATAATATCTTGAAAGAACATGGAAACATTTCCCACTGTAACAGGCATAGAGATACACAAGAAATGACTGTATTGATCTCCATGGTATTTATAGGTACCCCTTTTTGGGAAAAAAATTACCTATAAAGGGAACTTCACAAGCCTAGAAATCAAAATCCGAATGCTTTCCAAATGTCTGAGAATGATAAAAAACTCCAAACATAAAATTCAAATTCTCTATAGGATCCTCCTAAAATATGGAGTAAAAAAGGATGCCATTGATGAAAACAATCATGAAATGATCTAGGAACTCTAAAAATAATGCCTTCATCATCATCATGAACAAAGTTAGAGAATTTTTTACTTCAAATACCATCACAATGAACTTGTAATTCTCCTAACGACATCAGAAAGTAGTCTTTGGTACAACCTCATCCTTGACCCGCATCTAATGATATCCTAATCACAAATAAATCTTTTAAAAAGAAAAATATCCTTTCAATTGATCGAATAAACCATCTATCATAGAAAGAGGATAGAGGTTCTTCATTATCACCTAATTGAAGTGATGATAATTGATTCAAGGACATAGACTATCATTGAGCTTATTTACAGATAGGACCTATGCAACCCAAGGTGTCATGCTCAACTAAATAAAAGCATATTAAAAAACATTATTTTTTTACTTGAAACACGTGCTACTCAAAAGGAAACTTCCTATATGGAGAGATCGAGATCAGGGAAGTTCCTAGATGTAGCTTGATCCCGAACTAGATCTCCATTCAAGGGGTAATTTAAAAACCTCCTAATAATGGAAATCATGTTACTCTTCCAAAAAACTAGAAACCACTATTAGGATAACATTTAAGTAACTCAACATCAGCTCAGCCATCAAGTATGATAATGATGGAACATTTTGTCAATCCATCTGAGGTTCTTTATTTCTATGAAATATAGCTTCTTCTCAATCTTTATGATAAAATAAAATCTACCTCTTGAAGAAACTGACAATAAATAAAAATTAATACAACTAGTACATAAAAATTATGTTTTTGTAAAGATATCTCTGTAAACATATGATATATAACCAAGATAAGTGATGAACTATAACTTACTCAATGTATCTACATACTTCATAATGTTAATATTTGCCTCTAACTTGTGTAGTTTGTTACAAGAGAATGAGAATCCTCGCTATATCTAGTCCCAAAGTATGGACTATGGAATATGAAAGGAAGGAATGAATTGATCTTAAATCAAACAAAGAACACAACCATGTAGAGAAAAATCAAAGGGTGGATCGAACGATATCTAGAATTCCTGGTATTGGCATCTGTAGAGAATTATGATGGACACAACATGCTCCATAACCTATCTGGACCTAATGAAGACCACCTCCTTGGTATTTCTATGTTCTGTAAGAATGAGGAGAATCCTGATGTTTTCCTCCGGCTTCCCCCTCTCCCATATATCGGTTCAATACAGCATCACTGTGATACTACTTCATCAGCTAATACTACTTCAATGGAGGAACCTGATGTGGATCACCTTTAATACGCTACCTACTAAGAAATTTATGGAACTATCACCACTGATGACCTCAACCTCCAAATGAAAAATAAGAATATGATCCCCTAGAAGAATCTTGAAAATTACATCCCAAATAAATGAGATAATGAGAGATGGGACATACCCTTAGTTATATTAAAGCTATTATATCTAAAACACAAGGATACCTAGCCCATAGAATTCCTAAGCAAGAAATTTGGAGAACTACACTCTCATAATTATCATATCATGGGAAGATTCCTCTCAATAAACTCTTCTCTCTCTAGAACATAAAGATATGTAAATAATATAAACTGGCTTCCCTGTCACCTGATCTTTGGAAAAAAATTATCTTGAAAATTCCTTGAATTGACATCCTCATTAAGAAAAATTCGAAATAATATCTTAAAGTAGCTTGGATATGGATTTCAAACTCTCACATGCAATAAATTCCATGATAAATTGTAAGAATCCCACGATGACTCTCTTCCTTCATAGTAAAATAAAGAGACTCAACAAAAATCTGATTTCAAGATGTCTCCTATAAGATAACTTACTCCGCATTATCCTTTAGGAATAGGAACCCCCCACTCATCTTCTCTACATAGCATCATCACCACCAAAGAAACAAAATTTTCATTTTGATCATAGATGGATTTGAAGGTTATCTCCACCTACACTATCCATTTATATGTCACTATATCCCAAATGAATCCCAAATACATATAAAAACTATTGATATGAAACTCTTATATTGTTATCCTCCAATTTTAATCATTTTTGCTCTCAACCCTATGATGATCTGATGGCACACTATAAAGAACATATTTTGTTCGAACCTAATGAGTAAGTCAACCTATAACCATACATATAAAATAAAAAATTCATACGGACTCTTAAAACCAGAATGTGTAATATTTAGAATTCATTTATTTATTTGTGGTTAATCCTAATACCAAGGTATACCCATTTCCAACATGGGTGAAAATATAAATGATACCTGTTCTTTTCCATGTTATATTTCCTACAAACAGCATCAATTCACTTAGTAGGACTAGTAAACATAATTACCTATGCAACATATCATAGGTTCTCTAAATACCCATTTTCTAGATAGCCTCCCTTTTTTATACTAGGCATAAATGAAATGTTTTCATACTAACCCATGTAGTCATTACCTCTGTCTGCCTCAATTCTCCATACCATCCATCAACATAAATATTTGATACCACTATTTCATGACCCCATAACCCTAAAGTTACTACTCCATATCTAAAAATGGTAAAAGTGAGATAATGATGCAAAATTTCCAATTCTAATATGCAATGGGTTTGCGAGAATCCATGAGGGTATGGAATAAAAAATTATGGGAGGCATTACAATCTATGGATAATAAGTGGAAAGGTAGAAACTAAAACCATCAAACAAATCATGCTCTAGATAAATTAATAGGTCTTAAACAATTTAGTGTAATGTCATAAAAACTAACAACCTACTAAAGAAAAAAAGTTCCAAGATATAAGTCATTGGCAAGGACTTTGAACACAAAATATCTCATGAATAACTCCATGACCTATAAAGTCACAACCTGATCACTAAAAACATATTTTGGTCCTAAAAAAGTTATAAATACGTAGAGTGAACATAATATGAATAACCAGTAGGATTCTACCTGGTGCCTCTCATTAAATTTATAATGAAAGAATAATAAGTCCATGTGAACAATTAGTTAAGATAAATGATCACCTAATTAACTATAAAAATTCCACAACCTCACCAAATCATTCTCCCAAAGTATAACATATAAGTTATTATATAATATAATATCAATAGAAGATACCCTTCTTCCATGTTTTCACAAGTTTTACACTCTTTCCCAACATCATATGCCATGGTCCATACCTCTCTAAATGTAATCCATCCTAATGAAACATTGAATAATATATCGTAACATCCCTCTTATGTATTAAAAGATATAACCACATACCATACACCTCTTTCATCACATCATATCATCATTACATTACACATCTCTAAATTGTAACAAGGTAGTTTCTAGGAGCCACCACAATGCATAAATCATGTATTATACCTCAATATGTTAGATCCCATACATGATATACATATAAAAATACATTGGACATTATATTTGGAGACACATGTGGGTGAAATAATAAAAATTAATTCAAGAAGACTCTCATTTATTTATTTTCAATATACCTTTCAATTTTTTCTACTTCTTTCAATTAAAAGTTTTCATTGCTATATCATTATGAAAATATTATAATCAACTAGTTTACATTCCCTCCTAGAATAAACAAAATGATCCTAAATTTTCTGAATGTTTTCATGAGAAGGACATATATCATGAATATCATGGGTACATAATTCTTTTAAACATTATCATTCAATAATTCTAGGTAATATATGAAACATCCAAAGTTACCATAAAATAGATGCATGACCAAGGAAATCCTATTACCTCTAGCTGTGGGGAATGTAGTTATGAAACAAATAACTCGGACATCTGAAATTTAACGATGATTAATTAATAATAAAAAATCCCAATTTCTAAAAATAAAAATTAAATCATATCATTAACCCATCACATAGGTCCTAGTTACATCCCTAACATCACCATACATACCACCATATTAGGAAACAAATCCTTCAACAACCCCAAGCCTCCCCACCCATTTCTCACCGACCATTAGCCATCCTAGGCTCATGTCACATCACATAGAAATTATCACATATATAGAAACACAAAATACGAAAATGAAATAAAAATATCAATAATGAATTTAGACCCTAAAACCCTGAGCATCTGACCTTTAGAAGAAATTATGCATGCTATGTGAAAAACATTTTTTTATATCAAAAAATTTGTATTTACCATTTTAGATTAAATAATTTATTTATCATAGATTACAACCACATGAAACTAAAATCATCATATATTAAAATAAAATAATTATTTAAACATGATTCAAATAATAACTTTCTATTTATCCAATCCAAGGAAGAAAATTGAACCTAAAATTCCTCTTTAGTATTTAATTAACAAAAATTCCTCAATTTCAATATTTATTAATTTTAATTTAATATAAAAGACAAATTTTTCAATTAAACATACCTTATGAATCATTTTATTTTCATAAAATTAGAATAATGGTTTCAATTAATCATTAATCTTTAATTCCATATCTGAAAACCATTACATTCTTCATGTTTTTTAACCATTTTCCAAAAAAAAAAGATAAATCATATTATAAGAAAACAAGCCAAACCAATACACAAACATATACATCATAATCTATTTTAAAATAATAGAAAAATCCTTATCACTGTAGAAACACATGCGATAGCGAAAGAGAAAACCAAACATCAATCTTTAATCTTATTTTATCATTATTAAAGGTAATTCAACCATAACACATACAGATAAAGCATGGTATGTTTAATATTTCAAATACAATAATTATAGAATCAAAAAACAATCTACCTCAATTGGAATATCAATGTTCTTCATAGAAGAATGGATGATAGAGGTTCAACCACCACTGGAGGAAACTCCACAAATGCAATGGAATAATAGTTGGAACCATGTTTGTGAAAACCACCAGCAAACCATGCTTAAAAAATATAAAATAGAGGGTATAATGAACAAAATCATCAAAACCAATTGAAAAATAAAATTAGAAAATAAGGAAAAGGTACAATGAATAAAAGAATCTAATTCTATGTGATTCGAGTTAAAATCCACAATAAATCAGTCACGAGGAATCAATGGGATATTGAATGAACACTACTATTAAAAGACTATTTTAATTGAATGCCCATGTAAGAATATTATTTACCAAGAACTTGTTCACCGGGAAGAATATTGAAAATGGATGAATTCTATAGAAGGTGAATGGATTGGGTAATAAAGGGAAAGATCCAACATATCGCTTCCTTTAAAACCACTTTTAAGTCTCTACAGTTTTTCCTTTTCAAAACATTGAAGATCTATGAAGATTGGTGGTTGGTTCGGCCATTTAGAACTAGCCTGGCCACTACCAAATCAAACACCCTGGATTGTGTATGTCTATGGTGGTTCTTGATCTTTCCATCCTGACATGGAATTTTATACCCAGGTTTTTGAATTCCCTTTTGTCTGATTTAGGTTTGGTCCTAGGGTGGTTTCTTAAGAATTGGGTGTGATGGGTTTGTTTTCTTAGTATTCTTTCTTATTATCTTTGTTCTAGCTTTCCCCCCTTGATTTTCCTTTGAGTTTTTGGAGAAAAATGTAAGTGTTTGGGTTGGATAGGCTATGTGCATGGTTTCCACATGGTTATTAGTAATAGTGAACCCAACCTATGAAACCATGTGGTAGGAGATAGAACCTAACACATGGCCTCTGCAAGGCCACGAGCCTCTACCTGGGTAAGTGTACAGCTGGGAATCCTCTGAAAGAGGTGATTTCATGGTCTTCGTATGGTTTGGAAAATCGTGTGAACTAAACTTGCGACCTTCTATCTCATTAATATTTGGGTGTTCATTTCTCTCTCTCCCTAATTTTACCCTATTCTACCCCCCTTTATCAACCCTCTCAGCCATCTAGACCCTAGGCATGCCTGCCTCCATCATTCCCTCTCCTTAGGATCCAATTTTTGGGAATTTTTTATTAGTATTCTTCAAGGAACCCTTATATTAGTGTCTTCTCTCTTGTTTCTCTCTTCTTTTAGGGTTCCCTCTCATATCTTTTGGGGGTTTCAGTTTTCCAGTGGGTATTGGGATTGATTTAGGGTTAGATCTTAATGGTATGTGTTTAATTTTGATGTCTCAAATTTGATGTTGAATTTCTAGGGTTCACTCAGGGTGTGGTTGCGATTTTGAACCATTTTTCAGAATGTTCTTCATGAGAGGTAGGTGGTTCCATGACCCAACATTATTAGATTAATTTTATATGTTTTTTGAAATTATAAACATTTTCCCTTGTTTAATTATGCATGGAGAAATGTATTTTTGAGTGGTTTGACATGCTTATTTGGTGAGAATGAATTTTATAAAGGGAAATGGATATGTTTTATGTGTGTGAGTTATTGTGGGATTTCATCGGAATGTTTTGTGTATTCTTTTTATGGTGAAAACCATGTTTTCAATGGCACTTGTGGTGTGAATGGATCTGGGTGTAAGTTTTCAAAAACGAAATGTAATACATTGGCATGTTTTTATTTTTGTGAAATTTTAAATATGTGTTCTAAATAGTTTGAATCATGGGAAGAATTTTTCGAATTGAACTGGGTTTTTTGGTATTTTAAATGTGTTTGTCCCATGGAAATGGTTTTAAAAATGGGTTTTATTAATTGTTCAAGTGGTGGAAAATGTACTTGAAATGCGTATCGGTGTGGGTGTAAAATGGGAAGTGTATTAGTTTATAGAAAATGGTGATTTCACAATATATTTATAATTTGGGGTATGTGTATGTGAACGTGGTTATATGTGTGACATGTGAACATGAAATTGAGCGCAAAGAGAATCTAGGGTATCTAGGTGGGTGGACTAGAACTAGAGTGCTAGTGATTCAGAAGTGGTTTGTCCCAATTTCACTTAGCTAGCATGTTTTTTACAACACTAAAAAAACTATGATGATGGATGATCTCCACTAGAACATTGGATGTTTCTCATATCTAGTGGCTTGTGCATGACGACACAGACAGTATTGGTTACAATACTTCCATTTTACGGGGTACAATGTTCTAGGGTCCAACTCGATCTAGATCAACCCTAGGGGTTTAGCAATGATGATATATTTTAAATAATATGGTTCCATATTATAGTAAATAGGGGACATCATGTGTGTTAATGTGTTTGCGTGTGTTTTTATAAATTCTATTTTCTTCTAAGAAAGTGGTTGTGAATAGATTTCCATGAAAGTGTTTATTTTTAAAGTTTCCTATAAAAATGTTTTCCTAGAAATGTTAAAATTTTCCATTTTATATAAATGAGCATGTTAGAGAGTCTCTTAATGAAATGGCATGGAATTGTTTTATTTGGGTGGCATCCTATATGCATTTGTATCAGACCCTACATACACCCTTATATGTATATATATCTTGTTCTATGTCTATTACATGTAAATCCAAGGTGTTTTTTAGTCATGGTGTGGTTTGTTCATGGTATTCTATATGGATCTTGTTGATCGTGGATTGAGGATTTTAATAATCTTATTACATAGAGTTTTAGAAAGAATATTTAGTCCCATTTTTGTTGTAGAATATTTTTTTATTCTTGTTCATAGTTGTAAATTTTTAACCCAGTAAGCATTATACCCAATTGGGTTGTGTATTTTCAGTTGGGGTTATATTTCCTTTTTGTTTGTTTATATATTTATAATTGGGTAAAATCATTCCCAAATCTTATCATCGATACCCAAGCACTGGTTTCCAGACCGTGGGGATCAGGAACGCCCTTTGGGCCATGCCACAAACAGGGTCGGGTGTCAGGTCTGATGGCGACCTGGCTTGGCTCATGATAAAATGGTTTCAGAGCAAGTCGTATCTTTTGGGTCATGTTCCTTGGGGAATAGTTAGGGTATACCATATCTATGGTTGTTATAACTCTATGTTCTATTTATGCGAAAGGTGCCTAGCCATCACACCTTGTGGTGGGACATGATTTACCAGGGGAATTTGGGTTTCATATGAGTCCTTTGGTCCTTATGGTCATCCATTTTTTGGGGAAATAAAGAGAGATTTGGATCCACGGTCTCAGTGAGCACGCATAGCCTGGAAAGCCTTATGGAGTCCGGGGGATTTCCCTAGAAAACTCTCTATCACAGTGGAGTGATTAGCATATGGCCTCAAACCATATGTCCAAGCCACCACTAGCACTAATTTCCTCACGCATGGTCTTATGTCCCATTAGGTTTTTGAAATCCAATTTGATAACCTTTTATAGAAAATGGTGCAAATGTATATTTTAAAATGGTAATGGTTTTGAGAGGATGGGGTTTAGTTTATCAAGATTGGATTTTCATAAAATAAACATGTGGTCTAATGAAATAAATTATTTAGAAAGCATAAATTATGTTAAAATAGGTTTGGAAAAAAAACATTAAATAGGATTTTATGAATGGTTGGAAGGTACGTTGAATGGGATTAAATGTTTTGTTATTTATGAGTGAATTTTGGAAATAGCCTTTGATTTGGTAATTTAGTGGAAATTTAAATTTTTTTTTTGAATTTATATAATCTTGTTATAAATGAGGGTAAATGAGTTTTAAATGAGTTAGTATAGATGAAATTTTATTTATTAAGAAACCAAGAGTGTTTTAAATTGAAATTAAATGTTTTGAGGTTGATGTGTAAGAGCTAAAAACAAGTTCATGTTTTAATAGATGGTGATTTTCTGAAAAAGATTTGTGAAACTCAGAATGAGTTTTGATTTTCATGGATAGTATGTTATTAAAATAATCTTTACAAAATTCTCAAATTGGAAAGGAGAGATGAATGTTTGTTTTTGAGAGTGGAAGAGTTTTTATTTATCCTTTGGAATAATTGTGAGTGGAAACATGAATTGGAGATGTGTGGGAAGTGAATGAGTACCTCGTTTGGAATGAGGAAAAAAATTCATGTGAGAGGCCTCATGGGATACCATTGGTGAATGTTCAACTCACCAATCTGGTTTTATCTTTGAAGGTATTTTTGAATAAAATGGTGTAGTGTGTCTTTTCATAATTTGGGAATGTTTTGTGGAATATTTTGGTGTTGGAAAACCCACTTTGTTTGTTCAATATTTCGAGTTTGTATTCCTTCAGTAAGTTGGGTTGAAGCGTTGGTTAGTGTTCTTTTTCGAGAAGTGTTTTGTGAAGCCTTTTTGGTGGTTCCCCTCGTGTATTTGGTTCTGTTTTGTGGAACATTATAGCCAGTGGATCAATTTTATTAGTTCCTTGGTTTTGTTTCATGGCTATTGTATTCACCCATTAATAAGTTAACGACCAATTAATGTACGACCATGGGTGATTTTCTATTGGCAGATCCTCCAGTCAACCAATATAAGGACACTCTCCATGAATTTTAGAAGCAGAGTCTTCTTCCTTTTTACTCAGTTAGGTGAGTCCCCATTATGTGGGATAGAAAATGCGAGAGGATTTGAGAAATGTTTTGGTTTCACTAAGTCCTTGTGTCTGAAGATCCTTCCTAGAAATAGTGATAGAAATTACCTTAAGGATAGGCGAGTAGTCCCAATTTTTTTGTGCTGGTTGATGTATTTAAGGAACTTTGTGTCTTTTGCTGGTCTCTTCTAAGAAGGGATTCATGTTGGGCTGCTAGTTTAGAAATTCTGGTCATAAGAGACTTGTATGACCATTTTCATGAATAGTGTACCCTTTGGGATTCGTTTTAAGGTTATAATCCTTATAACGTTTCTATCAGTCACAATGGTCATGGTCAGTGATGCCTTTTAGGGTTATGATATCTCTCATTTTTAAGGGTGGTGATTGTGTGATTTTTCCCTAAAACCTCAGTTTTAACAGAAGTGAGTTTCATTTTAGGAAATCTAAAATTCCTCTATTTTAAGGCAATGTGTCTTCTCTGTATCCTTCCTTCTAATGTTTCCAATTCAATGTAACAAGGATTGATTCATGTAAACCATCTAATCCCTTGTTTTGGTGAATGTTTCATGTGGGATCAAGTATATGTGAAGTGTATTGTGTCTAGTGGTGTTGTCTTGGTTGTGGTATTGTTTATTGTGGCACTAAGAAAAAGTGGTTTAATTAAGGTGTTTTAATTCCTAACTATGAGGCAAGAGATTATACAATCATGAGACCTCCATCCATAGGTTCTTGAGTGATGCAGGCATGTATTCAAGGGCCCTAATAGTTTAAAGGATCTATGTTTGATCTCTGCCATCAATGTTAAAAATGGAGACAGTTCAAGTCATCTTCTATAGCTATTTCATTTCAAGTGGTCCCGTGTGGTGAAAAGGTACATGGGGACTCTTTTACTCCGTTTTTTATATATGTAGGTGGTATAGTCCCTCCTTGGTTGTAAAGATGCAGGATATTTTTTTCATCATGATGCTTAGTTCCCATGCCCTTATGGGTGTGGGCCTCTTGGTGGTTCGACATATATGTCCAACCCTATGAGTCGATATCAGTTTTGGTTTCATTTCATCAGATAATGGTAATTCTCTTTAAGAGTAGTACACTATGTAATTCTTCATGTTTTATTTAGAGTATATTTCCACAGTCCCCTAGTAATGGGGGTTGGTTTTGTGTGGGGTTTCTCATATTGGTGTGTGTTTATTGGTTAATATTCATAGTTCTTATGGTGGGGAGACCCCCCATGGGTCTTCCCTAGTTATATCTAAATTAATTTAGTGTTATACCATTATTTATGGTGGGGAGTCCATTCAAGCCTCCCCATGTGGGTGATTTGGTTCCACCTTAGTTGTTGGGTTTTTTCTTAAGGTGGAGAGACTGTTCGAGCCTCCCAATTCCATTAATTGGGTTTCGTTCCCAGGGATGTCTTGGTTGTGGTATGTTTCTTTGGGATCTATCTATCCCCAATATTCTCTATTGAGTAATTATTAGGAATCGAGCTTGTCTAATGGGTTTTTTGAATTAAATTTGTGGTATTATTCCTTAGATGTGATTTTATCTTGATCGTTTGTTTCAAAGAGGTGGGGTGGGTTTCATTTAATAGTACATGAAGGGTTTCAGTTTGAGAGGTTGGATTATGTGGGTGTGAAATTTCTTTTACTTGATTGAACACCTAGAGGTGTTTTGGATTTTGGGGGTAAGTGAAACATAGTGGAAAGACCATTTTGGTATCCCAAGTTCGACTCGTAAACCTATTTTTTGGATGGTAGTGTATTTATCATCTTTTCATTTATCATTCATTGGTATTCTACTTGGGTTGTAAAGTCGTACCGGTTATCTCTTTAGAATAAAATTTGGGTAGGATTTCTAGGGGAAGAAAGAATTATGGTGGGGATAATTGTTGCACCCTTGGTATTTGAATTCCCTTTTGTCTGGTTTAGGTTTGGTCCTAGGGTAGTCTCTCTTGAACCAGGTGTGATGAGTTTGTTTTTTAGTATTATTCCCTTTTATCTTTGGTCTAGATTTACCACTCGAGTTTCCTTTCAGTTTATGGAGAAAAATGAAATTTTTTGGAGAAAAATGTATGTTTTTTGTTTGGACATACTAAGATCATGGTTGGTGTTTGGTTAGTATAGTAACGGTGCATCCAACCCAGGAAACCATGCGGTATGATACATAACCTATCACACGATCATGTGCCCCGGCCTAGGTAAGGGTGTGACTGGGTCTCCTTTAATAGAGGCGGTGCATGGTCTCCGCATGTTTTTTTAGACCATGTGGCCTTCCAACACATTAAAATTTGGGGGTTTATTTTTCTCCCCCCCCCAATTTTACCCCATTCCACCCCCTTTCTTGGCCCTATTTTCCCTCTAAGCCCTACGGGTGCCTCCCTTAATCCATCCCTCTACTTGGGATCCAAATTTTTGGTATTTTTTATTTGTCTTATTCTAGTAAACATCATGTATGTGTATTATTTCTTATTTCCATCTTCTTTTAGAGTTCACACTCTTCTATTTTGGAGGTTTTGGTTTTCTAGTTGGTATGGGGTCTAATTTAGAGTTACATCTTGATGTAAAGGATTCAATTTTGATGTCTTAAGTTTGATTTTTCCTTTTTAGGGTTATCTTGAGGTGTGGTTGATATTTTTAACAATTTTCATGAAGGTTCTTTATGAGAGGTAGGTAGTTCCATGCCCTAACATTATTAAATAAATTTTATATAATTGTTTGAATTTATAAGTATCTTCCCTAGATTAATTGTATGGTTCAAAATATATTTTTAAGTGGTTTGAAATTCTATTGGTGAGAATGAATTTTATGAAGGGAAAGGGCTTGATTTTATGTGTGTTCTTTATTTTTGGATTTCATGGGATTATTTTATGGGTTCTATTTAAGGTGTAATCCAGTTTTTTCAAATGTACATGTGGTGCGAATGGATTGGGGGTATGTTTTAAAAATGAAATTTAATACTTTTTCATGTTTTTCATATCATTCATTTTAAAGTATGAGTTATAAATTTTATGAATTAAGCTATGTATGTTTGGAATTTAAATGGGTTTGTGTGTGGATTTGAAAGGGGCTTGTCCCATTGAAATGGTTTTCCAAAAGGGTTTTATGAATTTTTCAAGTGGTGGAAAATGTACTTTTAAATGGTTTCAGTGTTTGTGTCAAATTTGACATGGCTTGGTTTATATAAAATGGTTATTTCCCTATATAATTATAATTTTTATTATGTGTATTTTAATGTGGTTGTATGTGTGACATGTGAACCTAAAATGAAGTATAAAGGTAATCTTAGGTATCTAGTTGGGTGGTCTAGAACTAGTTCTCTAGTGATTCGAAAGTGGCCTGTCCTGGTTTCACATTGCTAGATTGACGTTTACAGGACTAAAAAACTATGATGATGGATGATCCCCTCTATAAATTTCGATGCTTCCCCTCTCTAGTGGCTCATGCATGTGGATACTGATGTTTTTGGATACTATACCACCTATCACCAAGGTACGATGTTCTAAGGTCCCTCTCGAGCTCAATCAACCCTTGGAGTTTACCCATGGTTCTCTGATTTATATGATATGGTGTCATCTACCATCATATGGTGGACCTCATGTAGGTGTGTGTGCGTATAAATTTTTATTTTAAATTATATTTTCTTTTAAGCAAGTGGTTGTGAATATCTTTCCTTGGAACTGTTCATTTTTAATGTGATTATCCTATTAAAAATTTTTCCTATAAAGGTTTCAAATTTTCATTCTATAAAAACAATCATGTTATATAGTCTTTTAATATTATGTAATGGAACCCTTTTATTTGGGTGTAATCCTACCAGGCTTTGGCTCACACCCTACACACACTATTGTGTGTATGTAGATCTTGTTGTATATCTATTATTGGTAAATCCATGATGTTCAGTGATCATGGTGTGGGTTGTTAGTGGTATTATATGTAGATCATGGTGGTGGTGGCTTATGTATGTTACTCATATTGATTTATGGATGTTTGTGATGAATTTTTAGTCCCCTTTTTGTTATAGTTTCTTTTTGGAGTATTGTTCATGTTGTAAATTTTTAACTCGGTAAGCATTATACCTTGTTTGGTTATGCATTTTCCATTTTGTTTTATTTGTCTTATTGGTTTTTGGTATATTTAAAAATGGGTAAAATCGTTCCCAAAACTTTTTGTCGATACCAAGACAGTGGTTTCCATCCCGCGGGGATCAGGAATGCCCTTCGGGCCATACCACAGACCGATTTGGGCATCGAGTCACATGGTGACCCAGCTTGCTTCGTGACATTTCATCCCCTATAGTGTGCTTACCACATAAAAACAAGTTTTATATTAATATGTATTAAAAAATATCCAAAAAATATTTTGTAGGTCTATATTTTGGATAGAAGTCCCTTAAAGATAGCGCACTCAACACCAAAACCACTTTGGGAATTTTATGTTTCTTGTTTGAGAAAAAATAAACACCAATTCCCAAAGAAACATATTAAACATACTGAAAAAGTACGATGGTGGACATGGTCTACTAACACCACATAACTATCCAAAATTTCCTCTATTATTCCCACTACCACTGTATGAGGATCTATTGAAATCCAAAACTCCTTTGTAGCCTCAAAAACACCTCAAAACTCCCTCTCTTAAGCTCAAAGCGTAATTAAAACATAATAGAAATACTAGGAAGGTATTCACTATTACATGATAGAAAATATGTGAGTCAATCCTCTATATGACCATACAAAATCCTACTATAATTATAATTAATCATTTTAGTACTAGATTTCTCAGTCAAATACCTCTATAAATATATTGAATAGAGTATGAGTAGTAACATTTAATCAATAAAATATATTCTCTAATTACATTAATATTTACATTTCATCTCCAGCAAATAATCCCACATTAATTATTTATATAAAAATAATCCAATAAAAATTGAACTGCTTAAATAAATAATTTCCACCAATAATTGACATTTCATAAAAAACTCTCTATATGAAATTAAAAACTTTCACTATAGTGGGATAAAATAAAATAATAAATCCAATATTTTAGTAAACAATTTGACTCCAATATAATTATTAGTTTACCCTTCTTAACAAAAAAATTAAATAACTAAAATTATTCCAAAAACACCCAAACTTTAAATTTTTAGATCTCTACAATAAGGATTGTTTTTTGAAATATGATACATTATTGGGTGGTGATAAACCCATTTGACTCTAAATTTCTAATATTATGTTATACTAATTGACCAAATTAATCGATATATAATATATAGTAGATTTTATATATCATAAATAATCAATATTTTGATGAATATGAATGGTTTTAATTTACCTCATGATTAATGTATACTAAATGATCATATTAATATAATAAATTTTATATTTTCATTTTCATGATTCATATATATAAAATATATATAATTCAAGTTATTAATTCCTAATTATTTATATTCTTATTTATATGAATGCTTCCTATGTTTTACAATTGACTGATAACATGTTGATATGTATCAAGTTTAAATAAATATATTATTAATTTAATTATTTCTTTCTAATTTAAATACATATTTTGAATTATTTATGAATGACTATTTGTATTCCTAATTCATAATTTTAAAAAAAATTATAAAATCAACACCATTAATTTATGGTGAAACATGATAGATCTTTTGTATGATTTTATTTAGAGAAGAAATAATTGTTTATTATTATAATTCCTAATGTAAATATTTAGAAACATTATTCTCCTATATATGGAATAAGAAATATGTTGAAACTATTAATTACTATTAAATATTTATATATGAATAATTGGATTTTATATCAAAATTCTCACTGGTCTATTTTATTTTCCACTGTCTAGAAAAGTGGGGGATGCCTATATGTCACAATATATAGGATCTTGAGTATGATTTTCTATTTTTATGAATATAATATATTATAATAAAACAATATTCATATATTATTATCTTACGAAGAATACAAGTACGTTTTGAACATTTCAATTAAATAGTTTCTTTGGATGAATAAAAAAATTATTATTTGTACAAGAGTTATATAATAATGTGACTGAATCTTGTTTATTTGGTTTAATATCATTATATGAATAAATTAAACCACTAAAAAATATAAACATACAGAAAATGTATGAGATATAATATTATTTATATTAATATAGAAAATACATGGTGATATATTTATCATATCTCAAAAATAAAAAGAGTTATTATATTTCTAAAGTTAACACTTTTCAATATATTTATAAGTTTGTATAGGTAGGTCATGCCAATTTTGGGTGACCATAGATTAGTTTACGGAAGACTTATTAGATAATAATAACTATATTTTTTGGGAAATATAAAATAAAAATCAAATTATTATAAAATATATGACTATTATATTTGGTCCATACTTGTTTGGTTAATAAATATGTATATTTTATATTAGTAAACTTAAACATAATTTGAAATTCATATATATCCAAAAAAAGATTGGTTAACTGAAATTCATTTATTATATTTGTAGTAAATGATCAGAAAAGTTATCGGTTTCATATATAAGAATAATGAAAATAGAGAAAAATATATCATTGATATGAAATTCACTTTTCTTGACTCATGGATATAATATACTACATGTTCATTACACATGTATACATGTATAATATTACACCTGAAGATTTTGGTATATGTTTTTCATTTAAATAAATATTATGTTGAATAGATTGTAACATAAACAACACCAAACTAAACTGATTCATGATTTATTATAATAACAATTATAATAAACCTTTAGTAAATAGAATTATAGTAGAAAATTATTATACATATATTGTCTTGAGTTTTTGGGATTAATAAAATTTAATATAATATGTGTCAAAAAATTCAATTTTAAATGGGGTCTTTTTCAAAGACCTTTTTTAAAGGTTCTCTATATTTTAAAATATTGATAAATTTTAGAATACCTAAATGTAATAACTAAGTATTTATAATATTTCATTAAATATGATTAAGAACAATTGATGTTTAATAACATTATTTTTCTATAAAAGTTTTTTGTTATCATATTTATCAATTTTATTTATAATAAAATTGTAAATATTGTATAATTTTAATTTGTTTAAATGAACTTAATAATTGAATTTATCATATAAATGTTATCTTAGGGTGATATTTTGATATTTTCCTAAACATTATGATTTTTATGTGAATAATGAAGATACAATTTTTACAAATATTTCCATTTTTTTACTACCATTTACGGTTTAAGAATGACTTGAAAGATTTTAAAACCTTTTATTATAGACCAAATTTATATTTTACAAGTAAAATTAATCCTTTTTATATATTATATTGAATTTAAAACCCAATTTTTGCATTTTTGAATATAAGTGATGTTTGATTCTAATAAAATAATTAGTTTTGAACTTTTTATTCAATTAAGAAATTAAAATTTTTCATTCAGTTTTAAATTTTTTTTAATGTAATAACACTCTAAATTTTACCTTTATTTTTAACCAATAAATTTCATTATAATCAATTTTATGAATGATTTTTGATTAAATTCATTTTAAGGCATAATTAGGCATTATCTAAAAAACTATTTTCATTGCATTTTATGTATATGTGTCAGAATTAATTATAAGTGATTATAAGAATTAAATCATCTAAAACAGACTCAATATTTGGATTTAAAATATTCAAATATAACAATATTTCCCTTTCCATTTTTGTTTATTGTGAATAGTTATTATAATAAAAAATCAACAATGTAAGGTTTAAAAGGGATAATGAGGAGATTATATTAAGAGACGAGGATTCAAAGATAACTAAAAACATCTAAATTTGATTGTTTTAGTGGGTTAAAGAACTTACCACATTGCATCCTATAAATTGAGAAAAATTAGATCTATTAGCATTGAAAGTCTACTTTTAATTTTTTTTAAAAGTTATGAGTATTAACAAGATTGTCACTATTGTCACATATAAATGGTAACCACCTCCCCTTGCTTCTACACAAACCCAAATATAATCATAATGCGTAATTTATATCTAAATACCTTTAAAAACTCATTATTTATGTCTTATAGGTCTGTTTCATCCCCAAAGACCCATCAATGAAGCCTTAAGGTATTTTTCAAATGATATTATACAAGAAAGAGGTATATATTCTTACCAAACTCTTTTAAGTTTATTTATTCATAAACCAACCCAAAATTTCTATAAAAATATTAAAATAATTACATAATTATATTAAATATACTAAATTTTCATAATGTTAATGGTACTTCCATTTTTTATCTCATTTTCATCCAATGTAATATAAAAACACTGCTCGGGCATATCTGTGGACTATAGCCTCTATGAAGTGATGTATTTTATTTTTAAAAATCAACACTCATATATTGTTATATATGTGTATTTGATGAATATATATAATATTTATTAAATAATTAAGGCTATATATATATATATCATTACTTACATTCCTTTCTTTCAATCAATTTAAAAAACAAAACATCGCCCATTTTTACGTCCACACATCCACTTACAAGAACGACACATTTGATTTTTCATATAGGCTATGTATAGATGGTCATAAAAGTGTATTTAATTGATTAATATGATATTTATAAAAAAATATTATTGTTATGGAGGTGATTAAACCGTTACCATGGTGAAAATAGCAAAACCCCCAAATCAAACTTCGATGGGAAACAGAATAATTAACAACTAAATAATTGATTTTAAAAAATAAATATGAGTAAATTGGTAAAATTATGTTTTAAATAAAAGATATCGTATGAGTTAAATATTTATATGGATATTATATAGATTATTAATAAATATAAATTTATCATTTATTGGGTTGGAATGCTTATGGGAAAAAGGGTATTCATGGAAAGTGTTTTCCATCTCAAGTTTTCTTATTTGAGGCACATTTCATATCATACAGTATTATTTGTGTATATAGTGTATGTTTGACATATTTGGAATATTTTATCATTATTATATATTTACTAATTATATGTAATTTTCTATTTAATTTCATACCCTTTAAATTATTTTGATGCATAAGTTATCAAAATCATATGGGTTTATTTTACAACCCCATTTTTATTCAAGATTGTTAAAGTTTAAATATAAATTAGGGGAGTGATATTATATAAATATATTAAAAATCATATATTTTCTTCCCCTATATTTATTTTTTGGGTTATAATTATTATTTTATTTTTTCCCATTATTTCGTACTTAAAAAGGTAGAAATAATGATTTTAACCAAAACTATCATTTTTACTTCATTTGGGTCGGTAATATTTTTATCCATTTAATTATACTTAAATTTTTTTCAATATTTTACTAATATATTTTTGAATAATTACTTTAGGTCATTTTCAATTATCTTAAATGTATATAAAAATGGTTTAAAAATAACATTTTCAATTTATTTCATATCAGTCACATTTGGCTTTTTTGTACAAGTAAGAAAAGAATACTTTTTAATGTTCATTGATCAACAAAATTTTTATAAAATAATTACCATTATACATTATAAAAATTAAAATATAGTATTTTATGATTATTTAATGAAAATATAATATCTATTTTTTTGAAAAGTTTTTGTTTTCAAAAAAGGACATTTCAACCTAATTTTCAAATATAATTCTAAATGTCTTTATAAAGGTGTTATTCACCAATTCCAAAATCCTAAAATTTTGTAAATTTAATGACTTATAGTTTCCTAGAAATAAAGTCCTTATATGAATAAATAGAATATTGGTGAAGGATCTAAAATAGATTCAACTAAGGGTAATAACCCTAAAAAGGTTGGTTTGGTATTATCTCAAAATTCACTCAGTGTACAACTAGTAGGAGTAACTAAAAACCTGGTTGGACACTCCGAGAGGATATTATTTATATGTTTTAGATTTTTATTTAAAAAAATAATGAGTATTTGAATATTGAATATCTATCACTAGTCACCTAAATTTTGACTGAACAGGGAACTCATTATTATATATAGTGTCAATTGAAGGAAGTTTTATGATAATGTTATTCTATTAAATGTGGAAGTATTTTTTTTCCATATAATTAATTAAATACAGCTATTTATTAATTTTTGCATCATATTAATGATAAATTTTACTATTATTTTGATACATGGGGAATTCATTATTAACATGTATGTGACATGGGGTTTGTTATAAACCATTGAGGTATTAGGTAAGGTCTCATTAGAGTAACAAAAATGTTTATCATTTAATGTATTCAATACCATAAAATGACAATATATTTTTTGAGAAGCCTTCATAGTATGTAATGTTTCTTGTTTTAGATACCCTGATGATTTGTAAGATGCATTGGTTGAGTGGACATGATGGTATGCAATATTTATTGTTTAAGAGGACATGGTAATAAGATTGACATTTCTAATAGTGAAAATGACATCATTATGATATTATATATTATTTAACATGTTGTTTTTTTATTTTCCATAGATAAATTCATATTAAATTTATTGATGTAAATGTATGTGTATTGATTATTCACTCTTCCATATTATTTATTATATATGTATTCATGACATATTTGTTGTGAGTTTTACCATACAGAGTATATGTGTTCACTCTTTATTATGTTTTCCATTCCCCAAGGCACTCATAAGGGATATTTTTATTATATTAGGAATGTAATAAATTAAATAATAATGTTTTCATGAAGATTAACATATAGTATTTATACTTCCAATGTAACATTGAAATCATGTAGGTATCTAGTCTCCCTTACTATTAAATTCTTATATCGTTTATGATGTGATCCCATATATCTTGTCCCAATGAAATAAATTAAAAGAATGATTTGGGTTATTAGAGATAGGTTTTTTGTATTTTTTACCAATTAAAGTCTAGTAGGAACCCTGAGAACTATATTTTAGAATAACATAGCTATCACATGCATTACGATAAACCACTAGAACATTCATATAATTTTTATGCTATGGATCAAGACTCATAATCATTTGAGCTAATTAAGTGTATACTATTAATAGGATATGGTTTACTCTAGAAGAAATGGTAAAAATATCAATACCCATAGAAGATACATTCATTTAACTCCAAATAATGTAAACACATCTTTTGTTGTAGCTTATTATACAATGACCAAACTCATGTAGTTGACTCAGGTTATGAACTATAACCTTGCTTATATTGTACATAATTTTTCATCACTGAATGATGATATTATTTTGGACCATTTCCTATAGAATAATTCTATATCCATTAATAAAAATAGTAATCTCTTGATAGTTGAACAATAAATCAAGTCCCGTAAAATGATATATCTACCATTGACAAGTAAATAAAGGGAGAATCATTTTTCTGTGATTGTATTTTATAAAGGGACATACTGATCAATGGTAGATATTAACTAAATATACAAATGTGGAGGAAGAGTTTTATAGAAGGGAATTAAATAATTTTAAGGTTATGATATTTGAGAAATAAAATCTTACATATCCACAATTATTTTTGGAAAGGAAATTTATTAATTCAAGACTGGAGGAAGTGGATGTTTTTATGTATCAATAAAACTTTACAACATTATCAAGGATTACAATATACTTTTTATGTAACATTGAAATTAAGATTGATAATTTCATTGATGGTATTATTCCATGATTCTAAAGTTCATTGATATCTTAAACAATTTATTATGTGATGATATGGTATCAAGTGCTGTCATTATAGAGAAATAATTCAATAAGTCTTAATTTTTTTAAGAAAATCGGTAGAATAAGAGGATAATTGAGTATCAATGGTAAAAATGAATCACATAATATGAATGGAATTATGTAACATAAAACAAGTTATAATTGTGTAATAAAACAGCATTGTATCTTCTTAATGTTAATGATAATCTAATACATGTGAAAAGATAAGGGGTATATGGATCATGGAATAAAGTTAAAGAATGAAGAAACTAATATCAAATATTTTAACATTTATGATAAGGTTAAATATTTTAACACATGCAACAATATTAAAGGGAATATAATTTATAATATCCCAAGAGGTAAAAGATCAAATTATGAAATTACTACAAAAAAATTTAAGTCACATAAGTTGTCGTATAATGTACATTAATTGTAAACTTTCACAGTATTTAATTATAGATCTATTCACTCTTTTATATTTTTCAAGGATATTGAATCATACCTTGAAATTATAAGTAATGTATTATAATTAGACACATAATTGGAATCTAGTAATTAGAAGAATATATTGGTTCTTTTGAAATAATATTTACAAATATTCTTATATTGAAAACCTGCTTGTGATACCTATGGTTTACATTCACATAATACTAATTTTTTAGGATTATGTAATGGGTAATTATTTAATAAAGCATAATACAATTTCTGTCCAATTATTGGTAATTTTTTTAATTAAAAATTTAATAGTTATAGTATTAAACAATTTTGTTGGGTTTTATTATTGATGTTTTAAGAATTGAGGTACTCCTTCAACATATGAATGTTTATTAATATTGTGTATTATCTCAAAACCTACTAATCTTTATTTTATTACATTAGTGGAATTAATTTTATTTTATTTCTTTGATATATTTATTTATTAAAGGATAGTTTTTGAGATTCAATCATGAAAAATTCCATAAATAATTCATCATTAGAATATAAAGAGGAAGCAGATTAAAACACTCAATAAATGGAAAATGAAGATAGAAAGTTAAAATGAATCGAGTATGTAATTATATCATATTCTATATATTTAGGATAAAGATAAATATATAATGAGGAAAACATAACTCAATTATATGCATTTGGAATCTCAGTCACAATTATGATTCTTATAAATAACATATAAGGTTTAAAAAATATTTATTATATATTTCCATGTATTACTTAATATAATGAAGTTTATAACTTGGTAAAAATTATTTCATTAGTCATTTCTTAAATATAGGTAAGGACTGAGATTTTGAGGCTAAAATTTATGTAACTTGGTATAATATAACACTACAAAATTTTAATATTTATTTTTCATTACGAAATGATATTTTGAGTAGATTATAACACATAAAACACCAAACTAAAATGAATCACAAAATATAAATATTACTAGAATAATTAAACATTTAATAAATAGAAATATAATATTCAATTATGATACTTACAATGTGTAATATTGTTTTTATTAATAGAATTTAATGATTAGAAAATACATAATTAATTTAATATGATGAAAATCATTCATTTTTAAAAGAGGTACTTTTCAATGAACTATTTTTATGTGTTGTGTATTTTAACAAAATGATCACTTTTATATGATTTTTATATATAAAATGATTAATTTTAAGTTTATATGAAATAATATTAAGAACACTTGATGTTCAAAACATCATTTTTGTTTAAAATTTATCTTTCATTATATTTAATTATTATATTTTAAAACTAAACATTCATAGTTTATAATTTTAATTTGACGTATTTAAAATTATATGAGATAAATTATTTAAAAATTATATTAGAAAAATTGTTTCATATTTTTATAAAAAATGATGTGTTATTAAAGAATAGTTAAAATAGTAGTTCTATAAATATTTTAAATTTTAGGAAATAATTATGGCATCAAAATGATTTAAATATTTTAATAAATTTTATAGACGAAATGTGCATCTAATAAGTAAAATAAATAATTTAAAATTAATATATTGATTTTATAAACAAATGTTTGAAATTTTGTAACCTAACTGAATTTTATTCTTATAAAAAACTATTTATATCCACATATTTCATTAAGTAATTAAAAAGTATATAAATTGGTTTTAATTAAAAATTACTTACACTTCATATTTATTAACAAATAAATGTCATGTTAATAAATCATATAGACAATTTTTTATAAATTCATTTTCATACATAAAAATTCATTTCTCTGAAAAACGTTTTCTGGTATGTTTTTCATATATACATTAAAATTATATTTCAATACATATAGTAATTTCGTATTGTAATTTTTTTCCATATTTAGAATAAAAATATCAACATTATATAATATGGAATATTTTATTTTTATTCATAATGAATAGTCACCCTGGTAAATAATTTTTCACCATAATAAGGTTTAAATTGATTATTGAGAAGGTTAAACTAATAGATAAGGATTTAAATATCACTAAATCAGACATAAATTTCATTTATAGATTTTATTTAGATCTTAAAATACGTTATATTTCATGTTAAACTAAATTTTATCCATTATCATTTAAATTTTTGTTATTGTTTTGAAAATTTAAGTGTATTAATAATATTTCCATTTCTCATTCTTATAGAAGGGTACCTTCTATCCTCATATCACCAAACAAAAAAATATCTTTATATAGAAAAATAATTGAAAAAATACCTTCCCAAAACTCTTATAAAAAAACAATAGTTTCTTTCTTCCCAAAATACCCATATATTATTCCTTAGGGTGTTTTTAAAATGACCTTATACAAGTAAGAGGTTAAGTTCTTACAAAACTTTTTCAAATGTCAATATTATTAAACATCATAAAAACATTCTATAACCATATTAGAAATCAGATATCAGTATATTTAATTTAAATTTTTTTTTTAATGTTAATATGATTAATATTTTCTATCTAATATCCATCTAATTTAAAATAAAATTTCCACTCTTGCATACGTGTGAACTACCACCTCTACGAAGTGGAGTATTCATATTTTTCAGCATTACCACTCCTAAATATATATATATATATAACTTTGTGTGTGTGTATATATATTTAATTAATATATATGAAATTTAGGACATTATTAAGGCTATATAATGGTATATCATTATTTACATTCCTTTATTTATTCCCATTTAAAAATGAAAATGTCAACTACGTGTTTGTGTGCACAACCACCTCCATGAAAAAAAAATTTCTTTATTCCTAACTATATTTCATGGATGGTTCTAAATGTGTATTTACATAATAAATATTATATATATATGTCATTATAAAAATTATTTAAGTGATTTAACCATTACCAAGGTGTAAAAACCTAATCATATGAGTCAAAATATTCATGAGAAACATATAGTTAACACCTAAATGATTGATTTTAACACAAAATTTGGATTAAATGGGAAAAAATAATTCATAAATAAATTATATCCTGAAATATAAATATAAATATGAATCTATTATAGATGAATAATATATATAAATTTATTATATAGTAGTTTTGAATTTGTTCAACCAAGAGGGAATCCAATGCAAGTGGTTATCATCTCAAATTTCCTTCCACAGGGTATTTTTTATTATGATACTATTATTTTATATATGGTTCATGTAATGAAATTTTTAATATTTTATAATTTTAATATCCTTATTCATTGTATTTAATGTTACATTTAATGTTTTATACTATATGTTCTTTTGAATCGGGAGTTATTAATATCATAATGAATTATTTTACAATATCATTTATATTCTGGATTTTTTATATGGTGTATACGGTGAATGTAATTCCAATTTGTAATATTATATAATTATTAGATTTTTATTCCTGTTATTTAATTTTCCATTTCATTATCTATCCTTCAAAATATTTTGATTCAGAATTTATCTATGTTTGTAAGGATTTATTTTACAATATCTTATTTTTTTGTATATGTTGTATGTAATTCCTTTTTGAAAAGTTTTTCCACGATGGTAATTTTATTCATCGTATTTAATATTAAATTTCAACATAAATCATTAAAAATATATATAGTCAAGGTTAATTAAATTTTTTAGGGTTTAATTTTACAATCTCATTAGTATTCGGATTTTTTTTTTGAATTTACATTAGGAAAATTATGTTAAATTTATATCTTAAAATCTTCTATTTTATTACAATATGGTTATTTTATAGGTATTAAAGTATTATAATTCATTTTTCCCTATTTGGTGCATAAATTTACCAAAATAATTTATTTAATGAATGACCAAGAATATTTATTTTTTTAGGCTGGGAATAATTTTCTCCACATCCATAGTCGTTAAATTGTTTCAAGATTTTTTCCCTAATTTTCAAGGATGTATTAAGAAAATTTCAACTATATTTGAAATTACATACCATGTATAAAAATATTGTTCTTAAAATTTTCTATATAGGTTACGTTTGACATCATTATAAAAGAAAGAAAAGAACTTTTTTAACATTTATATCATTATTTCATTTTCCCACATTCATAACCCTTATTTAGTTTAAATATTCCATTACAGGTTTCAATGAAATTTAAAAATAATATTTTATTCACAGTGTTTTGAAAATTCACATTTCTCAGGAAATGTTTAAGAAAATGATATTAATTCTTGTTTTCAATGATAATTCCTAAGGAATTATTTTCATATACGTCAACATCCAAAAAATGTTATAAAGTAAAGAGTTTTGTATCCCAATAAATAATGTCCTTTACTATATACAAATAATTGGATAAAATATCAAGAAAAGATGAACCTACGGTTAATAACCCTAAAAGGATTGTTAGTTACTAATTCAATATTCTCTCATTTCACAATAAGAAGCCTAAATTACACACCAAGTTTTACACTCTTGGTTTATATACATTGGATATTTTACATTCTTATTTGAGAGCCATAATTATGGAATTTAATATTGGATCTCTATCAATATTTATATAAATTTTGACTAAATTGTAAACTCATTATTATATATGTTGTTAATTGAAGGAAGTTTAAAAGAAAATTTATTCCATATAATGGGAAAATATTGATGTTCTATAAACTAAATTCAATATAGTTATTTATTTACGGTTAATTTATATTGAAGATGAAGTTTCATATTCATTCAACACATGATAAGCATATTAAGAATTCATAAGTGTTGGGTTGGGTCTATTGAATCCTGTTAAAGCATCGGGTATGGTCTCATAAGACAAAACAAAATGGGAATCTCTTGGTGTATGTTAGCTAATACAATGAAAATGTTTTTGTTTCAAGGCCTTCATAATATATAATATGTCTTAGCTGAGAGGCCTTGATATTAAGATTAAGATGTCTAAAATTATTTATTCCCTTAGTATGAAATTTATTATTTTATCCATGTGTGTTTTCTATTATACATGGAATAATTTCATGATCAATTTATTGAATAAATAGAATATATATTGATTATTAATTGTAAATTACTTTTTAATAATTATGTATTTATTAATGTGTTCATTGTACACTTTACATTTCAAAAAATATAAGCTCACCCTTTATTATTATTATTTTAATTTTTTAGGTACCAAGAAGCGATCATTGAAATATTTTAAGGATTTATTCAAGTCAATAAGAATGTTTTTTTGAGTTTTACAATATATAATTTGTGTCTCCAATTTAATATCAAAATAATTTATGTATATAACCTTCCCAAACATAAAAATTTTAAATCCTTTGTGATGTGTTCCTTAGTATCTTGTACTAATGTAATAAAGTAAACATCGTATTAGGTTTGATGAAATTAGGTTTGTTATATATAATAATTAACAACAAGAACATAATATATTTATTATGTATAATGTCATTATGTTTTAAATAAAGAATGATTTATTATATTATAGTTAATGAAATATGATACATATCTACCTATTTAATTGGTTCATAAATTTTAAAATACTAATAAATCAAGTAATCAATGTTAAATAAAACTAGGGAAAGGGTGGAATATAGTGTAACTAGAGGTGGGATTAATTAAATTATCAAATTTTAATTGAGAATGTGAGATTAGGGAAATAAATTAAATAACTAATATGAAGTCTTAGGGATACAATTTAGAGAGTAAATTGATTAATATAATTTTTTTACTAATTAATAAATTAAAGGGATTTGAATGGTGGCTGAAGTAACTACCAGGTAAACTATATAGTTCCACTAGAAAACTAGTACGATGCCAGGAAGACAATATAAGTCCACTAAATACCCAGTATACTGAGAATATATTTATTTTCAGTGAGTAATTTCAGGATTTTCCAATACTATATTTTTATATCCTCTTTAGTCATTTGGGAGACCAGCAAGATATAAATGGAGAGGGATTCCTCCTTTCATTCTTAAATCCATCACATTTTTTCCCATGATCCATGATGATTAATTTTTTGTTAATTAATTTGTAGATGTTTGATATTCCTCTATTCATAGATACTTATCATATATCTACTTCCCCCATGATTTTATAGTACTGAGCTAGGGGTTTGAGTGTAATTCCACCAGTTCATGATATAATCGCATTGTGATGATGGGGAATTTTTTCTCAATAGATAGATGAGTATCATGGATGATGAGTGCATAGTTTTATGTAATTTCATTAGTGGTAATCCAATATATTTCTTATCCATATATTTTCATCAATCATGGATGAAATTTATTGATTATTCACCATATGGAATTGGAATTTTTTCAAGTAGTGGGGTAGAATTCATGTCAATGATGGTCCTCACCTAACTTCCTGATATTTTTATAACATATAGTATTTTTAGGGGTTTCCTTATGATTAATTATGAAATAAATAGTAATTTATTTATTTATATTAATTATAAATAGTTTAAAATTAATTAAAGTCGACTCTTAATTATTGTAGAATGTTGTAGAAGTGGTGGAGCCTAATATGATATTGGATGGGTGTTGGGATTGGATAATATGAAGTGGGGATCGTGGAAAAAAGGTATAACTCTGGTACAAGGTAGGTGGTACCTAATTTTACTACCCTTATTTGTAAGCGCAAGATTTTTTTTGGAATGAGAGTGGGGAAAAGTAGGTTTTTTTACATGATATATGTTAAATGGAATAATGTAGTAATAGAAGGATATGAGTGACCTATTTTGGTCATGGAGGTGATACTACATGTGTTCTATTGGACTGTTACATACTTTATTACCTTCTTTAGGTGATGAAATTGGGAACATAGTGAGAGGTACCACTTGTATTGTATGAGGTGAGGTAATGAACCATTATAAGTGATAGGATAAGGTTGTGATCAATCAGTGTTTGATCAGGGAACTTTTTAAAAATTGAGTTTTACATAGCGGATCATCTCTGATTTGAGATGGGTTAATCAACACCAGCCTCATAGGAATATATTGAATTGATAATGGAGTTCTACCATAAGTGGACTAGTGAATTGACCATTAGGGAGAATTTTATCAATTTTTTTTATGGGGTGTGTTTGTAATGAGTCATTTTTATATTTCACTGCGTGAGTGGTGACATATTAAATGGTTTAATACTAGTGGCCAATAATAATTTCAGTTTTTCAAAATGAGTAGTGATAACATCGCAATGGTAGAGTATTAAGTGGTTTTTGAAAATGCACCTACTTTGTGTCTAGATCATGGGATTAATTAGTTTTAACCATAGATATTTGATGGTGGGAAGTTAGGATTCACAATTTCAATGTGAGGTGGGTGATTAGATATGTGCTATATTTTGGTATAGTGTATCCTATGATTATGATTAGCCCGACCATTTTAAATTGATGTGATACATTAATTTCTCTGTAAGATAGTTGTTGTTATGTTGAGGCTGTTGTTTAGTTGTTGAAAATGATATTGATAGATAAATATCAGTTATAATTTTGGTGATTATATCAATTTTGGTAATGTTTTCACCCCATGAATTATGATATGCTTCTTGGTCAGGATCTATACTAGCATGAAATTTTTGGGTATGTGTAGTCAATACACAATTCCCCCTATAAATTAATATCATTAAATGGAATGCTATTCCATTTGAGAGTGACTAGGTATTTGATGTTGGAAATACTACTAACTCATATAATAATGGGGTGTTTTTTGGCCTGAAACATAGCCAGCTAGTTCATAGATAGGTTAGAAAATATTCTAACTAAGATATTGAGTATTGTGAATGGGTTAGAAGATATACCAATCAAAATATTAAATATTATCAATGGATTGGAAGAAAACCAAAAAAGGATTTTTTTTTTAATAGATTGGATGATATTTGAACTATGATATTGGTCCATGTAAATAGGTAGTGTGATATTTTCACATATAGATATATTATCATGAATTTTAAGGATTATATTCCAACTACTCGATGATTTATTATGAATGGATATGATGATATAACAATAAATAAATGGGTTCTTATGAATAGTTTGAGGATATGATAACCAAGATACTATTTCTTATGGATTGTTTGGGCAAGGTTCAAACATATATGCATATGAGTATGGAATGGTTGGTCATTGTGATAACCATATTCTTTGAGTCGTCCATGTTCATGTAAGTGAAAGAGTTTCCAACCTACTATCTATTTTATATGTTCATATAAAATAATGGTAATGGACAATATAGTTATGTTTCAATAATCTAGGTGGATTCTTGGGTACCTAATAGTTTAATAAATGTATACATGTAAAATTCATGACTTTCATTTCATCGAATATATGCATGCCAATATATACTAGTTATTATTTTGGAATTTCATGTGGATTCCAAAAGAGTTTAGATACCACAACCTATATGTGTACTGTCATCGAGGTGAACACCTTATGGTTGAAACAAATCTTCCATTATGAGCCCTAGTATGAATGATAAGGATAGAGAATCTTTGATGGGATAGGGAGATAGGAACAGGTTTCATCTGTGGACTAGTGGTTGGGTCTCCCTCATTATTTCTTATTTTTTTCATATATTATGTTTGATTATTTACATGAGTGAACTTTATTAGTATATATGTATTTATAACTATAATGTGTTTCATTTTTTATAACATGGTATAGTCATATTATCATAGAAATTATTAAACTATTAAACCATATATAGTACTAAGATGATATATTATCTTATGGATAATCAAAAGTTTTATGTTATTGTAATTGATATTATTGAGGGTATAGTCTCCCAAGTTGGATTTGTGAGACCATCAACACAAGTTTAAAAAATCTAGAATATGTGAGGCATGCCTAAAGTTATGTATCACTCTTAAATATTCCATAAATGGGGGTTCTGGTTCTAGGATATTTCATAGGGATATTAGGTCATTTTTTATTTGTTGTGGAAATTGGTATATGATATATGGATACATGATAAGTTAAAACATCAGATGGATATTATTTTTATTCATGTATAGTATTTTCATGATCATAAATCTAGGTTATGTGTGAGATAGGATTGTTATTATTTCCTTTTTTATTAATATTGTGTTAATTTCGAAAATTATGATGTATGTGGAATATTATTTATTGTTTATTGTTTTAGTATTGAATCGATTTGGAAAGAGGTAGGTGTTCATCCATTATATTTAGAACATATGATTATAAGAAAAAAACATTTTTTTAGAAACTAGTTTCATAGAAATAATGAGGATTTACTTATTTAAAATATTGAGAATAACTTATTTTTTTTGTTGGAATAATTAATTGGGGTTTCTCTACTAATATATTTCAATTATATATTGAATTACAAGATACAAATTGTTTAATAATGAAACCATTGAGATGAACATAGATATGACGATGAACCTAATGTGGGTAGTATTGGTATGGGTATTCCAAAATTGACAATAACCATACGATGGTTTCACTACCATAGGGATTTCCTTACGGTATTTAAGACAAAATCATATATATGGATTCATTAAATTTGACCTGTATGGGTGTATGGTATATGGAATTTAAGGGAGTGATTAGTGATAATAAGATATGACCAAAATACAGTTAAGTCAAGTATGTTAGTATACGAACATTATTTTTTGTCAAATTATACTCTAGATGAGTTTCGATAGTCAATGGTGTCTTGAGTGAGAGGGGTTAACCAAGGAATGTGTATTCCTTATTTATGGGACGAATTGATAGATATTTGGTGTATTTTGAACTACACGTGATTGAAATGTTGTCATAGGTTTAATACAGGGCATGTGAGGTTATTTAGTTATGTATTGGGAATTAATTAATATATGGTTTTCATGTGAGGGATATAATAATAATGTATGGGATTCATGATTGCTTATTTGTGCTTGTGGACCAAGGATTTAAGTGATAGAAATATAGCTTGCATGGGTGGAGTTATATAGTAGGGTGGTAGAAAAGTGTATTCCTTCTTATGAATAGGATACTATTTGTTAACTGTTGTAGTTTTGTGATTAATGAGAGTTTTATTTGGGTTCTCTCATACCATTACATCAAATATAAAAAATTTAACAAAAATATATTGTATGTGGGTTAGGGTTACCTAGGATCAGCCATGAGATACTGAATATTGAAATTATTTATGAGTGATTGGCCTTGAATTAAATATAAGGAATAACAGTAAGGGGATGATAAAAAAAATTCAAGGTGGTAAGATCTTGATATAGATGTTCGATCTTTAGTTCCCTGAGTTCAAAGAGCTGATTCATGAGATTCTGATGAGATTTGATAAGTTATCATCACTAGGGTGTGATTTTTCTGGATAAAACCTAATGACTTGTGTGAGACACCATGATATGGTTGAGCAATAAACAACGATGGAATAAATCAATGTTACATCAAGAAAGAGTGAGAATAAGTGTTTATGTAGATTTATTTTGTTATATACTATCCAGTGAGAATTGGATGAAATATATTTCATCTATTTAGGATATGAGATATTTTTTGAATAATGGAATAATTATAGAGGGATTATGATAATAATGGATAAACTAAGATATCAAACTCATTTGAGTGACGATTTGTGAATTTTTAATTAATGTGACATGTGATGCGATGAATGATGAATTTTATAGAACACTAAGAGGCCTAATGGCATGATGTTATTGTGGATAAATTGAGGATTACCAAAAATATAGAGAATTTGGAACAACTGAATTGAAAAGTAGATATTTTGGAGATTTTTAGTGTGCACTCACTAAAATGTGACAATCATGTTTTTGATTTTATGACTCACTTACATTATTTATTTTTGTAAATGAAAATACACATTAATTGAAAATGATATAACCTGATTTCTGATTGAGTAATCATGTTTCTAAGGAATGTAATTCATGTAACCGAAATAATGAAGAACTAAAACTATTTTAGGAAATTACGTTGTCTTTAATATTAATTATACATTAAATATATTAGACTTAGAAGCATTATAGTTCATTTAATGGAACTCATCATTAGATACATAAAAACATTGAACTCATTGGTAGATGGAGAAACTGGTGTCGATGTTGTTACAACAAACTCCATATTTTGTCGAATATAACCCTTGAATTTTGTTATAATGATGTATATATATATATAATAACATTAATTGTTATAAAATACTTTTTAATCAAACATTTTAATAGTTCTTCATTTTGATTCATTGAAAATTCTTATTGCTAAGAGTGTATCTAATAAGTTTAATGTTTTAATTTCCACATTTTTCTATTAAGAGATATAGTTGTAAGGTTTTATTTATAAATATATTATAATTTTTTTATTGATCCAATGTGACTAAGACATTCTATGTATAGGAAAAAATGTTTTTTCTAAATTTTTTTCAATTGAGTAATCTCATGGAGAGGAAAGTAGTGCTCTAAAAAATTCATATATGGAAGTGAGCTACAACCAATAGGTATGGTTTAGGGAATAAAAGGATATAAATATAGAACTTTCAATGGTTATAAAATCATAGATTCTGGATGATATAATTTATATTAGGGATAACCAAGATTCGGTCAATAGATCTACCATACATATTTTTTTTAATTTGTGATTTTTATAATATCCTTTTAATAGTTTTTTTTATTTTATAAGAAATAATCCATGTTTTATTAATGTTATATTATTTTATTATGTCATGTATCTTTTATTTTATAAACAATTTTTTAAATTTCTATTGTGATAAAAAATTTAATTGTAATAGTTAAAATACCATTCACATTATTTTTATTGTTCTTATAGTATTTCATATAGTCAATAATTCCACTACTTGCACTATTTTTACTCCAATCATCGATTTTACTGGTAATATGAAAATATAATAATATTAATACTTATATATGCTGAGCAATTTATGTTTTTTGAAAATTAAAATTCACCATTAGTTGTATTTTATTATCCACCATACCTCGGGACAATATTTTGTATCAGATCTTGTCTTTAACTATGTTCCAAAAAAATTATACTTATTTTTTACTGATAGAAATATTGTGTATTATAAAACCATTATGTAATTATTAATTTTTGTTAGTATATCCAATTTTTACCTTATTTTATTTCCACTAACTATGTTGGTAGAGGAAATATCGTTTTTGGTGGCATGAGTACTATTAGAAACAATAAAAAACATAAACCTTATAAGATTGTCTATTATTGATCGAGCTAATTATGATTACTGGTATGATAAAATTAAATATTATATAATTAATTCTATATTTGAAAAATTTATCATACATATAGGAAATTAAAATGTTATAAATAATGATATTGTTCAGTTTCATCTAGAAGAATATCCTGAATATCAGTTAAACCCTAATGTGTATAATTAATTTTTAGGTTTTATGATTTTGAACAACTATTTCCTAACATCATCTAGTGAAATAGAAAATGAAATTTGTAAAAATATAGTTACTAAACATATTATAAAATCCAAATTTTTGAATCTAACAAAGCTATGTTGAAAAATGATTATCATCCATTTTTTATTTCTAGAGAAACAATAACTCAAAGGAATTACTGTTTGATTTCTATTGAAAAAACGTTTATAAATTTTGGGTTAGATACACATATACATAGATAAACTTATTTTAAAATATTATATATATTATTCCATAAGAATTGGAGTCCAAGACAAGATAAATTGATGATATTAATCATATGTCAAAGTTATGTTTGGATGACTTAATTTGAAGATTGATTCAATATGAAAGTAGTCTCAACAAATATATTGAGAAAGAGAAGAGGAAAAAATGTACTAGTATTTACCCCTATATATGGAAATATTTCCTCTCTTAATTTTTATATTTTTAATAATAAAAATAAGTCATAGGTTTTGAGAAATAAATTTAAGCATTAAAATTGAAGTGCTTTAGATTACAGTGACAATGAGTTTTCTTAAATATTATGTGGAATGAAAAAAAATTGAAAGAATTAATTTCTGAATTAGTTATCAAAAACATAGGAAATTCAGATATGAAAATTAGGAATCATTAGATGTGATATTCTGTGAAGGAATGAATTCATGTCATATTATACCAAATTTTCATAAACTCGATAAGAGAGATATAAATTCAAGAGGGAAATTTAAAATCAATGAAATAAAATCTACATGGTGTTAGATATTTTGAGTGATTGTGAATGTGATACATATTCTAATAGTTTATCATAATAAATTATAAGTGATAGTAAAAAAATTACATTTATTTTATCCAAATAAAACAAGGAATGAAAATGATACATTGAAAAGGGGACGTTTAAATCTTTATCAAAATAAACATTACATTATAAATTCAATTATAATTAAAAATTTTATTATTCAACTTCATTAGATGATGAAAAATATAATACATCAGATGTTAAAAAATTCAATTCCTCATATTTTGAGGAAACATAAACAAATATAGTTGAAATATATAGATATATAAATCTTCTTAATATTGAAAATAATATATTGAAAGAAATTATAATTTTATTGAATAAAAATATATTAAATATAATTAAATAATTTCTATATTGACATAAAATTTTTTAAAACATTGAAACAAATAACTCTTAAAATAATATTCATTTATGAATTATGTTTATTGACTTTTTTTTGATTGAGAGTGTGATTATCAAAATTTAGATAAACAAAATTTTATTGTTCAATTTTAATATTAATATTGTTTTTTAAGAAAAAAAATATATATTTACTACCAAAATAGATAATTTTCATAAAATGTATAAACAAATAAGACGTCCAATAACTTTTATTCAAATTGTTTATACTTTTGATAAACCTTATATTCTATCAAACTATTTTGTACCTATAAGTCATCCTTTTTCATGAAATGTAATAGAGGAGGTCACTAGAGTATGTATTATTCTTTAAATAAATCAGTATCTATGTTTTCACAAATAATTTATTCAAGATTATTTAGTATATATACAACATAAACGAGTTGTAAAGTTGTCGATTTAAAAATATTTTTTTTTCGAGTGTAACTAGGCCCAAACAAGTGTGGCTACCAAGATCAGAATTTTATTTTTTTCTAGAAAATAAGTATAGTAATATTGATAGAAAAAAATGGTACATATAATGTCGTTTTTATTGACATATGAGTGTAGTTAAATCCAATTTATAGAATTTTAATTTTGAAATGTGTATGAGTCACATATTGAGACAATACAAAGGGTTAATTCATTTAAATAATTGAAATTTAATTTTTAAAAAAATATTAATTTTATATTTTTTATATTTTTTAAACTTCAACACAAACTTATCATCATAAGTCAACTATGTGAGGATGGATATTTTTTTAACTTCATGAAAAATAAATGCAATTTTAAATTTATAAAAGGCATGTTAATATTATCTTTCAATCAAAATGAAAATGATTACACACTCAACTTATAAGAATTAATTGATTATAATTTTCCTAGTTTAATTGAAACAAAATACTTATCTTCATTATAGAATATGAGGATATGAAACAATAAATTCTTTAATTTAATTTAATTTTACTAGAATTGGAAATTTAATGATCACCAGGGATTAAAATTTAATTGAACTAAATTATATGATCATTTCTAATTTAATGAGAAATATTATTCTCATTTTAAATTTAAATGATAAGTCTCAATTACCATAGATATATAACTGTTATAGATAGATTTATTTTAAATAAAATAAATGTATTAGAGGAAAATTGTGACAGTAAGTATTTATTAGTGATTAAAGATTATATAAAATCATTTATTTTCCCAATTGAAAATCCATAGATCATACTAATTTTAAACTATTTCATTCTTATTTTAAAAATTAAAAGGTATAAATCTAGTTAATATCCTATGATATCATGTATTTGTGTTTTTGGACTATGAATTTTAATCTTTTTATAGTAAAAATCATATTACTCATAATATTTGTTCACAAAGTATAGAAAAACCAAATGGTTTAACTGAGAAAAGAATTGTTTTCTTTAAAAAATTACATAAAAATTTCTATGTTACTATACTATATCTAGAACGTTTTTTAAGGTATGAGTATTTATTATTATAAAATTAATATTGTTTTACTGGGACCATCTTAATAAAACTGCTAATGAGTTTTGGATCAGAAGAAATCCTCAACTTTCCTATTGAAATGTTTTTGTGTGTAAAGTATTCTTCCAAAAAAATATATATAAAATAATGGGATCAAAAAGTAGGTGGAGGTATTATTATCAGTTCATATACAACTTATGATTATTATATATTTTTTAGTAAGAGAACCAATGTTTTGTGGGAATGGTTTATAAAACGTTTTATGAATCATATCATTTTGTTTTTGTGAAATCATCCTAAATTAATAATTATAATGATGTTTTAAGATATCCTTCGCATAAGAGCCTCAGCCTAGTTGGTGAGGACTCAGCAAGTGCATCCAAGAGACCCGAGTACAAAACTGGGTGGAGACATATTTCTGGGTTATTGTAGCAGCACTATAGAAATACTATAGTAGGTACTGTAGCAGTCACTGTTCGGTACTGTAGCAGCCAGAACTATTCATCTGTTTGGGATTTCGAGCCACCGGTATGGGCCTTAGGTCCTTTATGGCCTTCAAGCCACCCAAGGCCTTCAGGCCAGTAAGTCTTTTGGGCCACCTTAAGGCCTTCACTCCACCTGAAATTGTGCTGGAATGATCAGACTGACTCTGCGAGGAGCTGACTCTAGATGGGGATTCAGAGCACGTGCATTCACCAGATTAGAAGCTGAGAGGATTTGTCAGAAAGAGAGGGTATGGAATTGCCATCGGGACCAGCCTGTGCTTTTACAAGATGCCTAGTCGAATAACCATGTGATGGTGGAGAGCTTATATCATGATGAATAAGCTAGGAGGAAGAGTTACAAGTATAGTTTTTATATTTCTTAAGAGCTACGAGTCATGTAATCTATGAGCCTACGGGCCTTGTAATGGTTCCCCATCATTCCATGAAAGGGGGTTAACAAAAATCAATAAAAAAAGACCTTCAGTCCATTCGGGGGTTGTATAATATCCTTCCATTACTTTACTTGATGTTAATACACAATTATCTATTAAGTGTCCACCCAAAGTAAGACTATCATGTTATCAATATTTTGAAAATGATTCAACATAAGATTTATATCGGTTAGTTGAATATCAACTATAAATTTTATAAAAATAAGTAGATCATAAGGATTTATCTATGTGATTATATTAATAGGGATGTAAGTAAACTATTATAAAAAAAATATTCCTTACGACATCAATTTGATAACCATTCATTCCTACTGTAATGTGAACATAAAACATTAGATAATGATTTTAGTGGTAAATGATTTATAATTTACTTTAATGAATAGCATAATAACTTTTAATGGAACTAATATTAGTCATTAATTTAATTTACAATAGATCTAATGGTAATTGTAAAAAATATATTTTAGAAAAGGGTGATAAAATTGAATTATTATTAAAAATAAAGTAATCTTTTTTATAAAGGCTATTGTCAAGATTATTTCACAAAATATACTAAACATATTTCACCATTAGAAAGATTAGAATATATTTCAATCTTATTTTATTTTTTAGATTACATAAATTTTACATTATTTTAATTGGATATGAAATTTTTTCCCCAAATGGTTACATTAGAAAAGATTTTTTTTGAACAACCTCTTCGGTTTAAATGTATTAAATTTTTGGATAATGTGTTTAAACCAAAAAAACTCTATTGACTTAAAAAACCCCCAGGAGCATGAAATGATAAGCGTAAAGAATATTTACTTCAAAATAATATTTTTAATGGAAGTGTTGATCCAAATATTTTCAAAAAAATAATTCATACAAATACGATCATTTTTCAAAAATATATTGACGAATTTTTTTGATCAACTGAAAAAATATATTTTTTATAATTTTTTTTCTTTATTATTAAAAATGAGTTTGATATGAACATGATGGGAGAACATAAATTTTTCATGGGATATAAAATTTCTCAAAAACATGAAGGAAATATTTTTACTCAATAAAATAGATTGAATATTTACTCTAATATATTTATTTTGATAATGCATCGTGTATAAGTACTCTAGAGGTGACTTCTAACAAACATGATCTTGACGAACCTAGTAAAAAGTTATATCAATAACATATAGAATATTGATTGGAATAATTCTTTATCTTATAAAAAATCTACCAAATATTATATATTTCAGTATGTTTATGTGTGATATTTTAGTAATATTCAATGAAATCACATTTAATGAAGGCAAAACTCATTTTACAATACTTTAAATGTACTGTAGAAAATACATTATTCTATTCAAAGGAAAATTAATTTTTTATTTAAAAGATACATATATATTGGATTTAGAGGATATAGGGTAGATAGAAAATCTATAATTAGATCATGTCATTTTCTATGAGAATCTTTAGACACATGGACTAGTATTAAGAAATATTCTATAACACTATATGTTCTAAAAAATACAATATAGAAACTACAAGTTTTTTTACTGAAGATGTGCTATTTTAAAAGACACGCAATGATTTTGGTTTGAGTTTTACTTGAACATTAATTCATTGTGATATTATTAATGTTATTTCCTTATACATAATCTCAACACATCAATTATGATAAATTTAGATATATATATAAGACACCATGTCATTATAGATCACAAATAAATACTGAAAATTTATTCTTGGCATTATCGAAATGAAAAATAAATTTTTTAATAATTTTAACAAATATATTTTTATTGATATATTTTAATTTATTAAAAAATATTTTTTGAATGATCAACCTAATGTTATTTTTAATAAATTTATTTTTTAGTTGTCTCTGTACATTAAAAACACCTAGAGTAAAATAAGAGATTTTATGTTTTCTATTTTCCAAATTTATTGATCATTTAAGTTTTTTCAATTTTATAGTGTTTTAAAGATTTACATAAGTATTTCTTTATAATTTCTACAGAAATTTTACTTGAAATATCCACAAAAATTAAAATATTTCATTTTATTATAGTGATTACTTAATGAATGTTTAATCTTTTAAATTATGTGTTTTAGTCTTTTAACCAACTACGTGTATTATTTTTTATAATTGGGAAGATGGTAAAAACTCTTTAAAGGTAATATTTCTCCTCAAATATTTATGAACTAATTTTTATATATATATTATTTTTTACCTCCAAAAAAGGAAACGTTTTCCACACATATCTTATAAAATTTTAAATTTAAATCATAAAAGAATCCTTATGACATTTTTTAGCCTCTCATTTCCACAAGATTCAATGGGAAACACTAATTCAACAAAATAAAACCTCTTGGATGATTGAAATATAAAATTAATATAAAAGTAATTATAAGTTAAGGATTTTTTCTATTCAATTTTTTATGTTATCATTCATATGCTGAAATTTGTTTCTTCAAAAGTATTTTTACATGATTCTATATAAATAATCTCAATAGGTCTTTAAAGAATCTTAAGTTTTACCTTGTAAATGTAGTAATATAAATATAAGTATTTGAGAATAATCACTATTAATTGGTGAAGAAGGTGAAGTTAAAAGAATGATAATGTTGGATTATGTTAACTATTATATATAGATCTCTGATAAGATCTTTATGACTATTAGAGAAAGAGAAGTTCAATCTGAACTCAATTTATAAGTAGATAATTTAGTAAATGAAATTATTTTCAGAATTAAATTTATGTTGAAATTTTTATTTCATAAACCATTCTAACGAAAAAATTGTTAAACATTTCATGATTTGTAAAAGTTTTTATAGAAAATCATAAGATTGAATAACTATAAAAATATATAAAATTTTAAATTTTCAACTGTATTTTTATTTTTTCTATATTTATTTCTGATAATAAAAAATGTGGATAAATTTTAGATTTTGTTATTTTACATTTAGTCTTATATAATCAATATTTTCAATGTAGGATCAAATCATTTTTCAAAAAATGATTCTTTAATTTTATTTCAATGAAAATGGAGATAACATCTCTATTTTAAATATTATATTAAGATTACCTTTTTAATTTTAGTTCCATTTTTCATATTTTTTATAGGACTATTGTTTCCAAAAAAGATAGAGATTTTTGATTCAATAAATCACTTCCTTTATTTTTTTAAATCATAATATTATTTATATGAATGTGATATTACTTTAGTTTTTGCTTCGGTTTTTAGGATTGTGAAGAATAAGCCTTAGGTAAATAAAATATCAATGAACAAAATGTATTTTCCCAAAAATAAAATGATATGAACATTAGTGTTATATTACATCCATTGGATTTATAATCACTCTAGAAGTGTTGATTAATCTGATAGTTATATAAAACCACATGTTGAACTAATTTATAGATGGAGAATCTTCTTCGAATATAGTTACTACTGACTATGAATTTTATGTAATGATTCCATTAATGTTTGATACAAAAATATCTATATATAATTCCAAATATTGAGAATTAGAATAATATAGGGGATCGAGGATTCTAATTTTTTTTATTTTTAATTATTTTTTAATTCTTTTCACACAAAGTTCTTCCGATAATTGTAATCTTTTTTATTTTGTGTGTTTCTTTTTAGAGATACCATTGTAATGATTTATTTGAAAATATCTTAGACAATTTTATGGTAGTTATTTTTTTATGGATCCTACAAGATTGAGGTCTCATTGGTATAGTGAGATGAAGGTTTTTATGATCATCTAGATTGAGGGATTCCATGGCTAGGAAGACTATTCATGGAATCTTTCATATAAAGTAGTGAGATTCTACTAATAAATATAGTTGATGACATTGATGGATAGGAAGGAAGACCTTATAATCAGTAGAAAATTTAGGATACCATGTGATTAGTTAAAATCTCTGTATTTCATTGATCCATTATATAGATCTACCTTACACATTGGATTAAAAGTGTTTTTTTAAAAATATCCCATTAAAGTGGTATTTTTACACAAATAATACATGATTTGTTTTTAATCATACAATATATTTATTAAATATTTATTTGGTAACACTAAATCTAGTAGTTTAAATATCCACTACTTCAACATGTTCATCGATAATAGTTAAGATAAATATCACTTTATTTCCATTGACATTACTTTATTTCATATAGTCTCTAATTATTATACTTTCACTATTATTACTATAATCCTTGATTTAATTGGTAATATAAAAAATATTTTCAACATACAACTTGTAGTGTTGAAAAATAGATTTATAAAAAAATTACAATTCACACACCCTTGTGTATTTTACTATCCAAAATACCTTTGGGAAAACACACATGGTTATGAAGATGGTCTATAATTTTGAAATGGTTTTGTTGTTGTAAAGTGTTATATAAAGAGTTTATCAATGTATTAAAATAAGTTGTATAATGTACTCTGTTGTTTATAAGCCCAAGATCATGGCTCAAGATAGGGGTCTATTGGAATTAAAAGAAAATCAATTGTGCATATCAGTGTTAAGGGGATGATTGAGTCAAATGAGGTCAGTGATCGTTCAGAGAATAAAATTAAAAACATATGGTGGGGAGGACACCATAGATGTTTTGATGGTATAGACATTATTTTGAGTGAATTATGGACAACGTCAATAATGGCATGGATAATGATCCTAAACTATTGCTGGTTGTGGTTTCATATTTGTTCATGGATGAAAGGGGATATGATATATCTATTATGTGGTGAATACACTCATGTTTATATCAATTGATATTATTTAGGCTTGTTTAGAATGTTTTATTTTAGTTTTCATATACAATTTTAAAAATGTATTGATAAGGTGGTTGATTGTTGAAAATGTTATTTGTTGATGGAGATTATTATGATATTTACAATGACGTAAGGAATTAAGTGAGATCTAAGTCTTATATAGACCACATCACATTTTTTTATTAGTGATTTAGATGTTCTTTAGTGCATCAATGAGTGGGTAGTTACCTAATAAATACTATAATTGTTAACTAGAGGAGTAAGACATCAAAACCAATGAATCAATTAATTTATCTAGAATTGATTCATCATCATAGACAAAGTTAAATTAGTTTGTGTTATAGTGTGTACGATGTTGGATTTTTAAGGCATCAAGTTCCATGAGGTATTGAAAGGTACTATAAACATGATATTAGTGTTGATGATATGTAAATTTATTTTAGCACAACATTTGATGAGTGAATAGTGTATATGACAGACCATGGCCTAGGATGTCTAATGAGTGTCCAGTTTCATGGGTTGGGTTTATTAGATGTAGATTTTAACTAGTATAATCTCCAATTTTAAAATCATGTATCGAATTATAGTTACCTTTGAGGATCATGGGAGATATATGAGGAAGTGTCTCATGGAATATAATTAGTTAATTAAGGATTTTTTAAAAACCCACACTTTTGGTGACAGATGAAACAAGAGAAATGGAGGGATCTAGTGAAACTAAATATGTGATGAAATTTAATATTTGTAGTTTATTTGAGAATTTTAGACCATAGTTATATCTGAAATGATTTAATGGATTTTTAGTGATTAAATTTTACTAAGAATATACCCAAAACAAATTTCAGTGTGTTTAGTAAATCCATTTGATTTTTAAGGTGGATTTAGTACCATCTAAATACCTAGTATAGTTCCAATATATACCTGGTAGAGTAGCGAATTGATTTATCCATTTAGTGCATCCACTATATGGTCAGTGTTATTTTAGTAGGTACCTGGTAAGACACCAAGTAGCCAATTAAAGTGTATTTCATATCTTGTAGGAGTGAGATATCTCTCTTTTTTAGGGATATTTTGGGAATTTTCTAGGGTGTAATTTTACAAACCATTTATGTTTTAGTGTGATCATTTAGATTTACAATTTTAAGTATCTCATTATATTTGTATTCCTTTCTTCCCTTGGTTTTCATTGTTCTATGGTGTATAGGAGTCTATTTATTCACTTATAATGTTATTATTATATTCTATTCTTCCATATTATTATTCTTCTTTATTCTCCTCCAATTTTAGTACCTTAAACAATAGGTATAGGGTGATTTTACACTGGGGAATGCTGGAATCTTATCACTAAAATATGGGTTTATTGGGGACTGACTAATGAAGGATTTGGGATAATAAAAACATATGATTTTAGTTCATTTAATAAACTATATTTCCCTATATTGATTGTTGGTTTATTTTTACCAATCTAGAATACAATTCTTTAATGTATCAACATAAGAAATTTAGGATTTTTATTATGGTAGTTTTAGAAGAATGCCATAGATGGTTCATATCAAATCACTTGAGATTTAAAAAAGGTGATATTTTCCAATTAATTTTAAAAATATTTTGTTTAATTAAACAATTAGTGAATTATTAATGGTTTTTAAATAATTAATGAAAAATCTTAGTGGAATTAGGAAATATTGGATGTGGAAGTGTTCTTTATGATATTGGAAAAAAAAATTAGATTAGATAATGTAATTTGGACATCATGGAAAATGGGGAATAAGTTTAATGCAGGGTAAGAAGCCCCTGATTTTACATCTCGTATATGTTAGTTTATGAATTATATATAATGTACGTGGGGGAAAGTGTGTGTCTCCAACTTGAGTCGAAGTTGAGAAGATAATGTGGTTATAATAGTCTAGGATTTTCTTTTTTGGGTCATGGTAGTGGACCCATACACGTTTCCATGGAAATTTGGTTCTCTATTACATCTTCTAGGTAAAAATATTTAGTTACTTTAAGAGAGTTACCATGGTGGTTGTATAACTATGTGTAATGGGTCTTGTATTGTACTTGGGTCTCATATATGCGGAGGCGATTCACTTAATGTTAGGATTGGTTCCCTAAAAATAACTACATTTTACGTTATATTTCATGGATAGTCATGGATTTAAGTATAAAAAAAATCCTTATCATATATTTATTGTTATTGTTTTCATGGAATTGGTGTGATAATGTACTTGAATGTTTGTATTATTGAAAAGGTTATACTAATTTCTCACTATGATAAGAACTAAGTAATATTTTGATGAGATTTTTAAACATCATTGTATGGTTGGATAAAATTATATGACGATACACATTTTATGTTGTTAATCTGGTTTGAGTACTCAAAAGAAGATGATACATAATCTCATGAAGTTCGAACATTTTTCTCTCCATGATGGGAGATTATGAGAAAATACCCTTATTTAAAAAAATCCACATGTTTATGTGTCAATGGATATTATGGTTTACAATAATGTGTAATGATCCCTTAACTTTAATAATGTAATTAGTACATATCAAGACATGTTTATTTTAAGTTATTGCTGTAAACCATGGTGTAATATGATAATATAGATGTTATGTAGATTTGGTATATCACAAATGATATATTATTAATGAGCACTTTGATGATGAATTTGTATGATCTATCTTCACATAATTTGATATCCAATCCCATATATTGTGATGGAACCATAATTTAAATTCCATTTTAAAGGTGTAATGATGGTTTCATTTCAGATAGTCAAAGAAACATGTAACAAGAATATAGGTTGATGACACATGTGTCAAACCTTCTTGGTGAGATATTGAGATAAAGGTATTATATAACAATGTGAGCTTTCATATGTGATTTTTTTCATTAAAACATATCTTCTTTCTCTATGGGAGTCTTGACCCATTGATAAAGAATAGTATTTAGATTTAGGCAGCCTCAACTAATTCCACAAAGGTAGAGGCCTATAGGGTCATAGATAAAGTGCTTTCATTGATTTAAATTATATATTATTTATATTTAATGGTTGGAATAAATATTATTCTAAAAAATAAGCAGTAATATTTTTTTATCATTAATTGATCAAAAATATTAAATAAATTTTTATTTGTAATGTAATTATTTAATTATGTTAATTTATAATATTTATTTAACACTTGTTAATAATAATGTGATAAATATTTATCTGTTTATTAATAATTTATTTTATTATGTGAATATTAAATTAGATATTTATTATCTAGACTTTGAATAAAATATTTTATTATTTATAGAATGTAAATATTTATATTTTTTTCTTCACAAGGTAATAAATAATTATTTACTAATAAATAATTGATTTTATCAATAAAATGTTAAAATAAATATGTTATTCTCAATAAATTTAACATAATATATGTTTATGATATGTATTTATATATAAAATTAATATACATCATGGAGGATGAGTGGGCCAAGTTATTGTTTGGTTGATAAATATTTATTTACCAAACTATAAAATAATATTTATAATTTCTTGGTTTAACACACATCAAGAAATAAATTAATAATAATAATATTTTACATGGAATGTGGAACATTCTGGGTTTAGTATATTATTAATGTTTTTTGTGAAATTTATTAAATATATCAAATCCTAACCCTGGGTCTATAAATAGAGTTCTATAAAATTATTTCTCAACGAAGAATGGTCTGGTGGTTTCTCTCATACTTGGGATATTATCATTCCATACTTCCCCTACTCTCAAGATAGAGATACCAAGATATAGTCCTTTTAGATTGAAGGGATCATGGTAGTGATCAAGGTAGTGATGCAAGATGTTTGATACCATTATGCTAGTTCTAGTAGTACCATCAATTACATATCGAGATCAATAGAGCATATGAGGATATGTGCTCAAGGTTCCCTTCTTTGGAACCTCAAAAACGCATTGAATGTGCAACTAAAAAATTAAAGAGTGATCAGCACTTGAATAAATGAAATAAATGAAGACCATGTTATTTGTTCTTACTATTATATTCATTATATGTTTAAAGTGAAAAATATTATCTCTTTGTTCCATTATTATTTTTAAATGTTATTTAGAAATATTTTCTCTAGTGGTGGAATTAATTTTATTATAATTTGTTGAATTTTTATTGAATTAAACAAAATCCATGTTGGGAATAAGACTAATAGTAACTTCTACTATTCTAGAACCATTATGTTGTATAAGAGAAGACACTTAAATTAATAATTTTTTATAATTTTTTGATCATTTATATATTTAAAAATTATTATATTTTCAATTTTATTCGTTCATTTAATCCAATTATCAATATATATTCTTCTCATCATTGTGTTTTACTAATATAACTCATATTAGCTAATAATATGTAAATAAAATCCAAAGAAGTATCCAGAGGGGGCACACTATATATAGGGATTCATGGTATGTAATTCTCTGACATATTTTCTAACCCCACATAACACAGTGGTCCTACAGTCAACATAAATGTAATAATCAATCAAATCACATTGGGAATAATTAATTTCATGTAATGTAATTAATACACTCATAGTGAAATTAATACATTTACCATGTAATTAATTTTCATGAACTATAATTAGTTCACATGATTTGTAGTTAATTCACATATGGGGTCATTAATTCATACATGGTGTGATTAATTCACATGCAACATAATTAAGTCAAATGTGTGGTAATTAATACACATTTGGTGTGATTAATACACATGGTGTAAGTAATTTAAACATTATGTAATTAATATATATCCCACATAAATAATTCACATAATTTTTAATTAAATTCATACTATATAATTATTCATATCATTTAACTTGGATTACATTTCAATCTAGGCTATACACTAGATAAAATAAATTATATTGAAAATTAGAAATTAATATATTACTCTATAATCATCATCATTATATTTTTTTGTGTTTATTGTATTGTCTTTTTCATGTCATAATATAGTATTTATATGACATAAAATTATTAATTGATTTTTATATAAAATTTGGTTGATCAAGTCTTTTCTGGTCATTATAAGTTATGTACTCCTTGTGTAATAAATTGGTACACATAGAATAATTTTTATGTGTCTCATGTGTTATTTGTTTATATTTCATGCGATTAATTTATGGCACATGTTGTGTACATGATATGTTGTGCGAGTAAAATATATACAGCAAGGATCACACCAAGTAGTTCAGACATGGTCTGCCATTTTTACACCATGTACAACCTGTATAAATAATTATATTCTAAACAAAAAATATTTAATTGATTTAATAACATAGAAAATGGTTCTCCCCAAGATAGATTCTATAAAAAAAATAAGATAAAATGAATGAATTAATTAATCATATAATCATTTTGATTAATTCATCCATATTTTATCTGAATAAGAAAATTCATTGAAACTAATGTTAGAAAATTATTTTTAATGTGTCCATGTTTCATAAGTGGCTGATCCTGAGATTAGACATACTTGTGTATGTTTGAGTTTTTTAATTATATTATTATGATTATGATTATTGTTATTATTATTATTGAAGTAAATTGATGAACTGTGAGTCATCCCTCTCTATTTATTATGTATGGTTCAATTCCTAAAATTTATTTTATGTAAACCCTATTTTTTGGTTCCCATTAACTATGTGTGAAGTAAATGTATTTTATTGATGGAATTTATGGAAACATAGATTTGGTTCAAGATAGAGCTATGTAAAAAGTATAACCTAAGAGATATACAAGTGAGGGGTAAAATTCTAAATGTTGATCTTTGTCCAGCTAAAAGATTTTTTCCCCAGTTCAATGGTTTGTCTGTTTTCTTCATAATAAAAAAGGCACTAATTAATTATCCATATCATTTCATGATTTATTTAGTTTTTATCTTAATGATGAGTGATTTTTTATTGAATCAAGACCATGATAAAATAATTTAATGGATTAATATTTAATAATTTAAATAAAATAAAATTATTATGCATATAATTTTTTTCATTATATGGTAAATAACTTAAGTAAAATCCACTTAATATTAACAAACATGAAAAAGATAAAAATAAGAAAATACATATATAAAAATTACATCATGTAAATATTAATTCATTAGGCCTTCCATTATCTGATTAAGATAGACCTATAGTTAATGTATTGGATTAGGCCTTTTGAGGAAACTTTTAATGGTTTGAAAATATTAAAAATTATGGTGGTTCAACATAACCAAATGTGTATTGTATTTAATGGCCTCTCTTCATTAAATACATATTTGGATGTCAGTATTGTTGAAATTTTAGTTTGGATTTTAGGATTTGGGAGTCTAATAAATGGGATTAAGGCTACAAACCCACTGTTAGAAAAGAAAGATATGAAAGGGTGATATTGGATTATCAGTAAGGGTGAACATGAGAGATATCAGTAAATGATCATATATATATATATCAGGAGAATAAGGGTATGATAGCATGATATTAACATTTGAAATTCATTCTAAATAATTATTAGATCATAATCACCACCTAAATCTTTAGAAAATCTTAAGAAATGAATCATAGATGAATCACAGATCATTGGCCATTAGATCAAATCATACTCATAAAAAAAATCACAGATAGTGGCATAAAATATGCGGGATAAACATTATCATAGAAATATTATTTCAAGGGTAAACGTAAAGACATTCCTTACATGTTAGTATTGTTCTAACAACATATGTACCTGCTATGGGCTTATGATAAATTTATGCACACCCTCTTTTGGGATTGGTATAACCTCTCATGTACCCTTCATCGGGCTTAGAATAACCCCTCATATACCCTTTTACATCATAAATTATTATTATTTCCAATTACAATTGATGTTTACAATTGACCCACCCATCACATAATCCATTCATATATCTTCCATAAGATAATGAAATAATTTATCATTTCATCATATCATAACCTATGAAAAAAATGAGTTTCTTCAATATCTCACCATTATAATCATAAACCATCAAGATAATTGATAAATAATGTATCATTGGATCACACCCCAAATTGAGAATATGTAAATTCAATTAATGTTATCATAGATAAAAACACCATTACATGATCATTGGATGATTTTTAGAGTTAAATACTCATTTTATTTTGAAATAATATATTATTTTTTTAGAAATTTACAAAAAAAATATCAAAATATCCATTGAAACATGTAAATGAATCTTCAAAGAAAACATTAATCATGATTGAGGTAAATTGAATTTGTCTAGTATACATTAAAACAATGTTTCTATTCACACCATTGATAAAAAGTACCATGTGATGAAAATGACATGAAGATTCATTTAAATTATTTTTATAAAAATTCAAAAATGGGTTTGAATGAATATAATAAATTTTTCTATAAAAGTAATAAATTTATTGAAAACATTTTCAAGAAAAGATTTACATGAATGAAAAATAATCCTGAATAAATATAAAATAAAGGATGTTTTACTTAAAAACATTACTTCAAAATTTTATGTACTTAGATGTTGGGAAAAAATCCCTCAAGGCTTCATTGAAACATTTTTGAGGTGATTGTGTTTGTTGACAAAGTGGACATCTGAGTGGTGATTGTTGACAAAGAAAAACAATGACATAAAAATTTGATGACAAAGAGGATTCCATGATTGAATATCGAGTTCAAGAGATGAGGTCAACGATCCATGATTGATTCAAGAACGTCGACAAAAGGAATGGATGATATGGAGGCCGTACAAAAGAACATATACAAGGTGGCGTTGTTTTCCAGTGTATGCCAAATTTTTTGGCCTGAAAATAGACAAATGAGGAAAAGTGGGTTTTTTCAAAGGGACTTGAACTTCGTGTAAATGAAGGCTTGGAAACTTGTGCACCATATGCTTTTCATGATCAGATCATCATAATATGGAAAAGGGATAAGGGTCACACAAGTTTTGGTGAGGTCGCACAGGTGACTTGCACGCCGTGAAAGATACTTCCTCGTCGATGCCTTTGAAGTTTGAGAACTTGCGCACCTATGATTTTCCATGATCTGAAGATCAAAATATGGCAAAGGAAAGAGGTTCGCACAAGTTTGGAATTGGGTCACGCAAGTGACTTGCAGGGGAAGAGACCTGCGCGCTGAGACCTGCGCGCCGAGGAGAGACTTGTGCGCCGTCGCGCAGGGGTGACCAAATGCCTATAAATACTAGACCACCCCTCTTCATTATTCAATGGAGTTCAAAACTTTGAGAAATCAGAGCTCCCGTCGCGCAGGTGTGGTGGTCGCGCAAGTGGTGTGTGGGTCGCGCAAGTCAAGTTGGCGCCTGTGGTTGAAGTTGCGTGCTAGTGTGATAAGTTGCGCGCTAGTTGGCAGTTGCGTGCCAATATTAGTTTGGGCGTAAAGGGAAGAGAGTCGCGCAAGTTTGGAGTTGGGGAAGATCATGTCACGCAAGTGTCTGAGGTGGACTTGCGCACCCGTTGTGACTTGCGCGCCGATACATGCGCACCAAGTTAGACTTGCACGCCAAGTAAGGTTTATTTCCAGCAGTGATTTTCGGGCTGTGTGGAAGCTGGAAGTTTTCCCTATACCTTCGGTGCAAAGAGAGATTCATCTACAAGTGAAAATTGGGCTTCAACAGAGCATCTACTTACAGAGGAATATGCATTGCTTTATACAAATTAAGAGACCTACAGGTCTATAAACAGTGAGTGGATCTGTTCCAGAGCAGTGAGAGAAGGAAGAGGAAGAAGGTGATCCTCTCCACCGGTAGTGAGCCAGAGAGAGAGAAACAGGGAGTGACCCTTGGGAAAGCAGTGAGCTGACCCTAAACTTTGTAATGGCAGTGAGCCTGGGCATAGAAGTGATCTAGCCCGAACTTTGTATCCACATCTATTGAAGAATAGTGGAATTTGGTAGGACCGGAAACTTGTCGGTGTATGCTTCTTGAACGTAGCCCAGTGAGGGTGAACCAAGTAAAAATCTATGTGTGTGTCTGCTTACTTCACTGCATTGCATTTAAAGAATCGTCATCAGACAAAGTTGAAAATAAGTGATCATAATAAACACACAAGTCCAAACAAATTGAACCTTGTAATAAAGAGGTCAAGTTCTAGTGGGGCAAGAATAACTTTGAAAAATAATATCAATACCATGATTCACCCCCCTCTCAGGGTATATAGGCCCCTATTGGTCCTAACAATTGGTATGAAAGGGAAGGTTTCTTTTATCAGATTTGTTTGCTCCGACTTGGTGTAGTCAATCATTGTGGTTAAAGAATCAGTCTGCTCTTATCTCAGTGAGCCATGGCAAAGCGAAAAACATCAAAGAAGAATCAGAAGTTGGGTTGTATTCCTCAGTGTGGAAGTGTGTATGGAAAAAGTGTGATTCAGTTAAAAGAATCAAACTGCTTGCTGAAAGAAGGCCTAGATGAATCTGACAGAGAAAATATTGATTCACTCAATCATGATAGAGGAATGAGTGAAGTAATCAAACATCAAAGTGATATCGAAACAACTGATGATGAATAAGTTTCAAGAAGGAGGCCAGTAGTAGATGTTGTGAACATGACAAAGATATTGGACCAGAAGTTTGATGAAGAAGTCAAATCTAAAGATATCCGGATCAAAGTATTGGAGATTGAGGTCAACAATCTAAGAGGCTTAAATAAAAGGCTTATTCATGTGGTTACTGACCTAGAAGAGAAGAATGATTCTCAAGGTGATAAACTGCAAGAAATGGCATGAATGAATGGAAAACAAAAGGCGGGTGGTTGTGAAGAAAATCAAAATTCTAATGAAGTTGAAAATATGAAATCAATAATTGATGATCTGGCTACACATCTATCTAAGCTAGTTCAGAAGAATAAAAGTCTACAACAAGATAATGTACATTGTTCAGATTCTGTTGAAGAAGAAAAATTGAAAGTGAAGGAAAAAAGTGACATGGTGGAAAATCTCACACAGGAACTAGAAGATGAGATGAATAGCGGAAAGAATGTCAAAAGAGAACTCAATGCCCAAATTGAATCAAGGGATATGAAGCCTTAAAAGTTGGAAGAAGATCTCGAATCTGTGAAGAAGGAAGTGGAGAAATCCAATGCTAAAGGAAATCCCAAAAGAAGGATGCCTTACACTTGCTATTTGATTATCCTTTGACAGGTGATGACGAAATGAAAAGAAAATTTTCTATTTCTGACAAGAGGCAAGAAAAAATTTTCTCACCTCAAAGACTATACATTATGGGAACAACTGGTATCGTATTTGATGAATCCCCTCCCGTGAAAGATAGAAAGAGAGCCGTGAACAATTCCAGATCTGAAAGAAATCCTATAGGTGCTGGAGATAGTCATAAGAGGATAGTTACAAAAAGCAGTGCTGACATGTGCTATTTCTGCGGGATTCATGGCCACACATCAAGCTTCTGTTTAGAAGCTCATGAATAAATTTCAGGCTGTGAAAATAGAAACTACACAAAATATGAGAATATGAAGAAGCGTCAGGAGAAATCAGAGGGAAGAGTCTCTCATAGGAAAACATTCATCAGATGCTACTACTGTGGTAGAAAGGTACACACAATGCGTATGTGTCAGGAAGCTCAGGAGCTCAATGTCAGAGGAAGAAATCATGTTACATCAACATCTCGACATAGAAATGATGAAATGAGGTATGTCTTCAATGGATGATGTTGCATATGTTTTGATAATGGGCATTTGGCTAGACAACGCATCAAAATGAAAGTAGGGAATGAAATGGAACCCAGAAAGAGAATTTCAACATCAGTGACACATAATGAGAAATTATACAGTGGAAGAAAAAGTGGTAAGGTGAAGAATAGGCTTATAGCCTCAGTGGAATCACATGGAGCTGACCGAAAGGTGTATCTGTCACCTTCTCTATCACACTCACAACCATCCTCTAAGAAATAACATGAACATATCTGGAAGGAAATGGGAGGAAACACTACAACTGTGAGTTAGGAGAATGTACGTTCAGTGGAGGACCCAACACCAACACAAAATAGGGTGGTGACTCATAAATTAGATAAAAGGAAAACAGAAAATGAATGTGTTGAAAAAATCAAAAGTCAAGTGCCATAGAGAAGACTGGAAGAAAAATAAAAATCCACGCAATGGTGGTAGAAACAAGGGAAGATGACAAGCAAGGATATTCCTACTCAGATAACTAATCAAGGAAAATGGAATTTTGGTAGATCCTCAAAGAAGGAAATGTGTACTAGTGGTTCTATACCCCATGTGATGAGAAAGTATGGGGCTACAGAATCTACATATCGGAAAAAGGCATAGAATGTGAGTAAAGATTCCTAGTCTTATGGCCAGAGCAGTTAAAATTGGCTAGACAGCTAAAAGAAGCAAGGAAAGAGTGTGATGCTCTGCAAGAATGAATCAAAGGGTTGACCCATCAGGATCAACCACAATCATCATCCTGAGGATTCCAGAAGAACCCCTCTCCCAATGTATATAAATGCTATTGAATGATGATGTATGTGTTTCAGGTTCTAGGGAGATATGACCCAAGGGGAAGTGGAATCTATGGATGAAAAGTGAAGAAGTAATATGCTATAGAGGTTCAATTTATTCAGATCAGGTACTAGAGTTGAAGAAGAATGTGAGAAATAGAGCACACTAGGAATTGATTTTGTTATTAACTCTACCTCTTGTTTACTAGACTGTGTTCCAACTAAGTAAGATTAGAGATTTTGTTAATGGCTCAATTACAAGTGGAATATGAGAATAGATGATGCAGAAAAAGAAGAATGTTATATGTTTAAAATTTAGGCCTATCTTTGGGAAGGATTTTATAACATACGGGGAGTATTAAATAACAAAATCATATGAAAGAGCCATCAAGGCAATAATCGGATGAATCAGATGAAGAGTTTTTCAATCGAAGGAAGACTTATTTTCATAAAAGCAGCAATAATCATGCGTCTCATGCTTATCTATTTTTCTCTAACAATGTGATATCAGCTTACTGCTTTCAGGATACCAAGAAGCTGCGAGAGAAAAATAAAAGGTGGGTCAACAAAATTTTTAGAGAAGATGTTCAATGAAATGACATCATTGAACAATGACACAGTGAAAAGTTTTCTGTTAAAAGTGATGAAATGGTAAGAGAATCAGTGAGAGAATAAGTGTCTGAAGATGATTCATAAGAGGATACTAATGATGAGTATGAGGAAGTAAAATCCTTATCTACAAAAAGACAAAGTTCTGAGATGAAATTGATAGGCAGAATATCATCAGTGATCAGTGAGCTCCAGTTCAGACAAGAAGAATGAAATCACTGCAATGGACATCATTACTATCATAGGTTGAGTTGAAATGATTTGATGATGCAACTGATGATGATAACTGGTTTCAGGCCATGAATGAAGAGCTAAATCAGATTGAGAAGAATCAGGCCTGGGAGATTGTTTCAAGGCCAGTTGATAAGGACGTTATCGTGACTGAATGGGTATTTTTCAAGAATATCACTAAAGATCGCATAGGGATTCATAACAAAGCATGGATAGTGTGTAAAGGATACTCCCAGAAAGAAGATATTGAAATTGATGAGTCATTCACACTGGTTTCAAGGTTGGAGACAATTATATTATTTTTTGCCATAGCAGTGCAAAAAAAGTTTAAGGTGTTCCAGATGGATGTCAAATCTCCATTCTTGAATGGTGTTCTGGAAGAGGAGGTGTATATTGAACAACCATATGGTTTTCTCATTCATGAGGATGAGAACATTTTTTGGAGGCTGAAGAAAGCATTATATGGGCTAAAACAAGCACCGAGAGCATAGTACTCAAGGCTCGATCAGTACTTGAAGAAGCCTGGTTTCCAGCGTGGTGGAGTTGATTACAATATTTATTTCAACAACAATAGTAATCAAAGGATGATGGTTCTGGTCTATGTCGATGACATAATATTTGGTGGATCAGATAAAGCTCAGTGTAGAATGTTTTCCAAATTCATCAAAAATGAGTTTGAAATGTCAATGATTGGAGAGATAACGTTTTTCCTTGGTCTATAGGTGACACAAGGAAGGAATGGAACATTCATTTCTTAATATAAATATTCCAAGGAGGCCCTGAGAAGGTTTGGAATGGAGAATTACAAGGAGATGAAGACTCCAGTTTCTACCCGGATGAAATTATCAAAAGATGAGGATGGAAAGGCAGTTAATATCACAGAATACAGACAAATTATTGGAAGTCTGTAGTACTTAACCACAACAAGGCGTGATATTGTTTTCACCACAAGCCAAGCAGCGAGATATCAGAGTAATCCTAAGGAAATCCACATTCTTATAGTGAAAATAATACTTCATTATATCCAGGGCACAATTGATTTTAGCTTGACATATACTGACAAATCTCAGACAGAGTTATTGGGATATACTGATACAGACTGGGCTGGTTCAGGGGATAATAGAAAATCAACATCTGGAGGTGAATTCTTTCTTGGTGGACTATGTATTGATTGGTTAAGAAAGAAGCAGGATTGCATTTCATTAAGCACCGCAGAAGCTGAGTATATTGCGACCACTCAAGCATGCACACAGTTATTATGGATGAAGCAGCAGCTTAAAGATATGAGAGATGAAGTGAAGTCTCCGATCGTAATCCAGTGCGACAAATCAAGTGCTATAAATCTTATCAAAAATCCCGTCCATAATTCAAGGACAAATCACATTGAGATAAAGTATCATTTCATCAAGGAGAAGGTGGAGCAAGGGCTTGTGAAGTTAGAGTATGTGCCTACAGAGCTACTGGTTGCAGATATTCTGACAAAGGCCTTACCCAAGGAAGCTTTTGAGAGACATCGACTGGCTCTTGGAGTTCAGTCAACTCCCCGCACTTGAAATAGTGTGGATGTGGGACCCCCCCCCCCTCCTCGAGGTATGATGTGTGTTTTTTCCTAAATGTGGTGATTTATTCTCTACTCTATTACAGACTACAAAGGAGTGACCTTTGGGTTCGTTGACAAAGGGGGAGAAAATAGTGATTGTTCAAGGGGAGACAATGTGGAGATTTGAGAAATCATGAATGATATGGGGAGAAGCTGACAGGTGGAGCAGCCATATAGGGGGATTTGAATCTAGTTGAATGTGCTTAGCCAGACCTTAGCTTGGACAACACAGGAAATAGGGATAAAGAGGTTTTGAAGCTGACAAGGGATGATTCTATGACTAGAAAGGGAGGAGCGTATAAAATCTGACGATGCTAGAAGTGATCGATCAAAGACTAGACATCACGATAGCTGCAGATCGTGATAAAAGCAGAAGAGTAGTGTTGGAATGTGGTAAAAATAATTCAAAACAAAAATCAGTCTTCCAATAAGTCCTTCAACAATTTGTATCAGTTTAGTACAAATTGGTATCAGTTTTGTGTCAACAGTGGATGTCGAAGATGATGTGATTCATTGATGAACTTTTCATTTACTGTTGTTTCTCACGCCGAGCATTGCTCATGTGGGCTTATAGTATGTGTTGAGTAAATCCTTGATCTCTTTCAGATTCCCAATGAGGCGAATGGTGGCTAAAGAATCAACGACGTATCATTTTATGGAAGAGTTGTCAACAAACCCAAAGGGGGATATTGTTGGGCAAAAATACCTCATGGCATCATTGAAGCATTTTTTAGGTGATTGTGTTTGTTGAAAAAGTGGACATCTGAGTTGTGATTGTTGACAATACAAAACAAGGACATAAAAATTTGTTGACAAAGAGGATTTCATGATGGAATGTCAAGTTCAGGAGTTAAGGCCAATGATCCATGTTTGATTCAAGAATTTCGGCAAAAGGAATGGATGATCTGGAGGCGGTACAAAAGAAAAGATATAAGGTGGTGCCGTTTTCCAGTGTTTGCCAAATTTTTGGGCCTGAAAATCGACAAATGAAGAAAAGTGGTTTTTGGAAAAGGGACTTGTGCACCGTGTACATGATGTCTTGGAAACTTTCACACCATATTCTTTTCATGATCAGATCATCATAATATGGCAAAGGGATAAGGGTCGCGGAAGTTTTGGTGAGGTCGCGCAGGTGACTTGCGCGCTGTGAAAGATACTTCCGTGCCGATGCCTTGGAAGATTGAGACCTTGCGCGCCTATGGTTTTTCCAGGATATGAATATCAAAATATGGAAAAGGAAAGAGGTTCTCGGAAGTTTGGAATTGGGTCGCGCAAGTGACTTGCAGGGGAAGAGACCTGCGCGCCGAGACCTGCACACTGAGGAGAGACTTGCGCGCCATCACGCAGGGGGGACCAAATGCCTATAAATACTGTACCACCCCTCTTCATTCTTCACCAGAGTTCAACACATTGAGAAATCAGATCTCCCGCCACATAGGTGTTGTGGTCGCGCAAGTGGTGTGTGGGTCGCGCAAGTGAAGTTGCGTGCTTGTGGTTGAAGTTGCGCGCTAGTGTGAGAAGTTGAGCGCCAGTTGGCAGTTGCACGCCAATATTGGTTTGGGCGTAAAGGGAAGAGAGTCATGCAATTTTGGAGTTGGGGAAGATTGTGTCGCGCAAGTGTCTGAGGTGGACTTGCGCGCCTGTTGTGACATGTGTGCCGATACTTGCGCACTGAGTTAGACTTGCGTGCCAAGTAATGTTTATTTCTAGCAGTGATTTTCGGGCTGCGTGGAAGCTGGAAGTTTTCCCGATACCTTCAGTGCAAAGAGAGATTCATCTACAGGTGAAACTTGGGCTTCAACAGAGCATCTACTTATAGAGGAAGATGCATTCCTTCATTCAAATGAAGAGACTTACAGGTCTATAAACTGTGAGTGGATCCTTTCTAGAGCAGTGAGTGAAGGAAGAGGAAGAAGGTGATCCTCTCCACCGGTAGTGATCCAGAGAGAGAGAAACATGGAGTGGCCCTTGGGAAAGTAGTGAGCTGACCCTAAACTTCGTAAGGGCAGTGAGCCTGGGCATAGAAGTGATCTATCCCGAACATTGTATCCCCATCTAGTGAAGAATAGTGGAATTTGGTACGACCGGAAACTTGTCGGCATATACTCCTTGGACGTAGCCCAGTGAGGGTGAATCAAGTAAAAATCTCTGTGTGTGTGTCTGCTTACTTCCCTGCATTTCATTTAAAGAATCATCATCAGACAAAGATGAAAATAAGTGATCATAATAAACTCACATGTGAAAACAAAGTGACCCTTGTAATAAAGAGGTCAAGATCCAGTGGGGCAGGAAGAACTTTGAAAAAGAATATCCATACCTTGATTCACCCCCCTCTCAGGGTATATAGGCCCCTATTGGTCCTAACATTAGAGATGGTAAAATGATATGAAAAAATTTAATTTATATAAATATATAGAGTTGAGAAAAATTTATATTATTTTTGATATATATATTATATAACTTCATCATCAAACAATTTAATCATAAATAATCTCTCTAAAAAGTGTGATTGAAACATAAAACTTGTACCTTATATATAAATTTCTTTATATGATCTTTTTTATAATCTTGAAATTTTCGGGGGATGTCTTGAGATCTCATACAAGTCTTATTATACCCTTGTTTTTGTAAATGTTGGGTTTTTTGTTTCAGGGTGATTCTACTGAAATATAATAATTTTCGAAGGAAATGGGGAAGTGTACAGTTGGAGAACTGTTTTACCAAAATGTTCGCCTACCCCTAGAAAATTGTTCAACCAAAGAAGAGGGGGATTTCATGTTTGGGAGAAGGTTCGGAAAAACATTCTCCATCTTATTAGGAACCATGCACCCCTAAGATGAGGTACATGGTTAGGGATCAAAATTTTGTATGTTGTATTCCCTATCCCAAGAAACCATGCAGGAGGAATTATTTTACCTAATTTATTATTTTAAAATTCCTGATCCCTCAAAATTCACCCTCATTCACCACAACTTGACCTAAGAAGTTCTCCCTCATTTTTGGAGGCCACGAAGAGGATTACAATGCTCCTAAAACCCCATTCTTAATGAATCGAAGAACCTATTAGATGGTATTAACCTCTCCCAGTACGTAATCCTTTCCCAATTGGTTTCCTCCCTCCCTCCTATAATTCTATCATCTTTTAAGGGATTATTTAATTCATTGGTGATGGGTTTAGATATAGGTATATATAGATCTTAATCTATTTGACCTTGATTTAGTTTTCTGTTATAGATCAAGTTCATTATTGTGGAATTTATCATTTTATTTCATTTTGGGGATTTCCATTGGAAAATATCTATCAATGTTCCTGAGATTGGTTGTCTAAATGTAAATTCCCAATCTTGAATTATAATTACATGTCTTTATTATATAATTTCAATAGTCATGTTTGGAAATTGAATCATTAATTTAATTAATTAATTAATGTGATTATGAAATTAGTATATTAATGGTATTTTGAAAATGTTTTATTAATGTGATTATGAATTGGTTGATAACGGTAATTAATGGATGTTTGTATTAACATTGAAGGGTTAATGGATTATATGATTAAATATTGAATGATTTTTTAATAGTGAATTATTTCAATGCGATTAAAGGGATGAACCATGATTAAATTGAAAATTAAAATGTTATACCATGTTGTGAATGTTAGTTATGAATGGTAATTATGGTTAAACTTTATTAATTAGATGAATGCGTTATATCTGATATTGTGATATATGTGATATGTGGGTGTCAGATATAGATTGATGCTTCAAAATACCATATATGATTGAATGCTATATATTTGTGGAACATGGAACAATTCTTTAAAATAACATATGTAATTGAATTATATACACATGTGGGACTTGGAATGATGCTTAAAAAGACCTTAATTGATATCAATGGGGCGTGGGACATGAACTAATGAGTAAAAATCCAAAAGGGTTCTATAAATGAAATTCTTGGCCCAAAATGTTGGAATTGAACTATATTTCCATGTATCCATGATATGAATTGAAATAAATGGATAGTGGAAGCCTTGTTATAATGAATTGTGATTCACTATGTGATATAGTCCAGATTTAGTCATGATATGAATCATGTATTGATGATTTAGGTGTCATTGTGAACCCATCTAATTTATGTGGTTAATTAAAGAATAATGGAATGTTGAAACTATTTACATTATTTTAATTTATTCTTTATAAAACATAACTCACTTTTATGGAGTGGATATTTTTTTAGACACCGTTGGTGGTGGCCTAATGAGTAGTAATCACACCCTACTTGCGATGTCTGGTCAGTACTCAAACAAACAATATTTTTATAGGATATGATAAGAGAAATATTCCTATGTTAGATCGATCAGTCTGGATGGAGATTAGATGAGAGACTCATACATCATGTTGAGAGAAATTTCATGATAAATATTAATGGTTTTTTCAACATATGGAGAGAGAGATAGGGATGATTTTGAAATGTATGGATGTCCAAAAAAGGGAGATTCAGTTGTAGAACCCTCTAAATTTTACCAGAGAGGATGGACCTGTGGCAGTTGAAGTATAGATTTAGTCTACCAAGACAATCCTTGAAAACATAGAGACTCATAATGGGAAAATATTCAAATTGGAATCTTATATGTTACATGGTCAGGCCAAGCATTGGTGGAAAATTTAAACATGGGATGAGAAGCTATAGAAAATGATGTGGAAGGAATTTAAGGATAATTTAGTGGAGAAATTTTACCCATAAATTCTCAAGGAGGATAAGGAATGTTTTTTCATGAGGTAGAACCTAGAGAGAATGTATATAATGGACTATATTAGATTCTATATTGATTTTCAATAATTTTTTATAATTTTATGGGGATGAGGATACTGCAATGAAACGTTTTCAAGATGGTCGTAAATATTAAATTAAGTCATAGGTTAATGTCTTGAAGATGAAAAAGTTTTCATAGGTGGGGAATCATGCTCTCATATCTACGTGGAACCAAAAGGATTCTTTTAATGAAATACATGTGGTTTTTACTAGATAAACGAGAGGGAAATCTTTCAATAGTTGGGTGAAATGATATGACAATGTTAAACATAGAAATGGGAAGAATATTGGAGAAGGGGAAGATTCAGTTACTCAGGATGTGACACAAAAGATTTTTTATTAGTTTGGGAGTCAATATCACATTCATAGATAGTGTCTCCGAACATAGGTTGAGTATCAAACTTTCCGAAAGATGGGGTATCTATAGTGGTTTTATAAGAACCCACAAAAAATGGGTAATGATGAAGGATATATGAAGAAAAAGAGGGTTAGAATGAGATTTTTTACCCCATATTGATATGCCTATTATACTTCTACTGGATATGGTGGAAGAGGTAGTGGACGTGATAATTCTAGGAATGTGCGCTCGTATTAGAGGAGTTTTTCAGTTCAAAGAACATAGACTGCATCCCAAAGAAGAGGGGTTGGGCAGTTTCATGCTGTTCAGCATACGCATGTGGATAGTGAGGCTAGACCATCGACAGTTATAGTTACTATACATGTATCATCTATACTTTCTAGTTCCAAATTTGATATTGGCACATCTCATTATTTTATATCTGGAAAAATTATCAATGGTTTGATCCTGGAAGTGGATTTCTTGAGAAGGGTCATGATGATCAATACACCTTTAATAATTCAATCAAGATACATCTTATTGTGCAAGGGGTGTTCTATTGAGGTAGATAGTATTGTTTTCCATTGGATATTTACCGCCTCAATAATTCAACATTTGATTTTATTTTGTATATGGACTTTTTAGTAGCATACCGAGACCACATATATTGTTACCAAATTAGATTTACCTTTATTTCTCTTGAGGGTGATAATTATGTTCATCTTGGAGAGTGGGATATCAAGACAGGACGTGTAGACATAGTTCACTAGAAAATGAGAGATCTCATTACCTAGGTGGAAAGTATTTTTATGGATTATGATGGTGTGAAACATGATGTACTTCCACCCATAGTATATCAATTCCAGGACGTGTTTCTGAAAAACTTATCAGGACTAAAGCCTGATAGAGATGTGGAATTTACTATTGAGCTCATGTCGGGGGCTAATCCAGTTTATTTTACCCAATATAGAATGGAACCAACATTGATTCAATAACTTAATACTCAATTGAAAGTGTTTAAAAAAATTGTTTTATGTATTTGAGTACATCACCTTGGGGTTCCCATATTTTGTTTATAAATAAGGATAATGGGACATTACACTTATGTGTTGACTATGGAAAGTTAAAATGGATGATAGCGAAGAAAATATATACTCTTCCATGTATCGATGATCTCTTTAACTAGTTGAGAGGATCTTTCATGTTCTCTAAGATTGAATTGAGATGAGGGTATCATCATTTGAGATGTCAACCTTCAGATATACCATAGGCTTCTTTTAAAATAAATTATTTCCTTTATTATTTATTTTTGATACTTCTCGGGCTAACGAATGACTAGGCGGTGTTTATGGACATGATTAAAAAAATAGTACACCTATACCTCGATCAGTTAATGGTTGTTTTTTGGATGAAATATAGGTGTACTCCAAGACTAATGATGATCATTCCCAACATCTTGAGAACATACGAGGTATAATTATATCTACACCAAGAATTCTAAGTTTAAAATATAAATTTATTAGGAACATTTATGGGTCACATCATCTCATAAGAAGGTGTGCCAGTGGACATAGAGAATGGTAAGGTTGTGGTTTTGTTGGATCAGGTTAAGAATGTATTATATACCTATAGTTTTATTTAATTATAATGTTATTATCGATGGTTCAACAAGGATTTCTACTTCTTGGTAGCATCACTTTTGGTCTTGGCCAAGAAGGTAGTTATGTTTCAATGGTTTGGAGAATGTTATAATTCTTTTCAAGAGTTAAATAGTCATCTGAATACTACTCTGATGTGAATCCATCCTAAGATAGAGAAGGAGTATATTATGTTTCGTGATGCTTATGGGATAGGACATGGGGTGGCGTTGATATGTAGAAATCCAGTTTTATTTTATGGGTCATGGAAATTGAGGCCTAATGATTAGAACTACCTTATACACAAACTTTAGTGTGTGAAAATAGTTTATTCTTTTAAGTGTTGGAAGCATTATTCAATGGGTAAAAATTTTTCTAAGTATACTGATCACAAGATATTAAGGTATATCATTTTTAATGTTATTTGCATATACAAAATCAGATATGGGTTGATTATATGTGGTCATTTGACTATGATCTAGAATATATGCCCATGGAGGGAAACAGTGTTGTTGAAGCTTCAAGTAGGAAAATACAGACTCAGGTAGATCATGAGTCTAGCTCTTAGTGGACGATGATGACATTGTTGGTTTACATGCATGTCGTGGATAAAGTTATCAGAGTGACGATGATCCCTATATCAATATTAGTAGAGTCTACACTTTTGATCTAGATCATGGAGAGGTAGTATCATAAACAATACAGATTGTCCTTGAGGGAAATCCTTGAAGGCATGGAGTCACCATCAATTTGGCCAATATATAAGGATGATATCATCTATGATAAGAATGTTGTTTTTGTTTCTATGAGGATTTGGTAGTATATAATTTGCGAATTTATTAACTTTAAGTGGGTGGTGTATCCAGGTCCGGAAAAAAATGTACTGTGACATACGTCGATAGTATTGGATGATGGTAATAAAAAATGAATTTGTAGGGTTCATGACATGATGCCACACCTATCAATAGCTGAATTCTAAAATTCAATGACATAGTTATTTATGTAAATTGATTCAAAGTTTGGAGTGGAAGTTAGATGATATTACAATAGAGTTCGTAGTGTGTCCCCCAAGGATGCCTTAGAAGAATGATGTTATTTGGGTCATTGTGGATCAATTGATAAAAGTAAAACATTTATTGCCAATCTGGGAGAAATTCTAAATGGATCGGTTAGGAGAGTTATTTGTTTGGGACATATCCCATCTACATGTGGTTGTATAGAGTATAGCTTTAGTCTTAAACTCATGTTTTACATCAAGTTTCTAAAATCGTGTTTTGAAAGAACTTGATACCCATGTATTTTTGAATATGGATTCCCACCCATAGAAAAATTATAAGTAAGAATGTTCTATATAGGTTATAGAGGATATACTATGAGAATGGGTTCTTGACATGGGTGGATATTCGTAGAAGCACTTATGTCTAATTTATTTTTCCTATAACAATAGTTATCAATAATGTATTCATATGGAACTATATGAGTAACTTTGTGGTAGTCCATTCATATCGCCTCTATGTTGGATGACGGTAAGTGAGCCAGAGTTGTTTGGACTCAGTCCTCTACTAGATATGTGAGAGAAATTATATATGATTCAGAAAAATTAAGGATATGTATCAAATTAGGATGATGTATTATGTTAATAGACGTTGATGACCCCTTGATTTTATTGCGGGTGATTCTGTTTTTCATTGGGTGTATCTAATATTGGGTTATTGTATGATTTGGAGGGAGGTAAAGATAACAACTAGGTTTGTTGGAATTTTTGAGATTGTAGAGAGAATCATACTAGTTTCATTCCTATTAACTCTTCCACAAAGGTACACTTATATGAATGATGTTTTTCATGTGTCAAAGATTCAACGGTATCACCCAAACCCTTCTCATGTGATCGATGTTGATGATGTGGATCTTGATACCAATTCATTCATTATGAATCATTTTATATGTATTGTTGATGTATGTGATAAATTGTTTTGGGGAAATACAAGTTATTATTGTTCAATTATTGGGGCAACATGGTTGTGTTTAAGATGAAACATGGGAGAGAGAAGAAGATATGTTGGATTTGTGGCTCGATCTTTTTAGCTCGGAATCTTAGAGATGCTTGGGAATACAGCTTGAGGAGGAGCTGTAGTAATGTGGGGTGATTATAAGATCCTGAAATTTTCTAGAGATGTCTCAATCTCACTTACAAGTACTCTTTTACGCCTTTTTGGTATATCTTGGGTGTACTTTTGTTTAGTGGTTTTTAGGCGAAATTTTGAAATTTTGGAAGGAAATGGTTAGTGAATGATTGGAACATTGTTTCCCAAAACCACATTCCGACCCCCCAAAAATTGTGCAACCTAAGATAGTGGGGGATTTCATGGTTAGAACACTATTTGGAATACCATGGGGACTCATTATAGAAACTATTCACTCCAAAGATGATGCCCACAGTTATGGTGCATGGTTTGGTAAACTGTTCACCCCAGCTCAGGAAACTATGCATGTGGAATTATCTTCCCTAAAATTTTATTTTAAAATTCTTGAAATCTTGAGATTTCACCCTCATTTTCCCGCACTAGACCTAAGAAGTTATTCCAAATTTATTTTGAGGCATTATAGTGGATTCAAAGGATCCACGATCTACGTTCGTGATGAATCAAAGATCCAATTTAAGGATATACACTTTTCTTGGTATGTAATCACCTCCTGATTGGTTTACTCCCTCTATCCCAACCTTCTCTTATATTTTTATGGGATTTTTTAATCCATTGGGTATGGGTATAGATATTTGTTTTGTTTTATCTTAATCTGTTTTTATTAATCTAGTTTTTTGTTCTAGATCTCAGTCTTTATAGTGGAATTTATCTTTCTGTTTAAATTTAGGGATTTCTATTGGTGGAAATATGTAAATGATATTGAGGCAGGTGGTATAAATGATAATTCTCAAACTCCTAAATTATAATTATGTGTATGTAATTTGGAATTTCAAATTTCCTATTTTGAAATTTAATCTTGAAATGAATTAATTAATAGGTTAATTAATTAATGTGGTTATGAAATTTCTAAATTAATGGGATTGTGAAATTGTTCGGTTAATGTGATTTTTAATTGGTTGATAGTGGGAATTAATTGATTTTTTTAATAATTATGAAGGGTTAATGAATTATATGGTTAAATATTTATAAATTTATTTGTAATTAGATAATGATATAATTCCATGTGATTAAAGTGATGAACTATTATTTAATTGATAACTGCAATGGTATACCACGATGTGAATGTTTTTTAATAATTTTGATGATAGTTAATCATAATGAATGTAATGAATTTGTTATATGTGATATTGTGATATATGTGATATAAATGTGTAGGACATTGATTGATGCTCAAAATCCCATATGTGATTGAATGATATACGTGTGTGAGACATGGACTTATCACAATCCAATATGTGGTTGACTAATATATGTGTGTGGGATATGCATTGTTGCTTAAAAATCCCAAATCTGATAAAAACAGAGCGTGCGACCTTAACAAAAGCATCAAAAGCCCACAGGCTAATAGGCATAATGTTCTAGGACACAAATGTTGGCATAGGACTATGTTTTCAAATATTTGTGATATTAAGTGAAATTAAATGGAAAATTTGAGCCTTTTTATAAGGAATTGTGATTCCCTATGTATTATATATCAGATTCTGTCATGGGTTGAAGCCGGTATTGATGGATCAGTTTTCATCATAGTCCTGTGTAATTTATATGGTTAATTAAAGAGTAATAAAATGTGGAAACTATTAAATTTACTATATTGTATTCATTATAAAACTATATACACTATTATATATTGTATATTGTTTTATAAAATATTGGTCATGGCCTACTGAGTTGTACTCATGCCCTACTCAGGTTACCTGATCAGTACCTGAATAGACTTCATGTTTGCAGGACATGATTAGGGAAATATAGCCATATTACATGTTTGAGTCAGGTGGATCATGGATAAGGGAATAAGACAAGACATAAGAACCAAATTAGTATTTCCAGTTTGTCTTTATTTTGGTTTTTCATTTGAAACATGACACATATATGGAATGACATATCTACTGCTTTAGTTTTGGATATTGTCTCCCAAAATTGGTCATCATGTGATTCAGGTATTATTCTGGTTATGTTCATTTTCATTTGGTTACTCTTTATTTATTTCCACTATTTCAATAATTTGATAAAGAGGTTATAGTCTCCCCATATTGTATATTCAACCCACTTTTCTAGTCGATGGCCTATGAAATATGGGGATGCACGAATGAGGTCACATAGAAAAATGGCTTGGACACTATCATGTGGCACCCGGGTTGATGCATTAAATATTTAATTGTCTCGTATAATTAATTAAATATATAATAATTTTTATTCAAACTATAATTATAATTATAATAAAATATGTGGTTGAATTATAAAATTGTATATCCCATTTACTAGAAAACATTCATTATAGTCCTCATTTTATGTGTTAACTACTATTTTTTTTGTGTATATTTTCATTCAAAATCTATTATCCTTACACTTTTATCATAGTTTAATCATTACAAAATGATATTAATTATATAAATATCTTATATATTCATTATATACATATTTAAAACCACTCATATAATTGGGAAATGAAAATTTAATTACATCACATTATGGAGATGATAATCTAGACAAACAAAGGAGTGATGTTTCCACTTCTTATTGGACTGAATGAATTATTTTACCATTCAAGAAATATAATAATATAAAAAATATAAAAAATATTCATTAAATCCATTAGTATAACCATCAATCCAAATTTTTTATGGGAAATGAACAATAATGCTACATTGGGTTTGTAGTCTACATATACACATGAATAATACTTGCATTTCCCATTTGATATAAAAAGGTGGAAAATTATTGTCCCAAAAATCATAATAAAATATTTGTATATTAATGATACTTGATTAATTATTTTTTGTATAGATAAAACATATTTATAATAAGCATAAAAATAAATAAACGTTGAATGATTTGGGAAATACAATTATCTATTATTTGTTAGACCCCATGGGCGTAATTCTTCATAGGATGGTCTTAGAAGAAACATATAAGCTCAATAATTAATGTAGGGGAGATTATAAGGTATTTTATTAGGGATTTTACAATATACTATCCTCACAGTCTGTGAATATGAAAGAATATACAGAGAACTTTTATAAGTGTGGGATGAGACACACCTAGAATTACATAAATGATTTAAATATAATATATATCAAAATCATGTAAAGTGGGTCTATAGAACCCCATATTGAAATATAGTATGTTTTTAAGTCAAAATAAACACAAATAATCCCATTTAGTGATGTGTTGGAGACATTTTATGGCTTATATCCTATTTAAACAATTTTAAACCCTTTTTACCCTGATGAAAAAATTATATGACGAAAAATAAATGATTTCTTAAATAATACTTTCATTTTGATTTTGAATTTGGAATTTATTTTATCAGATTTGATTTCTATTGGTTTCATAAATTATATCTAAAATAGGAACAGAAAACACAAGAAAAACTATTTTTCGGAAAATAAATGATTTAAACAGAAAAATAATTATACATTGAAAAAAAGTAAAAAATTTATTTTCTATGATTCTTTTATTTTCTAATAAATGATTTTTATAGTACTTTTTATTAATAAAAATTTAACATCACCTTCCAACCATACCATTAAATGAAAAGACCAAAAAATTGTTTTTAATTTGAATAAAATATAACTTATATTCAATAAATTAATTCATGGGTTCTAAAAATAAAAATAATGGTTTAAAATAAATTATTTAACTCATTAAACATATATTTTATTGATGATAAAGGTTTTTAATTTATTAATTAATTATTATTCATTATAATTTCAAAAAAGAGGTAATATTTGACAAATTATTATTTTTCATTATTCACCCAAAAATCATTATTTTCATGAAATTCCTAGAAATTCATCCTTAGACTATTCAGAAATTTTAATTTAAAACATGGTATCCATTTTTTATAACACAATATATTAATTTTTTATAAATTAATTATAATATTTTTCATAAGATGCAATATAACCTCATTTGATGAAAATCTATTTTTGAATCATAAAATGACTTTATTCTCATTATTTTCAAAATAACCATAATTAAATGAATATAAATATATTTTATTGAATATAATATCTTAAAATTATGAAAAAATCATTCATAAATAGTGATTAATTTAATTTAATATTACAAGTACACATTACACACATAAAAGCAATTTTATAGAGAAACGTATCTTATAACATTTAAATGATTTTTCTAACCAATTTATAGCTAATGAATTAATTTTAATCATGTGTGAAAAATAGTTTTTATTATATAATTTTTCATTTTCAAACCCACCGGTCTCATGGCTAGGTGATAGTTATAATATTAAATAATAATTTTTCCATAGTATATCATTGTTGTTTTAAATGGGCTGTTGCATGTAAAGAAAACTATCAAAGATATTAATTTTTTTTAAAATAAATATACCATAGAAACTCTGGGTGTCAAATTTTACCCCATATAAATAAATATCATCTTCAAAATAATATTACATTGATGTAATCAAATATATATACTTCTTCATTATCCCGACCTCATGTTCCCATACAGCTTTATTGAATTTTTGATTTTTCTAAAGAACATTAAACAAGTGAGAAGTCTTATTATGTAGAACATTATCTATATAGTAAAATATTTTTACTAGTTGTTCATTATATGAAGTATCATTCTCTATTATTATGAACTCTGCGTTCATTATATGTGATGTATTAGGTTTCAACTTCCTCAAGAAAGATACATGGAAAACATCATGAACTTGAGAGAGATTCATTAGTAGCCCCAAACTATAAAAAATTATCCCAATATAATAAATAATTTCAATGGGACTAATATATCTAGGTGTAAAATTTACCTTCTATCCAAATATCCTATCCTTTTTCAATAATACATTATTATAAATACCTTTTCACAAATTTTGAAATCGAGATTTCACTAATGATTGTCAATATTATTTTTTTTCAACTCTAATCTACCCTAATGTGATTATGAATGGATCTAACCTTCTCTTTTACTTAATCATATATCCTAGGTCCCAATATCTTTAATTCTAAAACTTAATTTCAAAACCTTGTATTTCTTCACTTTCTACCATGTGGGGAATCATAATGATCCATATGAATTCTAGAGTGAAAACTACTACAGTATAAAAATCAACCAATATAAGTTATTGATAGAAATAACAATTTAAATCTATATAATAAGATGTCAATATAAATTCTATTGTTTAAATGGTCACATCATTATAACCATATATCAATATATGATAATAAGTACTAAAATAAAACTCTGTATTAATAGGTTGTTGAATACATATTCATAACTTTGAAGTAAACATTGGATCTTGATTAGATATAACAGAATGTTTTACTCTATATAACCTTACTGGTTCCATATTATATAACCAAGAAAGATTATCCAAAGTTAAAAATTATATAATAGTAATTAAATGTTCTGACTTCATAAGGTTATTTAATGTTACCCAAATAAAATGATTCATTATTTATGTTTGAGGGAGTGCTATGATAAAATTGATGGTGACATTTTTCAATTTCCATAATTTTAAGGGTAATGGTTGTAATATCCCCTAATACATATTCCCTTAATCTATAACAATTAAAAACACTTATCATGGAGATAAAAACTCCTAAATATCCCATTTCATTTCATAACACTAGAAAAAAATGTATTAATTCTTTATGTAGCATCATATTTATTGGAAAAAGATTGAATTAAGAGGTATGATCTTCATCCAACAGCTCTAACTTTGTGTCTAGTATGTGTTGGACATATACTCATTTCATGAACCTTTTTTTTCCTTCACAACTAAGGTTAATCATTGGAATAGTTATCATCTTCTTTGGTATCTCTACAACTTTCTTCTACAAATCTATAATCTTCCCAATAGTTATATGGTTGGACACTCACTTGTGGAATATACTATTTATTCCCTTACATTAATATTTCATGTTCTATTTTCTATAAATTAATATATATTGGATATTTTATGATCTAAATCATAGAAAATATATCATTATCCTTTTAATATAGATCATCATCCACTTTCTTCGCTTTCCCAGGATGGTATTGTATTGTGATGTTATAATAGTTAATTAACTTATCCATCTTCAGTACTTCATATTCAACTATTTTTGGGTGAATATACACTTTAAACATTTATGGTATATATATATCACACCATTGCTAGAAAATATAATTATTGTATATCTTCAATGTATAAATATTTATTTCTTAATTTAAGTCAAGTGTTGGGTAATTTTTCTCATGAGTTATTTGTTTGTGATAGGGATATTCTATCACCATATCATTTTAATGAGAAAATAGTCTAGACGCATATTTGATTCATCATTATAGATCAAAAACCATTCTCAATACAAGGTATTTTGAGAATATAAGAACTAACTAACTTTCACTTCAGATCCTTGAAATTTTTATCACATTATGATTTCTAAAGTGAATTGACCCCCTTATATGTTATTTTATCGAGTCACTCATATGGCCTTGGGAAATGTATCACAGAGTGCTGATAATGACCATAAAATCCATGAAAACTGTGGACCTTAATAATAGTGGTTGTCATAGACCATTTCCCAATAACTTCTATCACTGAAGGATCCATCTATATACCCCTTCATGAGATTATATGACACAAGAATGAAACATCCTATTAATATATTTCACATTTTTTGAATGGGGAATATATTTTCTTCGTCATCATGGTCTTCAATATAATCCTCAAATGATCATGATGCTCTTACATTCCATTTGAATATGTAATAATATCCTCTATAATGATTACCCAAAATTGATTTAGTTAGTCTCTAAATAATCTAATCAATAAATCAATGAATATAAAATGTTAATTAGTATTTAAAAATAGAATCACTAAAAATTGATAGTGTATATACATCATAAATAATGATATCTTAGGTATGTATATAATTTTTTCCCTCAATTGATTGTATCTAAAATGAAATTCAATCTTGAAATAATTTTAATCTATTTATGGGTGATTAAAAAACATCAATACAAGGTAAAAGATATATATTATTAAAATTTATCTTATTATGATCCGAAAATCAATGAAAATAATCACTCACATGTACTTATTTAAAAATAACAATTTCACCCCCTCTGGATATAATAGGGTGTATAAATGTATACCCATGATTCTCTTATTGTTATTTATTCCATTACAATAACTCAATCATGGATATTCTATATAGATTTTTTGAAATAGGTGTATCACCATGTATGAGTTATATTGAATACATAACATCTAGATTTTAGGGAATAATAGGGAATTATTCATGAAATATATATGATAATAATCGAATAGTTGGAATATTTATAATTTCATGTTCCTCCCCAACCATTTTAGATCAATATCCCTCGAGAATTGGTAGTATGACTCATTTAGCTGAATTAATTTCCATTGGAGGTTCTTATTCAAACTTTTATCAAAATATGATGATATTTTGATTCAAAATATCAAAGGTTATTTACATCGTCTATAAATACATTTGGAATCTATGTATAGATAGATAATAAATTAACAAAATCACATAAAAATCTTTTAAATTAAGAAAAATAATATTTTCATAGGTCTCATTCTTAAAAAAAACAAAATGATATCCCCAACACTATAGTGGATGGTTTGTTTCCTTAACCATCATGATCCACTTCACCAATTAAAATGATATAAACCCTTCCTTGACTTAGGAGTGATCCTTTAGATTTGGGCATTGACTAGGATAATTTACAGTTTACCCACTTATTATAAATTGAAAAAATATTAATTTATGATGAATATTATTTACCTCTAGAAATATATTCATTTTCCTTAGAAATTACTTTATTTATGACCTTATTTTCGACACATAAAACATCTTTATATTCCTTTGATACATTTACCTAGGAAATTTATCCCACATTCTCAATATATAAGAAGCTAAATATTCTTTCACCCTGGTCCTCATCAACACATGTCCAAATACAACCCTTTTTCTCTTATTATGTGTGTGATGAAACTCACCCATGTTAAGCTTAGTAATCATAAATCAAGATGTAATGACCCGCTAATTCTCATTGTCATGAGAGTAAAACGAATCATTACTAGGCCTTAAGAGACATCCCCAAGATTCCAAAGGCTATAAATAAATGCCGAAGGGTTTCAAAGACAATTGGGGGACAATTTACCCTTTATGAGATAAACTAATAATCCAACCAACCATAACTAAACCATTCACTAAATGATCCATGAACAAAATAAAGGAAACTAAACAACTTCATGTATCTCAAAACCACATCAATGTGTTCAATAGAGGAAGAAGAAATAGGCATCAAAGAACACAACAGATAAACAATTAAAGACTCTCAAGATACCACAAGACTCCATGCTCTACAAGCTCCAATCTCCACAATCATCTAATAGCTTGAGTATCATGAGGTAGTGCTAAAAAATGTGAAACATTACATTTTCCCCTGTCCCAAAAGATAACATCTGCAAAAGCACCAATGTGACAGAAGGGTTGGGTATAAAAATCAGTAGGTTTTCCCCAATGACTTCCCTACTCACACCACTATGATAAAATGGTTATAATATTATATAAAACGGTTTATATAAAACAATTCACGAAAACAGTTGATAACCAAGTATAAACAAGTTCAAAAACCAATCATAACCAAGTGCAAAAAAAGGTAATTGAAATCAATTTCCAAAAAGTTATTTTATCGAAAATAACGATTCCATGATTAAAAAACTAATTATTATTATCATTTTGGCATACCAATTCCTTAGTTCACAACACACCCACACATTTATACTTCGTTCGACAGTTCCATATTCAAGAACAGTCTCTCGTCCAATTAACTCGTGTCCCACTAACACCCGCCCCCATCTAGGGTCACATACCTTGTACCCTAATGGTAATCATCCTTTATTAAGGGTCCATTAAGCATGAACTCACACCAAAACCATTTACTCCAAATGTTTCTATAACAAAAAAACCATTTTAGTAAAACTGAACTTTTATTGAAAACCAAAGATAAACCAATTTCAGCACAACAGTTCATTTAAATAAGACTTTACCTTCTATTGAAAACATATAATCCAATTAATGTTCCAAGAATCTAGAGAAATACCCTTTTTAAAATCCATATTTTAAAACCAAGAACCAAAAAGTCCCCAATTTTTCAGGTTTCATAATCGTTACTCAAGAAGGTTTACAAAAAGTGTTCAACCAACAAATAACAATAAATTCATCACAATACATTCAATGTAAAATCATTAAAATCTATTTTAAATAGAGGAGTTGAGAGTGAAACCTCCAAACTTGAAGATTTTGACAAAACGTGGCAACAGACAAAGAACACTTAATAAAACCAGGTCAATTTTTCACCAAACCTAATTAGATCTCTTCTCCTAGAAAGTTCAAGACCAAATCACAACTTATTTGGCATCCAAACTAATATATCTACTCATAACAGGAGTATATATAAGAAATAGAGAAGATAGGATAATTAGATCTATGTAGATCTAAGAAACCGGTCAAGAACAGTAAAGAACGATCACATACCTCAAGAATCAGGCTTCGATTCACCAAGGGAAGCCTTCAGATTGACTCCAAAATAGTTGGATGAGGTTCTACAACCGTTATTTTTGAGTAATATAGAATTAGTTCATTTTAGGGGGGAAATAAGGGAGTTATTGAAAAAATGAGTGAGATCCTATTTTTAAGGATATCATTTGTCTATGTATATAGTTTGACCACGCTGGTAGGAAAACCATGCGCTAACTGTGCATTAGCTATTGCTTGCACAACATCCCCTTACATGATCTCACAAACCAAACTCCAAACATGATGGAAATAGTTCCTCAAGAGGACCATTACGCATGGTTTGGCCGCATAATTAAGAAAACCGCGGGCTGCCCATGCGGCCTTCACATAGCCCCAAAAACACTTTCAAATTTGTCACAACTCTCCCATATGTCACCCTAATGCTTTATGACAATAAAAAGAACCAAGTAAGGGATAGATACCAGAATCTAGGGGGTACTAAATTTTCCCCACCATTGGTCGTTCCATCCTCATAAAGTAGAAAACATCCACTGCCCCGCAAGAGTTCTGGCCACTGCTCTTCCATTTCTTTTTCACATTCCCAAGTCTCTTTCTGAATCTAACCATGCTTCCATAAAACCCGTACCATAATAATTATTTTTCTATGAAAGACTTTCTATTTCCTATATATAATTTGTACCGATATATGTATCTATGAAGCATTCAACTCTAGTTAAACGTTGTCCCATCTATCACATGGTCTGGATCAGACTGATACTTTTTCAACTGAGATACATGGAACAAATTATGCACTAAACTGAACCATGGAGGAATACTTTGTGAAATGAGAATTTCCAAGCCGTTGATATATCCTCAAGAAGACATGATCACCCAAAGAAAATGACAATGGTATTTGACGGTTATCTTCATATGATTTCTAGTGAATCTTATCCATATCCATCCTCTTTCTAATCAACTGGATCTTCTCAATTGTTTCTTCGACAAGGCTCAGACCAACTAGTGAAGTCTCACCAATTTCCACCCAATACAGTGGAGAACGACATGGAAGCCCATACAATGCTTCAAATGGACCCATATGTATTAATTCATGATAGTTTTTATTGTATGTGAACTTCACTAAAGGTATATTATCTTCCCATGATCTACCAAAATCCATTACACAAGAACGAAACATGTCTTCCAATGTCAGTATCATCCTCTCAGACTGGTCGTCTGTTTGAGGATGATGCGTCGTGCTCGTAGTCAACTGAGTCCCAAGGGATTTTTGTAATGATTTAAAAAATTGAGAAGTGAACCTCGGATCTCTGTCTTGGATGATTGAAACATGTAATCCATGTATCTTTACCACTTCTTGGATATAGGTTTTGGAATAATCCTTTACCGTATGATTTTCATGAATACGGATGAAATAAGGAAAATTTGTATGAAATCCACTATCACCCATATAGTATCATGTTTAAGGACTGTTCTTGGAAGACTTGTAACAACATCCATAGGTTTTGGATCCCATTTACACATAGGGATAGGTAAATACCGCAACATACCCACTGGTCTATAATGCTCATCCTTAACATGTTGACATGTTAAGCACTTAGAAATGAACTTAACCCCTTTCCTTTTCATGCCTCTGCACCAAAAGTGTGGCCTCAATTACTTATACATATTCTTTGTACCTGGATGTCCAGACCATATTGAATGGTGGTAAGAATGAAAGAGTTGTTACTAAAAAGCGATAGGTACAACCATATGATCTCTAGAGAAAATAAACTGAACTCCCATCATGTTTCCAGCCCCCAATGGTCTCCCCACCATTGATTTTTTAACTCATAACCAGAAATTATTCATCAGATTTTTGTGCCCATTTGACCGTATTTACAAAATAATGATCAAGAATTTATGAAAAGAAAATTTCAACATCACATGTGTCTTCACATTCCACATGCATATCGGCTAGGACCAACATAAACTACCATTCATCTGAATCTTTTTTCTCTAACTGAGCATATGTTTTTCTACTCAATTCATCTTCCACTGAATTTCCTTTCCCTGGTGTATAATTCATGTCAAATTCAAAAATTTTGAGATACTCCATCCATCTCATTTTCCTCAGATTAAAATCACACCATGAGAAAATATATTTCAATCTTTTTTGATCTATAAAAATAGTGAATTTCTCACCAAAGAGATAGTGTCTCCATGTTCTCAAATCATAAATGATTGCAGCTAACTCCAAATCATGTTTTAGGTAATTCTTCTCATGCACCAACAACTTCCTTGAACTATAATACATAACAAGGTCTCCTTTCATGAGAACACAACGCAACCCTAATCCCGAAGCATCACAGTACACCACATACCCCTATACTGATTATGAAAAAATCAAGATAAGTGCTAATGTAAGATAAAATTTTAGTTCCTAGAAAGAATTCTGGAATTCCTCTCTCCATTGGAATGGAGAATTCTTCTTTTTCAGAGCTATCATTGGCTAAGCTAGTCGTGAGAAATCATAAAAAAAGCATTGGTAGTAACAAGCTTTACAAAGAAAACTCCACATCTCAAAGACATTATTTTCTGGTTTCCACTAGATAATAGATTCTATCATTTTAGGATCAATAGAAATTCTTTTTTCATAAATTATATGGCCAAGAAAACGTACAACCTGTATCCAAAAAATCACACTTGTATAATTTTTCATACAAATAGTGATCTCTCAATATTTATAACACTATTTCAAGGTTCTCCTCATGGTCAGAACTTGTCCTTGAATACACCAAGATCTTTTAGAAAAACACCACAAAAAAAGAGTCCAGATATAGTTTGAATATCTGATTCATTAATCCATGAAGACCACCGGTGCTTTTGTTAGACTAAAAGGCATGACAACATATTCATAGTGGCTATATCTACTTCTGAAAGATGTCTTTGGAAAATCTTCATTTCTAACTCATAATTGGTGATATCCCGATCATAATTAAATATTGGAGAACCACTAATATCACCTTAATTGATTGAATATATCATCAATGTGTGGAAGTGGATATCTGTTCTTAATCAAAACTTGGTTTAGCTTATGATATTCAATTCACAGCCAGAGAGTTCCATCTAATTTCTTCACAAAAAAGGCCGGTGCTACCCACAGAGATGTACTTAGTCGAATTAAACCCTTTCTTTCTAGTTCCTCCAACTATGATTTCAATTTCCATAACTCTATCGGTACAATCCTATAAGATGGAATGGAAATAGGACTGGTCCCTAGATGAAGATCAATCTTATAATTCACTACCTTATAGGTGTCAACCCAATGAAGTTTCTGGGAAATACATATAAAAATTGATCTAAAACTTCTGAAAATATATTTTCCTTGATATATTCCATTTATTCCAAATTCAATGCAACCAACTTAAAGGATATCATTCCCACTATTGTTGTCAAAGAGTTCTGTTCACCTTTCTTTACCATTTTCACTTCCTGAAGAGATTCTTGATGTCATCCTCAGTCATGAAACTAACTATTCTACTATAACAGTTGATGTGAGCCTTAAATTATGTTGACCAATTCATACCTAGGATTACATAACAGACATCCATTTCTAAACCTAATAATCCCCATTTCACCTCAACCCCTATCAGCGGTTATAACACATTCAATACACACTACGTCTTGACATTCTCTTTCACCGAGATGAGTAAATAGTTTTAAAGTAGATGGAATAATTTACAAATATAAACAAAGAAAATCTACAGTACGAGAAGCAATGAAATAATATGATGCAATAATATCAAAGAGAACTTGCACGAGGTAGAATTCAAAAGAATTGTACCTCTCACTGTAGATGTTCCATCCTGATCATCGACAATCATCTGCTCATCTCCATATAATTTCATTGTTGTTTCATGGTTCTCCTTTTTTCCTTTCTGATATTTACCTAGTTGAGGAGTTATGGTATTTCTAGAATCACCATGGCAATCCCTACTCTGATGATGAGACTAATTTTGGTTTCTTTTTTCAGTCTAATCATATGATTCTTACGATGCATGAGAAGTATATTTAGCACCTAACCTTGGAGGACTATGAAAATTGCGCTGAAGACGCCCCATCTACTTGTACTTAAGGAATTCATTAGGTTTTATTGTACACTCTCACTTTATGTGGTCAAGAAAACCACATTGAAAACAACTTGCTTTTCTATTGGGTCACGGAGGAAGGTTCGCCGATCCAGCTTTCTGATTCTGATTTCCACTTCCACCTTCGATATAGGTGTTCCTTTTCTGCTTGCTCCTAGCGGTTAAGTTCCCACCACTCCCCGTAGGTGTCATCATACCTCCTCCCATTGATCCAAAGATATCACGTTCAACCATAGTCTCTTTGTTCACTTTCTTTATTTAATCTGTATTATAAATCACTGAAATATTCAATCGAGTCTCCTGTCGTAGCCCCAATTCGAAGATGTGTGCCTCCAAGAATGCACTTGCCGCAACTTCTAGTGAAAAGCGCACTAAATTCATGAATTTGGTTGTATACTCTGTGACAGAGAGAGCCTCTTGTTTTAGGTTGAAGATGTATATTGTTTTATGGATCTTTAACGTGTGAGGATAGACTTGTTTGTTGAAAAATTTCTCAAAATATTCCCATGTAAGGCATTCTTCCAATTTACCCTACACTGCTAAATCCTAGCACTCGCGTGCAAGATCTTCGATAATATACATTTCCATCTTGTACTTTTGCTACACCAGTGTGCCGATGAACAAGAAGATACTATTCATCCTACTAAGCAATACATCCACATTATCAGGTTTAGCATCACCCTGAAGGTTAGGTTGATTCTTCTTCATGAACTGGATGGTATGATCCACATGCCTTGGATCATTCCTCCAGTTCCTCGTATCCACAACTTGAAAATATTGAACAATACTCTAAACTATCTCTTGTTTCACCTATGTCTTAGGCGCAACCACATTCTCTACAGCTTCCTCGGGTTGGTTTCAACAATGCCTACTGGGTGTTATTTTCTAAACCAACAGAAAACTCCATCAATCTCACTATTTAGCAATAGATGAATTAGCATTTCAAATTCTATCACATCAAATATCACAACATTATTTTCCAAAATAAACCTTTTACCATGTCCAATGATTTTTGATAACTTTAAAGTTGATTTTTAAAAAACAATTCATTTTAAAAATATATCAACCATGATTTTTCAAAGTCTATCATTTGAAAAAAGTTTCATAAATTTTTAAAAAATCAACACTTTTTACACAACATGAATCATTACTAGAAATGATGCATGTACTCATAGTGAGAATTCATTCCTCTGAAATACATTCCATGCTCATATGATTAGATAAACCTATGAAAATGAGATTTCGAACATTCTAGAAGTTTTTATAAAACACTTATGTACCAAACTCCCTATTAACTTGAAGTTCAGCATAAAGGGTTTTCTATGTCCTTTTATGATTTACATTTCATGTTCCAACAATCCTACTCCTTTATAAAATTCTAAACCAAGTAATAGATGAAAAATAATTCTAACTTCAAGACCAATAACATTTATGAGTACTTATTAGGCATGTATCAAACAAGATTATAACATTTGTACTATGAAGGAAGGACTAGACTGATACCATTCCTCATGACCCACTAATTCTCATTGCCTTGAGTGTACACCGAGTCATGAATAGGCCTTAAGAGATATTCCCAAGATGAAAAAGGATGAAAATAAATTCCTAATGGTTTCAAATACAATTAGGGATGATTTACCGTTTAATAACTAAACTATTAAACCAATAAACCATAACCAAACTATTCACTAAATGATTCATGAACAAAAGAAAGACAACTAAACAACTTCATGTATCTCAAAACCACATCAAAGTGTGAAACATTGGAACACCAAACAAGTATCAAAGTACATAGTGGATAAAAAACTAAAGACTCTCAAAATACCACAAGACTCCATGCTTTACAAGCTTCAAGCTCCACAATTACTGAACATCCTGAGTACCATGAGGTAGTGCTAAAACCATGTGAATAGTTACCTTTGCACCTCTCCCGGATGATAGCATCTTCAAAAGCACCAAAGTGGGAAGCATGGGTGAGTATAAAACTCAGTAGGTTTTACCTAATGACATCCCTACTCATGAAACTAGGATTGATTGGTTATCACAATATATAAAATAGTTTATATAAAACAATTTACCAAAATAGTTTATAACCAAATATAAAAAATATCGAAAATCAATCATAACCAAGTGAAAAAAGGTAAATGAAACCAATTTCCAACAAGTTATTTTCCAGAAAATAACTAATCAAAGAATAAAACCCAATTCTTATTATCATTTTGGCTTACCAATTCCATAGTTCACAACACACACACACACACATGCATGCTTTGTTTGACAGTTTGATACACATGAGCGGTCTCTCGTCCAATTACCTTATGTCCCACTGACAACCACCCCTTATCCTGGGTCATGTACCCTCTACCCCAATGGTACTCATCCCTTATTAAGGGCCCATTAAGAATTAACTCACACCAACCCAATTTACGATAAATATTTACATTACCAAAATAAACCACTTCAATAAAACTGAACTTTTATTGAAAACCAAATCACAACTAATTTCAACGCAACATTTCATGTTAATAAGTAAATTACATTTTATAGAAAACATTTAATCCAATTCATCTTCCAAAAATCCAAAAAAATCCCCCATTTAAAATCCATATTTTGAAACCATGAACCAAATCACTCATTCAAAATACCTATTTTCCAGATTTCACAATCGTCACTCAAGAAGGTTTCCAACAAGTTTTCCACAACCGAATAACAATAATTTCAATAGAATAAATATAATTTGAAATAATTCCAATCATTTATACCTATAGGAGTTGAGAGTGAAGCCTCCTACCTCGAAGGCATTAACGAAACATGGAAATAGATGAAGAAAATTTGAGAAAACCAGTTTGATTATTCATGAAACCTCCATAGATATCTTCTCCTAAAAATATAAAGACCAAATCTCAACTTATTTATAATACACACTCTTATATATACTCATAGCGGGTTTATATCTCAAAAACCAATAATATAGGAGTATTAGATCTATGTAGATCTAAGAAACTAATAAAGAATGGTGAAGAACGATCACATACCTCAAGGATCTGGCTTCAATTCACCAAGGGAAGTCGTTGAATAAACTCCAAAACTCTTGTAAAAGGTTATCCTAATTTAAATGGAGAGTAATATTGAATTAGGTCCATTTAAGGAAAAAACGAGGGATTTAGGGAAAAAAATGAGTGAGATCCTATTTTTATGGATCTCATTTTGACTCTACGCACGGTTTGACAGCACGGTTAGGCAAACCGTGCGCTAACTGTGTGGTAGCTACTACCCACGGGACCTCCCCTTTCATGGTCTCCCATTTTGTGCTCCAACCTTGTCGGATCTACTACCCCATGAGGTCTACTACACCTGGTTTGTGCACACGATTAGGAAACCTGTGCGCTGCCCGTGCGACCTTCTCTTAGCCCCCAAAACACTTCCAAATTCCTCCCAACTCTTCTATATATTACCCTTACACATTAAAACAATAAAAAGAATCAATTAAGGGTTACGTAATAGAAACTGGTCATACTAAACAAGATGTATGGTTAAACATAATCATAAGGTTTCATATTCAATCTCCCATTTAATATGTTTTTCATATGTAAAATAATTATATTTTTTATCCCATTCAATACTAAAAAAATTCCTCTTGGTTTTGTCTATTTACTTAAAGAGAAAAGAATAATTTTATCAATAGTGATCATGTTGAGAAATCAAATAATCATGAAAAAAATCATAGGATGCTTAAATGATGTAAAATTATTTTCAATCTATGAAATATTATAGAAAATCTAGGTCATAAATGGTCATTATCTCTTGAAATCCTTTAGAATTTTTCATAAATAAAAATTATATTCACCTAGGAAAATCCCCTAGGAGTGTTTATCTAGTTGTGTAGTCTTAAGAACACTCTTCTTTCACCGGTGTCGATCAATTTAATACCCAATATTCCCCTTTTATTGTTTTAGCTCTTGGTGCATCTATCCAACAAGTGAATCCCCATCCCAGTATCCCTATAGTAATGTATTATATAATAAAACCATATAATGAATATATTTTTAATTATTTAGGATGCAATCCTATACATAGACTTAGTATAGGGGGTTTCAAAAAAAATCTAATCTTAATCTACATAAATTACTAAAACTTTATCTGAAACCAACTAAGGAAACCCAAATATTAAATGCATAAAAATTACATAATTTTCAAGTAATATTTAATATATATCATAATAATTATTTCCATAGAACCGTAAAGGATTAGTGTCACTAAAGACAGGTTAAAAAATAATCAAATTTAGTGAGATATCTTTAGCATCCCCCATAATGTTCTTCTCACATAGTAGACTTTATAGACACACACTACATAAAGCATTTTTTCATAACCTATGAAAAGACAACATAAGGAAGGATGATCTCAAATTAACATTAAGGGTAGATATGGGAGATACCAATCAATAATATTGTATAATAATATCTTGATCATAAGGGTATGAGTACATAAGATAAAAAATTTAAATTCATACCCAATAATTTATAGATCAAAATCATGAAATAAATCTTTGAACTATCATAATACATGAATCACCAAAGAGTCAAATATAATGATCCATGAAATCATATATAAAGAGAGTGACATATAATTTATGGAATAATAATAATAATTAAAATATTATAACAAGGATACCCACCATGAAATTATTCACATGTTAGGTACGGGACGACCTACATTGTCCCTGCTTTGGTTTTGGGAGAACCTCCCATGTACCATCTTTCAGTATTGCGATAACATCCCATGTACTCTATTTTTGTATTGGGATAACCTCCCATGTATCATTTTAGATCATAAACATTATTCATTTACCAATTAATTGGAGGGATGTAAAGACCCGTAAATTTAAAGGAATTTTTTTTTCTTAATTGTTTTAGGAATTTTACAAGAACACAGTTTCTGACGACACCTGATTCCGAGGCCAGGTGTGCCTGGAATCATTTTCAGAAGTTTGGCTCGGTATGTTCAGTGAACGAACAAGAGAGGTTTTCTAACTTTTGAACCAGTGCTCGAAATTGAATTTTGAGGGCACAGATGGAATCGCAGCACCGGTATTTGTTTAGAAATGCCTCTTCCGGAGTTGCGTTTGCTCGGGTGTGGTTTTTAAATTTTTGGGGTTATGTTAAGAAATAAAATAAAGTGGTGCGACAACTTTATTTTTATTTCACTTAAAGCCACTTAAAAGCCACTTAAAGCCACTTGAGCTAAGTTGAAGCGGATAGGGTGCAATCCAAAATATCCTACCCTCTTGGTAGGATATTTGTGAGATGGGGCCCACACGAGCCCCACCGTTTCTTTTCCTCTAAGTAACGCACCCGCGAAAACCCCTTCTTAATGAAAGTTAACTAGGGAATTTTCGAAAATTCATAACGCCCCTATTAATTGGGCGGTTAGTTCGTTGAAATTAATTCTATGAATTAATTGTTCGTTACTTATCTTTGTTTTTCAAATTCTTTAGTTGATAATAAAATAAGATGAGGACTTATTTTATTATCTGGTTGTTGAGTTAAACCTTTGAAGAATCTCTAAAGATCTTCATCCTCCTTCGTGAAGAACGCGAAGAACGCGAAGAACGCGAAGAACACCGAGCCCTCGGAGATTGACGACACGACGCCGAGTACCACGACGCCAATGCTTCTTCCACGACGTTCTTTCCCCGCTACAATCTTTGATCGGCATCATAAGGTAGGGGATTGCGGTCCTTTTAATTCTTTGTGGATTATAACATCAACATGGATTTAATTGTTATAATTAAATCTGTATGTCCTTGATCCTCAGATTTTGTCTATGCGACGCCGAGTACCACGCGACAGCGGCACCCTTCCGCGACGCGACGATCCTTTTCTTCCACGACGGTCAATTCCGCGACAAACTCGCGTCAGACGACGATGAAGGTAGGGGTCATTTTGAAAATGTTAATACCCATGTTTGTTTTCCTCCAAGGCAAGAACGAGGAAAAACCAATTAACAAGTTGGTCCGTGGATTATTATTGCGGGTCGAGGTTTATCAATTGCTGGGAATTATGGTGTTGTTTCAAACCGCTAACGGGGTGGGTGCGGACCAACGAACAAATCCAAACCCACCGCCCATTGTTTCTTGGGGTGAGGAACGACGGGCGATGACAAAACGTGCTGCAGATACGATTTGTTGATTCCGCAGGGAAGAACGGGACCTGGGATGAGCTACGGCACAGACAGAAATGAAATCGGACCACCGGAGCAACTCTGGTGGCCCACGGACTCCTCCAGCGGCCGGAGGCAGCGGCGCCCCGGCGTGCCGCCAGACGGACCCGCCACGGCTGAAGCCACGGTGGTAGAAGCTCGGTCCCATGACCGCGTGGGACCGGAGGAGTGGGGTGCGACGGCCCGACCGCATCCGCTGGTGAGGGCGGCCCCAAGCGGGGCCGCGACTTCTCTTCACGTAGGGGCAGCACGCCCCCCGCCCACGGTTTTCCTTGCTCGGCCGCTTGGCCGAGCCGAGCCACGCTGACCTGCAGGCCGGGTCGTGCCCAGGCCTGGCCGGACCCAGGCCCGGGTCGGGTCGCCCCGGTTCGGGCCGGCCCAGGGGGGGTCGGGCCGCATCGGTCCGAGCCCAGACCCCCCCATTTCCGGACCTTTTCGGTCTTTTTCTCATAACGTGAGCTACGGGCCTCCGAACAACACGTCGTCAGCGGCGATGCAATCCTTGGATTGAGACGGTCGTTTCAGTATATCACACTCAAGGTTTCTGAATATATTGGGTTTGGCCGGGTTGGTTAATACACGAAACCAACCGGGCCCTCGGAGCGGAAACACTCATAACTTGAGCTTCGGATGTCCGATTTACGTGCCGTCGACTCTGATGGATTCCTCTAAGTGAGATGGATCTTTTGGCTTACTCCGCCCGAGGTTTCGACATAGTTGGAGTAAGGTCGTGTTGGTTTTGACTTAAAAACCAACTGGGCCCCTGGGACGGAAAAGTCAATAACTCTCAGCTCGGGCATCCGATTGACGCGCCGTATGTTGCGTTGAGTTCCTGTTGACGATACATAAATTTTGGATACATCAAATCCGGACATTGTGTCAGTTGATGTATCACCCTCTCGGCTTGTGGAGCGGACCCTCCCGAATGAGCATGCTGTGTGCGGGAACCCTAGAGCTGGCTGCGACTGCGAAGATGATGAAAACAGTACGAGATTCCTCCGTGTTTTCGGTAGTGACCACTACGGTACATCTTGGGATACATCAACTCCGGACTATATGTCAGTTGATGCATCGACCTCTTAGCTCATGGAGTGGACCCTCCCGGAACGAGCATTCTGTGTGCGGAAACCCTAGAGTCGGTTGAGACTTGAAGACTTCTGATCGAACAACTAGGTGTGTTACGGATAGCCTAGTGGGGAGGCTTGGTTGTAGCGGCAGACCCACAATGGAAGAATGCTTGGTTGTAGCGGCAGACCCGTAGTACACAACAGAAGGAGTACCTCTAGAGGCTATGAGGGGGAGCGCTTGGTTGTAGCGGAAGACCCATGACGGAGGAGTGCTTGGTTGTAGCAGCACGGGGGAGCGCTTGGTTGTAGCAGCAGACCCACGATGGAGGAGCGCTTGGTTGTAGCGGCTGACCCGTGGTACTCAATAGAAGGAGTACCTCTAGAGGCTATGAGGGGGAGCGCTTAGTTGTAGCGGCTGACCCATGATGGGAAGCGCTTGGTTGTAGCAGCAGGCCCACAGTACTCGATAGGTAGAGTACTACAGCAGTCCAAGGTAAGAGGGAAGCACTTGGTTGTAGCGGCCTAACCAATGTACTTGATGGAGAAGGAGTTTCCCAATAGCTATGGGTTCAACTTCATGATCGATCCTGTGTGGGTCATTACAGGGGTTAGTACCTATAGATCCTTTGTGGGTCTGACGGCTTAGATGAATCAGTGGCTACATATGATCATCTCTAACGTCTTACGAAGAAGTAACTATGTGAGCTGAATCCTATTTAATTTCCTTTGTGGATTGTGTTGTGTTATCCTGTGTGGATTTACGTTTCTCTTTCCTGTGTGGATTGTGTTGTACTTGAGCTCAGATGTTGGAGCCGAGCAAGAATTGATGACTTAGGTATATGTATGGGCATATACCTAAGCAGTGTCGAATGTTTCTTCGTGATTGTATCTTTCCTTTGCGGTTATCCTTTATGGATTCCGGGAGACCTTCGGGGGTCTCGAGGTCCCTACTGAGTAGCTTATACTCACCCCTGCACGGGCTATGCCCGCACTATGTTGTGTTGGTTGCAGATGATGGACAATGCTGATCGTGGTGGAGGTTTGCAGAGTAGGACTGTACCTAGAGGTGGGACACTGGGTGGGACATACACGGAGCGGTCGGCTGGACCCGAGGAGCAGTGGAGGATTTCTGTACCCACCCTTCAGGTGGTATTTCCAGTGGACAGCTCGACGTTGCGGCTTTACTATTCAGTTGTTGTTTTTCCCTTTTCAGTTGTACTTTACTTTCAGTTTGGGTTTGTATTCTGGCCCACTTACTTTTCTGCACTTACTATTATACCAGTTTTTACGTAGGGTTTACTTCTTCATGCTTACTCTGTGGTGTTTGTTGTTTACTTTACAAAGGAAATGCCTTCCCTTTTTCCGGGATTTACGCCTTGGTTCTAGTCGCCAGCCCCTGGACTATGGAAGGCGGGCTTGGGGTAGTCACGGCACGGGCCCCAAGGACGGGTTGTGACAAATTTGTATCAGAGGATTTCGGTTCTACAGCAGAACTTGGGACTCTGATATTTTTTTTATGTGAAGCAATAGTGTTTAGTGTATTGCGTGTGGTTATCAGTCCAGGGAGTCCAGTGTTGGTGTGGCGGACGACGTATCCGTACACTAGGACCCTGACTTCTGATATCCGACATAATGCACGAAAACATTGATTGCATGTGTGTTTCAAGTTTTCATTGTGATTACATTATGTCAGCTCACCAGGTATACTTTTCTGACTGTGGCGCACCTGTTTCTTTTTAAGATGGCCCCATGATGGTAGCCAGCTAGGGTTCTGAGAGTTGTATGTGACGACAACCCACCGAGCGACGAGGCCTCGGTCCAGGGCCCTTTGACAGCAGCGGCACCAGCGGTACCTCTACCCGCCGAGCCAACGATGCTTCTAGCCCCATCCGCTGATGATGCACGTCGCCTTAGTGAACTGCATGAGTTCCAGCGCCAGCGACCGCCTAGGTTCCGCGGGGTGACAGACCCCCAGGCAGCCGAGGACTGGCTGGAGGCGGTTGTACGAGTTTTCCGGTTAGTGAGGACACCAGCAGACGTTATGCTGGTCCTTGCAGCGAGCCTCCTGCATGCGGCAGCAGGCAGATGGTGGAGATTGATGCTCCAGGTGCACGATGAGGCATCACTCCTTTGGACTGACATTGAGATATTTTTTGGCTCAGAGTTTTTCCCAGCCACCCTCCAAGCGGTGCGCATCCAAAAGCTACTACAGCTACGGCAGGGCAGCATGACAGTAGCCCAGTACGTGGAGAGGTTTACTGATCTCTCGCGCTATTCCACAGACATGGAATGGGACCCATTCTTCAGGGCCCGAACCTTCGAGAAGGGGATCAGGCGAGATATCAGAGCTTCAGTTGTTTCTCACAGCATTCCGACATAGACAGGGGTGTTGGAGCGAGCCCTCTTAGTGGACAGTTTCCTTGCTGAGCAATCTCCAGCAGCAGGACCCACCACTAGCCGGCATGCGGCAGAGTCTTCTGCAGCGGGCAGTAGACAAATGACGCAGGGGTCCAAGGGGACTAGACCTACCGGTGGTCGACCGGGTGACACAGGATCGTTTGTGCGAGGCACCTGGGGTGGACAACCACTTACCATGAGCGGACAGTGTTACTCCTACGGCGGGGTTGGTCACATGGATCGTGACTGTCCGACCCGCCATACGGATGACCAGAAGATGAATGAGGGACCTCCCAGGCTGAGGTAGAGGTTCGATCGAAGTGGACCGAGTGGAGAAGGAGACCATGGAAGGGGAGCTGGCCGTGCAGCTGGAGGTGGACGACGCTTCGAGGTGTTGCCACCACCACCACCACGAGGTCCACCCCGACCGCAGGGAGCTGGTGGACATGGGAGAGCTCAGCTTCAGGAAGCTGATGCCTACGATCGTGGAGCTTCAGGAGCAGATGAACATGAGCGGGACTAGCTCCAAACCTAGAGACTTTTGTTTATGCTGCTTCTAGCATTGTTGATGTTTGTTTGTAGATGTTTTGGGTCTTTGTACATTGAGCTGTAGTAATAAAAGACACTTTTCTTGTGGTGTTTACCTTCCTGTCCTCTCTTTTAGTTGTTACTAAGAGGTTCCGGTTTAAAGACCGTTGACTTGACCCTCACATTGAGATACCTACTAGAGGATACCTAGTAACAACACCGTGATGCCGACAGTGTGACTCAACCCTTGGGGGTGAGAGTAACGGTTGAATCTCTTGGTAGTAGCATCGAGGCCTTACGACGTCAACCTTGGTATGGAATAGTATCATCCATGTTAGGATTGACTATATTAGGCAAAGAACATGGTTTATCCAGGGGATGAGACCAGATTTCTCTTATCGGCAAAGAAGAAATCTCAGTAGCTCTTGTAGGACCAGAAAGGTCCAAGTCATCCAAGAGCAGATGAGAACAGCTCAGAGCCGGCATTAGTCTTATGCTGACAGGAGGCGGTGGCCACTAGATTTCAAGGATGAAGACCACATCTTCTTGTGTGTATCACCTCGACGTGAATTACGGAGATTTTCCTGAGGCAGAAAGTTGTCTCCACGCTTCATCGGACCATTCCAGGTCCTCAGCAGGATCGGTGAGGTGGTTTATCACCTGGCTCTACCACTTCAGTTGCACCGGGTGTACGACGTCTTCCACGTATCTCAGCTGCTGAGATACATGCACGACCCGACACACATCATTTACCATGGGGAGCTAGACGTTGATGATGGGGTGACTTTTACAGAGGTCCCGGTGGAGATCGAGGATCGACACGAGCGGGTCCTACGTGGATGGTCGATTCCTCTAGTTCACATCAGATGGCAGCACGGGAACCTCCAGGAGAGCACTTGGGAGCGGGAGGCTCAGATGTATGCTCAGTACCCACATTTGTTTCCCTAGTTTTTGATGTATCTTTATGGGGACGTAAATCCCTGAGGTGGGAGTGATGTAATGACCCTTAAATTTCATGGAAATTCTTTTTTAATTTTCTTTGGAATTTTACAAGAACGCAGTTTCTGACGACACCTGATTCTGATGCCCGGTTTTCCCGGAATCATTTTCGGAAGTTTGGCTCGGCACATTCAGTGAACGAATGAGAGGGGTTTTCTAACTTTTGAACCGGTGCTCGGAATTGAATTCTGTGGCCACCGATGGAATCGCAGCGCCAATATTTACTTAGAAACGCCTCTTCCGGAGTTGTGTTTGCTCGGGTGTGGTTTTTAAATTTTTGGTGTTAAGTTAAGAAATAAAATAAAGTGGTGCGAGAACTTTATTTTTATTTCACATAAAGCCACTTAAAAGCCACTTAATGCCACATGAGCTAAGTTGAAGCGGATAGGGTGCAATCCAAAATATCCTACCCTCTTGGTAGGATATTTGTGAGGTGGGGCCCGCACGAGCTCCACCATTTCTTTTCCTCTAAGTAATGCACCCGCAAAAACCTCTTTTTAATGAAAGTCAACTGGGGCATTTTCTAAAATTATTAACGCCCCTATTAATTGGGCAGTTAGTTCGTTGCAATTAATTCTATTAATTAATTGTTCGTTACTTATCTTTTTTTTTTCAAATTCTTTAGTTGATAATAAAATTATATGAGGACTTATTCTATTATCTGGTTGTTGTGTTAATCCTTTGGAAAATCTCTAAAGATCTTCATCCTCCTTCCTGAAGAACGTGAAGAACGTGAAGAATGCAAAAAACACGAAGAACACAAAGAACACTGAGCCCTCGGAGATCGACGACGCGACGCCGAGTACCGCGATGCCGACGCTTCTTCCATGACGTTCTTTCCCTGCGACAATCTTCGATCGGCATCTTGAGGTAGGGGATTGCGGTCCTTTTAGTTCTTTGTGGATTATAACATCAACATGGATTTAATTGTTATAATTAAATCTGTATGTACTTTATCCTCAGAGTTTGTCTACGCGACGTCGAGTACCGCGCGACAGCGACGCCCTTCCGTGACGCGAAGATCCTTTTCTTCCGCGACGGTCAATTCTGCGATGAACTCGCGTCCGACGACGATGAAGGTAGGTGTCGTTTTGAAAATGTTAATACCCATGTTTGTTTTCTCCAAGGCAAGAACGCGGACCAACCAATTAACAAGTTGGTCCGCAGATTATTATTGCGGGTCGAGGTTTATCAATTGCTGGGAATTATGGTGTTGTTTCAAACCGCTAACGCGGTGGGTGTGGACCAACGAACAAATCTGAACCCACCACCCTTTGTTTCTTGGTGTTCAGAACGGTGGACGACGAGAAAACGTGCCGCAGAGACGATTTTTTGATTCCGCAGTGAAGAACGGGACCCAGGATGAGCTAAGGTGCAGACGGAAATGAAATCGGACCACCGGAGCAACTCCGGTGGCCCACGGACTCCACCGGCGGTGCGGGTTGCCGGCGCGGCGGCCGGAGGCGGCGACGCCCCGACGCACCGCCGGACGCACCCACTGCGGCTTCACCCGTGGTGGCAGCAGCACGGTCCCGCGACCGCGCGGGACCAGAGGAGCGGGACGCGGCTATCCGACCGCGTCCGCTGGCGAGGGCAGCCCCACGCGGGGCCGCAGATTCTCTTCACGCGGGTGCAGCACACCCCCCCCCCCCGCCTGCGGTTTTCCTTGCTCGGACGAGCAGAGCCGAGCCGACCCGCCGGCCGGGTCTCGCCCAGGCCGGGCCGGGTCGCGCCCAACGGGGTCGGACCGGGCCCGGGTCGGGTCGACCCGGTTCAGGCCGACCTAGTGGGGGGTCGGGCAGGGTCGGTCCGGGCCCAGACCCCCCATTTCCGGACCTTTCGGTCTTTTGCTCATAACTTGAGCTACGGGCCTCCAAACGATGCGCCGTACATGGAGATGTGATCCCTGGATCGAGACGGTCGTTTTGGTATATCACACTCAAGGTTTAGGAATACTTTGGGTTTGGCCGGGTTGGTTCGTACACGAAACCAATCGGGCCCTCGGAGCAGAAACGCTCATAACATGAGCTCCAGACATCCGATTTACGTGTTGTCGACTTTGATGGATTCCAATAAGTGAAACGGGTCTTTTCGCTTACTCCGCCCGATGTTTGGATGAAGGTAGAGTAAGGTCAGGTTGGTTTTGACTCAAAAACCAACTAGGCCCCTGGGACGGAAAAGTCAATAACTCACAGACCGGGCGTCCGATTGACGCGCCATCTATTGCGTTGAGTTCCTGTTGAAGATACGGAACTTTTGGATACATCAACTCCGGACATTTTGTCAGTTGATGTATCAGCCTCTCGACTCGTGGAGCGGACCCTCCCGAATGAGCTTGTTGTGTGCGGGAACCCTAGAGATGGCTGCGACTGCGACGATGATGAAAACAGTACGAGAATCCTCTGTGTTTTCGGTAGTGACCACTCGGTACATCTTAGGATACATCAACTCCGGACTACATGTCAGTTGATGCATCGATCTCTTAGCTCGTGGAGGGGACCCTCCCGGAACGAGCATGCTGTGTGCGGAAACCCTAGAGCCGGTTGAGACTTGACGACTACTGATCAAATCACTCGGTGTGTTACGGATAGCCCAGTCGGGAGCGCTTGGTTGTAGCGGCAGACCCATAGTGGAAGAGCGCTTGGTTGTAGTGGCCGATCTGCGATACACAACAGAAGGAGTACCTTTGGAGGCTATGAGGGGAGTGCTTGGTTGTAGCGGTAGACCCACGACAGAGGAGCGCTTGGTTGTAGCAGTACGGGGGAGCGCTTGGTTGTAGCGGCAGACCCACGACGGAGGAGCGCTTGGTTGCAGCGGCTAACCCATGGTACTCAACAGAAGGAGTACCTCTAGAGGCTATGAGGGGGAGCGCTTGGTTGTAGCGGCAGACCCATGGTGGGAAGCGCTTGGTTGTAACAGCAAGCCCACAGTACTCGATAGGTGGAGTACTACAGCAGTCCAAGGTAAGAGGGAAGCGCTAGGTTGTAGCGGCCTAACCACTGTACTTGATGGAGAAGGAGTTTCCAAATAGCTATGGGTTCAACTTAATGATTGATCCGGTGTGGGTCATTGTGGGGGTTAGTACCTACAGATCCTTTGTGGGTCCGATGTCTTAGATGAATCAGTGGCTACATCTGATCATCTCTAACGTCTTACGAAGAAGTACCTGTGTGAGATGAATCCTATTTACTTTCCTTTGTGGATTTTGTTGTGCTATCCTATGTGGATTTACGTTTTTCATTCCTGTGTGGATTGGGTTGTACTTGAGCTCAGATGTTAGAGCCGAGCGAGAATTGATGACTTAGGTATATATATGGGCATATACCTTAGCAGTGTCGGATGTTTCTTCATGATTGTATCTTTCCTTTGTGGTTATCCTTTATGGATTCTGGGAGACCTTCGGGGGTCTCGGGGTCCCTACTGAGTAGCTTATACTCACCCCTGCACGGGCTATGCCTGCACTACGTTGTGTTGGTTGCAGATGACGGACATCGCTGATCGTGGTGGAGGCTTGCAGAGCAGGACGGTACCTGGAGGTGGACCATTGGGTGGGACATACTCGGAGTGGTCGGTTGGACCCGAGGAGAATTGGAGGATTTCTGTACACACCATTCAGGTGGGATTTCCAGTGGACAGGTCGACGTTGCGGCTTCACTTTTCAGTTTCTGTTTTTCCCTTTTCAGTTGTACTTTACTTTCAGTTTGGGTTTGTATTCTGGCCCACATACTTTTCCACACTTATTGTTGTACCAGTATCTACATAGGGTTTACTTCTGCATGCTTACTCTGTGGTGTTTCTTGTTTACTTTACAAAGGCAATGCCTTTCCTTTTTCTTGGATTTACGCCTTGGTGCTAGTCGCCAGCCCATAGCCTATGGAAGGCGGGTTTGGGGTAGTCACGGCACGGGCCCCAAGGACGGGTCGTGATAAATTGGCATCAGAGGAGTTCGGTTCTACCGCAGAACATGGGACTCTGATCTTTTTATTCTATGTGATGCAATAGTGTTTAGCATATTGGGTGTGGTTATCAGTCCAGGGAGTCCAGTGTTGGTGCGGCGGCAGACGTATCTGTACACCAGGACCCTGACTTCTGATTTCCGACTTAATGCACGAAAACATTGATTGCATGTGTGTTTCAATTTTTCATTGTGATTACTTTATGTCAGCTCACCAGGTATACTGTTCTGACCATGGCACACCTATTTCATTTCAGGATGGCCCCACGACAGCAGCCAGCTAGGGTTCCGAGAGTTGTATGTGACGACAGCCCACCAAGCGACGAGGCCTCGGTGTAGGGCCCTTTGATAGCAGAGGCACCAGCGGTACCTCTACCCGCCGTGCCACTGATGTTTCTAGCCCCAGCCACTGACGATGCACGTCACCTTAGTGCATTGCATGACTTCCAGCACTAGCGAATGCCCAGGTTCCACGGGGAGACGGACCCCCAGGCAGCCGAGGACTGGCTGGAGGCAGTTGTACGAGTTTTCCGGTTAGTGAGGACACCAGCAGACCTTATGGTGGTCCTTTCAGTGATCCTCCTGCATGCGGCAGCAGGCAGATGGTGGAGCTTGATGCTCCAGGTGCACGCCGAGGCATCACTCCTTTGGACGGACTTTGAGAGCCTTTTTCTCTCAGAGTTCGTCCCAGCCACCCTCCGAGAGGTGCGCATCCAGGAGCTACTACAGCTGCGGCAGGGCAGCATGAGAGTAGCCCAGTACGCGGCGAGGTTTACCGATCTCTCGCGCTATTCCACAGACATGGTACGAGACCCATTCTTTAGGCCCCGAACCTTCGAGCAGGGGATCAGGCGAGAGATTAGAGCTTCAGTTGTTTCTCACAACATTCTGACATAGACAGGGGTGTTGGAGCGATCCCTCTTAGTGGAGAGTTTCCTTGCTGAGCAGTCTCCAACAGTAGGACCCACCACTAGCCGGCATGCGGCAGAGTCCTCTACAGCGGGCAGTAGACAAATTACGCAGGGGTCCAAGAGGACTAGACCTACCGGTGGTCGACCGTGTGACACATGATCGTTTGTGCGAGGCACCCGGGGTGGACAACGACTTACCATGAGCGGAAATTGTTACTCTTGCGGCGGGGTTGGTCACATGGCTCGTGACTGTCCGACCCGCCATACGGATGACCAACAGATGAATGAGGGACCTCCCAGGCTGAGGCAGAGGTTCGATCGAGGTAGACCGCGTGGAGCAGGAGACCATGGCAGGGGAGCTGGCCGTGTAGCTCGAGGTGGAGGACGCTTCGAGGTGTTGCCACCACCACCACCAAGAGGTCCACCCCGACCACAGGGAGCTGGTGGACATGGGAGAGCTTAGCTTTATGTAGCTGAGGCCTATGATCGTGGAGCTTCTGGTGCAGATGAACAAGAGCAGGACTAGCTCCAGACCTGGAAACTTTTGTTTATGCTGCTTCTAGCGCTGTTGATGTTTGTTTGTAGATGTTTTGTGTCTTTTTACTTTGATCTGCAGTAATAAAAGACACTTTTCTTGTGGCGTTTACCTTCTTGTCCTCTCTTTTAGTTGTTACTAAGAGGTTCCGATTTAAAAACCGTTGACTTGACCCTCACTTTGAGATACCTACAGGAGGGTACCTAGTGACTACACACTGATGCCGACAGTGGGACTCAACCCTTGGAGGCGAGAGTAACGGTTGAATCTCTTGGTAGTAGCGTCGAGGTCGTACGACGTCATCCTTGGTATGGAATAGTATCATACATGTCAGGATTGACTGTATTAGATGAAGAACATGGTTCATCCAGGGGATGAGACCAGATTTCTCTTATTGGCAAAGAAGAAATCTCAGCAGCTCTTGTAGGACCAGAAAGGTCCAAGTCATCCATGAGAGGATGAGGACAGCTCAGAGCCAGCATTAGTCTTATGCTGACAGGAGGCAGAGGCCACTAGAGTTCGAGGATGGCGACCACATCTTCTTGCATGTCTCACCTCGACCTGGATTACGGAGATTTGGCCGAGGTGGCAAGTTGTCTCCACGCTTCATCGGACCATTCCAGGTCCTCAGTAGGATTGGCGAGGTGGCTTATCGCCTGTCTCTACCACCTCAGTTGCACCGGGTGCACGGATTCTTCCACGTATCTCAGCTGAGGAGATACGTGCACGACCTGACGCACATCATTGACCATGGGGAGCTAGACATTGATGATGGGGAAACTTTTGCGGAGGTCCCGGTAGAGATCGAGGATCGACATGAGCTGGTCCTACGTGGATGGTTGATTCCTCTGGTGCGCATCTGATGGAAGCACGGGAACCTCCAGGAGAGCACTTGGGAGCGAGAGGCTTAGATGCGTGCTTAGTACCCACATTTGTTTCCCTAGTTTATGATATATCTTTACGGGGACGTAAATCCCTGAGGTGGGAGTGATGTAAAGACCCATAAATTTCAAGGAGATTTTTTATTTCTTAATTTTTTTTTGATTTTTACAAGAACACAGTTTCTGACGACACATGATTCCGAGGCCCGGTGTGCCCGAAATCATTTTCCAAAGTTTGGCTCGGTACGTTCAGTGAACGAACGATAGGGGTTTTCTAACATCTGATCTGGTGCTCGGAATTCAATTCTGAGGCCACCGATAGAATCATAGCGCCAGTATTTACTTAGAAACGCCTCTTCCGGAGTTGCGTTTGCTCGGGTGTGGTTTTAAAATTTTTGGGGTTAAGTTAAGAAATAAAATAAAGTGGTGCGACAACCTTATTTTTATTTCACTTAAAGCCACCTAAATGACACTTAAAGCCACTTGAGATAAGTTGAAGCGGATAGGGTGCAATCCAAAATATCCTACCCTCTTGGTAGGATATTTGTGAGATGGGGCCTGCACAAGCCCCACCGTTTATTTTCCTCTAAGTAATGCACCCGCAAAAGCCCTTTTTAATTAAAGTCAACTGGGGCATTTTATAAAATTCTTAACGCCCCTATTAATTGGGCGGTTAGTTCATTGCAATTAATTCTATGAATTAATTGTTCGTTACTTATCTTTGTTTTTTAAATTCTTTAGTTGATAATAAAATAAGATGAGGACTTATTTTATTATCTGGTTGTTGTGTTAAACCTTTCAAAAATCTCTAAAGATCTTCATCCTCCTTCGCGAAAAACAAGAAGAACGCGAAGAACACGAAGAACGAGAAAAACGCGAAGAACGCGAAGAACACCGAGCCCTCGGAGATCGACGACGCGACGCCGAGTACCGCGACGCAGACGCTTCTTCCGCGATGTTCATTCCCTGCGACAATCTTCGATCCGCATCTTGAGGTAGGGGATCGCGGTTCTTTTAATTATTTGTGGATTATAACATCAACATGGATTTAATTGTTATAATTAAATCTGTATGTACTTGATCCTTAGAGTTTTTCTACGCAATGCCGAGTACCGCACGATAGCGACGCCCTTCCGCGACGCGACGATCCTTTTATTCCGCGACGGTCAATTCCGCGACGAACTCGCGTCCGACGACGATAAATTTAGGGGTCGTTTTGAAAATGTTAATACCCATGTTTGTTTTCCTACAAGGCAAGAACGGGGACCAACCAATTAAAAAGTTGGTCCGTGGATTATTATTGCGGTTCGAGGATTATCAATTTCTGGTAATTATGGTGTTGTTTCAAACCGCAAACGCGGTGGGTTCGGACCAACGAACAAATCCGAACCCACCGCCCTTTGTTTCTTGGTGTGCGGAATGGCGGACGATGACAAAATGAGCCGCAGAGATGATCTGTTGATTCCACAATGAATAACGGGACCCGGGATGAGCTACAGCACAGACGGAAATGAAATCGGACCATCAGAGCAACTCCGGTGGCCCGCGGACTCCACCGGCGGCTGGAGGCGGCGGCGCCCCGGCGCACCGCCGGACAGACCCGCCGCGGCTGAAGCCGCGGTGGCAGAAGCGCAATCCCGCGACCACGCGGGACCAGAGGAGCGGGACGCGGCAGGCCGGCTGCATCCACTTGCGAGGGCGGCCCCATGTTGGGCCGCGACTTCTCTTCACGCGGGGTCCGCACGCCCCCCCCCCCCCCCACCTGCAGTTTTCCTTGCTCGGCCGCTCGGCCGAGCCGAGCAAAGCCGACCCGCCGGCCGTGTCACGCCCAAGCCGGGCCGGGCCGCCCTGGCTGGGCCGGGTGGCGGCCAACCGGGTCAGACCTAGGCCTGGGTCGGGTCGACCCGGTTCGGGCCGACCCGGGGGGGTCGGGCCGGGACGGTCCGGGCCCAGACCCCCCGTTTCCGGACCTTTTTGTTCATTTTCTCATAACATGAGATACGGGCCTCCGAACGACACGTCTTCAGTGGCGATGCGATCCTTGGATCGATACGGTCGTTTCGGTATATCACACTCAAGGATTCAGAATACTTTGGGTTTGGCCGGGTTGGTTTGTACATGAAACCAACCGGGCCCTCGGAGCGGAAACGCTCATAACTTGAGCTCCGGACATCTGATTTACGTGCCGTCGACTTTGATGGATTTCTCTATGTGAGAAGGATCTTTTGGATTACTCCGCCCAAGGTTTGGATGCAGGTGGAGTACGGTCGGGTTGGTTTTGACTTAAAAACCAACCGGGCCCCTCGGACGGAAAAGTCAACAACTCTTAGACTGGGCGTCCAATTGACGCGCCGCCTGTTGCGTTGAGTACCTATTGACGATACGGAACTTTTGGATACATCAACTCTGGCTCTGTGTTAGTTGATGTATCAGCCTCTCGGCTCGTGGAGCGGACCCTCCGAAACGAGCTTTCTGTGTGCGGGAACCCTAGAGCTGGCTATGACTGCGACGATAATGAAAATAGTATGAGAATCCTCCGTGTTTTCGGCAGTGACCACTACGGTACATATTGGGATAAATCAACTCCGGACTACAGGTCAGTTGATGCATCGACCTCTTAGCTCGTGGAGTGGACTCTCCAGGAACGAGCATGCTATGTGTGGAAACTCTAGAGCCGGTTGAGACGTGATGACTGCTGATCGAACTACTTGTTGTGTTACGGATAGCCCAGTGGGGAGCGCTTGGTTGTAGCGGCAGACCCACGGTGGAGGAGCGCTTGGTTGTAGCGGCAGACCCGCGGTACACAATAGAAGGCGTATCTCTAGAGGCTATGAGGGGGAGCGCTTGGTTGTAGCGGTAGACCCACGATGGAGGAGCGCTTGGTTGTAGCGGCTGACCCGTGGTACTCAACAGAAAGAGTACCTCTAGAGGCTATGAGGGTGAGTACTTGGTTGTAGCAGAAGACCCATGGTTGGAAGCACTTGGTCATAGCAGCGGGCCCACAGTACTCGATAGGTGGAGTACTACAACAGTCCAATGTAAGAGGGAAGCGCTTGGTTGTAGCGGCATAACCACTGTACTTGATGGAGAAGGAGTCTCCCAATAACTATGGGTTCATCTTCATGATAGATCCTGTGTGGGTCATTGCGGGGGTTAGTACCTACTGATCCTTTGTGGGTCCAACGGCTTAGATGAATCAGTGGCTACATCTGATCATCTCTAATGTCTTACAAAGAAGTACCTGTGTGAGCTGAATCCTGTTCACTTTCCTTTGTGGATTGTGTTGTGCAATCATGTGTGGATTTACGTTTTGCTTTCCTATGTGGATTGGGTTGTACTTGAGCTCGGATGTTAGATCCGAGAGAGAATTGATGACTTAGTTATATGTATGGGCATATACCTAAGCATTGTCGGATGTTTCTTAGTGATTGTATCTTTCCTTTTTGGTAATCCTTTATGGATTCTGGGAGACCTTCAGGGGTCTCGGGGTCCCTACCGAGTAGCTTATACTCACCCCTGCATGGGTTATGCCCGCACTACGTTGTGTTGGCTGTAGACGACGAACAGCGCTGATCGTGGTGGAGGCTTGCGGAGCAAGACGGTACCTGGAGGTAGACCACTGGGCGGGACATACTCGGAGCGGTCTGCTGGTCCCAAGGAGCAGTGGAGGCTTTCTTTACCCACCCTTCAGGTGGGATTTCCAATGGAAAGCTCGACGTTGCGGGTTTACTTGTCTATTTCTGTTTTTCCCTTTTCAGTAGTACTTTACTTTCAGTTTGGGTTTGTATTCTGGCCCACTTACTTTTCCGCACTTACTATTGTAACAGTTTCTACTTAGGGTTTACTTCTGCCTGCTTACTCTGTGGTGTTTGTTCTTTACTTTACAAAGGCAATGCCTTCCCTTTTTCCAGTATTTACGCCTTGGTGCTAGTCACCAGCCCCTGGCCTATGGAAGGCGGGCTTGGGGTAGTCACGACACGGGCCCCGAGGACGGGTCGTGACAAGGGATATAATAGACACACCCATCACATATTATATTTATATGTATGACCCAAGGTCATGAAAACATTTATCATTTTAACATAGCTTAAACCATCAAAAAGAAAATGGGTTTCATTAATATATATTCATAATAATCATAAAAAATACAGAGTATAAATAAATATGTTATAATTAAACCATATACACAGTGAAGCATGTGTAATATATGTGGATTTTTTAATATTTTATAATAGCTTTCAAATATCACTGAACTTTATCATGGGGAAAATACCCTTTTCAATTTGAAATCACTTATTTAAATTCAAAAAAAAATATAAATAATTGAAAAAAATTAATTTAAATTAACCATGGAAACCATTAATGAAAAATTCAATGAAAATGGTAGTCATGATGGAATGAAAATTCATTCTTATTTTATAGGTTAAAACAAATACTTTATTCACACATTTGTTAAAAAGAAACTTGCTTCGAAAAACACAAGAGGATACCATATAATTTTTTCATTAGAATTCAAGAATAATAAAAAAAGAAATTTGATAAAACATTGAATAATATAAAAATTATTCTTGAATTTTTTTTTATTAAAATATGGTCATGGGAGAAAAATATTCCAGATTTAATAAAAAAACAAAGTGATTTTTCCGTTAATGAGTTATTTAGGATTTTTGAGTACTTAATGTTGGGAAATAAAAAATAAAAATGTTAATTTCAAAAAATATCTATAGTAGTAGAATTGGATAAAAAAATTTAGATACTGATCATATAATTTCATAATTTTAAAATTTAGGCATAAAAAATCCTAGTAAAAAGTTTGGTTTTGGCATAAAACCCATATCTCAAGTCTAACATACATTGTAAAATTTTTTAACCTCTTATATAAAATGTTTAAATTAATTATAATTATATAAAATACAAACATTAATATGAATAATATGGAAAATTTATTACTTATAAAATCTTATATTTTATGTATTAACAATTTTCATTACCGTCATTATTTGGGTTTTAACTGATTCATTTTTCATATATGTTCTGGTTCGATAGTTATGGATCATGAACATCATAATGTTAAATAATATATATAATGTTAATAATGTTATAAATACCATATATATATGTATTGTATACAAATTTTAATCATTCATATAATTTTTTGATTAAATGTGTATTAAATCACTTCATAGAGATGATAGTTTGTATGTACACACGGGTGATGGTTTCAGTTTACCTTAAATGTTTATACAAAAGGTAAATAATAATTAAAAATTTACAAGTATAATAATATAATAAATATCATATAAATTCCATAAATTTATAATTATAACCATTAATGTGAATTGGTGATGAGAAATGAATCACGTCGCTACGTGGAGGTGGTAGTCAACAAGTATGAACGACCAATACATTTACGTTCCATTTGATAAAATAGAGTTGTAAAATGTTTTTACTATAAAAATAATAACACATTATTGTATTTATGATACTTGAGTCATTATTTTAGTATGGATACAACATATTTAGAGAAATTAGAAGAAGAAATAATTTTGAAAGAGTTAGGTAAGATGAGTACCTCATCTTTAAGAGAACACCTTTCCATTACAACTGAAGCCTTTATAGGATGGTATTAGAGAAAGAATATAATATAAAGAATGAAGTTATGGAAGATATGAATGTATTCAGGTATGGATATTTTGAGTTATAATTCCCAGACATTGTTAATAGGGAGAATAAGAGGTTCTGTTTTTATATAAGGGAACATTCTCTCTGAGAGACATTTTAATTTAGAACTAAGTCACTGAAAACTATTATACAATATGTTATAAGTACTAAATAAACTCATAATGTCACATTTAGACATGTTTAGGAGACATCTCAATCCTTATTTCCAAGTTAAACCACTTTAATCCCATTTAAACTTAATCATGAAAACTTACCATCTTAACACGATTTTTTCATTATTTGAAAAATAGAACATCTAATAAAATATGTACATGATGATGGAAAATTTGGAATCAATTTTTAAAATTCAATTTCTATTGGTGGGATAAATTACATCTAATATAATAACACAAAAAAAATAAAAATGGTTTTAATGAAAATAATTAATGTATGAATAAAAATAATATTACTTTAAAATAAAGAAAAATTGTATTTGAAATGATTTTCTTGTTTATTTAATAATAAATGTAATGTTTTGTAACCTCTGTATCAAGAAAAACTGAATTTCAGCTTCTAACAATACAAATAAATGCAAATACCCAAAAATAGTTCTTAGTTTGAATAAAATATAATGTATATTGACATAAGTAAATATTGGGTTCCTAAATAAAAAAATATATTAAAATAAATTATTAAAATGCTAAAACACATATTTTTTTAAGTAAAAGTTTTCAATTTTTTTTAATTGTAGCTTATTTCGTAATAATTTCATAAAAGTGAAAATATTAAAAAAAAAAGCATTTTTCACTACTTACTCATAAATAAATCCTTTAAAAATATTATCAAAAATTCCACCGCAAAATAAATTTATTTTATGAATTAAAAAATTATATCAAATTTTTCACATAAAATTTAAAAAAGTTTCAGAAATTTATTATAATATGATTGAATAAGAAACAATAATAACCATTTTGGAGAAAATGAATTTTTGATGCTTAAAATGACTTTATTATAATCTGTTACCAAATAACCATAATAAAATGAATGTTTATGTGTTAAATTAGATAAATTATTTATCAATTGAATTAAATTATTAATATATAGTTATTTATTTAATTATTTGATATATATTCACATTCCACAAAAAATGAGTTTTTCCAAAAAAAATGCATCTCTTTTGAACTTTGAATAATTTTATTTTCATTCATAACCAATTGATAACCAAGGAATTCATTTGGTACGTGTAAAAAATAATTTATTTATATTGTAATTTTTATTATTCATACCCTCAAATCCCATAGTTAGGTGATAATTATCCCATTAAAAAATAATAATTCATTAGTTTATCACGGTTCGTTTAAACTCATTGTTGTGTGTAAATAATGATATCAATGAAATTTAATTTATTTAAACATAAAAATATAACAAATATCAAGGTGTTACATCCATTTCATTTATAAATATTATAAGAAGGTAAATGTGGATACTTGACACTAGAATTTCTACATGATGGCACATTCAGTGTTAAATGGTGAGGGTCATTCTGAATTGATAAAATAGTTGGATATTTAATAATATAATTAAATTATTTTTCTCACATATATCATGACTAAGAAAATTAATAATAATTTATTTTAATTATTGTAAAAAATTATAATTAAAACCATGAAATCACTCTAACTATTTTTTATCTCTGGGTATATCCTTATTAGCACAAATTTCTTGGAGTGACATAGATGTTTCATGCAATATAACTATTAGAGAATTGGTACTATGTGTTGGAATCCCTATTATTGATTTAATACCATAGTAAGTGTATTATGGTGAGAATTAGATATATATATATAATATTAATATAGGGTTAATCTTATATTCATTGAATTGTATTATCAATAAATTCTTGGGATCAGATAAATAAATATAAAGACATGAATTCATACAGTATAAATTATCATATCCTTTATTTGAATATTCAAAAGGAGAGACTCTATATAAATAAAATTGTCACTACACTTCATCTACAATAACTAGAATAAAGTGAACTAGATATATACCATTTCATAAAAATAATAAAGTTCATTGATATGTTAGTAACATCATATTCATATTAGGTAGGAAAATAAAAATTTATAACATATACCATCCTCCCCTCCCAGGATATCTTTCTTCATCCATTAAAAGATGAACAATTTGGATAGATTTCTCAATAATATGTTAAATATACTTCATCAGATAGCTAATATTTTTAGGGAACTTGTATCTTCATTCCTTATTAAAAAATTAAATGTTAGAAAACCCACCACCATTTTAGATATAATGGTTCCTTTATGATATCCTTTAAAGTGTTGAAATATTAATGTGGAAAAAATAAAAATTGGGCTATTTACATCCCATTTGTAAAGAATTGGTATTTGAATAATTGAATATGAAAAACTCATCATTGAATTTAATATTTATAATAGTCTTCTTAAGAGTAAAATACATTATGTTTTCAAAAAATATATATCCAAATTCAAGAATCAAGAATGTTTAAAATTATTATAAGAAAAAGTCGAATTTTCCTAGAGGAATAGAAAGGTCTATTTCATTATCAATAGTGATAAGACACAACATAGAATTTAAAAAATTGATTAATTCGTGTTTTTATAGAGATTTAACAAAACAATTATCTCATAATATATTTAGATACAATGTGAAATTATTTCATTTTGGAAATAAATATATTTATGTTACCAAATATATATCGCATCGTTTTTCACCTCTTAAATCAATGATATTTCTTAAAATAAATAATAAATATATATATAAGACTTAATTACCTCGTTATTAAAAGGTAACTTATTTTCAAGAAAAACTATTAGTAGTTGACACATATATAAAAAGGAATTTAGTCTCTAATTATAAAAGATACTAAAATAATAACAAACTAATGATCTATTTATAAAAAATAAACATGTAGAAAGAAATGTATTTCATGGATATTATATACTTGGTTCAAAAAGGACACATAAACTAATCTAATAAGAAGTTACAGGTAAGTCAATATTATATAAACCCTCCCCTTAATAAATTTTAGTAAATGTCAATAAATTAATTGTGTAAAATTGGAAATGATATAGGACCCTCTCTCAAGGATTTTATATGAATATCTTATCCAAGTAATCATTAAAAATTTACATATATACAAATGGTATTCCCAAACTCATACTTCCTAATATATATAAACTTTTTAATTTTAGAAAAATGAATATCATTTATAGGAATTATATATTTATAATCTTCAATAATTCCTTACAATACATGTATCGAAAATATAAGTGTAAAAAACCATATGATGGATATATTTACAAATGGATATCATAATTATGATATTATTAGAATTTATTAGGTCAGAAACTTATGTGTATTTTTCAAAATATTTATTAAAATAATGTGATCCATACTTTTCATACATAAATATTACATAATATTAGACAAATATTCAATACATAACATTTCGATCCATGCCAGAACAATATAGGGTTGTGTATTTATAAAAAAGGATACATTAACAAATAGTACATAATATATTTACATTATCTTCCACTATGTTATTCACAACTAGTTACATTCTTAGTCGCATCATACATAAAACAATTATTCATATCCCAGGAAAAAAGAACTATAATACTGGGTGGGATCAAATTCAGATTATGGGTAAACATAGGAGATATCATTTGATGATCAGAAGTGATAAAATGAGAAGCATAAGGATATGAGAAAATGGTCAAAACATTTAATACTCATAACCATTAAGTAAAATATCACTAATAATAAACCATGTAATAAGGATTTTCTAAAACAAAAGAAATAATTCATTTGTTTGTGGAATCATAAATAACCAATAATTGGATAAGAGAAGTTATTATAAAAATTAGACATAATTTTGCCACATACATATAAGAATAAAATATAATTTCTTTGCTTGAGGTAAAATTCATGGTCTATCATAGTGTTTTCGGTTCAATATTCATTCCATCACTAAGTTGGTCAAGGGTCACCCCCAAGACTATCATAGTGGACAAAGTCTCATACAGAGTTGAGTTCACTCCATAATCCCGTTATTATTATGTTATAAGATATCCACCCTTATCCATTCTATTGGAGGGAAATATAATGATGGACCAACCCATTATATAATAAAAATAATACATATGTTTTCCATAAGATGATAAAAGGTTCTTCAAATCATCATATTATATCATGTGTAAAGAAAATGGGCTTCTCCAACAGTTCATAATTTCATAATAGCAAAAACCATGGAAAATAAATAGAGATTTTAAAAATCTCATCCACATAAGAATAAATATTCTAGATAAATAATAGTTATAGTATCATTGGATTATATTTCTAGTAAATCATAATCGACATCCAATGATGTTATCATAGATAAAATATTTCATTATAATATCATTGGAATATGTTTTCCGGAAAATTTACTTTTTAATTAGAAATATACAATTTAATAAAATCTTAATTCCAAAATATTATGGAAATAATTTATTTAAAAATAACCATAAAATTTTTAAATTAATCTTCATATAATTTATGAGCCATGATGTTAGTAAATCATATTTATAACATAATCATGAAAATAATGTTTTTGTTTATACCATTGGAAAAAAGTAACTTATTAAAAAAAGAAATATTATTTTGTAAAATGTTTTAAAAAAAATCATACAAGCGTAAATATAATTTAAAAAACATTTATTAATAGTAAAAACATTCAATATTCTTTGTTATAAAACATGGATATCTAAGAAAATGATTTTCCTACTAAAAAAAGGAAAAATATGGTCAAAATTTCCGTAAAAATAATTTTGGATATTTTTGACTGCCAAATAGAGAAAAATTATACTAAAGAATTAAAATTATGGAAATAAATAGAAGATAATAAAAATGGAATGGGTATATCAAACAAGGATAATATTTTCTTGAAAGGAAATTCAAGCATAAACAATCCTGAAAAAAAACATGGATTGAAACTTAAACCCCTTACCTCTTTAGTATACTTTGAATAATAAGCCCCATGAAATAGTAAAATCAAATGAAATATAAAATATCTGAAATATAATGATATTCATTATATAAAATATTAATTGGGTTTAATTTACACCTCATAAAAGAAGATAGTTTCATAATAAAAATTGTGTCTCAATGAAGAAATATTGAGCTGAAGAACCCTTACAACATTAGTAATGCAGAAACCCATTTTTTTTCTTTGTAATACTTTGAAATATTTCTATATATATATTTCTATAGCTATGAACTGATAAAGCTTGCAATTTTGAGGCATGGTGTACTTGGAATTAATTTTATAAAAATATTAAATATATTTTATATTGCACGCATACGATTAATTAATGAAATTGGGATATCTCTTAAATGGTTGATCAGATCAGAAATCAAAGACCACAGTTTGGTCCTAAATGTAGTGTTTTTCTTATGAATGACATAAAGTGAGTCGGTGTGGGATATTCAGACCCCTCGCTCATTGGTGGTTCATTTAAGTGATTTAATTAATTTATTATTTAATTAATTAAATTCATTTTTGACCTAATTAATGGTTATAAATATGTGGTTAGAGGATTTCATCTAGAGTTGGCACATAATCCTTCCACCATTGGAAGATCTCTCTTTCCCCCACCCCTTAGAAAGTTCTTCGAAGAACCATGAATAAAGAACGACGAAACGTCATATCAGATCAGATCAAAACGAGGATAATGCAACAGATCCTCCTCTTTCGATGGAAAACGTGTTATTCACCAGTGATTGATCTAATAAATAAGTAGATATCGTCTATTGGTGTTTTATTCCTTCATATTAAAAATATTAAGTTGATCAAAAATTAATATTTTATTTTCACCCCTATTAAAAACCATTGCATGAGCTTGAGCATTGAAATTCAAATCATTATCAATTTTTCTAATCTATATTTCCCGTTCATGATCGGTTGGACAAGAAAACATGTCCAATGATCATAAGACATTTGTTTATTTGAATTTTCCTTCCCACATTATATGAATTATTTTCCATTGGAACCCCAAAATTATCATCTCGACAGTTGTTGGGCGACCTATGATCGATCAGGTTCTGAAATTTCAAGTTAGATTAGCAAAATGATGACAAAATCATGATCAGATCATAGATCTGGGATTTTCATGATGAATGGATGGTGAATATAGATGAGAATGTTGAATCATCAACAAATAGATCTGTGGGAGGGTGAAAAAGAATCATACAATCCCTCATTGTCAAATGAGGCCAATTCGTATCGAACTGCGATGGGAATCCATGTTCTTCAACCTAATCTGAAGATTTAATAATGGAATCATCCAATTTCATCCATGAATGAAGTAGATTCAAAGCATGAAGGCCATATAGAGTAAACATGAAGGTTTCTAGAAAATCCCAACTACAATCCATTTTAAACAAATAAGTGTAGCCTCCCTCAGTAGTAGCACTAGGGTTTGGGAGGATATAAGTATTACATGGTGTGTACTTCCCTTGACACATCGTGTATCAGTTTCCCATGTGAAGCTAGTCATGTTAAGGAATACACGGTCAGGAACACACAGTGTGCCGATTACATGGGCATAGGTTGGCCACACTAGTAGCATCTTGTGTGGACCAACACATCGTGTAGATAAGTACATAGACACGGGGTCCGAGTACACGAACTCAGTTAGTAGAAATCACGCACACCATGGATAGGTGGGATGCACTGTGTAGTCCACCAACACAGTGTGTACATATACATGGGATGGGACCCCTATACTGGCTAGAGACACAACCATGCAATTAAGAGGGGCCACACCCTGTTTGGTCCCCCTCACACACCATATATTTTTGGATCTCATATAACCAATCATCAATGTAACACCCCAATATTTTATACTATGTTATCTCTTTAAAGTTTTTCAATAACTTGCATTACACGCAACACCGAGTTCGAGCGCACTACAACTTACCAAACTTGCCGTTCAAAAAAGAGATTATGATTAGTGTTAACCACATTTAAAATTTTATATATCTGATATAATTTTAACATTCATATTTTGTGTTTCTTATACATAATATAAGAAAAAATCAATTTTTATTATAAAAGGGGTATATTTAAAAAATACTAGTTTTTTAGAATTTTAACGGTGAGCCAATTTTAAATCCAATATTTGAAACTTTTATATATTAAATTTAGTTAAATTAAATACATATTTAGAATAGTTACATAAAAATTTAGTTTGTATAAATTTTTGGTACTTTTCTGATAACTTTCATATTTTTGATGAATAGTGAAACAAAAACTAAATTTTAATTAAAAACAATTTTTTTAATAGAAATAGTTTATATTGTTAAATTAAACATTTTAGTGGTTTTAAAGTATAATTAGACTATATTGTTGTCATTTAATATAATTTAGGACATTATATGTAATATCAAATTTAAACTGGACATAAACAATTGTCAGTATTTTGATAGTTATTATTTCATAAAAACACGCTTTTTGTTTTAACAATGAGAATTATTTTTTAATTAATTTATTCCACTTCTATGTTTTGAATTTGGAAAAATGGAAACCATATTTGGAATTAGGAGTTCCAAATTTTGTAAATAGGTAATTTTATTTTTAGACATTCTGAATATTTACTTCCAAAAATATTTTATTTACCATGGTTAACGGTTAAATCCGGTAAATTAGGGTAAAAATAATATTATAATAATATTAAATTACCCTAACATGTATCTTATTCCAATTTTTTGATACATGTCAAAAAATGGGCATCCTTGGGTCTATTTCGGGACCCCATGGAGCCACTTGAGAGTGATAATGGCACTTTATATTAATTAATTTAATGTAACGACAAAAATGACATAAACATATATCTTTTAGTAAAACAATTTTTACATGTGGATATATAAGTTATCTTTTAGACTATAAATACTCATTATGAATATAAAAATATTTCCTACAAAATTATATTTTATTTTTAATTTTTAGACATTAAATAAAAAAAATGATAACACAATAATGATGCAGTAATTACCTTATTAATGAAAGAATCAAATAAATGGTATTGTAAATATTAAAATAAATATAATTTGAAAGTTTTGATGCCATAAACGAATTTTTTAGATGAATATGACATTTTATTATTGATTCAATGTATATTTTTCTAAGTAATACAGTTGTGATGACTTTCACAAAAACCAAATAATAAAAAGTGTCGTAATTGGCATAAATGAGTTTTTAAAACAAATATTATATTATTAAATTATATAATAGTCCAAAAAATATAAGGTTATGGAAAAGAACTTATATAATGATTGGTATATCAATAATGAACCACATGGGGTTCTCTTGTCTTGTTATAGTAAGTTTATTAACCATATAATATAAAAGTAAAAAGAGACATGGTAAATGTCAAACTATTTAACTAAGAGTTAAATCTAATGTATAAGGTTAATATTGTGATCTAAACCTATATAAAACCTATTTTTTGTGAGTTTTTATACCCATAACCACCTTATACTATAAATAAATCATTTTGGAGACATTATAAACCGAAAATGATTCTATTATAAAATAATATTTCAAGATTTTCCTAAAGTTACCCTCGCCTCTCTTATAAAAGGGTAATTCCCCTTCTCTTAATTTCACACCCCAAAAACCATTTGGTTCAGCCAAACCCTGCCATAATATCCTATAAAATATCTTACCTTAAACCTAGAGGCCATACTTTTATCATAAAGCCAACCTAAGAATCCATTTTGATAAACACAAAAGGGAACACCCGAAGAAGAGGTAATAATTTCTCCACCGTCTTTCAATTTTTTTTCTTCTTCCACTTCCTCTTTCATTGTTGTTTCAATACCAAAATAATATCTTCAGTACCTTCTACATACTTTTATGTTATTATAAATATGGTACAACCATATTTTTTATTTTATTCATCCTATAAATGACAAATTAACCTTACGTACGTACGTACGATTTTCCGTCTCCACATCGTGGTGTAGTTTGTTATTCCAAAACTTAATTATTTAGATGTATATAATAATGAGTATAACTAATTTAAATAATAAATATAACATTTTAATTAATCTATATATATGATATACCATCCAATTACATACGATTTCACCATCAATATAATGATATTGTCGCTCGGGTGTAGGTACCGATTACCGTCTCCACGACGCGATTAGATTCATTTCCATGTTTACCATTCAACGATGATTATAAAAAAATGTATTATTAATAAATATGTAATATATGAAATAATAATTCTAATGGATATATATATTTATATATTTACATATAGGTTATTCACTTACTTCTGTTCAATACGATATGAAAACGGAAACAATGTTTATGCGTATGTACAACCTACCGTCTCCATAAACAATGCCTTCCATTTCATATATCTTTCTATAATAAATATTTATATTATAAATATATATGATATATAAATCAATTTTTATATTATGTAATTATTTAAATCATGATCTAAATGACACGATCAAGAATAACAAGTTTGAACACGTACGATAAAGAAAGCGATTATTACCCGAAATGTTAATTTAACATTGACATCATTATTAAATGGGTAGTATAAAGTCATAAATGAATTATGTATGATATAATAAGTATTAATATAGTTCTTTTATAATTTAATAACATACTATGGTCATTATAAAAGAAGGTTAAACATATTCTAGACCAAAGGAAATCACAATGTAGGGGTTAATTCTTTAATCACATTATTATCCGAGATTATTTATGTGTAAGTTTATACTAGGAAATATTTATTATCCATGTCCATGTTTCATAAAATAGTTTTCAAAAGTATTATATTTAAGGGAATCTTTAACTAAAAAATAATTTTAAATTTTTTAAATATTTATTCTTCTAAACCTTTCTCATTAATGTCCATATTTTCAAAATGATTTTAATGATTTATTTATATGGACATGAATGTTTTAAAATGTTAATTCCTTTAAAGAATTTCAACGTGGTTTGGGTATCATTGATTCAAAAATATATGTTAAATGACTTCATTTATAAATTGTGTGACTTTTAAAATGATTTCATGAAAAATAGTTATTTCTCTCAAAGAGTTTTACTGATCATTTTAAACTATGTCAACACCCTTTACTGGATATTATTCTTGATCGAGGTTGATTTATTATGATAAAAATACTCTATATTGTATTGAAGGTTTTGTGATATTTTTGACTGTGGATGTGTTATTTTTATTCTATTCATGGTTTATATATATAGTATTGACATTTTGTATGCTATTTTTAATACGAATGTTTATGTTATATTTAAACCTGTTCATATGAGGAATGCATTGGACTTAGTAAGTGACAGGTGGAGCCCGTTATAGCTCCTCTATGCATCGTTAGGTCTCATGAGGCAAACTAGTGTATCGGCACATGTCCTTAACAAAATCTTATTTTTAGTCTTGGAACAAGGCCTTGACTATGTGGTTATGAAGTCTGGAATTATGTATTCCATCATTATGAAATCATCTATTGATATTACATGTGATTATTCAACTAGTAGAATATCCATGTGAATAAGTAAATGGAATTATTTGATTTATCATTTCCATATTATGGTGAGGGGTAAGTTTAAAAGGTTTTTATTTTAGTTTTATACCTTCCCTTAAATGTTTATTCTAATTTTTGAATCTTCCTCTATATTTTTTTCCTTACTGGGCGTTTGAGATCACCCCTTTCTTATGTTTTATTTTCCTATGATTCTATGAATTGTTTTATGATTGATAAGTAGGGTTAAGATATGGGATTAGTAGAGTTCTCAAAGGATCATTTATTTTTTGTTTTATTTTCTATGTTTAATATAACATTCATGTATGTAATCTATTTTCCAAGACTCCAAAATCGATTAGTCTTTCGGGACTTGATCCCCTGTAATCATGATAATGTGTTAAAATAATGCACTGACTCTGGGCTTCTGGGGTCGAGGAATTATAGTTGGTAGCAGAGAGTCTTTATTAAAAACCTTGGAAACTAGATTTAGAAAAACTCGGATTAGATAATGTTACCCTAAGATAGAAATTGAAGATTAGTATAGAAGAACATCCTAGAATTTTGTTAATATAGAGATTTTGTGTATTTTCCAAGAAATACATCCATTTCTGGATATGATCAGGGTAGAGGTGGATCTAGCACAAATGTACCTAGGAGTGAAAACACCAACAAGGGTTTTCGAGCTTGACCTGGGGTATCCTGGTACATTATAACAGGCCTTTCTACACTCTTGGTTATGACACTCTCGGAGGATATGCTTAGGATAATTCACATTTTCTTTAAAAGCCATTATGAAGGATTTAAGAGTAAATACTTCCTCAAAGAAAACATTTTATGATAATATATTATATACATAATATTTTTAATTTATGATAGGTATTTTACAAGTTTTGAATTATTCATTTTGATTTATAAACTAACCTAGTGTATGCCATTGATTAGAAATGGAGCCCAGTAGAAGGAATGAGAATTCCAACAATACGCAAGTTATAAATATTAAGAAGGATCATATATTTCATTGTATTAAGCCAAAATTTAAAAGGGAAATAGTATCCCATGTATTCTTATCATATGAATAAATAGTATCATGTGTTAATAAGATAATTAAAGAATTATATGAGTCATATGGATTTAAAGGGAAGCAATAGAATAAAAGTATGGTAGATAAAAAGATGGATAATGGGAAGGGGGAATGAAGGATTTTCCCATATGTGATATCTATGGAAAGAATCACCGTGGTAAATGCTTGAAGGGAATGTGAGTTTGTTGTAAGTGTAGAGAAAATGGACACCAATTACGTGATTTCAAGGGTAAGAAAAAGGATTAAAATGTACAATGCTTCATCTGTAAGGAGTTGGGACACTACGTGAATCAATGTCCAAATCATCAGAGTATGCCCCAAATGATGCTATTGGATAATAATCAAGTTATGATACTACGAAAGATAAATAAGAATGACTAGTGTTATTATGTTGTTATTAAAGGATTATTTAATTTGAGTGTTGTATCAATGATGTACTGGTTATATGAATTATGGAAATAAATAAGGATTGAACGGTAGTACTATTTCATTTAGGATTTGGGATAGTATGGTACCAAGTAAAGTGACATAGTTTCAGGTTAAACTTTTTGTAAAATACATGGTTAAAGGAAAGGTAAACCATAATATGGTCCCGATATCGAGGTAGTGATTTTGGAATAATATATGATAGGTTTGGATAAATTATATTGGATATTATTGACTACCTTGAAACTAATTAATGATTTGTGTATTCCGTCGTTGTTGGTATTTACAACATTTTTCTATAGAAGGAGTATATCTAGTATTCTATAAGGAATAATGGAGAAAGAATGTAATAAATATGGTTTTATGGTAATTCATGGTGTTACAGTTTTTCAAAAGAATACATGATGAAGTTATTCACACGTTATTACGTGGAAAAAAAGATCTTCATTGTGTTTACCTTCCATATAAATTTTGGACTGTGAGTTTGGACAAAAGTATTTTGGATAAGTCTAAAGGATGGAATCTATTAGGTTTGAAATTGGGTACTATTGTTATGGTTAAATCATTTCTTGAGATTTTTTTTGCATTGTCATAAAAATGACAACCCAGAGTTCGGGCAATAACCAGTCGTGTTTGGAAAGGCCGTGAGACTTGAACCTGCAACCGAAGGGCGAAAAGGGTGGATCACATACCACTAGTATACGTGAAGTCCTAGTTTGTATTCTATAGTTTTTTAAATATTCGGACAAATGAATTATAAATTCATTATTTTTGGAATCCTATATGACTAGGATAAATAGAATTTTTTTGAATTCTATTATCTTTTAGAGTGAAATATGAGTATTTGGTAAGAACTAGTTGAAGGGTGAAACTCTACTTGTCAAGTATATATATATATATATATATTTCATCTTATTCTATGAATAAATTAATTCTTAAACTTTAGGAAAGATATCTTAAAAATAAAAATATGTTATCATAATACCATATGTTTTGTTGAACCGGTGATATTTTACATCATCCTAGATTGATGGCTTTGAGGCCCTCAATTTTTTAATTGATTGGGATTGATGACCTCAATCACTACCTAAAAATATTTACGTTTTCCTCAAATTATGTGTCTTTAATTTCTACAAATGTTCTCATAATTGAGATCATAATTTGGGGAAGACATTTTCATTTCCCTTTCCATCTTATTAAGACTAAATTTTATTAACCCAATTTCGGATGTGGGTTTTACACAAAGGTATTTTTCTATTTTTAAGATTTTATTTAATAAGAACAATTTCAAATTGTGAGGGCACAATTTATTGAATTAGTGAATAATTTAACACCCCATGATTTTATATTATGTTATCTCTTTAAAGTATGTCAATAACTTCCTCTACAAGCAACACCGAGTTTGTGCGCACCACAACATACCAAACTAGCCGTTCAAAAAAGAGGTAATGAATATTATTAACCACATTTTAAATTTTATATATCTTATATAATTTTAACATTCATATTTTGTGTTTTTTAGACATATTATAAGAAAAATTGAATTTTTATGATAAAAGATGTATTTTTCAAAAATTGTAGTTTTCCATCCTTCTAATGGAGAACCCTTTTTAAATCCAATATTTGACACTTTTATATATTCAATTTAGTGAAATTAAATTCTTCTTTATAATAGGGACATAAAAATTTAGTTTGGATAAATTTTTGGTACTTTTTTGATAACTTTCATATTTTGATGAATAGTGAAAAAATACTAAATTTTAATTAAAAACAAATGTTTTGATCAAAATAATTTATATTGTTAAATTATAAATTAGAGTGGTTTTAATGTATAATTATAATATATTTTTATCATTTAGTATAATTTAGTTCATTTTTTGTAATATCACATTGAAACTGGACATAAACAAGTGTCAATCTTTTGATAGTTATTATTTCGTAAAAACATGATTTTTGTTTTAACAACAGTAATTAATTTTAAATTAATTTATTCCACTTATGTGTATTTAATTTGGAAAAATGTATTCCATATTTGGAATAATGAGGTCCAAATTGTGTAAATAGGTAAATTTTATTTTTAGATATTATGAATATTTACTTTAATAAATATTTTATTTACCATTGCTAAAGGGTAAATCCAGTAAATTAGGGTAAACAGATAATATTATAATAATTTTAAATTACACTAACATGTGTCCTATTACTATTAGTTGATACATGTATGACCATGGGTATCATTGGGTATATTTTGGGACCCCATGTACCCACTTGAGAGTGGTAATGACACTTTATATTAATTAATTTAAAGTAGAGACAAAAATGACATAAACATATATCTTTTGGTAAAACAATTTTTACATGGTGTTATATAAGTTATATTTTTGAATATAAATACTCATTATAAATATTCAAATATTTCCTACATAGTTAAATTTTATTTATTATTTTTAAACATTAAATAATTAAATTTATTTATGACACAATGATGATGCAGTAATTACCTTATTAATGAAAGAATAAAATAAATGGTATTGTAAATATTAAAATAAATATAATTTGAATGTTTTGATTCCATCCACCAATTTTATAGGTGAATATAAAATTTTATTATTGATTTAATGCTTTTGGTTTTATGTAATCAAGTTTTGATTACTTTCACAAAAACCAAAAACTAAATAGTGTCAAAATTGGCATAAAAGAGTTTATAAAACAAATATTGTATTATTAAATTATATAATAGTCTTAAAAATATAAGGATCTGCCAAAGAACTTATATAATGATATTTATATTAATAATGAACCACATGGGGTTTTATTGTCTTATTATAGTATGATTATTAAGCATATAATATAAAAATACAAAGAGACATGGTAAATGTAAAACGATTTAACTAAGAGTTAAATCTAAAAGATAAGGTTAATATAGGAACCTAAACCTGTCTAAAACCTATTCGTTGAGAGGTTTTAGACCCATACCCACCTTATCCTATAAATAAATCATTTTGGAGCCATTATAAACTGAAAATGAGTTTATTATAAAATAATATTTCAAGATTTTCTTAAAGTGACCCTCACCTCTCTTTTAAAAAGGGTACTTACCCTTCTCTTACATTCACACACCCAAATCCATTTGGTTCGGCCAAACCCTACCCAAATATAATATAAAATATCCTCCCTTAAACCTATAGGCATTAATTTGATCAGAAAGCCAACCTAAGGATCCCTTTTGATCAACTCAAAAGAAAACACTCGAAGAAGAGGTAATAATTTCACCACCCTCTTTCAAGTTCCTTTCTTCTTCCACTTACTCTTTCTTTTTTGTTACCATTCCCAAATAATAACTCCAGTACCTTCTACATAATTTGATTTTTTTATAAATATGGTAGAACCATATTCGTTATTCTATCCATCCTATAAATGATAAAGTCACTATATGTGTGTACGTACTGCTTACCGTCTCCACGTCGTGGTGTGGTTTGTTATTCAAACACTTCATTATTTGGATGGGTATGATAATGAGTATAACTAATTTAAATAATAAATATAACATGTTATTTATTCATTAAATATGATATATCATACAATTAAATATTATTTCTTCATCTATATAATGATTTTGTCGCTTGTGCGTATGTACGGATTACCGTCTCCACGACACGATGAGATTAATTTCCACGTTCACTATTCTACGATGATTATAAACATATATATTATTAATAAGTATGTAATATACAACATAATAATACTACTAGAGTTATATATATATCTATCTCTATGTGTGTGTGTCTGTGTGTTTGTGTGTGTGTGTGTGTGTATGTATATACTTACATATATCTTATTCACTTACATCCGTTCAATAAGATATGAAAATAGAAACAACGTTTATGCGTACGTACGGCCTACCGTCTTCATAAATAGTGCCTTCAATTCCATATATCTATCTATTATAAATATTTATTTTCTAAATATATATGATATATAAATCATGTTTTATATTCTATAAATATTTAAATCATGATCTAAATGATACGATGAAGAATAAAAAGTTAAAACACATACGAAAAGGAAAGCAATTATTACCCAAAATGTTAATTTAACATGGATATAATTATTAAATGGGTATTATGCAGTCATAAATGAATCATGTATGATATAATAAATATGAATATGGTTCTGGTATAATTTAATAACATACTATGGTCATTATACAGAATTTTAAACGTACCCTCGACCAAAGGACAATGGAAGGTAAGGGTTAATTTCTCAATCTCATTATTATCCGACATTATTCATGTGTAAGTTTTACTGGGAAATATTTTTTATACATTTCCATGTTTCATAAAAGAGTTTTAAAAATGAATATTTTTAAGGGACTCAAACTAAAATAATATTGTAAATATTTTAAAGATTTATTCTTTTAATCCTTTCTCATTAATGTCCATGTTTTCAAAATGATTATAAGGATTTATTTATATGGACATGAATGTTTTAAAAGGATAGTTCCATTAAAAAGTTTCAAATTGGTATGGGACACTTTGATTCAAAAATATCTTTTAAATGACTTATTTTTTAAATTGTGTGACTTTTAAAATGATTTCATGAGAAAGGGATATTTCTCTCAAAAAGTTTTACTGAGCATTTTTATCTATGTCAACATCCTTTACTGGATATTATTCATGATCGAGGTTGATTTATTATGATAAAAATATTCCATATTATATTGAAGGTTTTGTGATAATTTTGTCTGTGGGTGTGTTGTTTTTATACCATTCATGGTTTATGTATAAAGTATTCACATTTCATATGCTAGTTTTAATATGAATGTTTATGTTATGTTTAAACCTTTTCATATTATGAATTCATTGGACTTAATAAGTGACGGGTGACACCCGCTATAGCTCCTCAAAGCATCAGTAGGTCTCATTAGACAAACTAGTGTCTTGAGACAAGGACTTGAAAAAATCTTATTTGTATTCTTCGCACAAGGCCTTGAGTATGTGGTTATGAAGTCTGTCATTATGCATTCCATCATTATGAAATTAGATATTAATATTACATGTGATTATTCGACTAGTATAATATACATGTGAATAAGTAAATGGCATTATTTGATTTATCTTTTCCATATTATGCTGAAGATTAAGTTTAAAAGGATTTTGTTTTAGTTTTATACATTGCTTTAAATGATTATGATTATTTATAAAATATTATGCTCTATTGTTATCCTTACCGAGCATTTAAGATCACCGCTTTATAATGTTTTATTTTTCCAGGATTCCAACAAGTGTTTTATGATTGATATGTAGGGTTAATATAGGGGATTAATGGCGTTCTCAAAGGATCATTTATGTTGTGTTTTATTTTCTAATGTGTAATGAAACATTCATGTATGTAATATATTTTCCAAGACTGCTAAACTGATTTGTCTTCCAGGAATTTATTCCTTTTAATCATGCCAATGTGTTAAAATAATGCATCGACTCTAGGATTCTAGGGTCAGGGCGTTACAATCAAACCTCCATTTCTCAATTGATTGAACTCACATTTTGGCCTGTGAGATGCATACCTTGAGTTTTTTTCACGTAGATTGTGATAGTTTTTTCAGTAGAGGATTTAAAGATATGATATGAATGTTATGGGTTGGAATTCAAAGAGGTGACACCCGATAACATCAACGATCATATAGAATCACCAAAGCAGTTCTGGGATTACCCTCAAACCGGGCTGGGCAGTGGTGTCCCCTGGTGGTAGTATCAGGCTTACCATCTAACAGGGATGGGAAGTGGTATTCCTCAATAGCAGTACTAGGATTACCCTCCAGTAAGTGTTGGATGTGGCATTCCTCAATTATCTTTCCATGTTACCCCCCTATAAGAGATGGGTAGTGCAGTTCCTCAATATTCCAATCATACCCTCAAATTGCGATGGGAATTGGAATTCCCCAATGAGATCTTCTAGGCATAACCATTCAGCTAGGCTGGGTAGTGGCATTTCCTTGATGACTCGCCAGGCATACCCTCCAATAGGATTGGGATGTGGCGTTCCTTAGGGACCTTCCTGAGTTGTACCCTCTAGCTGGGCTGGGTAGTGTCATTCCTCAGTGACTACCAGAGAAGGACCCTTCTATCATACTAGGGTATGAGATACTTTCCATGAATTGTGACCCCTAGACTGTGTATCACAGTGGTGAGGCATGGTTTGACATACCTTTGGACTCATGAGAATGTGGGACACTTTTCCCATCGAGACACATTCTTTTGATATGAAATAAAACTATGTGGGAATGTTAGTGCTACCCAAATCAGATAGTATCAGGGTGTTGTGATTGAGTCCCTTCGAATTGTGGTTTTTGGGTAGACGCATGAGGTTTTGGTCATTGCAGTTGGACTTAGCTTGGAACTATTGGCTACTCATCTTCATGAACCAATCTATGAGATGTATATCCCCTCACCCTCTCATTTGAGATTCTTTGACTGAGAATATATATATATATCATAATTTTGTACCCATTCCTTGGGTATATTTAATCTTTTTCCAGGGGAGGTGAAGATGCGTGAGGCATGCCACATGATTTATGTGTTTAGATTTTCATGGATAGATGAGTCCATTATCCTGCAATAAGTAGAGAAGACTCGATACGATGTTCATATTCCCGCCATTGTTGGCTCCTTGTGTTTGGATGAGTCTACTTTAACTCTCTTATTGAGTTGAGTTATTCACTTTTACTGTATCTTGTTATATCTACTTCTTTCCTCTTCAATTTTATCTCTTACATCTCCCCCTTCACCTATTAAGGGCTTTCTACTGGGTATGTATATACTCACCCATGCATGGGATTTTTCCATCACATTTCATGTCTTTCTCAGATGTAAGATAGTTCGATTGTGAATTTAGAAAAACTTTGGGATACATACTTATTGGACCACGTATGTTGGTTGTATCTTGGTACATAGGATATGGGATCTCAACTGCTTTACTCATTTCCATTTTTTTAGTTTGGGACGTGCTTCTAGGTGGGAATGTATTTTTTCCTTTTCTATTTTAGTTTTCACTATAGTACCTCAACCTTTTTAGTGGGACATGCATATTTGTTTTATATATAGTAGTGTTGCATCTTTTATTTCTTTCCCCTGTCACTTTTTCATTGATTTGGTTTTCATGTGTGTGTATAGGTACTTTGGAAAATGCCTCCCTGAATTAGTTATTCCTTTGCTTCTAGTCACCACCCCCTGGCCTATGGAGGTGGGCCAAGGTTGGTTGTTGCTCAAGCCTCATTATGGGTTGGGTCTTGATAGAGTGGTATTAGAACAAGTTCATTCCTCCAGACTTTGTTCGGATGTTTCCCCTTAAAATTATTGGCTGGGATTAGAGGAAAATGATTGAAGTGTAACGAGAGTGGTTCTCAAGGCATGCAGTCCATTGATAGTGTAGGCAGATGTCATACCCATTAACTAGGACCTGATTACCCACATGCCAACTCGGCACATTGAGACATCTATTTCAGGGAACAGTGGTACATACATCATATAGGATTGAGTCTTTAAATGTCCTTCTTTATTTATCAACTCATTTTTATTAATATATATATAGACACACTAATCTAACCATGGTACTCTTTTATAACTTTTAGGATGCCTCTATGATGACAGCCAGGCAGAATACCTGCTCTGGTTTATGATGACGACCCTATTAGTGACATGTCCTATATTCTGGGTCTATCTGATGATCGCCTTCTTCCAGGAGGATAGGTATCGGAACCTCCCTCTATTGAGAATGGGATATTCCCAACAAAGTAGGCTGAGTATATGTGTTGTCAAAGTGCACTATGCTAGTTATAGAATCAGATACCTCTGAGGTTCCATGGTGAGCTAGATCCTCAGGCAGTAGAGGATTGACTATAGTCGGTGGTCCACATAATCAGGCTTGTTCAGATGATAATAGATCAGATGGTGTCATTGGAATCCATACTTTTCCATGGAGCAGCTGGGCATTGGTGTAGCCTGGTTACCCATATGCATGATGGGTCAGAACTCTCATGGGAAGACTTCCAATAGTTGTTTCATGAATAGTATTACCCCTCCTCCTTACACTCTATCTAGATTTAGAAGGTTTTTGAGCTTCAACAAGGAGGTATGACATCGGAAGAGTTTAAGGAGTGGTTTATAGACCTTATGTTCTACTCTCTTGACATGATCAGAGATGGCTACTTCTGAGCGTGTATGTTTGAGGAGGGACTATGCAGAGAGATCTAAGCCAACATAGTGCCCTTATGCATCCCCATTTATATCAAGGCACTGGAGTGGAAACTTGTGACAGAGAGTATTCTGTCAGAGGGATGCTAGATAGATGGAGCTAGCAATGGGTGTGATAGGGATGATATATCTACAACAGTAAGAAAATTCCAGAGATCTCAGAATATGAGACCCTTCAGTGTGCAGGCTCAGGTATGTGATTGTATAGTGTAGGGGAAGCGCAAAGCACTAGGAAAACCTGGGGAGGGCTGGTTCTTTGCTTGTGATGGGCGAGGTCACATTGTGCAGGACTGCCTGACTAGACATACTCAGCATCCCATGTAGATAGCTAATGGACCTCCACTACAGAGGCCTCACCATGATCAGGGACCTCCCAGGTGGGGACAGGGTGGTCCCTAGGGAGTTGAATATGGAAAAGAAGCAGGATGAGATACAGGTGGCTAATGATGCTACAAGGTCCTCCCACAACCACCACTAGGCTGCCCATATCAGGATTAGGGATCTGCCAGCCAGGGACGTGGATAGTTGAAAACTATGGAAATTGAGGATCCTATAGTGCATGAGATGATTCAAGATATAATCTATGTTTATTATACTATTTATTTTGTATTAGTAGACACAGGTTTCAGCCATTCTTTTATCTATTGACTCGTGGTTTGTTAATTGTAGCTCCTAGTAGTGACACTAGCACAACAGATTTGTCTTGGGGTTCCTATAAGGAACACTTCTTTTATGAATTTCAACTTTAGGTAATGAGAGCTATATCTTGGAGGGGAGAGGGTCATGTGAGACTTACAAGTCATCATGATAGACTCTGCGACATCATCATGGGAATGGATAGACTTTCTATGGTTCAAGCCCATATTGATTATCACCATTGAATATTCAGATGTCTCCATGTTGATGGGATGAGGATATCCTTTCTCAACTAAAGAGACCTCTCAGTGGTACAAGCTAGAGTTATGAACATGATTTTACAACCTATTAACCATAAACTAGAGAGTGTGACCCTTTGTGCAGTAGAATCTTCAATCATTTAGATTGATTCAGTGGTGTAGGATTATATAGACATCTTCCCCGAATACATTCTAGGACTACCTAAAGATGGGATTTATATTTTTTCATTGACATTCCAATAGTTAATTCCATAATATCTTTCTTAGAATATTTTATGGTACCCACAAAGCTCTAGGGTCTACAATTACTATAGGAAGAACTTCGTAAGAATATTTTCATCAATCCCAGTCTGTTCCCCTAGGCATCTTGAGTTCTATTTGTAAAGAAGGTAGGTGAGAGTTTATAGATTTGAGTATATTATCATTGCTAGAACTAGGACATGATAAAGAAAAAGTACCAATTTTCAAGTATTGACGAACTCTTTGATCAGTTATGAGGTGAAAAATGGTTCTTCAAGATCGAACTCACATCTCTCTACCACCAGTTGTGGGTTCATGAGGTTGATATTTCAAAGTTGTTTTTCTAATGTCGCAATGGACACTATGAGTTCCTTGTGATACCCTTTGGTATGAACAATTCCCCCATTGTTTTTATGGATTTTATGAACCAGATCTTCCGACCATACTTGGACCAGTTTGTGGTTGTCTTCATTGAAGACATACTCATCAACTATGTGACAGAGGAGGAGTATGCAAAGCACTTCAGGATGGTTCTTGGTTTACTTTAAGAGAACCAGCTTTACAGAAAGCTCTCGAAGTTCTAGTATTAGATAAAAAAGGTTCACTTTATGGTTAATTTCATTTATGAACAAGGTTTACCCATGGATCCAATGAATATTGACTCAGTTATTTCTTGGGATCCACCCAAGAATGTGTTACAGGTGTGAATTTTCCATGGTTTGGTGGGGTACTACAAGAGATTTGTGAAAGAATTATCCTAGATCATAGCTTCTTTAACCACTATGGCATGGAAGGGAAAACTGTTTACCTGGTCGGAGGTGGGATAGAAGGCCTTTGATGTGTTTTGGAAGAGGATGAAGAGTGGTCCAGTGTTGACACTACCATAATAGAGAATTTAATTCATAGTTTATTGTGATTCCTCGGTAACTGGGCTTGGTTGTGTGAAAATGAAACAACAGGAGTACATTGCATACGGGTCGAGGAAGTTAATACCCCATGAGAAGAACTATGAAAATCATGATCTAGAGATAAAATCGTTAGTATTATCATTGAGGAATTTAATGAACTATATTTTATGAGATCTATTTTTGGTTTAATAATACCATCAGAGTCTCTGGTACGTCTTCCCTCAAAGATACCTTATCCTGAGGCAATGACACTCCTGGGGTTCCTGTAGGACTAAGACTTTGAGGCTGTCTATTCTCCAGGAAAGGGAAACATTGTAGTAGATTCCCTTAGTAGGATGTCCCAGGCACACCTAGTGCATTAAGCTTAGGAGTAGTTAGATTCCTTATAATTCACCCTAGTGAAGCAGGAGGGTACAATTTCCCTACAGTAAATAGTGTTGGATCCTTTGCTCCTTGAGAGTGTGAAAGAGTCATAGCTAGGAGTCCTCGACTGTGAGGTTCAATGAGATTAGTTATCCACATGTGGTGCACCAGATGGATATTTTGAAGGAGGGAATGATGATACATTGTCATAAGGATGAAAAATGGTTTCAGTCATGATACAGGAGGAGGCGATGTGGGAATTCCACAATTCACCCTTAATTTTAAATCTTAGTGTGGGGAAGATGTATATGGATATTTATTAGTAGTTTTGGTGGTTAGGTATGAGTTGGGGCATAGTTAATTTCATCTCATGATTCCTCACCTATCAATAGGTGAAGGGTGAGAAGTAGGTTCTAGCGGGTTTTTTATATCCTCTTGAGGTCTCTAAGGTGAAATGGGATGGGAAATCCATAGACTTCGTGACAGGGATTCCACTAACAGTGAAAGGCCACGACACCATATGGGTTCTAGCAGACTGACTCTTGAAGTCAGTGCACTTCCTTTCCATCAAGGAGTATATTTTGGTGGATATTTTGCGGTAGTTTTACATACGATAGATCTTATAACTTCACAAGGTACCCACTGAAGAGTTTCTCGGTCCGTGACACGTAGATTACATCACAATTGAGGAGAGGCCGGAAAGAGGAATTTAGGACATATCTATGGATGAGTACAACCTTTCATCCTCAAACTGATGGGTAGGTAGAGCATATTATCCATGTGCTAGAGGATATTTTGAGGGCTTGCGTGTTGGATTTCAGCCAAAGATAAAAGGATCATCTTTTTTCGGTAGATTTTGTATACAAAAATAGTTACCACTCCACCATTGAAATTTTTTCTTTTGAGGCCCTATACGGGAGACCATAGAGGTCACCCTTGTGCTTGACGAATGTTAGAGAGTCATCCATGATGGGCCCAGAGTTAGTGTAGGCGACCATAGAGAAATTACAATTCATCCATGAATGGATGAAGATGGCCCACAGTAGATAGAAGTCCAATTCTGATTGTCGTATAAGGCCCTTGGAGTTTGATCTAATAGATAATTTCTTCTTGAGAATCTCCCCATGATGAGGAATTAGGAGATTCAGCCTAGGAGGAAAGTTATTCCCAAAGTTTATTGAGTTTTTTGAGATCTTAAATAGGTTTGTTGAGGTTTCTTACCACCCTAGCCTACCCCTATATCTAAAATAGGTGCATGATGCTTTCCACATGTCAAAAATGAAGAGATACATGCATGAAATCACACACATTATTAACTAGGGTAAGTTATACAATGAGGATGGAGAAACCTTTATAGAGTACAAAGAGGGATTGAGGACCGAAAGGAGAGGAAATTATGTGGAAATACCATCCCTTTGGTTTGTATGATCCGACAACATAGAAATTTTTCGGAGAGTTCCTAGAAGCGGGAGAGCCAGATGTAGGCTCAGTATCCCAAGTTGTTTTTCTAGATTTTCTTTTCAGGGATGAAAATATTGATGGTGGGGATGATATATAGACCCATTTTTTCCTTGTAAGATTTAAAATATTTCTATATATATATATTTCTCTAGATAGGTACTGAGACGAAATTTTATTCTGAGTCCCGATGTTCCCCTGATTAATTTTATAAAAATGTTAAATATATTTTATATAGTGCGCATGAAAATATTTAAATAAAGAAGTATAATTATTACATGGATGATCTAATCAGAAATAAAAGAAAACAATTTTGTTCAGAACATGAATTTTTCCCTAGGAAAAACATAAAATGAGCCATAACGTGATGTTCAGACCCCTCACTCATTGGCAATGTCTTTAAGTAGTTTAATTAGTTTAATTATTTAAGTAATTACATTTATTTTTGACCTAATGAATGTTTATAAATATATCCTTAGAGTATTTCAGCCAGGTTTGTAGCATAATCCTCCCATCATCGGTGAAGCTCTCTTTCCTCCACCATTTGGAAATTTCTATGAAGATTGAAGAATGATGAATGAAGGAATATCATATCGTATTAGATCAAGATGTGGTGAATATAAAAGAGCCTCCTCCATTATTGGATAACATGTTCTTCACTAGTGATCAATCCAATCAAGAGGTAGGGCATGTCTTTTGGTGTTTTACGCCTTATAGATTATAAATATTGACCTGATCGAATGTTAATATTTGATCTATGAATTTATTGCAATGCATTACATAAACCTGACTATTGAAATTCAATTATTTATTAGTTCTTCTAATCCATATTTCACGTTATTGATCAGTTGGATAAGAAAACTTTTCCAATGATTGTAAAACCTTATTTATGTGCTTTTACTTCCCTCATTCTGTGCGTTATTCCCATTGGAACCCTATGGTTCCCAGCTCAACAGTTTTTTAGAGACCCAAGCTCGATAAGGCACCCGAATTATAGGTGGATTAGGGAAAAGGTGAAAAAATCATGAGAAAATCATATATCTGTGATCATCATGAATAATGGATAGTGAAACTGATGGTGTTACATTTGATCATCAATGTACAGAGGTGCATAGTCTTGTTGAAGAATCATCCAAATCCACATTATCAAATGGGGATGATTCGCAGAAAAAGACGATGGGAATCTATGTTCTTTAGCCAGATCCAAAGATTTTAGAATGGAATCCGGAAATTTTGGCCATGTTTGAAGTATATTCGAAGTGTAATGGCATAATATAGTAAACTTTATGGTTTCTGAAAAATCTCTACTACATACCATGTTCAACGAAGATCACATGGTTTGTTGCCATCATCAGTGGAGACACTAGGGTTTGAGAGAAGATAGGGATTCTAAAGTGTGTACTTCCATTTAAACTTCAAGTATCAGCATCCCATGTGAAACATTCCATGTGAAATAACACATGACCAGGAACACGCCACGTTTCGATAACATGGGCACGGGTTGGCCATGCATGTAGCATTCTATGTGGACCAAAACATTGTTTACCAAAGTACAAAGACATGGCCAGAGGACACGGCCCAATCCCTGTATATGTGGGACAAGTTATATATTCTATTTAATTGTATATTACCTCTATATGGTATGGGAACCATGTACCATCCACAGACACGACCAAGCAGTGAAGAGGGTCCACACACTATGTGATCCACCTCACACATCGTGTACTATTTGAGATCTTCCATAAAATATTTAAACCTCTTGACATCCATCAATTGAAATCATATTATCACCATGATATGTCTATCCTGAGTTTTATTCATGTAGAAAATGATGGTTCCCTCAGAAGAAGATTTCGATATATTAAGTGAATGTTTTAGGTTGGCATGCATATAGGTGATACTCGATGATGATAGTAATCATACAAATGCACCAGAGCAGTTCCAGGATTACCCTCTAGAATAGATGGGTAGTGGAATTTACTGATGGAATTATCATTCTTACCCTCTAGTAGTACTGGAAAGTGGTGTCCCCTGATGATCTTTCTATGTTACCCTCCAGTAGGAGCTGGGTAGTGAAGTTCCTAGATGTTCCAAGCTTACCCTCTTGCTGGGTTGGGTATTGGAATTCCTTGATGACATCTTCCAAGTGTAACCCTCTAGGTAGGCTAGGTAGTTGTGTTTCCCTAATGACTCACTAGTCTTACCCCCTATTAGGAATGGGCTGTTGAGTACCTTAGTGACCTTCCCGAGTGGTACCCTCTAGCTAGGCTAGACAGTGGTGTTCCTCAGTGATTGCTTGAGATGGACCCTCCTATCATACCAGATCACATGATCCTTTCCAAGACCAGTGATCCCTAGAATATGTTTCACAATAAAGAGGTGTGGTTTGGCATACCTTTGGACTCATGAGAAAGAGGGATGTTTTCCCCCACCGAGATGTGTTCTTGTGATGTGACATAAAATCATGTAGGCGAGTCACTATCTCCTAAATTGGATAGTATCTAGGTGTTCTTATTGAGTCCCTTTCACTTGGGTTTCTTGGGAAGACAAATGAGGTTATAGGAATTATAGTTTTACTTACTTCATAACTATTGGATACTTATCTTCTTAGACTGAGCTGGGAGATGGAGATACCTTAACTCTCTCATTTGGGCTTCTTTGACTGAGTATATATATATATATACACTACTTCATTACCTAAACCATGGGTATAGTTAATCTAATTACAGTGGAGTTGAAGACAAGTTGGGTATTCCACATGCTTTCTGTGTTTAACTTATTATGTTAAGATGGGTACACTCTCCTTCTATAGGTAGCAAAGACTCGAAAAGAAGTTCATCTTCTCACCATTTTGGCCTCCTTGTGTTTGGATGAGTATAATTTCACTCTCTTATTTGGTTGAACTATTCTATTTTATTATACCTTATTTTATATAATTCTTCCCTCTTCAGTTCTATTCCTTAATTATCCCCCTAACCTTTTTGTGACATTCTACTGGGTATTTTTAAACTCACCCCTACATGGGATTTTTCCAAAACGTGTTGTGTCTTTTATAGAAATAGGACAGGTAGATCATGAATTCAGAGGAACTTAAGGATACAGACTACTTGGACCGTGTACGGTGGTCGTAGTTTAAGACATAGGAGTGGGACTATTAGTTGCTTTAATATTTTCTAGTTTTTTATGTTGGGAATTATTACTTTGTGGGAAAGCATTTATCCCTTTTTTTAGTTTACACCACTACAAATCATCTTGTTTGGTGGTTTGTGCATCTTTGGTTTATATATAGTAGTGATTCATCATTTTTCCCTCAACAATTTTTCATTTATTTCTTTTCCTATCTGTGTACATATAATTAGGAAATGGTCTCCTTGAGTTAGTTATGCATTCGGTTCTAGTCACCACCCCCTGGCCTATGGAGGAGGGCTTGTGGTAGTTGGGGTTTGATCCTCAGTATGGGTAGGATCATGATAGGTAATATATAAATCAAAAAATCAGGAATGAGAGAAAAATCTATATATTATTAAATACCTATAATTTTCATGATAATTAATCATAAAATACACTCATGGAAAGTGTATACACCATAGAAAGAAACAATAGTGGTGAATATGGATGATGTCTCATAGAAATAAATATGAGATGAGTAACCCTAAAATTAATTCTTCTATTTATTTATATTTGATGAAAAATCCTCTATAATAGATATAAATGTATTTAAAATATATTATATTATCATATTCCAACATATCATACCATATATGTTTTACATATAACATATTATCACCCATTATTAACAATTCCTTATTAAAATTTCAGTTCTTTGTAATAATGATTTCATTTTTTGGGCATGTTTCGATTTTGAAGTTCTAATAATTGTTGTTTGATAATGGATAAATAAACAAAACAATGTTAATAATATCATAATTACCATATTTAATCATCATATATACATTTATTTTTATTTTTATAATTTAGTGATGAAAAATTAAATACATCACTCCGTGGAGACAGAAATCTATATATATAGACAATTGATGTTTCCAATTTTCGATAGATGGAAAAAATATAGGTAACTGATAAATAAAAATAAATAATATTTATTATATCACAAATATAATATATTTTTATTAAATATATTTCCATTAAATATATTTTCATTAATATTAATTAAAATAGGAAATAAAAATTTAATCGCGTCCCCTTGTAGAGGTGGTAGACCACACATATGCACGAACGATATTAAAATTTCTCAATGGATGGATATTTAATTATGTGTATAATATATTTTAGTTATAATATTAAATTTATGTGATAAATTTAACATATAAACATTTAATCCATCATAATAGCCAACCTTGAACAGTAATGGTGGAGAATAAATTGTATCGCTATGTGGAGGCGGTAGTCCACACGTACACTGGAGTGATATTTTAAAAACCCCCTTGATGGAAAGATGATGGATAAATTTTTTTGAATTATAATAATGAAATTAAATTATATTTTATGTAAATGTTTATAAAATATTCATTTTTACGACATAATTTAATGAGTTTAAATAATAATTAAAATTAAAATACTTAATTAAGATGATTACATCCTCTCTGAAGAACCGCCTTTGGATCTCTCCTTAATGAACCTAGGGATGATATATAAAGAAGAAAATAACATATATAATCTTTAAAAGGACGTTAATTGGAGTATTTGGAATGGGTTGGTCAAGATAACTGGCTCTTGGTTGCATAAAAAATATAGTAAAAGTGAAGTACCTTAATTATTACAGAAGGAACGCACTTGGAATCACATAAAAAATTTAAATATTATAAATTATTTTTAATGTGAATGTGGATCCTGGTTTTGAAATTTCAAAATATAATATAGGTAATGTTCAAATATTGTAAATCAATATAATTTGGATAGTTTTATGTGAAAGTTAAAATCTAATCTTTTGGTTTAACCACAACATTAACCAAATTTATCCTTAACTGTGATAACATATTTTCTAATAATAAGGGGTTATAAATACACCTATAAAAAAATTGCCTAAAATATTGACAATGGATGAAATTTTAGACCATATATAATCACCGTTTTCTTATTTCATGATTCTTATTATTTTATAATAATTTAATAAAATATTATAAGACATAAAATATCATTAATTTCATTTTTAGGACTATTAATTTAATTTTAATTTAATATTAGGAAGATGTAAATGTATATATAATATATAAAATTTAACTATCAAATATAAATTATAATTAAACACGAAATTATTTAAATATAATAATTAATCCAAAACATATATATTTAAATTTTGTAAAAAATATTTAGTAAAGGTTTTTACTACTTGCACAGGCACTATGTCAACGTTGCATTGGAATTTAACTTAAATATAATATCAATAAAAAATATAATTGAATTAATATCATAAAAAATTTAATAATCAAAATAGTCAATAATAACCATTCAAAACCTTTTTTTATCCCCATGACAATATATTAGAGTTTTTAAAATAAAAGAGATTGGCATTTTGTATTTTTATTTAGTTTAAATAATATTTAAGTCATTCTCAATGAAAAATGGAATGAAATTTTAATTAATTAAAATATTGGATGAGGATATTAAATACACAGGCACAAAATATATTAAATTCAAGTATTATAGGTATTTTTATGCCTTATCCCATATTTTTAACTATGTTTTCCCCTTTTTACAATTATCGAGATAACAAACTCTTACAATGGTTACTATTCATTAAACCAAAATTAAAATTGAAAGTTTTTCCACATTTTATCACCCTTATTCTAAATATATATTATATTTTTCATGATTAAATCACTATAAGTGGAATAAATTAATTTTATTATAAATTCTTAAAAGACATTTAAAATAATTTTTTGAACAATTCATTTTTAAGCATAAATAGTAAGTTGAATAAAAATCATGTATATTTATTATTTAAATGGATTAATAATAATATTTATATCTAAATTATATATTTTTTAATTTAATATCAAATTTCATATCATGAAGGTACTTTTTAATGAAATAAAATGATAGCTTTAAAAACTCTATCTTTTTCACCATTTATAGAAAAGTAAATATTTTCAAAAAAAATATAATTTTTCACAAATATAATATTGATATTATTATTTCAAAATGATATAATATTTATAAAATACAATATCTAATGGATTCAAAAATTAATTATAGTATTCACTTAAAAAATAAATAGAATCCCATTTTTTATGCACACTTATTTTCAATAAAAAAATAAATTAAGAAAAAATTGTGTACTTATTTATTACATATTAATAAATACATTTGAATTTAATATTAAATTAATATCTATTTTTGTTAGTGTGGTTATTCCCATTCATACTTTAAATGTAACAGTAAGGTTATGGTGGCTGCATTTAAGAATATTAATATTTTATAGTATATCACAATTCGCTTAAACCCTGAGTTCACAAGTTAAGAAAGCTATCGAGTTTTTCGTTTTTATTTTTTAAAACATAATTTTTAGGGTTTTAAATTCTACCTCTTAAATAAATTTTACCCTCACAATTTTAATTCCCACTTACATGAATTAGTATATAATGACATAGTAATAATAATTGTTATATATTTTATAATGATAAAAATTCTCTATGTCACTATTAAGAAACTTTGTATTTCATAATTAAGTATTTCTAAAACAAAGTATTAATAATTGATAGACTCATGGTTTCAAGAAATATATACCTTTATATTTGATAAATATTTTCCACATAAAACTCAATAAGTTTATCTTGGTCTTATATAAGTTGAGGAAATTATTTACCACCAACGTAGAGAATTTGATATTACATACTTTCATGATTTATTACCGTTTTATAAGACAACTAAAATCCTTTGGTTGAGCTTTAATATATATCATATAATACTTTAATAAATGAATATTAATGATGAATTTTCTATCCCTAAGACACTAAAATTATATTTTAATCATTCATAATATACATAAAATAATATCGTACCATTACTTTTATCTATAAATATTAACCAAAACCAAAATAGTTAACACAAGTCATATAATATGAATAAAACTTCATATAATGAAAATTTCCATTTATCTTAAAAACCTAAACAATAAAACTTAATGTTCAACTATAACCAATCTATAAGAAGTTTACCTTATGACTTTCTCTACAATAATTTTGAAAAAATTTAAAACCCAAAAATATGAAATACTTTATCAACTTTTTAAATAAACTTGAAAATTTATCGCTAGAAAAAAAATTATCTCACAATTTTAGATAACAAACAAACAAATAATATGATCATATGTTATCTTAAAATAATTCAATCCATTAAAAAAACAAAATCACCATAAAACCAAAATAAAATCATATATGCTTCCATTAATTAACTCAAAATTCATTCCTAAATTTATATTTACCTTTATTATATAATTTTACCAACATAATTGTTTTTTTAAATAACATTAATAACTAAGTCACCCAATCAAATTTAAATTCCAAAGTTTTATATATGAGAATAATATGTCCCCAAAATATAATAAATCTTTTATCATAAATAAAAATAATTTCCTCACAATCGAAGATCAAATTATCTCTAAAGGTTATCAATAACATTAAACTTTTTTTAACAAAATATACTATAATTATTCCTAAAATAACATTTTCAATAAAACATGAATTAAAAGGTTTGTATTTTAAGAAATTACTAACAAATATCCTTCATAATCATAAATATCGTTTTCATAAAACCACAAATTGGTATATATACCTTTAAAATTATGAAAAACCTTCAACTTATCATCCCATGACACTTTAGGCTTATACTATGTAACTATTGAATATCATAGGTTTTGATAGGTTATATACTCTTATTCATCATAATGGTTCATTAAGAAAATTTAAATCAACCCAAGCATATCCGCTGGGAGTGTCTATTCAAGTGTTCAGTCTTAGGTCCACTCATCATGCAGTATTCACAATTGCATTTGTACCCAATTCAATACATTAAGAGTAATTACCCTTAGTTTCATCTTTCCCATAGTTGTATCTACTTTCTAGTTTCTAGAAAGTAATGTATATTCTAGAAAAACTAGTCTTCTTTATCATAACATGCTATGTTCTACTATACATAGGTTTAACCTAAGGTTTCAAAATAAATATGCCTCATATAGGATTCCAAAGATTCATAACCATTCTTTGACACCAAATAAATTTACCCATACATGTTTTATATAAATATTTCAGCTTATTATATAAATATTAATTACATAACATAACATTCTCACCCTAGCCATATAGTATTAGTTTCTTCCAAATCTTGGATACAAAAACAACTAGTACATAAAATATTTACATTATCTCACGCTATGTTCATAAAAATTATAGCCATTACCTTTCACATCATACTTAATACCATTCTTCATATCCTATGGAAAAAAGAAACATAATAATGTGTTTTATCAAATTACCAGTAGGGGTAAACATAAGAGATATCAAAAACTGTTTATAAGTGGGTATAGGATAAGAATAAGTGTATGAGGAAAGGATTTTAACATTCAAAAATCATAACTAATCATTAAATGATCATTAATCAATAATTAACAAATTATGTTATGTCAAAACAAAATAAAAAATTCATAACTGTGTGGAATCATCAGTAATCAATGATGAGCAATGAGAACATATTATTATAATAATAAATAATGTTGTGGGTTACACATAATGATAGAAAGTAATTTCCTTATTCAAGAATCACCTACAATACTTCTATGGTGGATTTAGTGCACTCTACATTCAATCATATCCTTAGTCATGGTTCACTCCCATGACTATCATAGTTGATAGAGTCCCTTAATGAACTGGTTCTATTACCCATTCTAGTTATTATTTTCTCATGATATATCCATAATTTCTCAATGCATTAGAGTGTTATAAAATTCATGGACCACATGTTTCATAATGATAATCATACACATGTGTACCATAAGTTCATAAAGTATCCATCATTTCATCATATCAGATCCTATATAAAGAATACAGGTTTCACTAATATTTCATTATTTCATCAAATCATAATTGATAGAAAATAAATGAGGTTTATAAACATATAATAATCAAATTTATGAACAATAAAGTTAAATAATAAGGATGGTATCATTGAATCATATCCTTATTAATGCATATATATCATTAAAGTTTGTTACCATTGATATATTTTTTTTAAAAATATCATTGGAATACTTCTTGAGAAAAATAAACTTCTTATTTTGGAATCACATATTTAAAATAAAAATATTAATAAAATAATAAGGAAAACAATTTCCTTGATAAGAACCAAGTAAATTATGCTTCAAATAATTGACCGTTCATGATGGTGGTAAATTATGATCATTTTGTAATCATTAAAACAACTATTATTTTCATATATTCGGTAAAAACTACTATATTTAAAAAATAAAAATAAGGTAATTTTTAAAAAATTTGGAAAAAATTCATACATGGGTAAAATATACTTTTAACATTCATAGTATAATAATCAAAAATATTCTTAAAAACATTTTAGAAAACAGGGACTTGGAAGGAAAATATTTTTTGGATAAAAGAGGAGATATATTATATGTTTTCCATAAAAAATCATTCTAGTTAATTTTTATTCCAAAGAGAGGAAAATGGTACTAAAACATCCAAATTTTATAAATAACTAGAGGTGAATATAATTTAAATGGTATTAACAAATAATTAACTTTTAATTTCTTCAATGGAAATTCAAGCTTAAATAATCTTTATTAAAATGGGATAAAATCATAAACCATTTACCACACAAGCATCATTTGAATCATAATATCCATTAAAGAATAACATAAAATAAAAGGTTATATATCATGAATATAATTAAATTCAAGATATAACATATTATAGAGGGTTTTATTTACACCTAATTAAATAAAATAAGTGAATAACATAAAAAATGTCTCATTAATGTAATATTGGGATGATGAACCCTTACAATGTTGGTAATCTATGAATCAAAATATTATGAAAGGGAGAGACTTAAATTTATTTTTCAACCCCGATAATTTATATTTGAATCATAATAAAATTAATTCAATTTTATTATATAAACCACAAAAAATAAACTGGTGGTGAATATGGAATATATTGAATAGAAATTAAATTGAGATGAGGAACACTTAACTTAAGTCTCATTTCACTTAATATGTGATCAAACCTCCTATATAATAAATATAGATTTATTTTACATATATTTTTAAAAAACTATTCAGACATATAATTTCATATATGATCTATATATAAAATCTTATCACCTATTTATTAACAATTCAGTATGAAAATATTTTTTGGGGTGAGAACTATATTGTTTTTCATGACTGTTTCAATTCAGAGGATCATATAAAAGTACATTGATTATGGTTAAATAATATCAAAAATTATAATAATATCTTAATTATCAGATTTAATCATTATATACACTTTTATAACTATTCATATAAAGTGTTTATTAAAAATGAATTACATCCCTTTGTGGATATGGTAATATATACGTACACGTGAGCAGTGTTTTCACTTTTTTATAGATAGAATAAAAGAAAGTTAAATTGTAATACCAATTTATATAATTAATATTATATCATAAATATATTATATTTCCATTAAATCTATCATTATTACCATTCATGTAAAGATGAAATGAAAAAATAATCACATTGCTTCATGGAGGTGGTAGTCCACACGTATGGACAAGTGTCATTATCCTATCACAACAGATTGAAGGGTAATAATTTAGATAATATATTATAATTCATGAATAATATTTATTTTATAATTATTATATATAAATTTAAATCATTCATAATAACCAACCATTAATGGTCGTTATGAAAAATAAATCATATCTCTAGGTGGTGTCAATAGTCCAATTGTATATAAGAGGGATATTTTTGAGTCCCCCTTGTTTAAAAGAAGATGGGTAAATTTTATGATCTCAATATATTAAAATCCTAGTATAAGGGAGATATTTTTTTTATTTTATTTCAATGTCAATAATATATTTGAATGAGGGTGAAGAAGAAATAAATTGAAAATGTCATGTTAAGACAATTAACTCCTCCTTGGAGGAACCTCCATTGGATCACCCATTATGGACCATAGGGATTGTATTTTAGGAAGACCAAAACATATATAATGTATCAAAGGAAGTTAATAATAGTTATTATCAGGGTATTTTTAAATTATTTCTTCATAGTGGTTTGAATAATAGAAGTTATGTGGAGTCCTTTTATAGCCAAGGATATGATACACTTGAAATTTTTTAAAAGCTTAAAATATAATAAAATATTATTCAATTGAAAATAGAAATAATGAGAATAAATTTAGAAAATATTATAGGTTAATGTTGAAATAAAATCAACCAATGAAATTTGGATAGTTTTATTTGGAATTTTAGACCTTATGTTTTGGTTTAACCCTCCATTAAAAAATGTAAACCCTAACTATTGAAACAACCTTTTTAATAATAAAGGGTTATAAATTTACTTATAAGGTATAAATTAGGCCAAAAATATAAATTATTTTCCATTATGGACAATTGTCATCCCCATGCCGTGTTTAAATATTTATATTATTTCTTAATCCTTTAAGAAAATATTATATAATTTAAAAAATGTCATAAATTTCTTTTCATATACTATTCATTTAATTATATTTTCATGTTAGAAAGATAGAAATGTATGATTAATATATAAAATTTTACCTTTACATAAACATTATGATTACCTATAAAATTCAGGGGATACCACACCTAATACATATTATATATATTTTAATGTCCATAAAATTTTTTAATGAATTTTTCTATTCCGTACACTAGCACTATGTCGGCATTGCAGAATAATTTAAGGTAACTATACGATCACTAAAAAGTAAAAAATAATTAATATCATAAAAATAATTTCTTATTATTATAAATAACCATTTATAACTGACAATAATATTTTTATCCCTTTGATAAATTCTTTAAATTTTTAAAAGAAAAAAGTGACATTTTTTATTTTTCATTAATTAATATAATATATAAGTTATTATCATTTAAAAATGGAATAAAATTACTATAAAATCAAATAAATTATGATTATTATTGATCCGAACTTCTAAAATATGTGAAATTAATTTTTATGTCTATTTTTTATGCTTATCTCATAGTTTAACACAGTTTTACCCGTTTTACCCTTATTGAGGGGTCAAATGATTACCCTTGATACTATTATTAATGAAAAAAATAAAAAACAATTTTAAAAAATAACCTATTAATTCTAAATATATAATCAATTTTGATATGTGGTAGAAATAATATTTCATATAAATTCATAAAATGCAATGAATATTTTTAAAAAAAATACATCCTTAAGTAAAAATATCAATTTATCTCAAAATAATGAATTTTTGTGATTAAAATGGAATTAATTATATTATTTATAACTAAAGTAAAATTATTTTTATTTATCATTAAATTCAAATTTTAATGTTATTTTTTAATCAAAGTAAATAAAAGTTTTACAAAAAAGAATATTTTTCACTATATACTAAATAATCAACCCCTACAAAAAATTCCCAAAATATAACCTGTAGAAAATTTTGATACGTTGATATCAAAAAATTAAATCATTTTTATCAAATAAAATATCTAAAATTGTTATCAATTAAATGTAACATTCACTCATAAAAAATAAATAATAACTTTTTTTTGAAGAAAAATTATTTTTGAATCATAAATTAACATTACAATAAATAGAGTATATATTTATTATGAATTTGGAAACACATTATAATTATGTAAAAAAATTACAAATATTTTTATTACTGTGATTATCCCTATTTTTACCACTAATTTAACATCTATTTTATAACAAACCCATTTAAATTTTTTAATATTTTATAGAATTTCAAAATACACTTAATGTTCAGTGTTGTATGTTAAGAATTATATTGATATGGTAATTTTTATTATTTTTAAACTAAATGTTTAGGTTGTTTCATAATACATGGTTTTAGGTACAAATGAACATTAAAACCATAGTAAATATCAGTTAAAAATATTTTTTTAAAAATATTATTGTCCAATCAAGACTAGATGTGTTATAATATGGGAAACCTATCCCTTTAAGGATAGTGGGAGAAGAATAATCTTTTTTGGTTCAATGTTTATTATAAAAATGATTTTTAATAGGAATGAGGGACTCTAATACTCTCTGTTAGAGAAGAAGTTCCAGAGACACATTCTTTATAGAAAACCATAACCAACGAAGTGGTTTATGTTCACTTTAGATAAAGAAACATATTTAATTTATATAGAATAATGATTCCTACAATGAATAAATAAATAGAAACATCATAAAATTGAAAAGTTTATATGAATTTAGTAATGTATTCCATATTTAATGATTTTGGGACTCTATATTTTATATCTTTCTAGTACATTATACTTCAGGTGAGTATTGATGAAAAAAATCATGGATGGTATATGCTGGTACCCATAAAGCATGATTGATTATCGTAAGGTTTGGTATATAGAAAATGTGTACACTAATTACTGTAATTTGGGAATATACTTGTTAAAATATTCCTATATGGTCATCATATTAGGCTATTAATTTTCAAGGCCTCCCTATTTATCAGAAAACATATATAAATTGTATATATAATTTAATTAGAAGGATAACCTATGGTATATGTCTATATAGTATGAATAGACAGGGTAGGTGACATCAATAAAATCCAATAGGATACAAAAATTTCATAAGTTCATTTATATATAAATCATAAATAGTGATACAAGAATATTTATTTTGAAATGAAGGAGTCCCATGTGACTCTACCATTTTAGTGGGAGAATTCTCATTTTCAATATACTTATATTTATAATATATAAACAATAAATGTTTTATATAGTTTTTTAAAACTATGGAATGAATTTATAAAAGAATATATTAATGTTGAAACAATGATATAGGGATCTAGATCAAAAAAATTATATCCTTAGTTTTTTTAAATCTAGTCATAGAACACATATTGGAAATATATTGAAATAGGTAAAGAGGATCAATTCCAAACTAAATTTTTAGTGGAATATAACCTTTCTATTGGATCATGTATGTTCATAAGAGAATATTATTGAGGTTAAAAATTTACAATAATTTATGTGATAAGAATTTATCACATATTCCATGATATGTAAGGATGTCTGATATTCCATATTTAAAATTTATAGTAGGTGAATATCAAATAGACCGAATATATATTTTCATGTCATGTAGTTATAACTACCTGATAATGCATGACAAAGTATAACTAGAAGAGTTCATGGTTTCTGGATAATTGTGAATATAAGTGATCAACATATTGGAAACCTATATTCATATATTCAATTTGATCTAGTATCAGGTAAATGTAAAGGTGATATGAAAGAAAAACTAATTACAACTAGTGTCTATCATATCAAAAATATCTAACTTATTACCTATTTCAGATTCAACATAAGAATAATTTTTACAATGTATTATTATTATTTTGATTTATACCAAAATAAATATTTGTATCATTGTTAAACTATGCTTTAACTATGTAATTAATCAACATGTATTATTTTTAGATAAGTAACAAGAGGTGGATATTGGGTAATTGAACTATTTGAGGTATTTTCTCAAGGATGTAAAGTTACAATAAAAATATTTTCCAAAAATACATGTAGATAAACTAATGTTAGACAGTAAATGGTGTGGTAGGCCTAATAGAAGCTTATTTAATATGTGAGTTAAAAATAGTCATTTTTTGTTTTCTCTTGTGGATGTGGGATTAATTTTGGGTTGGTTTCATAGAAAAAACTAATCTTTAATTTAGATTGACTGAATATAAATGGATTTTAATATTAATAAATACTATATCACATATTAATTGATATTTTATGTAACATTAATGTAATAATTTCTTAGAATATATGTTACATTGAAATTTTCATAATAGTTCATCATTATAATGTGAATCTTAAAATTCTATAATGATATCCTTAAATAATATTCTATGGTCAGATAAAATTATATTATGGTATACATAGTATGTTGGTTGTATGGTGAAAGTACTCAGAATCATATGAGGCTTTATCCCATTAATGTTTCACTTGGTAATATATAAGATGTGATATTTCGATAATAGACCCACTTGTATGAAATAAATATGTTTATATTTCATTGGACATTTCTTTCTTCAAGCATGTGTAAGGATCCTTGGATTTTAATATTATTATTAATACATGTCATGCCTCACACACTTTAATTTGTTACCATAAACTGTGATGTTATATAATCAATAAAAAATTTTCTAAGCTGGGTGTGTAATGAATGATATTTTATTAATTAGTAAGTCATGTATGTATTTATCCCATCCATATCTATGTTGGTTGATATCCTAGCCCTTTTATTTAAATGGAACTGGCATAAAAAATTTCATGGCAATTGTGTAATAATGATTTTATTTTATATGGATAAAGATAGATATATCTTTCATATAGGTTGATAACACTGGTGTGTAGCTTAGTTAATGAGATATCTAAAAAATGGATTTTTTTAAATAGTAATTGTTCTTATGGGGTGGTTGTCACAGTGACATTTTTTCATCCTCTATCGGTACCTTGATCCATTATAGACAGTAATCATGGACTTTTGGAATGCCTATATATTACCCCTAAAGGAGAGGCTGATAAGTTCACACATGAGTTATTTCCTTTGATCCTAGTTAAATATTATTTATAATAAATGATCGTAATATATATTATTCCCTATAAGAGGAAGTTATATTTATTCAGCATTCACTGATCTCAAATATCAACTAAATATATATTCACTAAGTGATTATTTAATCATATGAATTTATAATATTTATTTGTCTCTTGTTATTTCTAAGGTCATAAATAAATAATTATTTTGATTAAGAGAATAATAAAAGAATAATTTATTCTCCAAAATATAAATATATTATTTGTTTATTTACTAAAGGTTTATATTTCTCTTTTTATTATTCAAAGGGTAATAAATTTTTATTTACTAATATAAAATTTATTTAATTATTTGAATAATAAAACAAATATTTTATTTTCTATACTCTGAAATATAATATTTTTTTATGATATATATTGTTTTACGAATTAAATAAATTCACGCGAGGATGATCGGTCCCTGGTATTGGTCTCTTAGTGAACATTTATTTTCTAGACTCTAAAATAATATTTTTCATTTCACAGTTTATCACCAACCATTAAATAAAATAATATAATATATCTTTACTTGTCTTTGTGTTCATTATAGTTTTAATAAATTATTAATGAATTTTTTTCAATTAATTAAATATATTAAACCCTAATTTGGGGTCTATAAACAGAATAAAAATTGTGATATTTTGGACATTTTGAACAAAATTCTCCTCCATAGAGAATTCTCAATTAGTATAGAACAACTTTAGAATTTTCTCTCAAGATTGATAGATTCTCTCTTCCTCTTTCTCTCTTCTAAAGATAGATAAATAAAGATGAAATCATTCCAAACCAGAGGTATCTTTCTAGCAACCAAGGGAGCAACACAATATAATTAGTACCACCATGCTACCACCCATAGTACCATAGATGATGTTCGGAGATCAAAGGATAAGTAGTGCATCATCTCTATAGGGGATATTTTTTGGGTCATTATTAACACAAATAATATGTGACTAAAAGACATTCGAATGATCAATACCATCATTAAATAAAGAACTAAAGACTGAGGTATTCCTTCTAACTACTAAATTATTTATAAATCTAATGTGAAAATATCCTCCCATGGTTTACGTTTTATCTATCAATATTCTTATGTTAAAAAATTTATTGGTTTTGGAATTCACTATTATGTAAACTTTGAATGATCCACGGAATATGATAAAATTCATGTTGTCTATTGGCCTAATAAAAACATATACTGTATCCAAAATAATAATCTTTAAGATTGATCAGATAATTTTGATTTTATTATGTTGTTGTCTTGGAAACTCTATGGTAATTAACATATCCAAAGGGTTATAGCCTCTAAGTTAAGGTTGGATTATCAAGAATAAACTCATAGAATTAGATTGAATTAAAAAGGGAGTCACAGCATGGGTGAACAACTGAATTAATTATTGTAGACCATTCACCTTAGAAATGTTATAAGGTATGGATAAAGAGTTAGCCAGTTGGATATGGTACAATGTTTGGGGTAAATTTAAAAATGGGTTTGAGATGTCATCCAAGAACAATAGTGGTCAGTAAAGTAACTAGTGATGACTTATTGAGGGTAGAGTTCAAGGTGGGTTTTTATTTATGATCCTACTTTATGACCTAGGGTATAAGAGATGATGAGTTTTAATATATGGAATCATATTATTTGGTTCCAGGATATATAAAACTTGAGTTGAAATGGGTGATAGATAGATTTAGCAAGGTAATTTCCTAATACTATGATTATCCTGATAATTTTGTGTTAATGTTATATTTTTTTTGATGGATGGTGTTGCTAATATCAAGCCTAATATTCATGAATCAATGGGGAGATATATAGGATAATTCAACCTATATATTTGTTTACTATATCTAACTTGGTCATAATTCCATCCAATGAATTGTTAGATATTTTCAAGTTAGGAACATTTACAACCTAATGTTGTGGTTAATTCCTTGGTGGGATGAAATTTCCAATTTTATCAAGTATCTATAGATGGGATTTACTAACCCTTGAGAGTGACTGAGTCTTCTATTTTGGACACACTACCCATATTTATACAAATGGGGTATTTATGAGTAAATGTATCTATCACTTGGTAAAAAAATGGGTCAAAATATATTATAACTAAGTGATTCAATTTCATGAACAAGTTTGTGGATATTACAACCAATAGATTGATTTTTGTTAAAATATTAGATGATATACAAATTAATAGATAGTTTCTTGTAGATATATTGTATGATAATACAATAGAGATATGGTTACTTTAAAATGGTTTTGATGGTATGATAATTGTTAGATGGGTTCTTATGAAGGGGTTTGAAAATAGCATATCTCACTTATCGATTATAATGAATTGATATACCGATACTATAACTAAGAGATTGGATCTTGTTAACAGGATAGTTATTTAAAAATGGATATATTGTTAATGGTGAATGGATTGGGAAAGGTTCAAGCATAAAGTAGAATGAGTATCGAATGTCCAAGTATTATTTCATCCTTCTACCCTAATAATGACTACATCCTGGGGTCATTTGAGTTCCAAATCCACCTACAGTGTGATGTGATTATACTATAAAATAACATTGGATAAAGATGGAATGTTTTGACCATTAGGATGGCTTACAAATTACACAATGGTTTGAAAAGTGTTTGAATATGATATTTATGACCTTAATTGAATCTATTAAATGAAAGAAAACATATATTATTTATTAGTAAGGTGTCCATTATTGGTGGTGTTCTCAGTTTTATGGTCACAACATATGTGTTCATTTTATTATATGTGTATACCTCATAGATAACATGATTGTTATGGTATGAACCCATTGTAAATGAGTGAGCTGGATGATATTGTCGAGGATGGGGAGATAGAATCAATATAGTGTCAAGGACTTATAGTTGTGTATCCTTGTTTGTTTTTAGTTCTTTTGCATTGTGTGTGCTTAGATTATTGGTAAATCTCTATTATATGACTATTTGATCAATATGATTTACATTTAATTGTACTATGGTGTTTTTATTTATCATGGTATTCATATCACTGTAATATCATATGTGAATCATTTTTTAATTTTTATAATTTATATTTGTATGACTTAATTATTAGTTTTTTTATGATAGGAAATGTATAGTCTTCCCATTGGGTTTTAAATAAACCATGATGCTAGTTAGAAGCCTCTAGTATGTGGGGTGTTATAAAAGAGTCACATTATTCTTTAGTTAAGTGTATATGAGATGGTTCCATGTTAGGGGAATTACAATAAAATTATATTTCATCTTCTACTCTATGAATTATTTATTAATATTTATTATTTTGATAATAATTTTCATTCATGATAAGAATAAAAGTTTCTCGATATATAAATTAATAAGGACTTATTCCATTAGGAATATTATTAATAGATTATGCATTATATACTATAATAACTCAATCTATGAAATTCAGGAATAATAATTTTAAAATTATAGATTATAAAATTACTTGTTTTCAATTTTAATGAAATTCATAATTGACTTGTGTATTATTTTACATGAGACATTTTTACATATGTATTCTATTTGGAACACAAGAAATTGGTGGCTATCATTTTTGAAACTCTAGAATATTAATTTAAAACATTCATTTTTAGCCCTATTTATAAAATGTGAATTGGTTAATATGTTATTGAACATAATAGACGTTAATGGAATTCATATAATGATAACACAATATGTTGTGGATACATGTTTTGAAACTATAAATATTAATATTTCTCAAATCATTATATATAATAGTCTTTGTTTGAGTATTAATAAACATTAATATGATTTATGTTAGAAATTTTTATGAAATGTGTTTTTATGATAACCATATAATAATATCTGGTTTTATACAATAATCATTCGAGTCATTAAATTTAGCGGGTTATGTTATATTCACACCAAAATATATCCAATCATAATTTTTTATTAAATATAATATATAATATATGAATTGGTACTATCTTGATTTTTCATCCATGATGATTTTGGGATTATAATGTGACCTTATTACATCTAATAATCATCATAAATTTGAAAAATACAAATTTTGTATCAATATAAATAAAATGATGTATTATATTTTGAACAATCTACTGAAAAAAAAAATTTTGTGCCTTCAGTTGGGGTATTTTTTGCGAAGGATTATATATTTTGAAAGCCATTTGACAGAAAATTGAATTAGATAATGCTACACAATATGTTGTGTACATAAGAATGAAACTCATAGAACAATTATATTAATAAATGTTTCATAATAAGATTATTAGAAAGCATAAAACATGAATAAATTTTTTTTCATAGGAATTGAATAATATTATAATAATAACCTTAAATAATTGTGGATAATTAATTTTTTTTTCATAAAGTGAAGAATAACTTTTTATATGGATTTACATCAATGACAAATTATCTCAGCTAAAGTTTGTGATTTACTTATATGATTAAATAGGGAGATAGAATAATTTTATGTATTTTTTATTCATATAAAAAAGGATAAATTTATTACAACGTTATATTTTTTAATGAATTTTTTTTTATTTAGAAGTTATAAGCATAGTATTATTCCTGATATGGGATAATTCTAGATTACCACCATTAAGTAAAAATATTTAACAAAAAAACTATCACAAAAAATATTTTAGTGAGAGGGCTGGTATAATTAATTTTTTGTATGGATGTATGATGCAATAGTTTATGTTCAATATTAAAGTATCATGTCCTCAAAAAATATAAATGATATAGAAAAACATTTATGTGGGTGTTTAAACTTGTATGCTAATTTGATATTAATAGTATCTTTTTAAATTAAAACTTCATCAAATTTTATTCTAATATATTAAACATGTATTTTTTATAAGGTTAAATAATAAAAGTTAATTGGCTAATTTTTTTTGTTACACCTTACATTTATTTAAATTCAAATAATCAAAATATATATATTCATGTATTTTTAATTGGAATATGTTAAATATTTATCCACACATCATTTTTATGTGTTTTATCCTAAATAATATAATCATTATATATACAAATATATATATATATATATATATTCATATTCATTAAATATATTATATTACATGTTATATATATATATATTCATTTGTTTAAATATATTGAATATTTTTTCATATGTCGTTATATATATTTGTGTGTGTGTGTTTTTATAATTATATCATACCTTTATAGATATCTATATATTTATATGAATTTTATCTATAATTATTCTCCACATATCCTCCCATCACAGCCCTAGCATTACACACCATTGTTACTCCTTCATCGCATTAGAAAGGTTCCTTATCCTAGCGCAAGAACACTTCCTCATTTTCACATGCCATGCACTCTGCATCTAGTTTGACCTTCACTTCAGTGATGCCACTATGATATAGTAGCATTAAAACCTACTTATCCACCTCATTCGGAACCAACACCCAAACACTATCATCCATATTGATCTTCTCACATATCCATGTGACAGATGATCTCCTTCTTCAGTTCCTTTCAATTTCCTTTATAGTAGCAGTGTCACTCAACCTCATTTTTTGGTAGTAACAACTACATCTAACAACAATTATACCATGCTTCAATGTAATCTTAGTAGTAGTAGCCTCTTTCTATGATAAGGTAAAAATATATATCTACCTCTATCTTATTATTTATATTTCTACCACCCATTTAATTTTCTGAAACTAACAATAATATTTGTGAAACCTTTAGCTTAAAATTTTCAATACCATTAATTATTTTCTAATATAATTAGTAATAAAATTTGTGTTTGATTATATTTATTCTATTAAATATATAATTTTAATTATTTTAAAATTTTCATGTGAAATAAAATATTTTAATTTTTAAAAATCAAGATTTCATGTTTGATTAAATATTTTGAGATGCAATATACACTTTACAAAGCTATATTTTGTGACACTTTGATATTTGAGTAAACTACTAGTTTGTTCATAATATTTTAATTTTTTTATTAATCTGTTAAATATATATGTTTATTAATGACTATATTGGTAGTGTTATGAATTTATTTTATATAGGAATAAAAGTTCACAAAAAACTCTGATATTGACCATGTTATTTCCATTTATAGGTAACAAAATTATTCTATGAATTATTTTCCTATAAATCATGGTATATATTGATTGGTTACATATATTCACTTTGGAGATCCTGGAATTAATGATGATATGGAATTAATCCATTAGAATGTGATTAAGGGAAAACGTGATAAGAAAAACATGCAATATCTTATTCAACATAATGGTGATACATAATTTTAATGTACATACGATCAAGAACATTCATGACTATAGTTCCATTTTATTTATCATGAATCTTCATCAATTATCCCATCCATTAATACTGAAGTGATCGAGTATCATCAAGTAACATCATCTTCATCTTCTTATCATCTATTGGCCTTCATTATTTCTAATTTTTCATTATTTTAGTTTTCCTTCTTATTTTTGTAATTTTCATATTCTTTTTTTCCTTTTCCCAATATAAATAAGGAAAGTATTTGTTATTATACCACCCAAAAGGATGTTCTTGGTTTGTGAAACCTAATAAAAATTATTTTCTATACTAGTTTGTTACTCTTGTAAAAATTCAGGATAGCGCCTCCAGGTATTGAAAAAGGAAGAGTCTTTAAATAGGTTTTCACACCTTTAAATGAATGTTTCTCATAGAGTATATCTATCTTTTCATTGATTATATAATTTTAAAGAGTGGAAATGGATCTTGGTTATATATTCCATTATCAATAAATTGTGTAAATTATATTATTTCCTCTACACTATATATCTTGAAAACTGCATTCATTGTTGATTTAATCTATAAGAAAACTCTAGTTGATTAATTATTTTAAATATTAAAAAACATTTTTAACCAACCACTAGTGTACCATTTCCATGAATATTAATCCAAAAATTGGTATCATATCCTGGTATCTAATTAGATAGAATCACCAATTATTTATATCTGATCCAAAATAATTAATATCAAAGAATATTTATTTTTAACTACTACACTAACCTGAATATCCTAGACCTAACAATATATGTAATTATAGACTTTTTCTGTAAGGTGGAAAGTATTCATTATAGTGATGGATGGATTCCACATAATCCCCCATTTTTTATGGAAGTGAATATAGATACTATCATGATTGAATGGAATATATACTTGAAGTGTTTTCATGTGGATCATTGGACTATCTTTGAGATGTTACATGAGTTACCCCAAGATGATTCCGAGAGTCATGTCGGTAATGATATGGTAAAAAAATTGAAATTTAAATTATTAGATTATATTCTAGTTTTAAATATGTTTATGTGTCTATATCAATATATCATTATATAACACAACCCATGAAATATTTAGAATACTTTAACTCACACTCTATGGGACTGATAGGATTAAAACATCCAAATATGAAATGGTATGAGTAGAATACCAAGATTTCAATATGGAAGAAAATGAGTCAGAAAAGTGGTTTACAATCATTAAAAAAGGAATGTGTGTACATGGTAATGTAATGGGAAATACAACATATGTTGGAAGAGTTCTGAGAGTAATAACTAAAATATGGCATGCAAATAAAGTCGTGGTTGATGAAATTATTAATTTAATGAATATGCGTTAGATGAACTAATCAATTATTTGATTTAGTATGATATTGAGTTGACAAACATTGATGATGAGAAGGTCATAAAAAGTAATGAAATATATTTCAGGATTGTTTCTAATAAATCATATAATTCATCAGAATTTTATTTTTTGGAATGTGACAAAGTAATTAACCAATTTACAGATATGTCTTTCATGTTTATTGAAAACAATTATGGTATAAGGTAGTTAAAAATAATGTAAAAAATGAGGGTATGAATTTTCTTTCTGCTAATAATAATGATGTTTTAGAATTAACCTAGTTAGAGAGAATGAATAAAGATAACATTAAGATAAAATATCTAAAACTCAAACCCTTGAGGATAAACAAAGCTAATAGAAGAAAATCAAATCATGTTTTTTAGGATGGGACTATTCAAATAGCATAGACATAAGGAATGAATGAGGTAGTGAACGGGATATATGGAAATGTTCTATGATGGGTGTATAGTGTGTCTTCACAACCCCACCTAGAGGGGCACATTCCATGAATACCCCAATCCCACCTCCAATAGGTCAGGGGCAGGCGACTAGAGTCATGTAAGAATATCCCACAAATGGGAGGCATTTGGCTAAGTACCTGTACACACGCACACATATTCATTCCCCAAATGGTGAAAAGTAAGAACACTATGTAAAAAAAGCATGCATACCACTATATCCCAACAATTAGAGTACAATAAGAATGTAAAGTCCAGTAAAATACAAATGCGCTTGAATACAATCCCTCCAAAAAGAATGAGTCTATAGCACATGGTCCGAAAGATCATCCTCAAAAAACCCTACCAAAAGGATAGGTATATGAACAGTTGTCTAAATATACAAGAACACACCTCTAAGGTTTGGTCTCTCTCTAAGCACCACCAGGTCCTGGTCCACTTAAAACTCCATCAAAGTGTCAATGTTCTCCACAAGACATGACATGTGAAGGCAAAGCCCATGTGGGGTTGAGTTAAACAATACTCATTATGACTCCTCGAAACAGAAAGTAAATGGCCACAAAGGAAACATCAATAAGAAGATAAATCCATATCAACACAAGTATATCTCTAAAAAACATATAACAAGAACATCCAGGTATACTCATAAAGGATTCCAAGACTCAAGGTCTCATCTAGTGCTAACTACATGGTTTTTCTAATAACATTCTTGTTCCAAGAGATCTCACTCCTTGAGCCATCTGATATAAGTACGTAGAACAGGTCCACCAAAAATAACTAGGAGAACACTAGGGTCTCAACAAGTTTTGTAGTTTCCTGGATACATCTAGTCTTTTTAAGACACATATTTTTGATAACACATAGAGTTTCAGTAACACATGGAGTGTGATTAACACCTGGAATGTCGATAACATATTGAGTGTCGGTAACACAAGGAATTTCAATCAGTCATATACTCCCCAAGTCAAATATTCACCAAGTCAAAGAGAAACATAAACCAATGAAAACTTCCTAAATCACACTCATAAGGTCTCTTCATGTAGAATGGAATGAATCTAGACTCAAAACAATGATAGGGGTCAACTACCAGGGCCCCCTAGGGGGACACCCCGTCCTACTGGAAATATCATCCCAGATAGGGGATAGGTTCCCATGTAAATATTGGTCATAAATTCTCAACAAACCCAAGCTAAGGTACCATGAAGAGAAGTGAGGACTGACCAGGATTCTTGGTGTGATACATGCTCCAAACCACTAAGTCTACTATCAAAGCCGGGCTGAGACAACTCACATCAAAATACAGGTGATTCTCTATGATAGGAATGAGATCGTGTAACAAACCCTCATAGGAAATGAACAAGGGTATGATCTCAACCTCTAATGATCTAAAAAAAAAACCCACCAATCCATATCAAAAGGACAAACCCATTACAAGGGTTCCAATATCAAAAACTTCTCATCAATAAGATGCTCTATTTGAAGCATATGGTCATTTTAGTGAAAAGGCCTGATCCAAGTTTGACCTGACCCGCTGGACCCATCGTAGCCTATTCTGGCTTGAACTGACCTAGCCCACTAGAATTTTTGTGTGGGCCAACACATCTGGTTTATCTAGTGTTGTAGGCTGACCTATGTGCCTGACATGGCCTTCCTCGTCCACATCCTATGCTGGTCTACATGGTCTGAACTAATCGTGTCACCTGGTCCACTTTGTCTGCCCTTACAACATGTCGTCTACGTCCATGCCCCATCCACTTGCGGCATGATTCCACCACAATACTTCAATGTGGTTGCTTCCATCACAGCGTGTTTCCAGCACATTCCACCTCCAACACACAGCTGTCAGCATGCTGGTGGTCCCTTCCACCAGCCACCAGTTCTCCTCTGGTGCTCTATTTTCCAAAACGGAGCCACTTCTATGATCATCAGGTTTAATTTTTCATCTCCCTAGTCTTGATCGATGTCATGGTCCATTTCGACAAAACTTTACTCAAAGTGTGATATCCCCCAATCCACTTTGATTCATCCATCACTATCATTGTCACACATCTGTCATGCCATGTCAATCCCTGATCAATGATTTTGGATTGTTGCGCCAAGGGCTGATTGTGTAATGATCGATCGATTGCAACATCTTGAGTTGAGGCACAAATAAATAATTCCCAATATAAACGATGAACAAGGGTAGAAATGAATAAATAAGCCAAGAGGAATTAACTTTGATCGATGTTAATGCTGATCCTGGTTTTTTGTCGTTAGAATGAAAATTTAAATCCAATAAATAATCATAATATCATTCTCACATCAAAATCCCAAAAATGTAAATCCCATCCCACAACAACGATCGATCTGCAAGCCAATCAGTTTTTTGATTAGTCCACATTCATTATGTAATTCATGATCAAGTAAATGAAATAAAATCACAAATTCCCTACCTTGATTCGGTTCAATCACTGACAATGAACAGTCTTCATGTCATTATCATGGAAGAAGATCCTTCAAATCTATGGTTCGTTATTGATCGTCGATATACAATCCACCATTGTTCATTGAGAGAGCTCCGTCTCATTGCCTCATGGGAATTACAGGTTAATGGTGATAACTCGAAATTATCTAAAAAATGTGTATTAAAAGAAAACATTTCACCACATCAACAATAAAATATTTTTATTAGAATATTTTAATGATGTTTACATCAAAAAAATAACTTTCTTAATGGGCATGTGCCGACCAATGTTTGGCCTTGCCTAAAGAAACACCCACTTACAAACTCAATGGTGGTCTTGAATTTCCAATTCGAGTTACTGTTTATGAGTTATTAGGATTTTAAAAATAAATAATTTTATTTAATTATTTTATTTACAGTTACATCCTTCTCGGGGTTTTCTACTGAAGACCTGCGCTGACTAAAGTGAAGTTTTACCTAGGGTAAATTCAATTCATTGAGCTCAACTGTGCCCTCATATTTCTGATCTGGGGTACCGTTTTAAATTTTATTTCACTTTTTCATAAAATTCTTGGTTGTGTTCTATTAAAAACATAACATTTTTTAGCGAATCATTCCAGGCACACCGGGCCTCAGAATCACATGTCGTCTCAAAACGTAAGTCTTAGAATTTTCTCAAATAATTTCTAAATATAAATTATAGAAAATCTGAGTCATTACATTCTCCCAAAATTAGGTATTTACATCCATGAAATCTAAAATAATGGGCTATATAAACAATTGAGGGTACTTATAATGAATCTCAGCCTCTCGTTCTCATGTGCTCTCTTAGAGATTCTCATGCATCCACTGAATGTCCACCAGAGTAATAAACAGTCATAAAGGATCCCCTTATTTCAATCCTTGATCTCCACTGGGTTCTAAGAAAAATACACCCTAGTTAATGACATTCGATGGATCATGAACATACCTTCATGGTTGAGACACATGGAATACATCGTGTACAAATTCAAACTGCAGGGGGTATAGGCAGGTAGTATGCCATCTTGAAAACTCTATGTAGTATCATTAAAGATTTGATGAAACTCAGAGATAGATTTTCATCCTAGCCAAATCTCTATATACTGGGTCAAATAGAGACCTAAATTAACACATGGTCTCCCTCCTCATACTCAAAAGGCCAACATCGCCTGTGATCATAAGATTTCCGATGGATCTATTCCATATTCATCCACTTCTAGATGACATGCACCTTCTCTGTAGTCGCCCGCACCAACATTGGGCCCATGATAACCGAATCTCCTGGGTCATTCCAACATGGTGGTGACCAGTAGGGTTGCCCATATAGATCCTCATATGGTGCTATACCGATGGTGGAGGGGTAGGTGTTGTTGTACGCAAACTCCACTAGAGGTATGAGATCCTCCCAACTGTGGAAAAAACATAATATGAAATCTCAAATAATTTCCCCCAAAACCTAATTGGTCCTCTCCTTCTGGCCATCCATTGGGGTAAACAAATAAGTGTTCATGTATAACCGAGTCCCATGATCTCTAATGAAATATTATACTAGATAAGTAGGAAGTGATCCAACTTGGTAATTTAGTCAACGATCACCCAGATTGTATCACTTACCCTATATATATGTGGTAATGACATCATGAAGTTCATTATTATTCCATCCCATTCCCATTCTGGCACCTCAAGGGGTCGAGTAAATCTCACTAGAACCGAATTCTCAGCTTTCATTTGTTTATAAGAAAGGCATCAAGACACAAACTCTATAACTTCCTGCTTTATCCCTGGCCACCAAAATAATGTCAAATCTCTGAGTACATCACTGCCACACCTAGAATTACTGCTAAAGGGGATGCATGAAACTCCCTCAGAACCTCCACTCGCAAAGCCACTAGTATCATTGTGTTTCCTCTAAAAAAACAGTGTTCTACCAACCTTTAGAATATCCATTTGGGGAATGTCCTGTGGAAATTTGAGAACATAGATCCTCATAGTCAGTATCCCTAATTTATGACACTCTAACTTTCTATAATAATGGAGGGGTGACAACCATTGAATAGAGATAACCTGCTCCAAGTCCTTCCTCAATGGATATCTACAAAGATGTTAACTATTATGATGCCCAGTTCGGAAAATGAAATGAAGAACTTTTGCTGAGAGTGTCTAATACCACGTTACCCTTATTAGGAGTAAAGAAAATCTCCAAGTTTTAGTCCTGGAGTAACTCTATCAATCACCACTATCTCATGTTACATTCCTTCTAAGAGAATATATACTTGAGACACTTATGGTTGCAGTAGATGATAAAATTCTCCCCATTAAGGTAGTGTAATCACATTATCAATTGGAATACTACTGCTGATAACTCAGAACCATGGGTCACATAGTTCTAGTCATGTCATTTCAACTGGCATGAACTATATGAAATCACTTCATTCATCTACATCAGGACAAAACAAAACATGTTTCCTAATGAATCACAGAATACTATATACACTTGATATCATCCTCTGGAAAACTCAAGAGGGGGAGAGCTTGTCAAACTCTGCCTCAACCTTTGTTGGATACATTTCAACTCTAGTCTCTAAGATGATATGTCTGAGATCAATGAATACCACATAGGGTTTCCCAGAGAGGACCACTAGTTCTCATAAATCCCTTCCTATACACGTTCTCCAATTACACTCTCAGCTCACAAAGCTCTCTGGGATCCATCAAATATACTGTATAGAAATCAGTATCATTCTGAAGAGTAGATCAATGCAAAATTCTATCTCTTTGTAAGGAGGTAAACCTAGAACATATTCAAGGAAGAAATCCTTATACTCCTCCACCATTATAGGAAACTGGGGACTCAAAACATACACTACATTGACTGTCAGGATATCCAACTGATGATTAATTAGCATCACCCTCCTATGTGTGAGTCGATCCTAAGCCAAAATGATTTTCCTTTCACTGATAAAAATAGAATTCTTGTTCTATTATCATGGAAAACCACAAACTTTTCTTAAAACAATCAATATGAGTATGATCAATGGCTACTAGTCCATACCGAGAAAGACATTTTAAGGCCTTGACATTACTACCAAGAGATCACAACTGAAACTCTAGCCTTTAAGAGTCATATCACAATGTCGGCACCAGTGTGTGATCATTGGGTATCTTCTAGTATGAGTTTCTAAATTTGAAGGTCAAGATAATTGTTTAACCAGAATCCATAAGTATTAAATGAGTAAAGTGGAAGGAAAAGAAAACACTAGAACAAGTGTCTATCTACTATAGCTAAATCAGAAAGACACAGATCATAACATGAACCATTCCTAGGGTCCTAGGGTCATAAGCCTTGAAAACCTGCAACCTTCCCCTCACTTATCATCTAACTCCCTGATTCTGGTATGGACCACCTGGGGGTGGTGGTGGTAATTCGTCAAAACATTGGCCACCTCCTACGACTTCTCCAACTCCTCTTCCACATCCATCACCCGATACATCTGTCTACTCCGACCACTACCTCTTCCTTGGTGTTTTATCAATCAACTCTCTGAATGAATATTGAATAGCGGGACAATCTCATATATAATGTCCATTCCCATGGCAATAATAACAATTCATCTTCCTGGGAGAACTATCACACCCATGGAAATTCTGACCAAACCTCATGTTTTGTGTCTTATATCACGCACTTACTATCAGTAGGTCCTATTAACCGTACATCTTGCGTGATTTTTACCTTGGAAACCTATCATATGATTTCAGACCCTATGTATCATTATCCATCACAAAAAACATCCATCAATGACTCATTCTAGAAATATATATCCACCTAAACGACTGGAATTGGGACAACAAACTAATCAATAGGATAAAGTGACATCTACTGACCATCCAAAAAAAATACCATGTGAATGGATCCCCTCAAGGAGGCCTCATTAAACATTGGGTCAAACTCATGATCCTGATGTAGAAACCTCACTATCTATCATTGTGAATACATCCTATATGAAAACAAGGTTTATCATAATTAAAAGAGTATACCTGGTGAGACGACTCAAGAAGGACATTGAAAATACAACCCATTCATATATGATGCATGTACCGATATTTTCCCATGAAACCAATGTTTTCATGTGCTGAGTCAGAAAGAAGGTGTCCATATTCCTGGTGTATGGATACATTAGCCATTGCACCAACATTGGAGTCCCTAGCATAAAATCCAGACTCGAAACACTTAACACTATTTCACCAAACCAATCTTACTGATTCTAGGCCCAAATTATAACTAGCCTCCTTTGATACCACATTGTCATGACCCATCATAGAGATTCACATGTTGTGACTACCCCTATCCTACCTCAGGGGATGGAAAATAGCACCGAGTAGGCATATCCCATAAATGGGATGCAGTTTCCTAACTACCTATAAACACAAGCACAGACACACAGACACACACACACACCTACAACCCAAAATGATGAAAAGTAAAAACACTGAGTAAATAAAGCATGCATACCACTATATCACAACTAAAAGAGTATGATAAGAATTTAAAGTGCAATTGGGCCATAATAAAATCCCACAAAAAAGAAAGAGCCTTTATCACAAGGTCCTAAAACTCATCCACATAAAACCCTACCTAAAGGGTAGGTATAGGAGTAGTTGTTTGAAGCTGCAAGAGCACACCTCAATTGTATGGTCTCTCTCTAAGCTCCACCTGGTCCCAATACTCCAAGGACTCTATCAAAGTGTTGATGGTCTACACATGACACAACACGTGTGAGAAAAACTCGTGCAGGGGTGAGTAAAGAAATAATCACTATGACACCCAGAAACACAAAGTAAAATACCAAAGAGGAAACATCACTAAAAAGATACAATCAGCTCAACATAGGTATATTTCTACAACACATATTACAAGAACATCCAGGTATACTTGTAAAGGATTCCAAGATTCAAGGTCCCATCCACTAATAGCAACATAGTTTCACTCACATCATGCTAGTTTTTGGAGATCTTACTTTTCGAGATATATGATAAAAGTACATAGAAGAGGTATATGAAAAGTACCCAAGAGAGAAATATGGTATCGAAAAGTTACATTGTTTCCCTCAGACATCAAGTGTCCCTAATACATGGAGTTTTTATAGCACATGAAGTATCACAACACACAGACTGTCAGAACCACACAGAGTGTCAGCAACACATGGAGTGTCGAAAACACACGGAGTGTCGACAACACACAGAGTGTCGGCAACAAACGGAGTGTCAGAAACACATGGAGTGTCAGAAACACACGGAGTATCGGCAACACATGGAGTGTCGAAAACACACAGAGTTTCGGCAACACACAGAGTGTCGACAACACAATGAGTGTCCGTAACTCACGGAGTGTCGATAATTCATGCATCCCCCAAGTCACGAAGCCACCATGTCAAAACTAAACATAAAACACTAAAAACTTCCAGAAGCATACTCATGAGGTCCAGTCACATCGAATGGAAAAAATCTGACCTCGATACACAGATAGGGGGTCAATGCCCATGTCTCATTGAAGGGACACCTATCCCTACTAGAAATATCATTCTATATAGGGGATAGGTTTTTGTGTAAATATTGGTCACACCTTCACCACAAACCCTATCTAAGGTACCACAAAGAGAAGTGTAACACCCCATGGTTCCACAATATGTTACTTTTTAAATAATTTGATATCTTGTGCTACATGTAACATTGAGTTCAAGTGCACCATGAATAACCGTTTAAAAATATGTTATGAATCGTATTAACCACATTTTAAATTTTATATATTACAAATAATTTTAATATTTACCTCATGTGTATCTTATACATGATATAATAACAAATTCAATAATTCAAATAAAATATGTATTTTTCAAAAAAAAATTCATTTTTGTCGCCTTTTAATGAGGAACCCTTTTTAAAATCTAATATTTAAAACTTTTATATATTAAATTTTAAAAATTAAAATTCTTCTTTAGAAACTGACATAAAAATTTAGTTTGGATAAATTTTTAGTGTTTTTCTGATAACTTTCATATTTTAATGAATAGTGAATGAAACTGCATTTTAATTCAAAACTGTTTTTTCATGTAATTTATTTATAGTGTTCGATAATAAATTTTAATTAGTTTTAAAGTATAATTATATTATGCTTTTATCATTATTATAAATTAGTTCATTGGATTTATTTTCACATTAAAACTAGATATAAACACCTGCTAATCTTTTGATGGCTTTTCTTCTGAAAAACATATTTTTTCATTTCGTCAATATGAGTTAATTTTAAATTATTTACAGAAACTTATACGTTCAAAATTTTTTATAATGGATTAAAATTATCTTAATAGATTACATTTATATTTTTGATATTATTAATAGTAATTTTGGTAATTTTTCATTACCGCAATTCAGGGTAAATTGGGTAATTAAAAGTTAAAATAATATTATGAAATTACCTTAACACCTATAAAAATCCTATTGGATTACTAAATTCTACCCTTATCACCATTTTTTAGATATGGAATAATTTAATGTACCCTTTTCCATGAATATGACTTGAATATTATTATAATTAATGAATGTGACAAAATGTCACACTCTTATTTATTATAAGAATAATACTTTTAATATATAGATATAAAAGAGAGAAAATATATTATAAATATTATTTGGAAAGATAAAATAATTTCATACAATATACATATTTATTTATAATTTTTAGAGATTAAAAAAGTATCATTAATGTTGACACAATAGTGATGGAGAAGTTATTTTATTTAAGAAAATATCATTAAATGATATTAAATATTAAAATGATTATAATTTTACTTACTTAATGATATATAGATACTATATACATGTAATTCACATACTGGAAGTATTTTTTCATATTTATCATATTGGATTGATATTTTAAAAAATGAAAATATTTAATATTATCAAAATTGACATAAATAATACTTTAAAATAAATAATATTTTATTACATGTAGTAAAATTTATAAAAAACTATGGTTTGGCCAAATAACTAGGATAGTGTTAAATATGTCATTAATTATCCAGTTGAAATTATTTTGGAATTTTATAGTAACTATATAAAACCTATAGTATAGAAAGGCAAGTAGACACGGAAAGAGTTATACAGTTAAACTAAGGATTAATCCCAAAAGATAAGGTTGATTTTTTGACATAAACATGTATAAAAATAATTGGTTGATTATATTTAGACTCATATTCATATTAGTTTTCAAATTAATCTCTATGGATCTATTTCAACCCCAAAATAAATTTATAACAAATTAATATTTTAAGGTCTTCTAAAAGTGCCCCCAACCTCTCTTATAAAAGGGAACTTCACCATATCATTAATTCACACCTATAAAGCAATTTGACTAAGAGAAAACCTACCCATTTACTCTCCCAACATCCCTCACTACATCATATAGTTCATAATTTGTGCATAAAGTAATCTTAAGATGTATTTTTGTGAAAACCAAAAAAAGATACTTCAAAAAGAGGTAAGTGTTTTATCACCCATTTCAAAGTTCATTACTTCTTCTACTTCTTAGTTATATGTTGTTTTAATATCAAAGATATAAATCTAGTATCATACATATAAAAATATTATATTATAATCATTTGAAAAATATATTCTTCATTTTATCCACCATACAAATAACAATATCAATGTGTGTGTGTGTACAGACGGCTAATCGTCTCCACGTCATGGTGTAATTTGTTATTTAACACTTCTTTACTTGGATGGGAATAATTATGGGTATACTAGATATAAATAATTAATATTTCATGATAATTATTTTTTATAATTAATTTACCATCTAATTCCATAACATTTAACCATCAAGGGAATGATATCGTTTCTCTTGCGTACATACGACCTACCCTCTCCAAGATGTGGTGAGATTCATTGTAAACGTTAACCATTCAAGAATGATTATAAAATTTATATCATGAGTAAAAATAATAATAATTTTCTTAATTTCATTCTTAATATGAATAAAATAAATCCTATGCATAACAAACATGACATGCATGCCAAAACAGAAATGGGAAAACAAAGCAGTTAACACCCATAATAATGGTAATATTTAAATATTATTAACAAAATGATATAACAAGATCATATATAATATTATAAATATGGATATGGTCATGATATAATTTACTAATATGATTTAACCATTATACAAGAGTTTAACACATCTTCTACTAAATGAAATTACAAGGTAAGGGTTAATTTAACAATCTCATTATAATCCATGGTTGTTTATACGTAAGTATCTACTGGGACATCCTTATCATCCATTTCCATGTTTCTTAAAATGAATTTCACAATTTAATAGAAATTTGTTTAAATAAATTTTTACCCATGTTTTAATTTTTATTTAAATTTTTTTGAAAGGAATATTTCCATCGTTTCCTAAATAAGGTACTTTAGGACTTTTCAACAAAATAAGGAAAGAATATTTTTTTAACTTATACGGTGCGAGTGGATATTTTATTCCACTATGAAGCCTTAACATTTTTAAGATTATATTAAAATATTACAAGGTTATTTTCATAAGAAATTTTTTCTTTTATAATTTTACTACTTGTAAATCATTTCAAAGTAAAAAAAGGGATATTTCTATCAAAGGTTTTTAATGAATTTATTAGATTATTTTCATCTATTTCAACATCATTTATTAGATTTTATGCCCAATTAAGGTTGATTTATTATGATATAATATTCTAAATTCTATTGAAGGGTTTAGGATATATCTGACTATGGATGTGCTATTTTGATACCATTCATGGTTTATGGTTAAAATATTAATATTTAGTATACTAGATTTAATATGAATGTTTATGTTATGTTTTACCCCTTTCACAAGAAGAATGAATTGGACATAGTAAGTGGTAAGTGGGACCTGATATATCCCGTAGATGCATCAGTAGGTCTCATGATACAAACTAGTTTCTTATAACAAGGCCTTGATGGTATATTTATGTATAGTCTTGGTGCGGGGCTTTGACATTATGGTTATGATATCTGACATTATGCATTCAATTATTATGAGATTAGTTATTGATATTACATGTTTTTATTCGACTAGTAGAATATCCATGTGAATGAACAAATTTAATTATTTGATTTATTATTCCCATATTATGTTGAATATTATGATTAAAAATCTTGTGTTTCAGTTTTTTTAAATTTATGTTAAATTATATTCTTAATTATGATAACTTCTGCTATATTTCTTATCCTTACTAAGAATCTGATCTCATCCCTTTCTTATGTTTCATTTTCCCAATGATGCGATGAAGTATATTATGATTGACCTGTAGGGAAAGTCTAATGGATAACCGTGTTTTTAAAGGGGATAATATGTTGTTTTTCATTTCAATATGTATTGTAAAACAATTGTTTGCATCTTGTTTTGTCAAGAATACTAAATCGATCGGTCCTTCAGGCTTTGATTTTCTTATTATCATGAAAATGTAATAAAATAATGCACAAAATATGGGAAACTAGGGTAAGGGAGTTACAGGAAGGTAGGACTGACCAGAACTCTCGGTGAAATATATGCTCTAACCCACTGAGTCAATTGTAGAAGCCATCCTCAGACAACTCACTTCAGAATACGAATCATCGTCTATGACAGAAACGAGATCTTTCATTGAACCCTCATAAGAAAAGAAAAAACGTATGATCTCAACCTCTGATTATCTGACTAAAAACCCACCAATCCATATCAAAAGGACCAACCCATCACAAGATTCCCAACGCCGCAGACAGCTCGTCAACCAGACACTCCATTTGAAGGATATGGCCCTTTTAGTGAAAAGGCCTGATCCTGGTCCAGTTTGGGTCTGACCCGACCCTGGCCGACCTAACTCAGCCTGGTCCAGATCAAACCTACCTGGCATGTTAGTACTATTGGACACTGGAGTCACCCGACTCATCTTGTGTAGTCCACACTGTGGGTCGGCATGTACGCCCGACGCAGCCAGCCCCAGCCACATCCCCTGCTGGTCCACGTGGGCTGACCTGACCGCATGGCTTGGTCCACGCAATCTGCATTGACTATGTGGCCTCCGTATATACAACTCATCCATCCAAAGCATGAAATCATCATGTTCCTTTAACAAGGTTGAGCCTTGTTCACGTAGATTTTTTCACCGCAACATGCCACCTCCCACACGAGGTCACCGCTGGCATCAATCACCAGCATCAGTGCACTTGTGTCCCATTAAACGAGCCACCTTTTCTCCTATGGTGCATTATTTTTTTAAATAGAGGCACATCTAAAATCCTATGGTATCATTATTCATCATCCTGGGCTTTGACCGACGTCATGATCCATTTTGATGAAAATTCAATCAAATGAAGATATCTACCAAATTAATTTGATAAGGTCTTCACCATTTTCATCACACCTCCATCATGCCACGCCAATTCCAGATCTGCGACATCATATTGTTCTACAACGGATCTAGAGTGAAATGATCGATCGATCGCAACATGACGAGTCAAGGGCCAAACGAAGAATGACTATGACCAACAAAGAACAAGGGAAGAAAATCATAAATAAACAAAGATAAATTGACCATGATCAATGTTTGTGTCGATCATTTTTTTTCTGTTACAATGAAAATTAAAATCCAACAAATAATCACATAATCATTCTCCCATAATAACCCTACAAAGGTAAATCCCATCCCGCAACAATGATCAATCTGAGAGCTAATTTATTTCTGATTGGTCCATGCTAATCGTGGAATTCATGAACAAGAAAAATAAATCAAATAACAAATGCCCTACCTCAATTCAGTTCTATCCATGATGAAGAATAGTAGTCACATCATTGTTATGGGTGAATATCCTTCGAATATGAGGTTCATCGTTATTCTTTGATCCACAATTTGTTGTCGTTTATCAAGAGAGTTTTGTCTCCTTACCTCAGACGTATTCCAAGGTTATAGTGATAACCATGAATTATCTGAAAAATGCATATTAAAATATAAAATTTCAATGTATCAAGAATAAAATATTTTTTGCATAATATTTTAATGACATTTACATCCAAATTTTTGTTTTTCATAGCCAGCCTGCACCATCAGAGGGTTGGACTTGTCTAAGGAAAACACCCCCGTATGAACTCATTCGTGGTCTCAGATTTCCGATATGAGTTACCATTTAGGATTTATTAAAATTTTAACAGTAAATAATTTTATTTAATAATTTTATTTATAGAAATTCCCTTTTGGGTTTTTCTACTGAAGACTCGCACTGACTAAAGTTAAGTCGCACCTAGGGTAAAGCCACTACTTTGAGCTCAACAGTGCCCTCATATTTCTGATCCAATAGCCCATTTTAAAGTTATTTTACTTTTATATAAAATTTGTGCATACATTTAATTAAAAACTTAACATTTTTTAGAAAATCATTCTAGACACATCAGGCCTCAGAATCACACGTCATCCCAATGCCTAGTCTTGAAATTTCCCAAATAATTTTTTTTAAAAATATTGGGAAAATCCAAGTGATTACATGTGTGGTACATAATTTATTAAAGAAATTGAATTATTATTGAAAATTAATAATTAAATAATAATGGTGTTCGAATTATTGAAAAAACATTAACATAAAGATTAAAATAAGCAGTTGGTTAAAAAAATGGGAAACTAAAAAGGTAATGTCATAATTTGAATTTTTGTGTTTCCTTGAATGAGGAATTTAAAAGGAATTTGGATTTTGATATTTTGAAACTGAAAGAAGAAAATAATAGAATTATATATTTTCGATAATTAATTAATAAATATTAAGAGAGAGGGTTTAATTCTTCATTGTATGATATGACTAATGTGGATAAAAAATGTAAGATGTTGTAGAAGGAAAATAAGAAACTGATAATGAGAGCATCTAGTTATAATGTGAATGTTTATACTGATTTAGGGAAAATTTAAAAAGAGAATGTGAAATTCAAAGTTTAAGCTTTTAATCGTAAGGAAACTCAAACTACTTTTGTTCCTGAAAAACAAAAATATGATAAAATGATAAAATGATGATTCCAAATTATAACATGAATAGTTTTTTTGTTATAACTATTTGTTTACATTGATAAATTAGAACATTTTTTTATTATATCAAAAGTAATTATTTTTTATGTAACATTATTAAATGTAGAATGAAAGGGAAATATTCAAATGAATATACTCTAAAAATTACCCAATCATTTGGGCATAAATGATCGCATTCCTATATATATATATATTAAAAAAATAAAACGTTAAGATTATTTAAATATATATGGATTAAGTAATTTTATTCTCCTAATCTTGTTGAAACCAAGTTATCATCAAAACCAAAACACTCTACATGATTGTTCAATTTGAGGAAATATACCTTATAAGTCTTAAATATTCATGGAATTTAGATAGTGGGTCCTCCATGAACATGACATGTGATATATCAAATTTACTATCATTCATTCATGTGATAGAGGACTAGTCACATTTGGAGACAACCCTAAAGGTGATGTTAAAGGTATTTGTGAAGTTGGATTTTATAAACTGTTATTATTTAAAAAGTATTGTTTGTAATTAGGTTAAAACAAAATTTAATATATATATCCCAACTATTTGATGACGGATTACAATTAATTTTTGAAAATAAAAAATTTATATTTATTATAAATAAATCATTCTTATTTTCTAAAAAAATAAAATAAAATGTTTATATTATTTATTTTTCTTGTTTAACAAAACAAAATGTTATATGTATAAATTATATAGCAGATAATGACATTTTGACGATTATGAGTCTTTGAAATGAAAGATTCATATTATTTCACATTGTTTTAAATCATGAAAAGTTTCTATAAATTCAAAATTTTCATACAATTAAGTACTTTATATGTGATTCCAATTCAATGGGTAAGAGGAACAAATAAATTTTTAAATTTGTATATGATGTATGTTCTACTAGATGTCATGAATTATTACATATAGACTTATTTATTGATATAAGACCTACTGTTTTTACTAGTATGAAAGTTTTAATTATAATAGTAGATGATTATAGTATATTTATAGATATTTATTTCTTATCACATATAAATAATACTTTAACTAAATTATGTGCTTTCATCAAACAAATTGAAAATTTAAGAAAACTTCCAATTTAATCTATTAAAAGTGATATAGGTGGTGAAAATTTTCATTTATAATTAGATAAATTTTATAATGAAAATTGATTTAAACACTATATTTTTTTCCCAAGGAAACCACAAATAATATGTGTTGTTCAAAGAAAGAATATTTCAATTCAAGAAATGTCTCGATCAATGCTTATTAAATTTAACGTACCAAATGATTTTTCGGCATAAGCAGTAAATACAATTTTTGAAATTCTAAATTTTGTGTCTATTATAACATATCTAAAGAAAACACATTATGAATTTTCTAAATTTTTTATACAAAAAATACAATATTTTATGTTGTTTGGTTGAAACAAATTTTATTTTCAATAAAAAAGAAAATTTAGATAATTTTGATTCTAAACGTGATGAAGGAAATTTTTAGGATATTCTAATACTAGTAAATAATTTCAAGTTTTCAATAGTATATATTCAATAATTTAATATTTTTTAAAAGTTAAATTTAATGAAAATAACAATGACAAAAAGAATTCTTATTTAACCATAGATGATGATGAATAGAATGAATTTTATTTTGGTGAAGATCATGACTTAGAAAATGATAAAGCATCATTCAAGTGGGAGAATATATCTTCTAAACATATCCTAAAGATTTGAAAACTCTTAAAGCGAATCCTGTTGAAAAATTAATTTAAAATGTTGAATCTGACATACAAACTAGAAATAATGTTTTACATTAATGTGTTCATTTTTCATTTTTTACTGAGCTTTTACCTATTATTATTGATGATAATTTAATTGATTCAAACTATGTTATTTTTATTCAAGAAAAATTAAATCAATTTTAATTAAATTAATTATGGAATTTTGTTGAATTAGAAAAGGATAAAAAAATAAATCAAACATAGTATATTTTTCAAAATAAGCTCCAAAAATCTAGAAAAGTTGTTAAAAATAACATATGATTATCGTCTCAAGGTTATTCCTAGGAAGAGGGAATTGAAATTGAAGAATATTTTTATCCTATTTCTAAGATGAAATTTATTAAAATATTATTATATTTTTCATGTTTTCATTATATAATATTATCTTAAATGGATATAAAAAAATTAATTTTTAAATGGAATAACATTTAAGGGAGAATATGTTAAACTATCCCATTGATTTGAAAAAAAAAATTTAAAAATCATGGTTTTAATATTAATTAATTTTTATATGGTCTTAAAAAATCTCCACAATATTTTCATGAAATACTTACTTGCTTTATATATATAAATGATAATTTAAAGAAATATTTATCCAGAAATATTTATTAAAAAATTTAAAATAATACTTTGATTGTAAATATCTTTGTTGATGATATTAAATTTTTTTATACAAATGATTTACATTGAAATTATTTTTCTAATATAATGACTTGTGAGTTGGAGATGTGCTTAATGGGAGAATTGATATTTTTCTATGACATGAAAATTAATCCAATAAAATTAATTTTTTTAATACATAAATGTAAATATTCTAAAGATATTGTTAAATTTATTGGGACCGTATCATGTAATACTATGAAAAAACCAATGATAATTGTTTCAAAATTGTATTTACATGAATATGGAATTGGTATTGATGTTAAACTGTGGAGATCCATGATAGAAAGATGACTATATCTAACTGCATTTAGACTAGATATAATATATTACGTCTATTTATGTGCTAGACTAGAGCTCATACCTAAATAAATTCATCATAAAGTAGTTAATAGGTTTATTATATATATTGAAGGAACTTTTTTATTTTATTTAAAATATAAATGTTATGATTTATTTTCTGATTATGAATCTAACATTGGAGGTTGTAGCCTTAATCAAAAAATCAAAACTGGTATGTGAAATTTTGTAGATAAAAGATTAATTTCATGGAGTGGTGAAAAACAACAAAATATTTCACTGTATATATATGTGGTTGAATATATTACTACTACATTTTTTCCTAAAAAATTTATGGATCACACAGACTCCGTGAAATTATTATGATATTTTGATAATATTCCAATTTTTTATAATAATTCATATGAAATTTCAATTTCTAAACACCCTCTACAAAAATCTAAAACAAAACGTATATATGTTATATTTTATTTTTTCATAGATCTTGTTAATAAATTTGATAATATTTTTGAATTTCTTTTATCTAAAAAATAACTTGTCGACATATTCATTATACCTTTATGTTCTTTCAAATTTGAGAAAATGTTGTCTGAAATATGAATGTTAGAAGATCTGTGTTTATGGTTATTACAATTATCACTTGTCTTAAACTGGATATATTTTAAATATCTATTTTCATGAGTATTTTTATTACATTATATTTTTATACAAAATGATATAACTCTTAATACTAGGTAATTGACAATATGTTTTCATAGAATAAATTCTATATATTACTTTTTTCTAAATTTTTTATAAATTTTAATAATAGAGAGGATTTTTTTAATGTTTTTTAAAAGGTTTGTTTATAAATTCACAGAAATGGTGAGATTATTTGGGTTTGGACTTTCATGTTAATGCATAATTATTAATATTTCATTTAATTTCAATTTAATCATATTTTAATCAAACTGTTTAAACTTGAATTGTTTATAATTTTAATTAATAATTGATAATTGATAAATTTGTTTTATTCAACCTCATATTTATTAAATTGAAAATATCTAAATATAAAATTAACACAATTTAAATTAGTATATGATAAATATTTTTACACACATCATTTTAAGTGTTTTATTGTAAATATTGTAATCATTTATATATATATCAATATTCTATAAATATGGTATATTAGAAGTTATATATATATATATTTGTTTAAATATAGTTAATATTTTTACATATAACATTATATATGTATAATTATAGAATACCCATATATATATAAACAAATACATATATATATATAAGCAATATCTTTCCTTCTTCTCAGCATATCTTCCCTACACATCTATGGTTGTGCACACTATAGCTCTTCCTTCATCGTAGTGGAAAATTTTTCTCTTCTAAGCTCAAGGGAACTACCTAAACTGTACATGTCATTTACTCCTAATTTGGATCAACCTTGAATTTGGAGATACCATCTACCCACCTTCCTTTTCCATAGTAGCATGCATACCTCCTTGCACCCCTCATTTGTTGGTGAAACCCATACACCAGCACTGGTGAAGAGATCCTTACCCCTTAATGTGATGAAATAAATCCTTCTCTATTTTGTCTCACTTGATTATATGGTAGTTACATAACTCACCATCATCAAGTTTTAGTTACACCTACCATTGAAAATAGTATCACTACCCTATATTGAATTCATAGTGGAAGCACCTACTTCTACAATGGTAGCACTGCTGTGGAACTATATCACCCATCACACATTTTAATGTATGCTCTCTTACTACATGATTGTATCTCTCCTACCACTCAATGGTAGCAATGTAAATATGATGGTATCATCTTCTTACTGTAGCTATTTTATCTCTATAAGATACCACCACCACATATTTATAGTGATAGAACCACTTTGTTGTGGAAGTATCAGTGATCCAAATCAATGACAGTACAATCACTTGATGTCTCTCAATGATATTCGTTACATCTTCAGTAGTTCCAGATCCACTATTTTATGGATCAATGATAGATTCTCATTTAACTCTATAGAATCGATAGAAAACTCATACTACAACGACGCAAAAATATATATCTACTACTAGGTAATTATTTTTCATTCTACCGCAACCTTTCTTATTATACCACAGATAAATGTTTTAATACACTCAATATAAAAATTCCAACACCATCATTTATATTCAAATACCGTTAGTTATATATTTTGTGGCTCATTATATTATTTATTTGCAATATATGATTTTAATTGTTTTAATAACTTTATTTTAAAAAAAATATTTTTATTATTATATTATCTATCTAAAAATATGACTGACTATTTGATTATATATTATTAGAAAAAATTATTTATACAAACACACTTAAGAAATAGTCATTGTGATCCCCTGTTATGCGAAACATTGATATTTTAATGAACTATAGGTTTATTAAAATTATTTAAACTATTTTATTACTATGTAAAATTTAAATGTCTATTATATATTATACTGTAAGTGCAATGATTCTATTTTATGAAATAATAAAATAATGAAAAAAATATTTAATAATGAGTGGGTTCATTTAATTTACTTGTAATAGAATTATTCAATGTATAATTTTACTCTGACTCATGGAATTTTACTCTAACTCATGGCATTTAGTGATTGATTAATTATATTCTCATATAAGAGCTAATAATTGATCATGATATATAATTAATCCATTGGAATGATATCAGGGTAAAAAATGAAAAAAAAACATTGGATTGTTTAATCAATACACTGGAGATACACATTTTTTCTAAAATTACTATCAATAACTTCTATGAATACTCTTCCATTTATATGATCATGAAACTAGAAAAACTATTCCCTGCATTATTAATAAAGTTATCAAATATCATTAAGATACATTATCTTCATGTTGTAATTATCTAAATATTTTCATTATTTCTATTTTTCAATTTATTATGTTAATTTTTTTTAATTTTTTAATTTCGTTAATGATTTTACCAATAAAAATATGTCTAGACTTGGTTATTATACCTCCCAAAAGGATGTTCATTGGTTATTAATCCCATAGAAAAGTTAGGTCTAGACTAGGTGGTGATTTTTTAAAAAATTCATGGATGTGCTTTTGGGTATTTTGAAAGGAACAGTATGTAAATAGGTTATCACACATTTAAAAGTGAGTTTATCTTAGTCGGTAAAGATCTTCTCTTAGAGTTGATATGGTTGAATAGTGGAATAGGATTTTGGTTATCTCAACCATTATAAAAATAATATGTTGATTCTCTTATATTCTCTTTATTATATATCTTTAGAACTGCACTCACTATTGATTTGTTCTAAAATGAAACTCTAATTTATTATTGGATTTAAATTTTAAAAAAGACCATTCACCCCATATAGATTATTTTCCATTAATATCGATCCATAAAAAATTCCACATAATATTCTCATGTTTTATGATATGGTGTGAATAGTTGTATTTTAAAATTTTTTGATTCTACATCCTAAAACCTATTCCTATGATGAGAAATGATTTCAAATATTTTCCTAATTTTATTTTAAAGGAAATTTCAACTTTATCACAAATTTGTGTGTGTTTTTTCATTTATAATCTTGATAGTGGATTGATAAATAATCCCCTCATAGAGAATCCTAATATAATTTCTCTATTTATGAGCATAATTTTAAGATTTGTGTTATAAAATATATATTAATATTAATATATATAAGGTATCATATGAAATTATAGATTTCACTCATGAGAAATGAGTATGACCCTTCAAAATTTACTTCATTAATTATACTATATGCAATGTTCTATAAAATTTAATTTTTTTAATTATTGTTTCTATTTCATATTAATCACAAATGAATAATGGTAAGAAGGTACACTTTACATGAATCTTAAATATTATATATGTTTCTTAAACAAATGCCTATATTGATCTAATTTATGGGTGTTTGGGAATTTACTAGATTATCTTGCAGGTTTTTCATATTGGATATTAGATTTTTCCTCATATATGATGGTAAGGAAATATAGTACATCGATTGGGTGAATAATAAGAATTTATATGGACATACATATTTTAGTTTCATATGATGTTTTCATTTACTTAAATGGATGACATGTGATGTGTTCATCAGTTTTATTATTTCTTCCTTCATGAACTGAGTATGGAAGGATTGGCCTATACAAGATTGATATGTTCCATGTCCTATAAATATACTTGTAATCATAGACCGATGGATCATATTGATATATAATATGTATGGATATACATTAGGAAGATGAGAATTTTTAGATACATGTGTTTAATGAATATCATGTCACATCCATTTACATATTGATTAGAAATGGAATTTTCAAGGTATCTCACAGTTATTATGGTCATTAGTTAATAATTATAAATCATTTTTACACTAAAGTAATACCACAATGTCACACATAAGACTATGTGAATGTGGATTCAATTCAGTTAATATTTTTTATTCAAAATTGTAAAATTTTGTAAAATATATTATCCAAAGGTATTTAAATATGAGTTTATCATTTTGTATTGAAATGAACAAGTATATAAGGATTTATAAAAAGTGGTAGATTGAAAAATATTTTTCTTAAGTAACATACTCTATAATGTATAATAATTTCTTAACTATATACATATATCTTTTAAAAAAATAATATGTATATGTTATATATTAATGTATTTTTCACTTTAGAAAATGTGCATGATTAAGGAATTTTATATTTAATATAACATTGAATGTGATTTTTTATCAACTTCTTCATTATATATGATATTAATTCTCACATGTTATTTGATTATGTGTATAAGAAATGTGTTGATATATAAAAATAATTGTTTATGTGCTTAACTATTATTGAATGTATGGATCATTTTTTTATGTCAGTAATTAAATTAATGTTTCATTATATTCAAGGGAGGTCATTCTTAGAAATGCACAATCCTGGGAGTTTACATCATTCAATGAACACTAAAAAATAAATGTATTAGTGGTTTTAGAAACCACCTCTAATTTCTATATGACATTTTATTTAGAATTGGTTTTTAATTTTTTTATTATTTGTGGGGGGTATTGAAAAAAATAACTATCATTTAGTAATAGTTTAAATTATCAATAAATATTAAATTTTAAAAAAAATGTGGTAGTTTTTAAAAAACCATCCTTATTTATTTTATTTAAAAATAGTTTTTTATAAACCACTACAAAATTTTTTAAAATTTATAATATTTATTTATTATTTTATAATGTGTGTGCATTAGTGTGGGTTTATGTCCGTGTATATAAATAAATAAATAAATATATATATATATATAAATATTAATGATTAATATATTAAATATTTATAATTAATAAATAATAATTTTCATTTTAATAATGGATATTATGTTATGAAAAAATTAATTTGGATGTTATAATTTCCAAGGGGGTTATTCCTACACATTATTTCCCCATGGGTTTAAAATACAATTTCAATGCATTTTACAATCTTTGTACTATATCAAAAATCATATTCATCAGATCTTCCTGAATATAACGATTAATAAAGATATTTTATGAGATTTATTTGTAACATATATATGTATATATATATATATATTATATTGTCATAAGAGAATAATAATTTTTGGATCATATTATCTCCTTATCTCTTGTATATTTCAATTACTTGGTAGTTTCAATCTATACAAATCTATCATAATTTCGCCAATATTAAACTTTGTGTTTAAAATTTTATCAACATCTCAATTAATTTAAATTAAATAAAGAGGTCCTGATTTAAAAAAATTACACGTTTTTAATCGAGTTCACGATCCCATTTGATAATTTATTTCACCAAGATTTGCTTCACCGTATTGTGCATCCTCATAACGATACCTCTATCATTATCATCTGTGTAAGATAATTCTTACCTAAAAAGGGTATATTTACTATTTTTATAGTCATTTTATTAGCATTATCTTTGATGTATGCAGGAAATATTCTCAATTGAATAGCTAATTCAATAATTATGTTTTATATTATATGATATTTATTTTTATATTTATCTTCCCCCACTTGATAAAATAAAAAAACATAAAATTATTATCATAATATTTTGTTTTAGGAAAAACTATTGATCTTATGAAGAGAATTAATGACACACTATTATAAAATTTCAATAAATTCCATAAACTGAATGTGATTAGTTAAGAAACAAAATTGTTTTAATAAAAGGCATGGTTGATATACAGATAAATATCATTTATCATATGAAATGATAAAGAAAGACCACCTAAAGTGGTTTGATTAAAATATATATTTAAAGAACAAAATTAATTTTAATAATATTAATGAATTATTTTAATTTTTAATTTTTGATATTAATGTTTTGTCATTTGACATTATCCTGAAAAATATTATCATTTTTAGATTTTTTCTTCTATGGAAGTAATATTGAAGAAAAAAATATTTATCACTTATTATAGTTTATCAATATCATCAAATTTAATTCATTCGATATTGTCACCTTAATTGAATACTACTCTTCATATAATTAATAAATGATATGATAAATTTATATAATTATTATAATACAATATATTTTATGAAAATAATTTTACAACTTAAAGTGACTAAATAATGATCACTGAGATAAAAATATAATTTTGTGATAAGAAGATTATTATTGATAATTTATGAATTGTATTTAATTAATTATGAAATATAATGATTAATTTTATTTAATTATATGAATTTGATTTTAATTTCATTATTTCATTCCTTGAAGAGAATAAAATTATTCTGATAAATGTTGACTAAATCTATATTCCTCGTATTTATCTTTTTATCATGAATATTATAGATGTTATAAACTTTTATCAAAAAAACTATCCATAATTTTTTAACATGAATGTTATTATTAAAATTATTCTATGAATTATTGTCATATTTTTAATGTGGTGTTTATTTTGAATCAAGACGATTCATCAACATTTTTTTCTTCCATATTCACTATCCTGAAAACATATTGGGCTCCCCTCCAAAGTGAATATATTTAATAAAAAAAATTGAACTAGAAAATAAAAATAAAAAATATCTACTATACGATGATTCTAACCCTCTACAATATTATTACTAATTCAAATAGTACTTTATGAATAACCACCAAAAGTGAAAATTATATTGATAAATATGGTTACTTCATTTTTTTATTGAATTTCAAAAATGTGTATAATTTTCCCAATGAATGATCATGAAGATATTATATATATTTTTCCTAATAAATAGGCCTTATAAATACTATTTTAATTAAATTATTCAAAAGAACTCATATATTTTTTTATTAATATGAACTTCATAAGAGTTAGTGAATTATATTGAATGCACATTAACTTATAGTTCAAAATTAATCAAAGGATCCAGATGATAAATTATTTGAATTCATAGTGGTATAAAAATATTTATATGTAAATAATTTCAAAGATAAATTAAGTTTTACTTTTTTTATTTGTATTAATTTAATACATACGATATGACACCCTATGTTGAGACCACACAAAATGTGCCCTAGAAAGAGGTACCATAAGGCCTGGAGTGTATCAAATTTAATGATAGAGGATTCTAACTAGTGACAAGAGACTAAACCATTCATTGGGGACACTAAAACCTTATATTATATTGAAAAAATATAAAAAATGAGTAAAAATCATCTGCAATAAAGATATTATTCTACAGAATAACAAAATATAAATGATCTATCAGATATACCATGAGAAAATCATAAAGTTGTACATTTGAACCAATCACCAACTCAACCGATCATATATAAAAAATTTAAAAATATATATATAAAATACAAATAGGCTCTACTCATATCCCTGAACCTTACCTCAATCCATATCTACATTACCCTATTGAGTTTCTCAAACTCAATCCACTACACACATATTCTTTATCCTAAAAGGCAGAATAATGTATTGATGCAAACTGGGATTCCCATATAGGTTGTGAGAGATACATCTTAGAAGGGTCTCACCATTTTTTCTTAATATATCTTTCAATATACATATATGAACAACGGAAATAAATGGTAGAAACATAAACATGAATATCATATCATCATGTGTTAACCTTTCCATAGTGACACCCAACAAAAATTATTTGGCCTATATTTGAAATCAGTTGTCTCAAGCCAAAAATATTGAACCTTTCCTAAATACTTAGGGTGTTTTGTAACCATGTATCATCCCCTACAATGAATCAGGTTAGGACCCCTTCCAATACTCTAACCATACTCTATGATGCAAGGTAAGATATTATGGCCATGTTCTATACTCACCTTCTCACTCAAGGCAGTCCTCTAAGAACCTTCTCGTTCATGATGAGTTTGGAAACCCTATCCTGACCACTACCTTATCACTTACATTGGGATACATCATCCACATCTCATTTCACATCACAACTGAACCAAACATCACACTCTAGGTAGTTAAAGACTCTCCCTTCTCACTCTATTTGATGAAATAGGTATGACCACTACCTTATCACTCATGGTACAGTCTGTTATAACATCACTACATAACCACTAAATTATCTATCAACGTGAGGCCAATATCATTACCAATATATTATCACTAAAGGTAGGGTCCTTCCAACAACTTATCCATCAATTTCATTCCATATAACATTCGATCATCTGACATAAACCAAATTGAGAAAATTAAAATAATAGGAAAAAGGTAATGAAACATGTCCCAAAAGATCACGAGTTTATCACTAGGGTGGTGGTCACTATAATCCTATCCCTAAACCTCTTGGAATATATCTTTATCCATATATCCTTGTAATATAAAATTATTAACAATGTCCTGGTGTGTACTCATCGATACCAATTCACATTCAATGCCCCAATTTTTTTCATATATTCAGTAGGATCTAACAAACTCAATCCTCATTAAGACAATCCAAAACAATATCAAAATCATATTTTGTAACTCAGTCCCACTAATCGAGGACCGTGCTAAGCCGAACCACACTAATCCTGTTGAAATAAAGATGCCTTATAATTCACAAAATTACTCTGAATGAGTCTAGGGTCTTATCCAATATATCCCTTGGATATTTATCAAACCCATTGTTTAGATGAAACCCCTCCCGCACACACTACATCTATTCATAAAGGACTCGTCTCATTCATATCACACAACATGCCACAAATCCACCCTCAATAGGGTGTCCCTCACTAAGAGTGATTTGTACAACTACCTAACATATAGAACAAGAACTAAGTCTCTTAGATCATACTAATGAGCACAAGGAAAGACACATAGACTATCCAAAAATCATCTAAAATCTAGATACCTATATAAGGCCTTTTTCCAACTCAACCATAATCATTGTTCCTTTGACACATAGTTATCAAAAGATCCCGTGTTTTCTAAAGTAAAGATGATCACTTAATCCATCTATAAGAGGCTTAATTACATTATATATATTTATTTTGGAGACTCTTCGTATTTATCCCCTTACCTGGTCTCATTCATTCATCAAATCATGAAAAATAATGTAAAAAATCATATGGTTTTGTATTGAATGGACCCAAAATATCAAATATAATGTTACCATCCTCATGATGCTTAACAAATCCTCATTAAATCCCATTGATTATTATTCCATGATCTTACCAACACCCATGATCGAATCACAATACATAATAACAAAATAATTAATTATAATAATTTTTTAATTAATTATTCTACTTAATCCAAAAAGGCATAATCATTAAAACCACACATTGAAATTTTACATCATTGAAACCACGTAAAACCTTACAAATTAATCCATTGATGACCTATTTTTTAAGTTCTGATAAAAATACATATCACCCCATATCAATTACACTATGATCCAGTGGAATCAATGTAAAAGCATATCCTAGAGATATATAAATAAATGACTAGTACAGGGGAAGAGAAATAAGAGGGAATAAGGGGATGAATGTGATGTGAATCTCTTTGGAAGACCATAATGAGTTACACCTCTTAAAGGGGAATAAATTGTAGGATGATATGGGATGGATATAATAGAAATATTCCTCTCTTATATTCCTCGTAACTAAAAAATAAAAGGTGGTGGCATGAAAATTGTGGATTTTCTCATCTTTTTTGATTATATGATAGAATAACCCTTTCTACATGGACTATAGGGACTACTACACATAGATCTACACATGTGTTTTTCTTTGGGTGTATCCTACAATATTTTCGTAAAAAATACCACCCTTATGCACTCTCTATGGTGCATAATAGGGTTTCATAGTGTATCCAACCTCTGAGGGGTGCTTGATGGGACTCTATAGCGCAACCCGAGGGTTGAAGTGTTGCACTTCACCCATGAGAAACACATGAGACATGGCCTTCACATTTTGGTATGGTCCCTTCACTTCATAGTGTTGCTACAATGCTCCAGGTTATGAATCCTCACTCATGAACCCTCATGGTGTAGTCCCACTGATTATGGAATGGTCTTCTTCATAATATAAAATATCATAGAGGAAATTATATATGGTCCCAAAAACCCAAAATTTAGGTTTCCTAATCAATACAAATCCCATAGAAATAATCATGGTTTGTATAGAATGTAATCCATACCATTTCCGAAAATTTCACATGTGACACATGCTACATCACAATTCCCATGGGTTGTGGCTTTGTCTCTTTCTTATATGACAATTTTATTATAAAAATATTTTTATTCTAAAATATCTAATTCTATAATATTTTTTCATACTCAAATCTTCCAAATTTGTTTTGTGGGTAAAATTACTTAATTATGTCTAGAATATTTAAATAAATATTTACACATTTTTTATATTTATAATTTAATCTATTTTTAAGTGAAAATTTTTATACATTTATTAGTCATACAAAACTGAGATTTCATATGAAATCCTTGTTCGAGTCATATAAAATACTATTTCAATTCAAACAAAATGTTTTTTTTAAAATGAAATAAGTTTATACTAAAATGGTGAAGCAAAATTAAAATATGAGGAAGTAATATGATAATGGAATAAACCATGTCACAAAGTAAATGAATTCACATGAAATTGGAGAATTAATAAAAAAACTAGAGATGTTATAAAAACATATTAAATTCATAAAAAAAATTATAGAAGTCTAATAAAAATAAGTGAATTAATATGGTTATTATGAAGCCATATGAATATTGATTAAGAATTGGTATTTTAAGAAAAAATAGTATTCTCTCAGTATGGTTTGACTTGTATAAAGTAATGGTGTGCTCCTACTCCTAGTTTAACAAAGTTAATACTTGAAACCAAATTTCCATGTGATATTCTGTGCCCTATACCTGCACCCTATTTTATACAAGGAATTCTCCAACATAGAATTTATTATATCAGGGAATTGTTCCTAAATGTTTTTAATTTTTTACCACGAATACAGAATTTATTACAATTTATGTTTTATGGAAAAAAATTGGGTTACATTCTTTTCATTGATGTTTTAGATTATTAAAAAAGAAAAATTTATTTGTTTATGATTTCATTATCCATTATTATCTACCACTCAAAATGTTGAGTCACTTCTTGGTTTTTAAAAGTATTATTTTTACCAATGATTTACTCTTTTTGTTTGTAGAGATATATGCCAAAACAATTTCTCAAAGGAAGGGTATATAGTAAACAATGTCAATAATTCAAATTAACAAGTAGTAGTGCTGTGAAATTATTATTTAATTCTTTTAAAGATGATATGTTATTCCTTCTATAAAATCAAGACGTATTTCTTTCAAAAATAATAAGAACTATGTATTTATATGTTCATTCATGAAAAATCATACTATAATAGAAGAAATCATCATGGGGATACTTCTTTAAATATATATCTATTCTCTAATAAGATCTTTATCATCTTTATTTGCTGTTTAATGTTTTATTCTAAACTAGAGCATCTCCCTACGTATCATTGTATTACTATTTTATGTTTAAAATTATTATACTTAGTGTAGTAAAGGATTTGGATAGGTCTTATAAAGGGATATGATGGTCAGAATCTCTTGAAACGTTTTAACAACGGAAAATTTATTACACCCAACTAGGAAACCCTAGAAAAAAGGTTGGTTTATTTAAAAAAATCATAATGACATTGATTTTTTTGCAGTGTATTTAGGGTTATTCATTTTTTCCTAAACTTATAAATATATATATTTCATCTTTTGATTTATATTTTCTTTACATATACTGCATATCAATTTGATACATATTCAAATAAACTCAAATTGATTTTAAAGAGGGTTGCATCATTTGGGATAAAAATTAAAGTACTCAATTAACCATCCCCCCTATCTTGAATCAATATGAAATAGATCTTGGAAAAATATATATATCATAGTAACGACAATTGAGTTCTAAACCATTACCTAGTTTAATTCTAAATCTCTCTTATTCTGGAACAATTATAATTTACAAAGAAAAAATGACTATAGTTATAGAACCTTAAATCAATGGGATACATTTTGGGTTTTGTAATGAGAGGATGGTCATATACTAAAAAAATATGGCTTGAAAATGGAATTGAATGATGTAAAGCCTTATGAAATTCAAAAATAAGAATATGATAAATGGGATTCTACTTAATGAACTATGTATGTTTCAAATTTAAATTCATTGAAGCAAACTATATTTTATTTAATAAGAAATGAATTTAATCATGTTTCTATCAGTTATATAGCTCCTCAGATGTGAGTTAATATTTTGGTTTCTTATAAATGGAAGAATAAATCCAAAGAACATAGATACAACACTTTCGTGTTGATGTTTGAAATACGTAGAATGGTTAAAGCTATATACATCGCCGAAATGGATAGAATATTAATTAATATTTTCAATTTTGTAGTTTCCTTATGAAATCCAATTCTGGGAATAGAACTTGAATTAAATGTAATAAATTATTTATCATCAAAATAGAGTTAAATTTAAGCTATAATAAAACTACCAACATTAGTTTTATATCTGAAAATAAAAAATCATATAGGACCTCTTATGATGTATGAAACTAAAATGGAAAGTTAATTAGTTGATGATAAAATGGTTAAGAAGGAATATAATTCTCTAAAATATTATGCTTAAAATGATAATAATAAATATAAATTAAAATCATTATTAAAATCATATGATTAGGAATAATCAATATTTTCAAATTATGATAGTGAACTTGATCGGCAATCAAGTAGGTATAAAAATTTTCATAATAAGATAAGTGGATTAAAAATTCATTTCAAATTATATGAATTTTAATTTAAATTCAAAATAAGTCATACATTATGAGTGTAAGAAGATAACAAATATCAATCCTAATTACCATCAGTTGAATGATAAAAATAAATTTGAAATTTTGTTTATAAGGTACACTTATTTTAAGAAAAATGAATATAAGTCTTAGAATGAGACTTGGATTTATTCTAAATACTCTAGTTAGGATTTATATATTATGTAATATTCTTCTTGTTCCAAAAAATGAAAATTTGTATTTATATCTATAAAAAAAGAGGTAAAATCTATTTACACATATGAATCTTTTATTTTAAACTAAAAACTATACTTTCAAAGAATTAAATAATTATTTTCAAGGTTAAAATAGAAATATGAATCTTTGAATAAAAATAAAATGAATCCCATAAAAATAATATGATGTTTTAGTCAGTGAATATGAAATCCTAACTAACTGTATTTTTTATTTTAGGCCAAAATGAAAAAAATTTATTTTTTTCTTATAATAAAAAATATTATATTATTAAGAGTTTGTAAGATGAGTTTATGTACATAAGGGAGTCTGTAATAATTTTTCTAACATGAACAATTTCCTCAATAAAAGCCTTGGAAAAAATAATGAAATTAAATATCAAAATGGAATATAAATTAATTGATAATGTCCCTAGATAAAAAAATTATTTTTTTCTTAGTTCTAATGGAAAAATAATGTCTACTATCACTTTTTTTTAATACGTATTTAACGAAAATTAGTCATATGGTTACAAATTTATAAAACCTCAATTATATACTTTTAAACTTAATTTCATTTGTGGAATTTTTTAAAATTTAGGGTTGGAATTTTTGGACCTGGTAAAAAGATTTATATTCCTAAATATTTAGTTTATAACATTGATTGACCTAAGAGAATTTATATACCCAAACAAATCTTCATGTTTTTTTATTTTCTTAGGAAAAAATTATTAATGGTATCCATGTAAAGTCATAAAATGATAATGGTTGTTTGATTCACATGAGTCAAGACATTTCAAACATCTACACACTTTCAAATGTTGATATATCCAATGTAACTTTTGGTGAAAATTTTGAATGAAAAATTAGTTGAGATTGATCATTTAAGAACCATAACTAGTGATTTTTAATAAAACAATATCATAGAAATGGACTATAATAATACTTGATATGTATTTATCAACTCTATGATGATATAATTTTAATCAATTATTCTTTAAATTATTGTACTATGTTTAAATATAAATTCAATAAGTTCATATCACCTAAAACTAAAAACATTTACACCTTTAATCAAAATTACTTTTTTAAATAGAATTTAAACTATTTATATATTTAAATTAATGAATCGTGGGTTTGGAATATAATACATAGATATTTTAATGTTTATTTGTTGATAAAACTAACTATAAATAACTTTATATCATATTTTCTTGAACTTAAATATGATAAAAAAGATATTTTGTGATGCATGATAGATAGAAGATAAAAAATACTATATTTAAAGAAACTAAAGAGTTTTTAATTTCAGATCATTAGAAACTATTCTGAATGATTTTCTTGGTCCTACTAGAACTACAATTATAGGTGTAAATTCCTTAAAATTTATTTTAGTATATGATTTTTCTATATTTAATTGGATTTAATTTTTTAGGGTTAAAAATAAATCCAATTCTATTTTTATATATTTATTCAGGAAATTATATAATTAATGATATAATTAAATTGTTTCTTTGAAATTTTAACATGTTATAGTGTTTGAGGATCATGAATTTAATTAATTTTTCTCAAATAAAAACATTAAATATAACTACTCTACCCTTATAAAACCTCTATGGAATGGTATTGCTGAATAAATAAAAAATACGTTTTAAAAAAATTCCCAAATAATGTCATGTTAATATATTATAACTTATCATTTTTTTGGAGCTACCAACACAATATTATGTCATAAATAGGGTTCTTATGAGGCATATATTTATGAAATCAGCCTATGTGCTATGGAATAATAGAAAACCAATTATTTAATACATTAAGGTGTTTTGATGATATGTTTACATTTTAAACACTAAAGAAAAAATTAATTTTATTGATATAAAGGATTATGAATGAAAACTCCTTGGATATTACACCACTTATAAAGGTAGTTTATTTTTCAAAGATAAATAAATAAATATTGTAGAATATAATCTTGAAAAGATTGATGAAATTTATCTCATTGATACATGGAAAAAATAATATTTATAATCGTCAGGATTATTTTGAAAACATTGGGCTTGAACCTCTCATTTATCCAAATAGGGATGGTTATCTACAACATGATCATGTAAAATTAATCCCTAAAGGGTATAATATGAACAACCCAAAATTGTGTTTCCTGGATACCCTAGAACCTTAAAAATCATTATTCAGGGACTTTCATATGAATCATTGATGATGGTTTTATAACAAAAATAAGTTAAGGGAATAAAGGTTAATTTATCTCTTTGTTATCCAATATTGAACCCAAAACCCTAGAATAATATTTTAGTGATGATATTTATCACTTATAAATAAAATATGAGTTAAACCATTTGTATAAGAATTGTGTAATCAAATTAGTGGATTGTAACTCTTATTATCATATTATTGGAACTAAATGGGTATTTAAAAAAATTAAGATAATCATTGTTTGAAAACTATAAATAAGGCTAGATTATTAGATAAAGGTTATATTCAATAATATGAAATATATTAGGAAGAAACCATTCCCATGTAACTAGAATATAATATATTATGATCCATATTAATTTTTCTTCTCATATAAACATTAATAAATTATAAGTGTTAAATAATTACTTTTAAATGGATTTTTAATGGAAGATGTGTGTGTTGAATAACCACTAGGTTAAATATATTCCAAATTTCTAAAAAAAAATCAAACATTCTAAATCTATTTATGATTTTAAATAATTACCAAGGACTTTGTATGAAAGGATATGTTATACATATTTATGTTGATGATTTTAATTTTGTATTAATAAGACAAATATTGTGTAATTATTATTCAAAACATAGGAAATATTTATTTGAGATAACTATGATGGTATAAAAAAAATTTATTATTCCATTAATAATTTAAAAAATATATTTCGGGTATAGCTTGGATCATATTAAAAACATACATGATTTAGTAAAATGGATTGAACATAAAAATCATAACATTTATAGAACTTTTATGTTTTCTAATAAAAACATAACTTTCCTAATGATAATAGACTAGTGGATAATAATATTTTAAGATTAATAATTTAGAGTTTTTTATATATAACTTCTAATAGTACTTGTGGGTTCTCACTTAGCCAATAAGTTTTTTTCAAAATTCAAAAAAAATAGATTTTTAGTGAACTTCTAATTGGTAAAATAGTATGTATTCTATATGTTTTTTTCAAGATTTTAAGAAAATACTATAGGACCTTTTTTAGCTTCTATAAAAAAGTTAAAATTTTTGAAAGGTTCACTTTCATTATCTTAAATTTCATCAAAAGCATCAGTTTTTTATTTAATTTTATATTTTAATGGACATTTCAGAGGCTGTAAATTTGGTACAAAATGTAACCTAGGAAAATTACACTTATTATGTAATATTTGGGGTTCTTTTTCAATTAAAAAAGAAACAATTTGTTGAATTATCAACTAATAAAGTTTAATATATTATAGATTCTGCTATTTTTTTTCATGCATTGTGGGTGAAACACAGCTTGATGGACTTTGAATTTAATTTTTATCACATGTCAATTAAATGTGATGAAAAAAGTGTTATAAATTAATAAATAAATTAAATAAACCATTTATGAATGAAATATATTAGTTTACGTCATCAATTATTGAGTTATCACACAAAACAATGTGATATATCTCTCAAATTCATTAAAAAAGAAAATTATCTTGTTGATATATTTACAAATCCTCTTTCGATTTATTGATTATATTTTAATAAAATTAATTTTGGTATCTATGAATTTAAGTGTTTTATAGTTATTTATTTTTAGAAATAGAATTTATCATTCATGTTTCCCTTATTATGATATTTCAATTTCATTATTTACATATATTTCTCCCCATTTCAATATTAGTGAAACATTTTAACAGTATTTGCAGTCCATAGGTTAAAAACTGATTAATATGGGAACATTGAGAGATCTCCTTTTATATTTTCAATCCTTGAACCATAAAACCACTATAAAAATCTAACCTAGTTTCCAATCATGGGAAAATTTGAGAAATATAAAGGTGGATATCTTGGAAGATTGATAAAATCAAGGTTGATTAGAGATAAAATCATAGTAATTTTAGGGAATGTGGTTGAATTTAGTTTTTTGAATAGTGTGAATTTTTTGCTAAATAATCTTTGGAGTTTTCTATAATGGGATTTTAGTTTTGATAATAGTAAATCAAAATCTGTATTAGAGAAATAATTTCAGGATATTTATGAAATTAATATACTTTTGTTTGCTCAGAATTTGGTTTTTATTTCTTTAATAGTAAGTGGAAATTAATTCATGATTTCTTCATTGGAAATGGATTAGAAATTTTGAGGCCTTCATATATGAATATATTACTTTTATTTAAAAATAATTGGTGATGGATATGTTTTCTCTAGGGACATAATTTTCCACTTGTTTAGAACATGATCTAAAAAGGAGATAGATGTTAAAGTAATAGAACCTGGAATAATAATCATTTTAAACATATCAAGATCAAAATCTCATAGATAGGTGAAGCATTAAAGAAATAATTATTTCTATATATGTATTATATGTTTCTACTTATTTAGGGTAAAAGGTAAACTAATATAGATATATGTATTGACATATGTATCACTGTAGTGAATAAAAAAACGTACCTTGTATCCGTATAGAATAATAATGGATTTATTTTTCGAAAAGAATGATATTTTTTTGAACATAAGGTTATTAAATATTAAAGACATCACAACTTACTTGCCCTGAATCATACTAATATTGAGCTGTTTTTGGATTCCTCTTATGATAAACTAGTATTAAATCAAAAGGGGGAATGAAATGTTATGAAATTATTTAATAGAGATAAGTAACATATTCAAATGATTTAGGAGACATCTAGAGGGAATCAAAAATTCATTAAGATGTCGAATCAAAGTGAAGTTATTTTTGAACAGAGACCGGCTCTGGTTTAAGTACATTCTCAAGAAGATAATGTTTCCAAACATAATATTGTTGAAGAGACTCATTAAGAGACTATTTTGAAGAAGTATAAATAAAATGTGGAGGTTGAGGATACTGGTGGTGAAATTGAAAAATAAAATTTATATATTGAGACACACAAGGAAAGAATATAATATAATGAATGTGGAAATGATGAAATTTTTCTTTTAAAGAGATATAGTAATGTTTTATCTAATAATATTCCTACACATACTGGAAAATGAATTGATGATAAATTTCATTCATCTTGTGTTAGATAAAAGGTTCCATATTTTTATTTTTTATATAATAAGGTAAGAAATATGTTAACAATGATGGTATTTAAAATTTTTTGTACATGTTAATACCTTTTTTATGAAATTTTTAATGAGTTTTATTATTTGAAAAGATGGGTTTTTTATCTAATAATGAATCTCAAGGATATCATGTATAAACTAAATAGCTAGAAAGTAATTTCTATTTAAAAAGTATAAATTTATTAATTTAAAAAAAATGTGGTGGTTTTATAATGAAAATTAGTAAAACTTTATCAGTTTGGTGAGATAAGGGAATTGAAAATTGAATCATTAGAAATGATTAATAATAGACCCTTTTTATAAAATGTTTCTTATTTAGTCATATAGTAGAAAAATTAAATTAAATCTTAATTCGAATTATATAATAATTATTTGAATAAAGAGGTTCTATGTCAATTTGAATTTTTTGAACAACTCAACAAGGATAAACCATATTCCACTTTTACTTTAAAAGATTTTGGTGCACTCAATGGTGATTTGAAATCTGCTTCACAATATTTTGAAGGTTTTATTAAAAATATTGGATCCTTGAATTGTAATCTTGAATCCATCGATACTATTTAAGAGAAAAAAGTGACATTATCTATGATGTTAAGGGTGAAATATATGAAAAACCTAACACATTCTATAATTTAATGGAGTGGGTAGTCTCGTTGAATGAAAATATTATTTTTTTCTAAAAACAAAAAACAAATATTTGAAAAATAAATGAAATTCATAAATTTTCAAGGAATGGGCCATTATATAATGATCATCTCCCTAAATATCCTAATGTTTCCCAGATACTCCTATAAAAGAAATAATTTTTCAGTTGTTAAGTAGAAATCAGGAGGGCTTTCAGACTCTCTAGTGGAAGCCTTAAAGAAATTGATTGCAATTTTTTTTACCTCAATCAATCTTTCTAAACTACCGGTTAGAGAGGATAAAATTGATATAAGAGTAGGTTTCTTGATCATTATTATCTTTTATTCACATGATATAGTACATAGATTGCATTCCCATGATAAATATATATTTAATCTCAGATAGGGAAGGTCCTATAGACCAAATATTTTATAAATATACTCTATGTCCAATAAATCATTGAATGATTAATTTTCTCTTAAATAAATTCATGAGGAAACAACAAAAATTAGTTCTAGATGATATTTTATATATCCATCAATGCTTAATTCAAGATAAACACCTTGGCACCTGAACCACCTACTATACCCTCTACAACATCCTTACATGAACCCTCAGAGCATCTAAATACTAATCATATTGATTTAACATTCATTTTTTATTATATTGAAGTTGTTTTACAAATGGATTTTAATTATTATTTTAAGTTTATTGTTTTTTTTATAAAAATTAGTTTTATATTATTTTGTTATTATCAATATTTTAATGCATAAAATTTATTTCTAATTTCTTAATGAAATCAAACATTTAATAAGTTCATACATGTTAGTTTCAAATCCAATTAATTTCATGGATTTATATTCTCTTAGTCTACTTATTTCAGTGTTTTGTATTTAATTTTTTTATCTTACAATTACATCATACATTTTAATATAAAAAATAATTGGATAATTTATAAGAAGAAAAAATATATTATAATCTATAATTTAACTGATGAGTTATTATGATTTATCTATTTTAAACTAAAATACATTGATAAATATTTTAAATTTTATATTTTAATTTTATAGGTTTTTAATTGTTAAAATAGAGGAGATTTTTCAATTGATAATTTTCTTCTAACATATATAATTCTTTCATATGTTTTGATGCTAAAAATACCTATTAATTTTACTGATGAATCTATTTAATTGTATTTAGTAGGTTTATTTAAATGAATATACATGTTATAATATTTTGAATTTATTATTGTTTTATGTGTAAATTTTTATATGTATATAATTCATATGTAATTAATAAGTCATAAAAATATAATATAAAATAATAAAAAAATCCCGGTTAAAGACATACAAAATGTTTTTTTTAAAAAATGGAATTTGGTGAAATGAAAATTATGAATTCATGTAAGAATATGAGGAAGAAATATTAAAATGGAAGAAGCCATAAAAATACTCTAAGGAATTAATGTAATATTTGAGAAGATATACAAAACTAGGGAAGTCATGGAAGCACTGATAATTCAAATATAATTGAAGTAAATAAATAAGAACTTAGTGAAGTTATATAAAAATTCGGGCATCATATGAAAATTGATAATGTATTATGGTTTAAAGAATACATAGCATTATATTAGTGTTATATGCATTGTACAATTGTATGGTGCACACCTACTCCACTATTCACACATAACATTATTCAACTCAAAACATGATGTGTCACACCATGTATGATACTTACTCCCATTTTCATAGAGGAAATTCTCTAAATAAATACCTTAAATTGTAGCATGGTTCATAAGTAAAGGATTTTTCAAAAAACCATTGCAGAACATATTACTCTTAATGTTTTATGAAACAATACAATGTTAGTTTCTCATAATCACTGTTCATTATGATTAAATAAGGAAAGGAGACTTGGTCAAGACTCATTTTTCATGATTTTATACCTCTCAAATGATCAACTCCCCTATAGTTTTTGAGAATAATGACATGTATATAATATTTACACCAATATTTCATAAATATATATAAAAAATTTTATCTTGAAGGAATAATATATGGAAAATATTTTACTATATTAAAAATAACAAGTAATAGTGTGTGAATTTTCTCTCTGACTCTTTTAGGATTTCATCTTCTGACAACAATTCTTTTATGATTTATCTATTTTCGTGAATTCAAAGAACTATTATTATTACTGTGATTTCAAAAAAACTATAGTTGAATAAATATTCATAGAGTAACTAAATTATTGATATATTTTTTCCCCTAAATGATCTACATCATACCTCCATTTTTATTTTTAACCTTATACTGAAATTGAGCTTCATAAATTATTTGTTTTTATTATTGGTATAATTGTAAACTCCTAATACTAAATACAGTGAACGTCATGGATAGGTCTTGTACAGGGAGATCCTGGATGAAATCTCTTATACCTTTTTACCAAGTGAAAGATTATTTCACTTAGCTAGATATCCCTTTAAAAAGGGTTCGTCGATTAAAAATTACAATACTGACATTGAGTATTGTTGTAGTGGATTAGGGGTAGATCCTATTATCCTAACCCACTATTAATTTATTTTTTCGCTTAATTATTTATTTATTTCCATTACATATATATTTGAAACTAATTATTATATATTCAAATTGATTTTAAATTGGGTTTTTTCATTTGGTGTAAAATTTAATATACTCAATGACACCCTTAATACATTTTGAAACGCATATGAGACATAAAATTCTATAAAAAGGTCATCTCATTCTAGCCCTGGCATTCACCAAACAAACTAAATCGCATAATATAACATTGATCATTTCAAAAATATATCTCTTTGAGGTGTTCCAACCCACAAAATCCTAGTCAAATTTTTAATTCTTGAAACATACCTTCCTCCAGGACAAAAATTCAAATTTCCTCTGAAAAACGACCCATAAATTTTTTGAGTCATTTCATATACAACCAAATAATATATATTAATCATAAAGTTTAATAATCCATATAAATATATATAATATATTTATTTGATTCATCTAGGTCAATTATTATTAGTATATAAACAGTTGCACATCGATGGATCAGAAAAATAGTTTACATCTACAAGGGGGAGAATAAAAATGTAATTAAATGAAGGATGCATTTCTATTACTTTTTTTATAATATAATTTTTCATTTTCTCTATGATTCTATGAATTATTACCATATGATTATATATAATGACTTTCAATGGGTTAAATAACTTGGGTAATTTATCATGGGTATCACTATACATTTTATATATGAATATGATTATATATATATAATGAATATATATGATATATATATCATTATTAATATTCTGGAGAATACGTAACCATGATCAACGATGAATTACTAGAACAACTAAATTGAAATTCTCGTGAAAAATGAAATATTTAACACAAGAAAAGATGACTTAAATAAATATTTATTAATAAATGGGTGTTGAAATGTTATTATTATATCATATATGGTCTTATAATTTGTAAATGAATATATAATAGAAGTATAAACAAATTAAATTTAATATACCATTGATTAGAGAACTTTTGAAGAAAGTCGAACCTATGTTAATGGATTTATGTTACAATCAATTTATTTATCAGGATTGTTTATTATTAAGTTTAAAATGTTGAAATTTTATGACCACTATCTCAAACATCACACTATTCTTGTTCTCATATAGTTATTTATATATATTATTATTTTTCTTTCATTTTATTTTATTTAAGAACTCTAGAGACTAAAAAATGTTTTTAATGAAAATTGATTTACTTATCCATTCGATCAAATATATTTATTCTTCTATATCTATGCTTTCTAGAAATGTTTCCAATAATGTTTTTATTTTCTCATCATATTTTTTAGCATCATTTTTACTATTGATTGATTTTTTAAGAAAATTATTTAATAGTTCTCTTATTTTCATTCTTTGAAAGTGGTAATTTTGACTTTTGATAGTAAATGTTAATGGAATATTTGTTTTAAAGCACATGAAATAAACAAAATTTATTTCTATCATGAAATTTCAATTGTTTTAATCTTCCCTTTAAATTTTATGTATTTCTTTTCAAGGAAAACTTTTTCCTTAATATTTTGAAATTTTGTAAATTTTAGTGATGTGGTTTCCAAACAAAAATGGTATTTTTGTCAATAAATATTATATATTTCATTTAAATAATGTTTAATATTTGATGACATCCTCTAGTATTTTATATTATTTACTAGGGATTTGATCCAATGACACCATGATATTTAATTATTTTAATATCTTATTACGATGTTGATTTAAGGATGATTATATAAAATTTATTTCTTCCCTGTGGTATAATTATACTATAATGAATCTGTTATAAAACACATTTCTTTTCTATGGGTAATGTTATGATTCTAGGATGAAATTTTTATGAATCATGATTTATTTCCATAGGTTTTTCTAGGATGATTGTTTTATGATATTGTTTCACAAATATGTATTATTTTCATTATATTATGTGTGGACTCTGAATTTTAAATCACACCAATGAATTATGAAAATATTAATATATCATGAGATTATAATGACTGGAATATGGATTGAACTATGTTTAAAATGGTATTATGTCCCCAAGGATAGTCTTGGGTGTGAACCCTGACAGTAGATATGATGGAATTGGGGGTAAACTCAATCAACTGTGACAAAATTGGAAGTGATACAAGACTGAGGAAATGATTTTCTATTATTATGTGCATACTAAAAACTTATGTTTTATGCCAATTTTATTCCCACATGGTTCTTGTTGTTTTATTCCTTTATAATTCAAGCCTTTTGAACTGGAAATATTTTTTCTGTGACACAATATTATATTCTATGATATATAGGATATCAGATTCAAATGTTAATATCATGTTCACACACCCTTGCGCTCATGTTAGTATTATGTGATCATTGATATCTTCCATGTTTACCCTTATTGACCATTTGAGATGATCCTTAATTATTTTTCATTTCCCTAGTTTATGAATAAAGTTTTTATGTATGGTATGTAAATAAATGGTACCAGTTATCAATAACTTTGTTATAGATGATGAGGATATTTTATGAACAAGTTATACATGTATCCAAGACTCCAAAAAAATCTAAACAGATGGGTTTCTAGTATGGATCATAATTTTTTTATTGAATATTCATCTATTAAGATGTAATAACTATGTTTGAAATGTATTATTCTTTCTATATAGAGTACTATAATTTACAAAACATGGATCAATTGGAGTCCTATGTTTCATCCTATATAAAATTCACCCATGTTTTATAAAAATTTTCTTCATAAATGGTATTCCCAATATAGTCCAATTTCACCCTAGAGGGGAAACTGGTAGTGTGAAACTAACTATTGTATAATAAATACAACTACCTACATATCTACTAAAGTTAACATGAACAAAAAAAGTGAGTTTCATTAAAAAATTAATCAAAAAAGAATATAAAATAATAAATAATAATCTCACCCTAACCCCCATACTCCCTCAAAAGATATATCCATTTCAAATCCATCTTTTTGTCACCCGATATAATAAAAATCAACCATGATGGGTAAATAATAATAAAGAGAGTGAAGAAAGTCCCATGTAACCACATATTTTTAATCTATTTGAAGGTGAAAAATATTCCTTTCTAAATATAGACTATGGATATTGATTCCTATTATAATTTTATGAAATCCATTTAGTAATCATCAATTAAAATAATAAACCAGATTCCACCCATTAAAATAGTTAGAAACCCCTATCTTTTTCATAAAATTACTTAAAATATTAAAATAAGTCTTTAATTTATTAAATTACCCAAACATGGCTAAATCCCTTCATTTTCCTAGCTCATTTTTTAATAAACCATAAAAAATATCCCTCATTTCTTGGAATTTCAAAACAACCATTGAAAACTAGAAAAAAAATTATACCAAGTGAGTGTTTTCCATAAATCAATATCAAAACACTTAGAAGAACCATTTATTATTATAATTTGAAATATATATAATTAAATACTTTTATGAATACAATCACAAGCCCAAATAAAAAAAAAATCATAAACACCTACATTAGAAAATCGACAATCATGTCACCGTTGAATGAAATTTTTTTTCCTTTGGTATAGAACCCCAAAATAAGAAATTAGTCCCTTACTAAAATTTATAGATGATGAAATTCCAAAATTGGAACCAACACAAAAATCTAATCAATGAATAATATCCCTCTAGTTTTTTGAGAGGAGATTAATCAAACAAAAAAAGAAATAGAAAATTACGATGTAGTGAAAAAGGATGTGTTTAACACAAGAGATCCATAATAATTCAATGAAGAGGGTTTGAAATATCTAGAGGATGGATGGGAGACACACTATAATGTATCTATTCCTGATAGAGTTGACGAGGAGGAGAAAATGGGGAATGTCTCTTTAAATTTTCCCACTTGTATTTTTTGAAAACAAAAATTTTAAACCTAGGTAGCTCACATGGATTGGTTTCACAAATTAGCATCATGATTTTTTAAATTGTGTGAAAACTTTGTGATATCTAATAGAGACTCACCAAAAACATGCATGGTTTGTCCATACAATTGGTAAACTTATTTCCTACCATAAAAACCCCCTCTGAAAACATTTATTGAACTATCACATGTTTTTATCACAATTCCTCTTAATTGTGTGTAAACATTATGAGACCACCCCCATATCAAAAGGTCTCGCGTTGTTTCCATTGAAATGTATATTATTTGATAAAAAATTATACATTTACCATGAAACCTAAACCATGGGAGAATAAATACAAATAGATATGTCCTTCAGTAATGATAAATGTATTGTGTCACCTAAATTGGGATGAAAATACACATATGGGAAAAATAACTAAAAATAAAAATTTAAGCCAGAATCATCCAACAATAAAAAATTGATCTAAAATAATATTAAATACATACAACCTCAATAGAAATTGAATAAATCCAAAACACTAATTAATGTTACCATTGTATCTCATTAACTAATACTACTATAAAAACTATAATAGAACCAAAGAAAAATGGATACCTAACATTGGTCTCCCCACAATTTTACAATTCATCAAAAAATGGATAAATCCAAAAAATAATATCACCTCAAGAAAAAAAACTAAACACCTAAATTCCATAAAAACCAACAATTTATTGAACCATTAAAAACTATAACATCCTCCTTGGAATCAAAATAAATACATGAAAAATAAAATTATATCCATAAAAATCCCATAAAAACCAATATGGTTTCTTGACCCAGGTTACAATGCTACACTCAGTTAACTAGGACCAAAACCACATAGTAACCATATCATGTAATCCCACAAATGAATCAATACTATCATGTTCCCACCAAACGTGACAGTAGTCCTAGTGACCTAATAAAGGATCCTTAAGTATTCCCATGTTTGACCCCTTAAAGAAAAACATCTATAAAGATAAACCATATGCACTTACGACCTCTACATGGGAAAACCCAAAACGAAAAATACATTAAAAATAAGAAAACAACTCAAAACATACATATAAAATCAATAAACTATCTAAAGACACAAAATTATGATAAAATAATCTTTTTATAAATAATAACCACCCCTAGTAATAATAGAATAACAATAAAAACTATATAAAAATTCAAGATACAAAATAAACATATCATCCATAAAATAACCCCACAAACAATTAAGATCACCAAAGAACCACAAAACCACTCCTAATATCTCCTATTCGAACACCAAGAAAATATAATAATAAGATACCTCTCTACTGACCATAGTGATGACACCCTATTGAAGATCTTGAAGAAGATGACTGAGAAATTCCATCGTAGGCTTCAAATATTGTCCCTACCAACCCTTAAGCTACACTAGACATAACATGTTCACTATGATTTATAATGAAATGGATGGGTTCTAAGTGAGAGAAGGATTCCAACATAACCATTAAATCCTAAGTTCAGGTAGATATGGAAATTTAAATCACCACTCTTAAGAGAATACGGGGAACACCATATATATCTTTCCAATGAATAGAATTCTTACTCTTCATCTAAGAGTCCCACAGAGGAATAATTTAAATACAATAAAATAATACGTAGTCAACTAACTCTTAAAAAATAAAACAAATTAAAAAATATAATTTTTTTCAAAAAACACACCATCTAAAACATTCTAATAAAATCCATCATATGAAACACAACCCCTCAAGAAAAATCCACCAAAAATGTTCCATTAAAAACATTTATTTTCCATTTTATGAACACATTCAACTTTTGATAAACATATCAATTAAATTTATTATCAGTATTTACTCTCAGAATATATTTAAAATTTAACTTTAAAAGGATAAAAGTCCCCTAAAAAAGGCACCACCACTATCCAATATAATTTCATTAATGCCTAAATATTTGTAGAGTAAAAAAATTCCAATTTTATATCCCAAAAGCATGTTTCCTAAACATAAATCCAACCATTAAAAAAAATCTAAAAAAATATATAAACTAATAAAAATTAAATCCATTAACATTAATGTCTGATAAAACATTCATAAATCCACCCCAAATGAGTGATGAATGTCATTAAAACCTACTTGAGATCCAAAAGTGGTTGAAAAATAAATCTACAAATGTAAAGATTTAGGAATCGTCGAGCCACATGGTTTATAAAACCATGTAACAACTATGTTTCATCCTCTATGAGAATCTAAAACCATGTTCCCATGGCATCAATAAAATTTTACAAACCAAGTGATCTAGCCAAAAAACTTTGGTTTTCCTTTAATTTCAATCCAAAATCTCAAAATGATCTAAATACATCATAAAAGAGTCCAAATATCTATAAAATGATCCAAAATAAAACCTATATTAAAATGAATATCCAACTGCAAAATGAAACTCATGTCTCATAACGATAGGTGGTGATCATGAACCTATATGTTATCTACCTAATGAGTCCTGACAGAATCTTAATTTTCATTCTATCTAGACACCCCCACATAAAATAAAAAACATTTCAAAAACCTATTCTCCCTCTAAAAAACAAGGCTTTAATACCTTATCTAATGAACCAAAATAATCTTCCACTATTCTAGAAACCAACCCAGTCTACCACTTGTCTCGAAGGGTGTTCAAAATACCCATGGGCTTAAAAGTAGTTCAGTTGAATTAAATAAAACTCTTGGGAATGTTTTCACCCAATTTAAATAACAACATGAATTAAGGAAATAATAATACAATACTTTAGGAAAATATAAAGGTATCATATATACATTAAAAATCATAAATTTAACATGATTCAATAAACATCACAAATACAAAAAAATCCATAATAAACCAAACCCAAAAGAGGAAATGGATCTTTGTGACCCATTCTCACTTACTATAATCCTAGTTAACCATCCTTGTCAATTAAAACTAGGGTCCTTAAAGGATCCAAATCTATGGATATGAAAAGAATCCATTAAATAGAGAATGCACTAAATGGTGCATGCAATGCATGAGAGATCCACAGTAAGTAGGATTTCATAAGAGTTCGTAAAATTATATTAAAAGGTAAATTAATTTACAAGAGATGAGATAAAATATTAAAATATATTTTTATAAAATATATTTAACAAAAAATTAGTATTAAACAATTTTTTTGTAAAACTATCTATTTATTTTGAATAAAAAAAATGTTAAAGAATTTTCATTCTAATAACCCATTTAAATAACTTTTCATTAATTAAAAATAATTAGATTAAAAATTATTTTATAAAATTATTCATTCCATAGAAATAACCCATTTAAATATTAAATACCCATCTTAATTTTTTTCCAAAATCCATTAGCAAACCCACTCACCCTGTATTAAAAATTAACAAATGATATGCACTATATAATAAAAAAGTGTTTTAAAGTAAAAAATAAATGACTCTACAAGTCAATAAAACAGAATATACATACAAACATTCAAGGGTAAGACCTATATCAAACAATAAATCATGTAATTTATTTCATCAATTCAACCCTAGGTCCTAACATGTGATAGTCCTCGACATTACCAAACACAGACCAACTATCAGCCTATGTTGTGTCCTATACACAAGCCACCTAAATAGCCTAAACTCTTCCATTATCATGGGGAACTCCCCATTTATTCCTATTTCACACTATAGGGGTACACTATTTGTAACACCCCAATCCTCCATGGTATGCTTCCTTTTTAAATAATTCAATAGCGTGTAATGTACACAACACAGAGTTCAAGCGCACCATGGCCTATCAAACTAGCCATTTAAAAAAAGCAGTTATAAATAGTATTAACCAAAATTTTAATTTTATATACCCCATATAATTTTAACATTCATCTTTTCTGATTATTAAACATTATATAAGGACAAATTCTATTTTTCTGATAAAAGAAATGTTTTTGCAAAAAATGCATTTTCCCCATTTTAATGGAGAACACTTTTCAATTCTAATATTTGACACTTTTATATATTCAATTTGATGAAAATAAATTTTTCGTCAGAATTGGGACATAAAGATTTATTTTGGATAAATTTTTGGCACTTTTTTTGATAATTTTCATATTTTGATGAATAGTGGAAAATACTAAATTTTATATCAAAACAACTTTTTTAATTGAAATAATTTATAGTATTAAATTATACATTTGAGTGGTTTTAAAGTATAGTTAGATTATATTTTTATCATTTAATATAATTTAGGTCATTAGAAGTATTTTAACATTTAAATTGGACATAAACACATGCCAATATTTTGATAGTTTTTACTTCTTAAAAACTCGTTTTTTGGTTTTGACAATGAGAATTAATTTTAAATTAATTTCTGCCAACTTTGTGTTTCGAATTTGGAAAAAAAGAATCCATATTTCGGATCATAAGGTCTGAATTTTGTATATAGGTACTTCTTATTTTTTTGGACATCATGAATAGTAACGTCAGTAATTATTTTATTTACCATGGTTAAAGGGAAAATCTAGAAAATAAGGGTTAAAAATAATTTTATAATAATATTAAACTATCCTAAAAAATGTCATAATCCTATTGGATGATATATGTCATACCATTGGCTTCCTGGGGTCAATTTTGCGACCCCATGGAGCCACTTGGCTGTGAAAATGATATTTTATAAGAATTAAAGAATAGAAAAATATAACATAAACATGTATATCTCAAAAAAACAATCTTTATATGGGGTTATATAATATATATCTTCGACTATAAATAGTAATTAGAAAGATAAAATTATTTCCTATATCATGATATTTTTTTTTAAAAATTATACATTAAATAAATAAATTTAATGTTGACACAATGATGATGCGATGATTGCTTCATTAATAAAGGATTCATATAAAAGATATTATAAATGTTAAAATAAATTTAATTTAGTTAACTTGATATCATTCAAAAATCATTTGGAAAATATTGACATATTATCTTTGAGTTAATGCCTTTGGTTAGAAGTAATAAGTTTGTTATGAATTTGTAAAAAAGTCATGTATGGATAGTGTCCAAAATTGACATAATTCATATCTTAAAACATAAAAGAGTTTATTAAATGATATTAAATTCCAAAAACTCTAAGATTCAGACAAATAGTTAATAAAAATTCAAATATATCATAAATTACATTTTATGGGTCATTTTACCTGATATAGTAATTACATTAACCCACAATTTGTAAATAACATGATATCACGGTAAGATTAAAAAGGGTAAAATAAGGGTTAAACCAAAAAGATACGGATTAAAAAATATTAAAACTCCTTTAAAAGTTACTATATAATGGGTATTCGAACCAAAATCATCTTATCTTCTAATAAAATGAGTTTTGGACCATTTTTAATCGAAATTTATTTTAAAATAAATTAATATTTCTAGACTTTCCTAAAGTGCCCATCCTCCCTCTTATAAAAGGGTACTAACTATACCCCCTTATTCACACCTCCAAATCCATTTTCATCAACCGTCCCATGCACAAATATCCTCCAAACTTCCATCACTTCATTCTAGTGGAATAAATTAGGGAATAAAGCTAACTTAAGGAGTCATTTTGTGAAAATCAGAAGGAGACGCCCGAAGAAGAGGTGATCATTTCATCCCTTCTTTAATATTTTATTTCTTCATATACTCCCTATTACTAAGTTTTAAAATATAATATATGATGATATGTTGTTAAGATAATGGGGGAACTATATTTCTATTTTTACCCATCCCATGAAAAATAATACCACCATGCGTGCATACGTACAACACACCGTCTCCATGTCGTGGTGTAAATTGTTTTTCATGTAAACTTTATTTATATGGGTATAAAGATGAATATAATGGATTTAAATAATAAATATAACATTATATTATTTCTTTAAAATTAATATTTCATCCAAATTCAAACCATTATACCATTAATGAAATAATATTGTCGCTCGAGCGTACATACGACTTACCGTCTCCACAACGCAATGTGACTCATCTTCCATGTTCACCATCCAATAATGATTATAAGAATAAATATTATTAATAATTATTAAATATATGACATAATAATTCTACTTTTATGATATATATATATATACATATATTTCATTCACTTACTTCCATATGATATGAAATTGGAAACAGTGTTCATGCGTATGTACGGCCTATCGTCTCCATGAACGGTGCATTTTATTTCATATATCTATTTATTATATAGATTTATATTTATGATATATAAATAATATTATACATTATAGAAGTAATTATATCATGATCTAAGTAATATGATCAAGAATAACAAGTCAAAACATGTACGATAAACAAAGCAATATTACCTGAAATGTTGCATTAATTAGGAATTATTAATTAATGGGTAATATAAAGTCATAAAAGAAGTATATATGATATCATAAATATTATTATTATTTTGATATAAGTTAATAACTTGTTTAAAAATATTATACAGTATTTTCAGACATGTACGAAGAGTATCAAATCTAAGGTAAGGGTTAACTTCACAATATCATATTATTCGAGGTTTTTGATGTGTAAGAATCTACTGGAGATCATTATCATCCATGTCCATGGCTTTATAAAATCATTCATAAAATGTTATATTATAATCCTATGGATGTTTAATGTCATTTTTACCCATGTTTTACTTTTTATAATATGTTTTAAAAAATAATCTTTTAAGGTTTTATGAAATGGTCTCTTTAACAGGATCATAATTTTAAAAAATTTAAAGACTTATTTTTCTAAATATTTTTAATTTATTTCCATGTCTGAAAAATGATTTTAAGGATTTATTTATACGAGCATTATTTTTTTTTAAATTTGAATTCCTTTCAAAAGTTTCAAAGTGGTATGAGACACTTTGATTCAAAAACCTATTTTAAATGACTTACTTTATAAATTGTGTGCCTTTTAAATGATTTCATGAAAGGGGATATTTATTTCAAAGATTTTTACTAATTATTTTAAACTATTTCAAAATATTTTATTTGATATTATTCTTGATTTAGGTTGATTTATTATAATATAGTCTTCATAATATTATTGAATGTGTTATTATATACTTGACTGTGGATGTGCTATTTTTATACTATTCATGGTTTATGGTTAAAGTATTGACATTTAATATGATAGTTTTAATATAAATTTTTATGTTATGTTTCACCCTTTTCATATGAGAAAATAATTAGACATAGTAAGTGACAGGTGGGGCCCACTATAGCCCCTTGATGCATCGGTAAGTCTCATTAGACAAACTAGTGTCTTGGAGAAAGTCCTGGACAGAATATTTTTGAATGGTATTGGAACAAGGAATTGATGTAGTAGTTATTATGTTCACATTTGTAATGTCATGACCCATCTCACCTCTAAGATGGTGGTTAGATCGGTGTGTCACATTACCTGAAGCACATCTCTCCGAACTCCAAAGGCTGCCGACTAGCAGCGAGGGCCTTTTTGTGTCCAAGGGGGAGACTATGCCCTCATAGGTAATAGGTATTATCATAGAGGAAGTAAACATAAATTAATAATAAATACCAGAGGTATAAAAATGAATAAACTACAACAAAAGAAATATAAATAATCCAACTAAAAAATAATCATGTGCAGAAGCTGATAAATAAAACCAGGTGCAAAATGATGTCTTGCTATGATATCTATATGAAATTAAAGGTTCGAAAAACAAGAATACAAGCATGTTATCAACTAAAATGAAAAGGCACAATGTGTGAAAACTACATCACAAGCAAGGCTCGACCCTCTTCCCCCGGTCTCCATCCTAAGAAGCAAGAAATAATCAAGCATCGAAAGCAGCACGCTTTCCTTTTTCAATATCTACAAGCATATAATCTACTCAGGTGCCAACAATGCCCGAGAAGGGTGTGAGATAAAATCCTAGTAGGACCACACCAAAGGTGTCTAAACCTTTCCATTTCGTGCAGTGATGAAATGAAGTGTACCATTATATAAAAATTTCAGATAATTAATTAAGTTTAATGGAATAAATAAGTTGGCCTGGGTTCCAAATGGAACCTGTACCTAATCACCTGCTTCAGCCTAAGAAGATAGTCTGAAAGAGTACCTGTCAACAGAATAAACGTACATGTATATATATAAAACCCAGAAAGAAACAAGGTAAACAAGAAATATGTATACCCCTAGCTTGTGCTTTAACTTGGGGTCTAAGTCAAGTGTCAACCAGGTGAACATCCATATATTAGAAGAATATATCAATTCTGAAGTGACTCAAATAGAAATATTATAAACCTTAAGCGCATCATTATTAATTTTCAAGTTGAGAGTTGGATTCTGAGCCCATCCTGAAGATATCGCTATGGAAAATCCGTCAATTTATCCAACACCACCAAGCCTGTCAAACGAAAATCTTTCGAAAGAAAAAGTATCACCCGATGCATGGCTTTACCCTGAGTCCGTTCCGATCTCAAAAAAAGGGGTCGAGTGTTATCTGAGGCTGGATTAGCCACATTGTCAATGGATCTATCCCGATGGGGCCTTTTGGAACTGGTATCACTCGTAAGTATTATGAAGCCGGGGGAAGTCTCAATACGGCAAATCCAATGACACCTCCCCCCGGCACATAGAGGTAACCAGTCATGAACAGAGGGTCTAAGTGTGGCCCTTAATACGGGACCCACATTCTTTCCCCATCCTTAATTTAATTAATGTTTTTATATAAGTAGATATGACATAATCAATATATAAACTCATATCTTGAAAATTAACCAGATACACCCGTGCATCACAAGGTACAAAATAAATATTGCAGCATAATAATATTAACAAGGAATGATACTGCATAATCATAAATAGATAAATGCACTTTTAAATTAATAAATATTTCATCATAACCAACTACCAAGAATACAACAATTCCCAGTTCAAAATTAATCTAAATTTTTTATTTAAGTTCAATACAACAAAAATAGGTTGCGCAACCCATGCAGTTAATTAAATTAAATACTCAGACATGTAGATTTAAATAATTAAATAATTCATCAAAAACAACTATAAAAGATACAACAATTCAAGGTTCATGATTATTTTAAAATAATTATTTAAAATTAAACAAAACAAAAATAGACTGCACAATACCTGCAGTTAATTAAATTAAATTCTTGGACTAACGGAATTTATACCGACCACATCGGAATACCCAATGGGGTATCCGACCACATTTCATCAAATTAAAAAAATTAACTCATGATCAAAAGGCCTTCAACAACTAGACAAAAAAATAATTTAAAGTGTTTGGATGAATTTGCACAATGCTGGTAGGCACCGATTAACGGTACAACAGTGCATTTTTAAAAATCACAACAAAATGGTAGTAAAGAGTGTAGAAGACCTACCTTATTTTTGTAGATGATCCTATGATCCACGGTAGGTTTTGATATGACCTAAAATGAAAGTCAACTGAAGATTTTAGAAAAACCCCAAAATAGGGTAATATGCTTCCGTGATGAACTGCACGTAGGATACACAACGAAAACCTATGATTCCACTTGCGCAAGGTTACCCTTTCCCTAAGGTTTATTGCGCACCTGATAGTGAATAATATGGATAAGAGTCAGAGGAGCTGAAATATTCTAAAGGATAAGCAGGGGGTGAGCCACCTAAGGGGAGAGGGAGGTGTGACGTGAGGGAGAGGAGTGGAGGAGAGGGAAAAAAAGAACGAAAGAAAAGGAAGAAAAAAAAGGAAAAGATAAAAAAGATAAAAAATAAAAAGAAAAGGAAAATAAATGAAAAATAAAATAATATAAAAAGGATGGGAACGAAAAATAATAATAATAAATAAAAATAGAAATTTCCCATTTTAATTATTATTACATTTTTCCGTAACCCACTTCCTATTCTATTTATAATTTTTTTATCCCTTCTTGCTTTCTTTTAAATTTATTTGAATATTTTATTATCTATTTTCAATCCTTAATTAATTATTTTAAATACCAAACATCGTTCTAAAGCACGACATAACATTTTTCATAAAATGTCTACAGTTATTTAAATTAATTAAATAGCCGCATGTGACCCGCAACGATGTACGATGATGCGCACCCTAGATCTCTTTAAAGAATTAGGAAAAACATAAACTTAAATGGCATGCACTGTGATTTATGTCGATACATTATAATAATTAATAATATTATTATTTAATATAACTCATAAATGACACCATTAATATTTTAAAACAAAACCCATAAAAAAGATAATGGTTATTAAATTAATATTGATTGTAGATTTGTATTTAGATGGAACAATTAATAATATTACAATTATTACATTTCCTAGTTATTATTTATACTGCGTCACAACTTTTTAATTTTGTTAGTGGATGTCCATTTGTTGACATCAAGGAAAATAATAATATTAATAATAAAATTATTATTATTTTTTCTAGCATCCAACAAAAATATTTCACCCAATTAAATTATCTTCAGGTGAAATATGACCAAACATCTGCTGCTCACAAAGGTTATACCCTACCTAGGGTAAACCCCATATCTCAGAACTATCGATGATGTCAGATTTCTCATTCAACACACCATTTATAAGAAAATAATTATTAATCATATAAAAATTGTAATAATTAATTAAGAATAAAGATGTAATTATCATGTGAGAGGGTGCCAAACAACTGATGAGAATCAAGGTTATACCCTTCTTATGTTAAACCCAACATTCCTGACCGAGCGGTGGTCTCTGATTTCTCATACGATGCATCGTTTGAGATTTATTTAATTTTTTTTTGAAAAGAAACAAACACGCGTATCAATAAAATAAACTTAATATTTTTATTCTATCAATGTCACAATGTTGAATATCGGAATAAAAAGTTCTAATTCTTGGTTTTTAAAACTGACCTTCCTAGTTAATAGAAAAACATTAATTTCCTTCGACATTTTATCCTGTTCAGAACACGGGATGTTACAGCATTATGCATTCCCTAGTTATGAAATTAGTTATTACATTTGATTATTAGACTAATATAATATACATGTGCATGTTTGTATGGTAATGTTTGATTTTTTTTCATATTATGTTCAAGATTAAATTTTAAAGGCTGTTGTTTTTATTATACATCTTGCCTTAGAATTTTATAGCTTCCACTAAATTATTTACCCTTATTGAGAATCTAATCTCACCCCTTTCTTATGTTTTATTTTCCCAAGATGCCAAGTAGTGTATTATGATTAATATACAGGGTTAAGATAGGGAAATAATGGTGTTCTCCAAGGATTATTTATGTCATGTTTTATGTTATAAAGTGTAATATAATGTTCATGTATAAAATCTATTTTCTAATACTACTAAATTGATCGGTCCTTCGATACATGATTCATTATATCATGTCAATGTATTAAAATAATGCACTGGATCCAGGATTTTGGGTTGGGAATTTATAGTTGGTATTAGAGGAAGTATATAAATAACATTGAAAATAGATTTAGAAATCTTATATTAGTGATCATAACCCTAAGATAAACATTGAGGATAATTATAGAAGAACCCATGGAATTTTGGTAACAATCATGGATAACCTAGGATTAGACCAAATATGTTATAGATGGAAATCACCTTCCCTTGATTATGTGGTTTTCTTCAATTAGATTAGTATCTCACCCTATACATTTTTGTCTTATTTAATGTAAGAAACTTGAAGGAATTAGATTAACATTGAGTTTGATGGAAAATGTGGTGATTCTCAGTAGAAAAATGGGTAATGACTAAAGGGGAAGATATTATGATTATGCCAAATTAGTTATCATGATATATGATTAAAAATGTGATCTTTTATGACTTTACTAACATATTTCATAAGAGGAAGATGAATGTTTATAATTGTTCAAATATTAAGAAGCATAGAAGAAATAAGATTTGGTTTCCTACATGTCAAGAGGAAGGGATGAAGAAACTTGAGGAATACCTCAAATTGAGTGGAAGATATTATCTATGGGAGAAAAAGGTTCATAGAGTGACCAATTGTTATGGAGTTAAATGTCTCATCTATGGAAATCATGGGCATTACCCAACTCAATGCCCAAATATAAGAATCTACCTCTAAACAAAGAAATGATCTATTTCATGCCAACCATTAAATTGAAAGGATTGAAGGATTTATATATTTGGATCCTAGAATTTTAAATAGTTAATTATATAAGGAGTATTCAGTTTATGTTTTACACTAAGGATTTTCAAGAATATATTGAATAGTTATATTGGACAAGAAAATTGATTTAAGGGTAAGATTATTTTTGGAGAACATATGATTAAGGTAAAGAATACCCTTAATATGTTCCTTATACTAAGATAATGATGTTTGGATAAAGATATGTTGGATTAGAATAAGTAAGTTGGATTATTATAGTTTCATGATAACTAATTATGTATTTTTTTACATCAGGGTTATGCCATCATGGATGAATTAGACAACTTTTTGGGACTTAAGGAATAATTCACTATGTTTTGGAACAAGGAAACATGCATGTTTTCAAAAATGGATATCTGATAATTCAAGTTGTTATAATGACTAAATAGAATACATGATGAAGGTGTACACATGTTTTGAATGTTACAACCAAGAAATTACCTATGTGATAAGAGAGATAAATGTTAATCCTATTTGGTTTACTGCTTTCTAAATTTATATACTATCAGTTTTTGAAAGGATTGTATGGTTTTGCATTTATGGATTGTATAAGTTATACTTTTTTTGATGTTTGTCTGATTAATGTATTATCTCACTATAGGTTGACTTATGCATATGTGATAAATCATGCTAACTTTTTTTTATAGATGGAATGACCTATAATTCTATTTAGGGATCGCATGATCTTCCAACACTTCAAAAATGAAAAATTCTTCTTCATTTCCTTGATTAAGAGATGTTGGGAAAATTGTTCAAGGCATATTGTATTGAAATAAATTAAAAATTTATTCTCATTTTCTTCATCTTTTGGTAAAGGATCCTGAAAACCAAAAAAAAATTCCTAGTACTTTATTTTACGATGAATCAAATGGTCCCTTGGATCATCGCAAATTTATGGCTTTCATATTGTTAAATTTCTCCTAATAGTATACTCTATCACTCTCAATCAGAACATGAGAGTTAGTTTTCTCTTCTATTTCCATGTTTTCCTAGAAGGAACCCTAGGATGTGTTATTTCTGGTAACCTTCATACCTACCTTTCTTTATTTTAAAATAGAGGTCTCATTAATCCATTTTTCGATGTGGGATTTAAAATAATATATTTTGAAATATCAAACCCCTAGTTTTATCCTGAGTTTAAATTTTAAGGATGAAATGTATTGAAGTAGGGGAAAATTTAACACCCTACGATTCCATGTTACACTTCTTTTTTAAATAATTCAATAGCATGTGATGTACAAAACCCCGAGTTCAAGCGCACCATGACCTATCAAACTAGTTATTTAAAAAGTTGTTATGAATAGTATTAACCACATTTTTATTTTTATATATCCCATATAATTTTAAAATTCATATTTTTTGTTTCTAAGACATAATATAAGGACAAATTCAAATTTTTAGATAAAAGAAGTATTTTTAAAAAAATGTAGTTTTTCAGCCTTTTAAGGGAGAACCCTTTTTAAATCCAATATTTGAAACATTTATATATTAAATTTGACAAACATAAATTATTATTTATATTCAGTACAAAAAAATTTAGTTGGGATGAATTTTTTTTACTTTTCTGATAACTTTCATATTTTGAAGAATATTGAAAAATACTAAATTTTAATTGAAAAAAACTTTTTTAATCGAAATAATTTATAGTGCTAAATTATAAAAATGAGTGGTTTTAATGTATAATTAGATTATATTTTTATCGTTTAATATAATTTAGGTCATTTAAAATATTTTTTCATTTAAATTGGACATAAACAAATGTCAATCTTTTGATAGTTTTTACATCTTAAAAACCCGCTTTTTGGTTTTGACAATGGGAATTGATTTTAAATTAATTTCTGCCAACTCTATTTTTTGAATTTAGAAAAATTGATACTATATTTGGAATAATAAAGTTCAAATTGTGTAAATTGGTACATTTTATTTTTTTACATCATGAATAGTAACTTCATTCATTATTTTATTTGGCATGGTTAAAGAGTAAATATGGAAAATAAGGGTTAAATATAACATTATAATAATATTAAACTACCCTAAAATATTTTATAATTCTATATGATGATATATTTCCAACTATGGGCTTCACTGGGTCGATTTTGAGACCCCATGGATCCACTTGGGTGTGAAAATGACATTTCATAAGAATTAATTTAAAGTATATAAAAATATAACATAAACATGTATCTTTTACTAAAACAATTTTTATATGGGGTTATATAATTGATAACTTAGGCTAAAAATATTCATTATAAATATAAAAATATTACATACATCATGATATTTAATTTATAATTTTTAGAGATAAAACAAATAAACTTAATTCTGACACAATGATGATGCAGTGATTGCTTCATTGATAAAGGATTCAAATAAATGATATTATAAATGTTAAAATAAAGGAAATTTAGTTATTTTGATATCATCCATAAATTCTATGTGTAATATTGACATATTTCTTTCATTTAATTCCTTTTTTCAATGAAATCAGGTTTTTATGAATTTTTTAAAATGTCAAGTATGAAAAGTGTCCAAAATTGACATAATTCATAACTCAAAACATAAAATAGTTTATTAAACGATATTAAATTCCTAAAAATACAATATTTGGTAAAATGGATAATCAAAGTCTATATATTTTATCAATTATTTTTTGTGTGTAGTTTGAAAAATTATGGTTACTACATAAACCAACAATATGTAAATTATTTGATATCACATTAAGCTTAAAAAGGTTAAAATAAGGGTTAAATAAAAAAGATAAGGATAAAAAAAAATAAACTTGTCTAAAAATTATTTTATGAAGTTTATTCTAACCAAAATCATCTTATAATCGAATTAAATGAGTTTTAGACCATTTTAAAAAGAAATTTAATTTAAAATAAATTAATATTTCTAGACTTTCCAAAAGTGCCCCTCCTCCCCCTTAGAAAAGGGCACCACCTTTACCCACTTATTCAAACTGCCAAATCCCTTTATATCAGCCAAACCCTGCCGAAATATCCTCCCTACATCCCTAAATTCATTCTAAAGGTAGAACTTTAGGTAGAAAGAGAACTTAAGGACTCTTTTTGTGCAAATCAAAAGGAGACACTTGAAGAAGAGGTAATTGTTTTATACCTTCTTTCAATGTTCATTACTTATTCTGCTTCTTCATACTAAGATGTTACCATAAAAATAAAAATAACTCAATCATATAATATATGATGATATTTTTTTTAAGATTATGGTACAACCATATTACTCTTTTTACCCATCCTATGAAAAACAATACCACCATGTGTGCGTAGGTACGACGTACCGTCTCTAGACCATGGTGTAAATTGTTTTTCATGTACAATTTATTTCTATGGTTATAAAGATGAATATAATAAATTTAAATAATAAATATTACATTATATTATTTCTTTAAAATTCATATTTCATCCGAATTCATACTATTGAACCATTAAGGAAATAATTTCATCGCTTGTGCGTACACATGGCTTACCGTCTCCACGACGCGATGAGACTCATCTTCCATGTTCACCATAAAATAATGATTATAAGAATAAAAATTCTTAATAATTTTGAAATATATGAAATAATAATTCTACTAGTATGATATATATATATATATATATTTCATTCCCTTACTTCCATACGATACGAAAATGGAAACATCATTCATTCTTATGTACGGACTACCATCTCCATGAATGGCGTATTCCATTTCATATATCTATTTATTATATATATTTATATTTATGACATATTAATATTATTTTATATTCTATAATTAATTAAATCGTTATCTAAGTAATATGATCAGTAATAACAATTCAAAACACGTACGATAAACAAAGCGATATTACTCGCAATGTTGTATTAAGTTGGAATTGTTAATAAATGGGTTATATAAAGTCATAAACGAATTATATATGATATCATTAATATTATAATGATTATAATATAAGTTAATAATATTTTTAAAAACATTATATAAGAATTTTAGACACGTATGGAGAGTATCAGATCTAAGGTAAGGGTTAATTTCACAATCTCATTATTATTCGAGGTTATTGATGTGTAAGTATGTACTATGATATCTTTATCATACATGTCTATGCTTATAAAAATGTTTTCAAAAAATGTTTTACTATAATCCTATGGATGTTTAATGTCACATTTACCCATGTTTGAATTTTTATAAAATGTTTTCAAAAGGAATATTTTAAGGTTTTATGGAAGGGTCTCTTTAACTAGATCATCATTTCAAATGTTTTAAAGATTTATTTTTATAAATCATTTTAATTAATGTCCATGTTTTAAAAATTAATTTTAAGGATTTATTTATATGAACATTATTATTTTAAAATGTTTATTCCTTTAAAATGTTTCAAAATGTTATGAGACACTTTTATTCAAAAACCTCTTTTAAATGACTTCCATTATAAATTGTGTGACTTTTAAATGATTTCATGAAAAAGGGATATTTATCTCAAAAAATTTATTGAATATTTTCAACTATTTCCATATCAATTATTGTATATTATTCTTGATTGAGGTTGATTTATTATAATATAATCTACCATATTTTATTGAATGAGTTATGATATGTTTAAATGTGGATGTGTTATTTTTATACCATTCATGGTTTATGGTTAAATTAATGAAAATTCGAATGATAGTTTTAATATTTATGTTTATGTTATGTTTCACCATTTTCATATGATGAATTAAATGGACTTAGTAAGTGACATGTGGGGCCCTCTATAGCCCCTCAATGCATCAATAGGTCTCATTAGACAAACTAGTGTCTTGGAACAATGCCTTGACAGAATATTTGTGAATGGTCTTGGCACAAGGCCTTGATATAGTAGTTATTATGTTTGGCGTTTTGCATTCCCCCATTAAGAAATTAGTTTTTACATGTTATTATTGGACTAGTAGAATATACATGTGCATGTTTATATGGTAATGTTTGATTTATTTTTTCCATGTTATGTTCAAGTTTATATTTAAAAGGATGTTGTTTTTATTATAAATATTACCTTACAAGTTTATTTCTTCCGATAAATTATTTACCCTTACTGAGCATCTGATCTCACCCCATTCTTATGTTTTAATTTTCAGGATTCCACGAAGTGTATTGTGATTGATATTCAGGGTTAAGATAGGGGAATAATAGAATTATCATATGATTATTTATGTTGTGTTTTATGTTAAAAAGTGTAATGTAACATTCATGTATGTAATCTATTTTCCAAGACTGTTAAACTGATCGGTCCTTCGAGACATTATTCCTTGTATCATGACAATGTATTAAAATAATGCACCGAATCCTAGATTATGGGGTCAAGGATTTACAATAGTAATGTGTGGCTAAAAATTATAGTATAACACTAGAATTACAACTTTTCTACCCAATTTCCCATGATAAAAATAATGTGATGGTGAATAAACAATTAAATAACCCAACCAATATAATTAAAAAACAATAGTCCCACCATCACCTCTAACTAAATTGAAATAAAAGGACAATTTAGATCATTAAACCACTCACCACATATATCACGAACCACCCATGATTGAAAAATAGGCATAAGTATGTCAAGATAGTCTTCCACACCCACAAATTTTCAAACCATATAAATGTGCCCAATGGTACTTCCTACAGATTGAATTGGGGTGTTGATTCCTTTTATAAAAACTCAAAAATAATTTATTTAGCATCACAAAAAAATACACTTCACCTCACCCTTAAATATAATTAAAAAAATATATTTTTTATAATATAAATTTTGATCCTATATCCATAGTCATTAATTTATTTTGTGACCCAGATCAGGTCAAATAACAGCAGTTACCTGGGACATTTTCAAATAAACCATAAAAACATTTTCCATAATTACTTGGAATGAAAAACCCATTAAAAAATAGGTATGAAATTATTACAATTTTTCATTGAAAAGAACATGAAACCACTTAAAAAATTATATAATAAATATATAACTATAAAATCAATAAAAAAATTCATGTCCATAATTAAATTACCAAATAAAATAAAAGCACAAAAATACATATCATGGGAAATAAAAAATGAAGTCACAACAATATGAAATGAACCACCTTTCATAATAAATTACTAAATAAACAATTATATTACACTATAATCAATACGTATTAAAATAAAAACATTAAATATATACAAAAAACCCTATTTCTAGCCCAAACACCAATTAGGGTTTTTGGAAGAGGTGAAAAAGAGAGGAAAATTTGGAGATAATGAAATAGAAGATAAAGGGAGGGGTTGACCTCAATAAATCAAAGAATAAGGGATTTAAATCACTATAGGTAGGGTATAAACCCACTCATGTGTCCTAGACTTATCATGTAGAGGAGGGGATTAATGGTGTGGAAACCCCTTAAATCGATCCAGGGTTATTTTTATAAAATCAAAATTTCCTACATTTGCAGTTCGCATGGTTTAGTAAGCCATATGCCAACTGTATCGACTCAACCTAAGACTCATCAAAAACATGAATGGTAAGGTTAAGTGGTTAATAAACCATGATAAAACCATGTAGAATACCTCTTTAAAAAATAAATATTTTTTCATGGTTATCGCACAATTCCACCTAACCAGGTGCAAGTCAAGCATCACCATACATAGATAAAAGGTTCTGACTGTTTTTTCACCAAAACAAGAATGGTTTGGATCAAAATTTTAATTACCCATGGAACCTAAACTTATAACGGATTAAAAAAATTCAAAAATTTGACCACATTATTTTCTAAAACCCATTTCATTAAAACAGGGAAACAATATAGTTTTTCAAAAAAATCAAACATTCAAGCCAAAAACACTCAAAATTTTAAATTAATGTAAAATAAAATTTAAATATTTAACACCATTGTTGCACTGGGTGTTACAAGAGGATCAAATTTAATAAGAAATCAAAATCAATTCCTAGTAGCCATAATTAATCAATGAATTTTTCCAATGATTTTTTTTTTGATTATCAATAATATAACAAAGAATTTGTAAATATAGATGATTTAATGTTATGTTTTGTTTATATTTAATGATGTTATGGATTTTATTTTTCATTAGTATGAGTTATTTTTTGGGGGTTATGATTGAAGGATATATATGGAAATTGTATTCAAGGTAAAACATGAAGAAATTTTACATTAGGTTCTACCAAATACACTAGGGTAGGGTATTGGGTACATCAAGAAAGTGGTAGTGGTGGGGGTTATCTTAGTAAAACCCAAAGTATTAGTTTGATATATATCAATTACTCAGTAGGATTATGGGGAGTATTTTAATAATAATTTTATTAAACGTGTTATCATTATATTTGTTTTAAATTTATTTTTTATATTTTTTTGGAGTTCATTTTGATAAACTTCTTCCTTTCTAATGTACTTAATTCCCTATATACCTTCATGTTGAAATTTATTTATTTCTTGATAGAATTTTGATCCATTTGGGAATATTTATTCAAAATAATTTTTTTTTGTGGGACCACACAAATTTTAAAAATTAAAAGATTTTTTGCTGCTTCTCAATTATTTTTTGTATTATTTGTTTCTCGTTTGGAAATTTTATGGATTCTATATTTTCTAGATGGAATCAACCCTTCTGTATTGGTAAAAAGATTTATCATTATGTGATGTTAGTGACCTCTTATAATCTATAGTGTTTTATTGAGTTATTTTATATGAATTCCATGTTATCTAATTGGTTTTCATAAATAATAGATAGGGGGATGAATTGTTTTCTTAAAATTTTCACCAACCTAAAAACCTCTTAATATTAGTTTAAACATGTCCCAAACTTCTTAACTAGATATTCTATTGAAAATAAAAATTCTAAAAAACATGATATTTATAGTGGTTCGATGAACAATGATCCCCTAGTTTACTCCACAAACACTCTCTCAATGAGAATGGTGATTTTAACTAAACTTGACATTTTCTTATAGACCACTAGAGTTAATTTCATGAAAATCAAATTTTTAATGGTATCAAGATCTTTTTTATCGAGCATTGAATTTTAACAAGGTCCATTCATATCCTTTTCAATACTATATACAAGGAGTGTAAATATACAATAAATTGGTTGTCAATAAGATATCTGTCTTCAGCACAAATTTCCAAGAAGAAAAAAATAGTCAATGAATAAATATTCCATTGAATAACCCAATTTTTTTACTATCTATTAATGACTTCATTTTTTAATACATAAGATAAAAATGCACTCAGAAACAAGAAATCTTTTGTTTTTAATCACACAACAGGGTTATATTTAAAAACATAGTATGTATACACTTGTTGTTTTTCAAACTATAGATCTAAAAATACATAGCACACTACAATTTGAATTTAGATTTCTCACTTCAATTAAAATGGACATGGGTACATAATATAATACTAAAAAAATAATGGTATATCCTTTGAATTTAACCTTTCCACTAGAAATAAAAAAATAGTGGTAGTAATTTTAGAGTAGGTATAGTCTCTCATGGAACTACATTATTTATTATAAAGATAAAACATTTAATACCACCTTCTCCATTCATTAATTCATTACAAATTTTTGTGGAACCTAATCAAGAGTATAATTTTCACTTAATATTTGAATATTAATAAGATTAAAGAGAATATAATAAAATATCATGAATATACAAGACCTTTAAAGCCTTTATTTTAGTAAGATGTTAGGTTTCGTAAATCTATTTAATTTTTTCTTGATGTAATATTTTAGCACATTCCTTTCTTTTGATCATATTTCTTTATCTCGATCATTCAACTTCATCTTGACCATAATAATTTTCTTCTGAACATAAGACTTTTATTCCAAATATATATATTTTCCTCTAAATGTACGACATTTATTACATATATAACTGTTTTCTATATTTTATTTCTAAAATAAAAGTCTCCTAGAATTAGTAATATTTAAATAAAATATAACATTTTAAGAAATTAAAATAGTTTATGTATTTATGATTATGAATTCCATACATAGAAAATATTTCATCAACTTGAGTAAAATAATAATATAAAACTATTTTAAACATTATAAAAATTTATCTTTACACTTCATTAAAAATTATTAGTAATAAAATTAAGGGGTTTCATGACCATTGAAAAGTAAAATATACAATGTTATAATAGAAAACATTATTATTTAAAAAAATCCCCCATTTTTGATGATCACAAAACCAGAAAATTCATTGAGTATAAAATTTTATAAATTTAGACAATAGAATATATCAAATTAAAGTATTTTAAAAAGTTAAAAATAGGAATACATTAGAATATTAAAATTGAATAAGTTTTTGTGTTTTTCCGTTTTAATCTTTCCATTTTGAGTGATAAAAACAAATAACTGAATGAATTTAACACATTTAATATGGAGCACTAAATTTTATAACTCTATGAATTAGTCTTTATAATGAATTATAATTTTCCATTCACCGTTATGAACTAATTAAAAGTAGAAATAGAATAAGAAAATAGAAATTAATATCATGTATTTAGATAAGTAATATAAATAAGAATAAGTCATGGAATTATATACAATAAATAACCAAATTATAAAGAGACACAATATATACACCAACCAAATAACAATGAAACATCATTCTATAGGATTATAGTTAGGCAGAGATGAAGGTTCGGTTTTGATTTGGGATTATCTAAAGGTGGAGGTTGACTATTGGGATTTGTATGTATATTAATAGTATATTTGACACCTAGGTTTTCAATCCATCACTTAGACAGACTATTATTAAGTTTGATAAGTATCTTTTCTAATATGGTAAATCCAAAAATAGTTTTATCACTTCTAATAGAAGTCTTTATTGATTAAATATTATCCAGATTTATTTTCAAATTCTCTCACAATCCTCCAAAAGAGTAGAGTAAATAATATTGATATTTTTATGGTTATATCCCTATGATTGGGTGATTTTCACTTGGAGGAAACTTCCCTTTCAATAATAAGTTTTCACGTGATAGGACCAAAAAATTCTTCTAAACTTTTTCTCAAATATTGATATCTGTTTTTTGAATATATCCCATTGACTTTCCACTTATCATTTCAAACAAATATTTAAAAACCATATTAAACCCTCTCATAATCCCATCCTTGGAATAATAAAAAAACTATATACCTCATATTTAAACAATAATTATAACTATTTTTAATTTCAAAAAATTTATATTTATTATTAATAGAGAAGTCATGTATAGTTTCACTCAATGAATTATGAATTTTACTAATATTGAGAAAGAATATTTATCAACATCTTAAAAAAATTAGGAGTTTCTTATTAAAGAATTTATTTTTTAGTATATAGGATAAGACCAAATATATTTGAGGGTGGATTATTAGATATATGTGTAAGATAGGTTAAGTTAGGTTCTAAAGGATATGGGAAAACAACAGAAGAATTATTTCAAGAAACTATAGCCTCTATTCTAGTATCATCTGGCATGGATTCCTCAGGGATGTATCTAGGAGAAGACTGAGCCTCCAACAATTCTTTATAAATATTATATCTCTTAATAGTTTTAGTTCCATGATATTTTATTTCTTTGGGATCAAATAAATAATTAGTATATCACCCAACCTCTTTACTATTTTATTTTCAGAGTAGTTGATAAAAAATCATCAATCCTTTTATAATTTCAGATAGATTCACCCTATCACATAGTCTTATAAGATTATCTCAAGACATGAAATCTATTATCAACTTCATGAAATATTCCAACTAATAATCTGATAGAATCGATAGATATATGTGTTTTTACATTTGAAGAACAACCAATTAATTTATCTTGTTTTAAACTCATTTAATATCAGATCTTTTATAATGTTATTCAATGAATAATAGTCTAAAAATGCTAACCACCAATTTTTTTAGTTCTTGCTTGATATGCATCTGACTATTTTCTACAATCCTAAATTTTTCATTAAAGGTTACAACTCATTCCTTCAATTGGATGAAGACCTTATTACATTAAATATTACCATTCTAAATATAAATAGGTAAACTTCTCCAAAACCCATTTTGATTTTCTATAAAGACCACATCAAACTGTAATTATTGGACCCTATTTTCGAATATACCCAAACATGAAGAAATTGGTCAAAATTATTCTTTAACATATTAAATATCATATTTGATAGTGGATAATTGGTATTTTTGATCATATGGAAGCTTTATTATTTATTAAAATTTAGAGATTATGATGATCTTCATCATATAAATATATTACATGGAAACAAAATTCAATTTTTAGATTATCAGATATTATTTAAACATAAAACATTATAATTTATGAAATGAATTTTCTTTAATTATGATAAATACTCCTTTAAATATGTCAATTCTAATAACACTTCTATATAATAACCTGTTTGAAAAATTTTACGGTTCCCTAGTGTTTTATTTTGAGAACCTATCAGATTTATCATACTATAGAAATTAGTCTTAGAGACCTAATAATCATTTATGATTTTCAACTCAACCCTATATTCATAAATATAAAACCTAATATCGTTATTATCTACCTTATAATTCTCAAACTCATTTAATACTTCTAAAAAAAGGTCTTGAAATTATATTTGAACTCTACATCTAGTTTATTCTAGTAGATAGATTGTTTATCATATTCTTTATTATCACTAAGATATGATATCATTTTAGTGTTTCAAGTTGAAGGAAAATCCTCAATTATTTAATTTATAAAAGGTTTTTGAATGTTTTAAGATAAATTCTAATTAAATATCCTCACTATAGAAACTTCACTATTCCTATCCACTAATTTCTCCAAATCCTCATGATTTGAAACGAGATCAATATTGGTCTCCTGATGTGATATCTAAACTATTTATTCTTCATCAAATTTAAATATTCTAATCAAAAACATCTTTAATAGTCCCTAAATTTTCAAATTCAATCTCCATATAAGCTATATGAGTAGCTTTATTTATCTATCCAGCTCCAAAACTAGTCTATGCCTTAGTAGCTACACTATGAGAACTAACTTCAACGGAAAACCTCAAACATATTCGAAAACTTCTACATATTTGTGATATAATCTATAAATAGGTTCTTCTTCACTTTACCAAATAGAAACCCCTCAAATGGATCTACTTCATTTGGATCAACATGTAGGGACTTATCCCCAATATTTATAAATGGGTTGTGTTCTTCTTGCTCATCTATATCATAATCAATTTCACCCTTTCTCATTAAAAGAAACTCTTTCTAGGAGTTATCTGAAATCATCTTCATATAACTTATAATCTCATAAGATATAGTCTTATGCATTTGTAACATGGAAAATTGATCCCTAGTATTATCTATTTCCTTTTTTCTTAAATAGTGGGTAAAATTTCCATCTATATTGATAAAATATAATCCATGGTGTTGATTGACTATAATGATTCATATATATCAACATGTATCAAGAATATTTTATCTTTCTTCATATAATATAAATTACATTATATTTATATCTTATAAGATGACTTTATGAAAATCACCAAATATTTATGCAATTCTATTATGAATAAACATTGATAGAACTCTTTGATCTAGCTTAAAATAATTTTGTAATTTTTTTTTCAAAAGTAAGAGATATATCCCTGAATTCCATAATGATTGAGTGTCTTATTTTATCATCATATATCAAATAATATTTTTAAAAAACATCTACCAATATGAGTAATATGGAGATATTATTCAATTTAAATAAGAGAAAAGGAAATCTTTTTTCCCTTTACATTTGGGTGAATAACATCTTCAACTTGAATAAAAAAACTTATCATTTTCTTAGAACACTGATACCTCTATCATTAAGTTAGTTTCAGAACACTTTTCATAAAATACCCTTTGTAAACATTGAAATATTATAAAAAATGTTAATAAAATAGTTTTTTATTCATCCAAGAAAAATCAGTATCTTTTCCATTTACCAGTCACTGATATTTAAAGTTTGACATTTCTATTATTTAGATTCTAAAATCTCTATCATCATTACTTTTGGATTTCACCATACTCAATAAATATTTTGAGGTTGAGAGAGACAATAATAATTATTTGGATTTATTTAAATAATAGAATGAGCATTGAGTGTTCAATATTGGTTGGGTTTCAACCTAAAGACCATTTTAATTTAAATGTACTATGAATAGTTGTGATTTTTTTTCACATTGAGTAATAAGGAATATAATGTGCAGATTAAAATTACAACTCAATAAAAGAAAAATTAATAAAAATATTTTTAAATATTGAACATATAAAATCATATAAATAAATTTATAATCTTAAAATGAAATAACATATATTTCATAATAAAAAATAAATAAATTCTAAGTTAAAGTAATGTAATATAAATTCAAAAAATTATAATTCACATTTATTAAAATCAAACTGATTAGTCAAAAATGGGTTAATAAAATTTGTTTCTAATTTTTTTTAGTAAATGGTAATTTAGAATATGTATAACTATTTTTTAGTGATCCCTTAAGAAATAATGACTTAGATCAATATAGACTCACCATGAATGGGTTATTATATTTTTTTAATTTTTAATAGATGATGTGTTGTCATACATGATTGGTAGATAATAAAAAGAAACTTAAAAATACATCATTTTTGTTTTCATTTATAACACCTATTCACAAACACTTCCAGGTACAATTTACGCATAATTTGTGGTTACAAATTCAATAAAGTGTTTTTTCTAATAAAATGATAAAATTACATATTTTACAAGAAATTTATAGGTTACAGAGCTGATATTTATTTCTAATATACAACCATGAAAACGTTTATGAGAATATGAAACTAAATTAATGTCATAAGTTTTTAGAAAAAGAAAATAGTTCTAAATTTTTTTTGTATATACCTTAAAATTCATTTGGAATCTGTTTAATGTCAATTCAATGGGTGTTATTAAAATTTATCACACTAACACATGGAATAAATGATGTATGGTCTACTATCAATTACATATAATAATATTCCAGTAATTCCACAATAAATTATATTTTAAACTAGATTACCAGGTTATTCTTAATAATGTTTAATGTTGGAACTCGTGTGACTTGTATATACTTTACTATTTTTAAGTCCAAATAGTATATGGAATATATATATATATATATATTATTGATTTAATACATTTCCAAAATAATTTGTATAAATCATGAAAATTAGGATAATCTTAAGTAACCCATAATGATAAATTTAATTTCTTTTTTAAATAGTTTTTAAAGATTTATACCTATATTTTTATTATTTTACCAAAAAATTACATCATCAACATAAATTTTAACTAATAAAATAACATTTAATGATGTTTTATTGAATTTTATAGGGCCTTACAATACTATAGTGACTCCATTTGATAAAATATTTTATCTAAACTATTTTTTTCATGTTATAGATCATTTTTTATGTTCATATAATGATTTGGCCTGTTTGAAAATACACTATTAAAATTGAGGGTTTTTAAAACCTGATGCTTGTTCAATATAAAACACATCCATTAAAAATATGTTTCAAAATTTAGATTTGAAATATATATAAAATAATTTAAAATTCATATAAGACGTATATGTTAAAACGATCCTAATAGATTCAAATCTAGAAAAATTGGGAAATGAAAATTCATAATATATTCTATATTCTTGTTTATATAAATTATTTAATAAACTAGATTCTTTTCTAGGGATCACACCAAGTTTATTCTACTTATTTATTAATAACCATTTCATTACATTAACAAGAAAATTATACAGTATATCAATTAAATACTATACCTTGTTCCTCTTGAGCTTGTTTAATTCTTATTATATAGAAGATACCCAACATATTTAAGTCATTTTGTATTGTTATAGGATTATGCCGGGATACAAAAAAAGAATAGTATAAAAGGTTTTATACATAATATAAGCTTCTTATAATAGTTTTTAAAGTCTGTGTTTTAAGGGTTATAGGTTTTCATGGAAGAATTCATTCAGTTTCTTAGGATTCAATTATTTTAAGACTAATTTTTTTTTATCATGTTACATGTTTTCAATGTCCACGATCCCAGTATCCCAGAGACGGTTCCTACTACCATTACATGGAAATATATATAGGGAATAAAATCCAAAAAGACCATAAAGTTTCGCAGTTCTAGAAACATTATTATAGAAATTATACCCTTATTACATTGGGAAATGAAAATAAATCATAATGAAAGTAAATGCTTAGCATCCTTGAAACTCATTCCAAGAATTCATCTTCGTATACATTTTAAAGGGAAAAAATAAGGGTGATCTTAAATTATAAGTAAGGTTTAAGTATAGGAGATGTTATCATGAATCAATAATCCTAATCAATTAGGAATTTTAGATAACTAAACACACATCCCATGTAAATATCCAGATAAGGAATAACAAATATGGAATTGTAAATAATGGAAACACTGAACATTTAATTAATAAATTGAGAATGAAATGAATCCATATATAATTTCATAAAAAAATATCTTGGATTATTATAATAACTGAATTGTCAATGAATTTAATGCTTTATTATGGGACTCCATTTTTCTGGTACATGGTACATTTACCATCAAGACCATTCCCAAGATTGTTTAAAACATACCGAGTAAAAACTCATATGATTTTTCCAACTGATACGTCTCATGAGGCTAGAGATTCATCAAGGGGGTTACTTTAAACAATACCCAAACCATGTCATACCAATCCAAATAATTCCATATATATCAAATAGTCTATTTAATTCAAAAAAATGTTCCTTATCAAATATTTATATTGATTAAAGGATACATATTTATTAATATTTCCCCATCCAATAAATATCGTTTAATGTAAATACCATTTTTATACATGATGTATGTTTTAGTCAATATTCATATCCATTACATGAGAATTTTTATAATCCTGAAAATTTTAATTTCCATTGAAAACTAATTACAATAAATTGATTGTTTTGTAGATAAGGTTGAAAATCATCAAAGAAAGTGATATTGTATAATAATTTATACCACTTGGTAATTTAAAAATAAAATACCTGTGGATGAAATAATTAAAATTGTAACCTAAGATACAATGAATTATGAATCAATATATTACATGTCAATGGGTAAATTTATACACCATATAAATTTGAGATGTTTCGTAATAAAAAATAAGTCTCAATGGAATTTAAATTAAGATAAAATCCCTTCTCTTAAGCTCCCTTTTGGTTCGACACTCTTTGACCTCCTTTATTATGGATTTAAACAAGTTATAAAATTATTATAGAAACATATTAATATTTATAATATCATATATTATTCTTTGACAACATGTTATCTCCTTTTTTTAGAAATATTTTATTTTCATTGTTCCGGTTGTCAATTGCCTTGTTTTTCAAGTATATTTTGACTTGATATTTTTTTCATCTTACTTCGATCATGATTTAATAATATCCAGAATGAAGACCCTGATTTAAATATCATATATATTTAGAATATATTTATTTATAGTAAATAATAAAATTTCGTGATAGGGAATAAAATTCATTGTTCATTGAGACAGTAGGTCGTACGTACACATGAATTCTATTCCCATTTTCTTTTCATATTAAATTAATTAAAAGTTATATATATATATATATATCATGTTTTATTTTATAATTAAATAACCATATTTATTCTATATATGAAATATTATTTTATTAAAACTATCCTTAATACATTACAGGTAGAGCGTGAACAAATCACATCGCTTAGAGAGTCGGCAGTCCGCTATAAACATGAACGATGATATCATATTCCCACAAAAAGGAATGAATGATTTTATGTGTTATATAATAATTAAATAAGAATAAATACAACATAAATATCATATATATCATATATAAACCATATTTACATCATTATTCCTGACCATGAGAGGTGGTCATGGAAGAACGAAAGACATCGGTTGATGAGGTTATAGTCCACCGTACACATGAATGATTATCATGTGTCACATTTTATGGATATTTCTGAAGTTTTAGGTCACACCCATAACATAAAAAGATCTATTTATATTTAACATAATTATTTTGTTATATAATCATGATATACTATAAATTAAATGAGGATGATATGGAAATAAAATGAAAATGATTTTCGATGAACATTACCTTTTCTTTGGGTATCCTTGAAATGTTTTCACAAAAACAATAAAAGGACTAATTTATTCTAAATATATGTCTTATAGGATTATTTTATAGAATTTGGGGAGTTATTTAAGTATTTAATGGATGAACTAAAATTATATTAGATTTGTGAAGAAGTGGGGGTGTGGGTGTCCTTCTATAGTGGATGAGGAGAGGAAATCTTTTAAGTACCAAAAAGTAAACACTTTTGAGAGGTATACAGTAACGAATGTGCTTCCACTTAAGAAAAAAATTATATAAGAGATTATATGTTTTATATATGTTCATAAAATGGTTTTCAGACAAGTGTCAATTCATTTCCATACTTTCTCTGTTAAGATTAACCACTAAGTGAACTCATTTTTCCCTTAATCATTTTGATTAACATTATCTATTTTCACTAATCACACAAGTCAAAAATTAAGTTTAACTTATTATAATATATAAATTATGATGAAAAAAAATATTGAATTCATTTTTTCAAACTAAAATAACATAATTGGCATAATTTAATTTAATATTAATTCCTCAAGTATGATGAAAAAGTGGGTTTTGAAATTGAAAATGTTCAAATGAATACAAATTTTTTATATGAAAAATCAATATGAAACCAATTTAAAATAAATAAAATGGATTAATATATGTATAATTGATTACATTAATCTTTAATAACAATTAAAAATATAATTTATCCTTATAAATTATTTAGATGAAAAAGAAGTTTTCAATTAAAATTCACTATTTATCACTATTTATTTAAAAATTAAAATTCTCCTGACTATATCCAAAACACACCTTAAGCTATTTATAAAATTATTATTTCAAAAATGAAGTTTATTTTTTTAAAATAAAATTTATAAAAGTATAAAAATTTAATTTCAAAACAAGTGCACCATTAAGAGGAGGGATAACTGACTTTCGAAAAATACAGCCTTTTATGCATAAAATTAGATTTGTTTTATATTATTTCTAAATAAATAATGGATGAATGTCAAAAAATTTATTTAATATATACATATATATATATATCATTGATATCATTCACTAAAAATAATTAATTTAATTTATTAGGACAAAATTCCTTCGACATATAAAAATAGAAATCCAATTAATAACATCCAATTTGATGTCTTGGAGATAATTTTCATTTTAAATAATAATATTAACAGTAATTGTAAAAAGATGGTCGTGCATGTAACGAAAACCATTTAAGAAAGTCATTTTTGTTTTCAATACAACCTAACTCAATATTATATGCATTTCAAACATTGAATAAAAATAAAATTATTCTAAAAGGAAAATATTATGAAGTATCAATATATTACATTCCCTTATACGCATGGTGTTTCATGTCACACATGCTATGAAATTATATATTCACAATTTAAAATTTTTGGGTGTAAAATTATAGAGACCTTAAATACATTTCAACATTATAATTTAATCTTGATCATGTTAATCAAAGGTTTGATATTTTAAATTTCATTTGTTAAGACACTTCGGTGGTGGTGTGGTGGTGAAGGTGACTGGCAAAAACATGTCCTTATTTGGGAGGTTTAGAGTTCAAATCCTAGGACTCATCTTTCTAGATGGACCTCTCCCTTAGGATCCACCCATCTTGTTGGGTAACCCTATTTTGACCGGGCGGAAAAAATAAGGTGTGGCCCATTGTACTAATGGATTACTTTGATGAACAATCGTTGATCAAGACGTTACCCTCCGGTGCGCTCTTCCATCTCAGCTGGCAACAACTCCTTCCCTATCTGGGGCTCAACCTAAGGGAAGTAGCCTCTTCGTGGGGTTGGGGGTTTCCATATAGGATCTACATGGGAATTTCCTTTAAAAATAATGTAAGTAAATATAATTTTTTAAAAACTGGCATCATTAGAGGGTTAACAAAATATCCTCTTTATAAGAGAGAATCATAATTACAATTTTCATATTGTATAATCAAAAAACTGGGTTTCAAAATAGGATAACATACGTGGTAAATGAAATCAAGTATATGTATGACAAAATTTAAACTCAAATACTGATAGATATTGGTAGAAAACATGTTCGTGAGAATGATAATGAACACAAGGACATAAACCATAGGTGTGAAATGGTCATTGATGTCATAAAAAATGATGATAATATAACAAAAAAAATCAAGACCCTTTTTCCATAAAACTGATGAATTCATTCACTATAGAAGAATATAATGAAATATACTAACATGATAAATTTCCATTTCATAAGCACAATCTTATCTATTAGTTTCAAATTGAACTATCTGAACTTTATCTCTTAGCACATGTTGTATCATATAGTGAATTTACACATTAATCTATAAAACATCATCCAATGATCAACTTAGACCATTCCATAAATTATTATCTTTTCCAAAAGATTATGATCCAATAATTCATAAATAAAGTCACGGAATTTACAAAATGTTCATATCATTAATCATCAATCAACATGAATTATGTCTTTAATAGTCACAAAATAAACATGTAAATACCTTCATCATGTATTCTATCAATAAATAATAACTTGAATAACCATAAAACCTTATTAAAACCTGAATGATTCCTTATTTATGAAGTAAAACACATATTATTTGATATATGCATTAAATCAAAAAATGATGTAAACTCCATCAATGATTTTATACAACAGTTTTTCATAAAACCATTATTCAGTTTCAAGGTAGGTAGCACTATCCAATTTACATTATCTATAACAAGAATCTCATTATCCCAACATCATTATCATAATTTTAAGAACATATTAAGGGTTATATTTCCCTTAATTATATTTTTTTCATGAATTTCAACTTGTCATGGAATAATTTGTCTTTTTCATTGGTACCGTACAACATAAACTCTCAAATCCTTAATGAAATAGTACAGTTGCACAATTCATATACATTTCATAATTTTTTTGAAGATGATATTGTCAATAAAATAATTTGACAACATTAACTTGGATGAAAATACACATGAAAATTATTCATTTCACGTTGATTGTAGTAATAATATATACTGGACATTGATTTTTATTCTTCTTCCCAGGTATATTTTCTTTACTTTTCTTGCATTAATTTGGGTAATTCCCCATCTCCTTAGAGTTGAAACACTTAATAGAAGTGTTTTCTTTCTTCAATTTTCATTATTTTTCCTAGTGTCCCTTTTATCATCACCTATAAAAAACTCCCAATACCTTCAGTCATTTCACAGGGTGATTCTTTCCATTGGTATAACATGTCAAAAAAATACATCTTTACCTTCCTCACTTTATATGTTATTTTATTTACCATCCTCTTCTTATCTTTCTTCACTTTGAACCCATAATACTTGGATGATTATTTTTCTGTCTTGAAATCACATAAAACTATTTCATCTTATGAAGAAAAATTTGGAGACACCAGTGCCCTTTGAAGACATGGATTAATCCCTTCAAAAAAGTAGTAAATCTTATACTCCATGATTTTTATTAAATCCATAGCATAAAATGCAATCCTTGTAAAGGTAGCTTCATACTACACAAAACATTCTTCCTCCATTTTCTTTAAACTAAGAGACATTATCTTCATCTATATTGTATTCTCGTGAGGGAAATTTATTTTCAAAAATTTTTTCCTTAAATTATTTCAATTCTATGAGTTCTATTTCATCTTCCTCCCTATTATTCTCAATCAATGAACCCTATTGAATAAAATTTTCATTGTGATAATACACTATAATTGTTACCATTTCCTTTTAACCACATATCAATTTTGTGAATATATTCTCCAAAAATTTAATCCATTTATCAGATTCCATTGGATTAGTACACACACTAAATTATGGGGACCTATGTCACATAAATTTACCCATCATTAGAGAAACTTGATGCGGAACACGTTTCTCCATCTGGGAAAGGTTATGTTTGAAGACCTAATTAAGCTACCCTAATATATCCATGTCTTCCTAAGTTACAATACCAACTATATTAGCTTGATCAGTAGGGTAACCTCTAAATTATCCATGAGTATTGATATTATACTTCTTTCTAGGTTCCATTTCTAAACAATAGAATGAACTATATTATATCATAACATTATGTTACATAATTTTTAATCCAAAAACTAGTAAAATAATTAAAATAAAATGAAAATATTATAGATATCTAACATTATAATCATAAAAATAGTTTATTTTGGATGTTATTCTATAATTATATGAAAATCATATCTTATGGTTATGTTTCTAAATATATGTTTTTTGAAATATAGTTTCCAATTTTTATCTAAACTGTCTTTGATACTAATTATAAAGACCCCGACCCTAGTATCCTAGAGCTAGTCCTTATTGCCATTACATTATCATAAATACAAGGAATCAAATCCTAAAGGATCAAAAAGTTTTGAAATTTTGGAAAATATATTACATATATTATAACCATATTACATTGTGAAAAGAAAATAAATCATAAAGAAAGTAATATCTCAACATCATGGAAACACATTATAATAATTCATCTTCTTATCTTGGGGAAAAGAAACAAAATAATGGTGAGATCAAATTCTTAGTGGGGTTATGTAAAGTGGAATATATAATGAATCAATAATCATAATCAATATTTTAAGGTATATATCTTAACAAACATACCATGTAAATATCTAGATAAGTCACAATCAATATGGTGATATAAATAACTAAAACACATTTCATTAAATCAATAAACTAAAAATAAAATGCATCCATAGATAATATCATAGAAAAAATCTCATGGATAATAATAATAACTAAATTCTCAATTAAGGTAATTCTTAATTATTGGATATCATCATTCCCAGGTACATGTTATATTTAACGTCAAGGCCTTCCAAAAGTTGTTTTGAAGCATGGTGGGTAAAACCCCATTTGATTTGGAAAACAAATTCATCTCATGAGAATAATGATGCATGATGGTGATTGAATTTAATGGTCCCCAACCCATTTCAAAATAGTCAAATGAATTCCGTATAAATCAAATATCTGATTTAATTAAGGAATAATGTACCTTATCAAATATCTTTATTGAGTATTGGATACAGATTCGTTAATATTTTTCCAAATAATCAATATATTTCAAAGTAAACACCATATGTAAAAATTTTATAATATTTAGAAAATAGTCATATCTATTACACAATAATATATATATTCAAGAAAAACATAATTTCTAATAAAAAATAATGACAATAAAGTTATTGTTTTATGATAAAGTGAACAATAACAAAAATAATGTTATATTGTAAAATATCATATACCACATGTTAATTTCCTAACCAAATCCCATTTTATTAAAAAATAAAAATTAAAACATAAAAAAATTGAAGTATTATTCATGATTTTACATTTCAATGGATCATTGTAAACACCACGTAAAAGTGATTTGGTGCATAATAATAAATAAATCTCAATGGAATTTAAATGGAGATGGAATCCCTTACCTTACGCTCCCTTTTGGTCGAACAATATTTAAACACTTATATAATGGTTATTAGCATGAAATAAAATTACAAAACAATGATATTAATATTTATAATATCATATATCAATATTTTATAACATCTTATCACTCATTTTATAATAATCTCTCATTATTCTAATTGTTTCATGTTTTAATTGCCTTGTTTTTTGAGTATGTTTAGACTGGTTATTTTTTGTTCCTATTACCGTGATCATTATTTAATTAGATCCATAATGTAAAACTTGATTTAAAAATAATATATATTCAGTATATATTTATTTATATTAAACCATAAAATTAGGTTATAGGAAATGAAATGCACCATTCATAAATATAGTTGGTCGTTCATATGTTTGAATGTTTCCTCCATATTATTTCCATATTAAAAGAAATAAAAGTAAGTGATGAATATTTTTGTTATAAATAAAGTTATATATATGTTATATATATCATATATTATTATTAAAACCATACTTAATATATTCCATGTAAATCATAAACGAATCACATCGCTTCGTGAGGTGGTAGTCTCTCGTACACACGAATGATGTTATCATATTGATACAAAATGGAAAACTTGATGTTATGTGTTATATAATAATTATAGGATCATAAATACATAATAAATATCATATATATAATATATAAACAATAATTATATCATTATTCACAACCATGATAGGTGGTAATGGGAGACCGAACAACATCATCTCGCGAGGCGGTAGTCCATTGTACACACGAACAGTGAATGTATATCCCATTAGATGGAAGTGTGTGACGTTCTAGGTCAAAAACATAACATAAAAAATATCATTATTTTTATGATAATTATGTTTTTATATAATACTGATATAAAATAAATTTATGTAAGTGGAGAAGGAAATTAAATTAAAACTCTTTTATAAGAACATTACCGCTTCTTTAGAAATCCTACTTGGCTTGCCCTAAAACCTTAAAAGGTTTTATTTATTACCAAGATAAGTCTTATAGGATGAGGGGATTGATTTTGGAAAGTTATTTTTTAAGGTAATTGATTAAATAAAAAGATTTTAGAGGTGTAAATAAGGGGGGAGTGAGTTCCCTTTTATAGTGGAGGAGGAGTGGTATTCTTGTAAATAAAAAAGTATACATTATTGGGGGGTCTTCCTTACCTCATGTTCTCAAAATATTGGATTAGTTTCTATAAAATAATGGATATGGTCCAAATATTTCCTTAAAATTATTTTTTGACATTTTTTGGTTCATTTACACACTTTATCTTTTAAGACTAACCAATAAGTGAACTCATTTTACCTTAATCAGTGTGATTAAAATAAATTTTTTTTGCTAAAAAATTTGGACAAAAATTAAGTTGAACATATTAGAAATTATAAATTATGAATAATAAAAATATGGAGTCCATTTTTCAAAATTTAATTTGTAAAAGTAGAAGAATTTAATTTGTTATTTATCCCACATACATGATGATAAAGTGAGCATTTAAACTGAAAATGTTCAAAAGTTTGAAATATTTTCATATCAAAAATCAAAATGAAATTGATTCCAATGAGACTAATTATATTAATATATTTATAATTGATATAATTTAACTTTAAACCCAATTTAAAATATAATTTAACATTATAATTATTTTTGATGAAAAAGAAGTTTTTATTTAAAATTCAGTATTCTTCACTACTCATTAAAAATGAAACTTCTCAAAAAAAATAAAAAATGCCCCTAATATGATGTTTACATTTTTCACAACCCATATGAGATGGGCTCGTGTCATGACTACCCCAAGCCTGCCTCCAGTAGGCCAAAAGCTGGTGACTAGCACTGAGTAGGCATATCCCACAAATGGGAGGCGTTAGCCTAAAGTACCTGAACACACACACACATCGCCAAGCCACAAATAATAAAATGTAAAAAAACTAAGTAAATATTGCATTTAAACCACAGTATCCCACAACTAGATTACAATAGTGAAAGTACTGGAAATTAAACAGGGCCAAAACAAGCCCACCAAAAAGATCATGTAACCACATGTCTTGCCTATTAGAAAAGATGTACTAGGACCGCTCTCGGAATAACAGGAGCACACCTTGTCTGTCTGGCCTCACTAAGCACCCCCTGGTCTAAGTCCACCTAGGACTCCATCAAAGGGTTGATTGTTTTCTCATGAGACTACCTGTGCAGGCAAGACCTATGTAGGGGTGAGTACAATAATACTCAGTAGGACACCCCAAAACCACAAAGGAAAATACCACCAAGCAAATACCACTGTTAGGCCCACTAGGATAGATACCCTGAGAGGGGGGGTGAATCATGATATGAAAGATTAAAACAACTGCCCCTTTTGATCTTGTTTTTCTTTTAGACAAAATATTTTTATCTCTCCTTCCCATTGCTGAGTATGAATAAACCTTAAAGAATGCACAAGACACAATAATTTTTACTTGGTTCACCCTCACTGGGCTACATCCAAGGAGCATACACCATCTGTGTGCCGATGTACCAATTTCACTATAACCACACTATTGATTACAAGTTTTGAGCGGACTCACTGCCCCTCCTAGTTTACAACCACTGAAAATTTGAGAACTCACTTCTCTCTCAACTGAAGTGAGATCAATACTTTTTCAGAAGGCCCACTCATAGTTTGTAGACCTGTAGGTCTCTTTATTATCTCTAATGAAATCTGCATCTTTATCTGTTAATAGATGCTCTGTTAACGTCAATCATTCACTCGTAGATGAATCTCTCTTTTCACTATGTGTACCGGGAAACCTCAATTTTTACACGCAGCCCTTACTGCACATTGCGCGTAATTCCTTTGCCTTACGTGAAATATAATTTTCGCACAACAACCCTTTTACACGTAGCAACTTCTTTTTTGCGCAACCTCTTCTTTTTCACACAACCACTTCTTTTTCGCACAACCTCTTTTTTTACGCGCAGCCTCTACACTGCCTTGCACATAATTTTCTTCTGTTGCGCGCAATCCACTTTTCACGCAATAGCCTTCTTTTCCGTGCAAAATTATTATTTCTGTGCAAATTTCTTGTGCACTCCAATTTTTCATGTTAGAGCTCAGATACTCTCTATGTCTTGAGCTATATGTGTATGAAGGGGGTCACTTCATATTTATAGGAAAACTCGACCCCCACACGAAATACCCTCCTTCCGAGCGTAATCATCTTTGAGATCGAAAAACAAATCTTCCACTCAACATCATTTTTCGCACACAGCTCCAATATTTCATGCACCTCATGCCTTTTCCAATTTTTAAGCTTCTGATCATGAAATACCACTTGCATAAAAAACACTAATCCATTATTTTGCACACCCTGCCAATTTTTCACACACCACATTATTTTTGACGCACCGTTCCAAATTTTCCACACAGCACATCATTTTTTACGCACCGTGCTAATTTTTCACACACTGCATCATTTTTCGCGCACCGTGATAATTTTTTGTGCACTGCATTATCTTTCATGCACCACACAAATATTTCATAAACCAATATATTTTTCGCGCACCGCGCTAATTTTTCACGCACCTCCCTTTTCCAAAAACACATCTCTTCATTTTTCAATTTTCAGGCCCCAAAATTTGGAAAACACTGGATAACAGTGTCACCTTGTACTTGCTTTTTTTGTACTACCTCCAGATCGTCCATTCCATTGTCCGGGTTCTTCAATCAAACATTGATAGCCTACAACATCTCTTGAACCTGAAAAATTACCATGTAAACCCCCTATGTCAACAAATTATACTTTGTGGTCTGCTTTTTGAACAAACACAACACGGAGGTCCTCTTTGTCAACAAACACAATCACCTCCAAAAATGCTTCAATGATACCTTTAGGGATTTTTTCCCAACAATCTCCGCCTTTGGGTTTGTTGATAACTCTTCTCATAATGATTCTCCACACTTTGGTACCTCATTAAAGTTTCTTCCAACCACTACAAATATTCCCCTCTTGCGATACAGATAACGATCAAAGATTTACTCAACATATAATCTAATCCCACATAAGCAATGATCGGCATGAGAAACAAGAGTAAATGAAAATTTCTTCAATGAATCACTTCATTTTTTACACCAACTATGGACACCCGACTGATACCAATTTTAAAAATGATACCAATTGTTGCTATCACACTAATACCAATTGATGATAGATGGAAACCTTATGAAACCCTTCCAACACCACTCTTCTACATTTATCACAATCCTCAACTGTCGTGATATCTACTCTTTGATCGATCACTTCTAGCATCGCCATATTTAATACTTTTCCCCAATCTCATTGCTCTCTCCCTATCTCGTTGCACCACATTTCAGATTCTCCACGTGTATTTGACTAAGACTTTTTCTCCATTACTTATCCACAGTTTCTCCCACTGGGGGAGTCACTATTTCTCCCACTTTGTCAACAAACCCAAAGGCCAATCCTTTCTGGTCTGAAACAGAGTAGAGAAATGATATCAGCACATTAGGGAAAATCAAACCATACCTTGAGGAGAGGGTGGGGTTATCAACAGCCACAATTTTTCAGGTGCGGGGATCCGACTAGACTCCCAAAGCCAGTCGATGCCTCTCAAAAGTTTCTTTGGGTAAGGCCTTTGTCAAAATTTTTGCAACTTGTAGTTTTGTAGGCACATACTCCAGATTCACAATTCACTACTCAACCTTATCCTTGATAAAATGATACTTTATCTCAATGTGCTTTGTCCATGAGTGATGGACAAGATGTTTTCTAATATTTATAGCACTTGAGTTATCGCACTAAATTCCGACCGAAGACTTAACTTCAACACCCATATCATCAAGCTGCTGCTTCATCCACAATAATAATGTGCATGCTTGAGTGGCCACAATATACTCAACTTCTGCTGTGCTCAATTAAATACATTTCTTGCTTCTTCCATTGCCAATAAATACACAAAACACCAAGATAGAAAGCACCTCCCGACATTGATTTCCTGTCATTCGCTAAACTGGCCCAATCTGCATCAGTATATCCCAATAACTCTGACTGAGATTTGTCACTATATATCAAATTGAAATCCATCGCTCCCTTGATATACCGAAATATTCTTTTCACTGAAAGCATGTTTCTTTATTTAGGATTACTTTGATATCATACTTCTTAGCATATGGTGAATACAATGCCATACCTTGTTGCAATAATGTACAATAAACTTCTAATGATTTTCCTGTATTTTGTGATATTAACTGCCTTGGCGTCCTTATCATTGGATAGTTTCATCCTTGTAGCAACCAGAGTCTTCACCACCTTGGAATTATCCATTCCAAATCTTCTCAAAACCACTTTGGCATATTTATATTGAGAAATAAATGTTTCATTCATTCCTTTCCTCACATGTAGACTGATGGAAAACATTTTCTCTCCAATCATTGACATTTCAAACTCACTTTTCATGAATTTGGAAAACTATTTGCACTAAGCATCATTTGATCCACAATATATTATGTTGTCAACATAAACCAGGACCATCATCCTTTGATTACTATTGTTGTTTAAATAGAGATTGTAATCAACTCCCCCACACTAGAATACAAGCTTCATCAAGTATTGATCAAGTCCTGAGTATCATTCTCTTGGTGCTTGTTTCTGTCCATACAATGCCTTCTTCATTATGCAGACCTCGTTCTCATCCTCATGTATGAGAAAATCATATGGCTGCTTGATATACACTTCTTCCTCTAGAACCCCATTCAAAAATTCAGATTTGACATCCATATAGGAGACTTTGAACTTTCATTGCACTACAATGGCTAGGAATAGTCTGATTGTCTCTAGTCTCGCAACTAGTGCAAATGTCTCATCAATATCCATTCCCACTATCTGGGAGTATCCTATGAACACTAGTCGTGCTTTGTTCCGAATCATTGTTCCATAATCATTCATCTTGTTGCGATAAACCCATTTAGTCTCGATGACATTCTTATCTGTTGGCCTCAAAAGCATCTCCCATGTCTGATTTTTCTTGATTTGATGAAGCTATTTATTCATTTCCTGAAGCCAGTTTTCATCTTCAGCTGCATCAGTGAAGCACTTCGGCTCAACCTGGGATAGGAAAGATATCTGCTGCAGTGATTTCATTCTTCTTGTCTGAACTGGAGCTGACTAAACACCAATGATATTCTTCCTGTCAATTTCAGCTCGACTCCATGGATTTTGTGCAGATATGGATTTTACTTCCACATGCTCATCATCAGTATCTTCTTTTGAATCAACATTAGCCACTTCTGCTCCACTTGTGTTGCTTTACTCCTCATCACTTTCATCAGGAAATTGTTCACTACACTGTTGAATAATCTCCTCATTCTCCACTATAGTGACATCATTACTCTCAACTAGTTTTCCTAGCCTTTTGTTAAAGAATTTGTATGCTTTGTCTTTTCCTGAGTAGCCTAGTAATATCCCCTCATCTCCTCATGACTCGTATTTCATATGTTTTTTCTTGTTGAGGATAAAGCACTTGCTTCCAAATATTAGAAAGTATTTCACTATTGGCTTCTTTCCATACCACATCTCGTACGAAGTCTTTCCTTTCTTCAGACACAACAGAGCCCTATTAGAAATGTAAACGGATGTCAAAACTACTTCCTTCCAAAATTTCTCTGGTAGATCTTTTTCTATGAGCATTGTTATGGCCATGTTGTTGATGATCCTATTTCTCATTTCAACCACTCCATTATGTTTGGGAGTTCTCATTGAGGAAACTTGATGCCTTATCATGTGTTTCTCAAGATAGTCTTACACCTGACTATTTGTGAATTCTGTACCATTATTAGTATGAAACATCATAATTTTCAATCTAAGTATCCTTTAGCACTCCCTATAGTACTGTTTTAAGCAGCTGAACACATCGGACATATGGTCAATAACAAATACTCATTCCATTATACTATATTGATCAATGAATAGAACATAATACCTCTTTCTATCATTTTCTCTTGGTGTGATAGGACCACAAACATCAGTATGCACTAATTCAAGCACTCTTGTTGACTTATTTTCCTTTTCCTTATATGTCTTTCTGATGATCGTTCCTTATTGGCATACATCACACGTGTGAGTATGATCATGTGATAGCTTAGGGAGGTCTCTTGCTACAACACACTTTAGCAGATCATCCAGGGATGTTTGACATAGATGACCAAGTCATTTATTCCATAACTTGTTTTCTTCCTCTCTGGACAGAAAGCACATATCTTCTTCTCTAATTACCATATAGAGATTCCCCTTTTTCCTTTTTCCCTGTAGAACAACTACCCCATCTCTTCCTTTGACGATACACATCTTCTTAGTAAACCTTGTAGAATTTCCCGAGTCACATAGTTGATTGACGCTGAGAAAACTGGGATTAAGGCCTTCTACTACAACGACATCAGCATGTCTCATATCTTTGCCCCCAAACTTGGACTTTCCTGAGACAATTTACTTCAGGCCTTCATTATTTCCAATCTTGAAAACTCCTTCTTTGTAATATTTTACTCTTGTAACAAGATTATTATTACCTATCATGTGAGATGTGTAGCCGCTGTTAAGGATCCACACACCAGAGTGATATGATGCTTTAAAGGAAATTTCTACCACCACTGCCTTCTCATCCTTTTTCTTCTTGGTCCATATTTTTTTCTTCACACTTGGAATGGATTGAGACTTCTGATCTTTCTCAGAAAATTATGGACCAACATCATCTTACAAAGATGCAAATATATTTTCCATTTTCAACTCAACTATTGGTTCATTGATATGTTTCTTGCGAATATTTTGACTCTGCTTTGGCACATTCCTCTGTATAGTCGAAGTACAGTACCTATCCATGTTCACAAATCCTCCACACTAAAAACAGTTTCCTTTGTAGTATGTTCTAGAGAACTGTTCTCTATTTGGCTGTCACCTCTGTTCTTGAGCCCTTTGATATCTCTTGGATATGGAACACACATACTGTGAATGTCTCATCTTTCCACAACAATAACACCTGATAAAAGGTGCATTCCTCCATGTTACTTATGCACCACTATTTTCTCTCTAGTATCTCTGAATATTATGATTCTGCTTTGTGACCAAATTTCCCTTCAATATTGAAATGGGTGCTTGTGGTTTGACTTCAGTTTTCACAGCTTTCTGTTTCCAATCAATCCCCCCATCGACCTTAGCATCTGAACATAATTGATGCTTCCTTTATGCTGAACCACTATGCTTCACTTTTAGCTTCTCAGATTTTGGAGTGAGTTGCATTCATGATGTCATAGTAGGAGTCAACAGTTTTTCATGATCCTTAACCTTTTTCCGCAAACTGACAACTTCTCCTTCAAGTTCTTCAATACACTTGATTTGATCTTTCCTTATGTTATGCAATCCATTGATCTCCCTTTTTTGTTCTTCAATATTTATTTTATACACACTAATTGATTCTGAGTCATATGGTGTTGATGACTTGATTTTATCAATTTCTTCCATCAACTCAGACTTCTCTTCTTCCTGTTGCTGCATATAGAGTTTGGTGTCACGAACAACTTTGTTGTATTTCTTTGTTCTGTCTCGCTCAACATCTATCTCCTCAACAACAGTCTCTAACTCTGCTTGCATATCAAATATTCTCCCAACTTATTCTTCTTCATCTTTAGCTTCGGTTTCATTCTTCTTCTGAGAACTACCAACTACTTCCACCATATTATTTTCTCCACGGTCTCTATAGCTCTCTATTTCTTCAACCTCCTCATCCTCAGACTCGTCTGAACTGTCACATTCTTTTGAAAGAAGGTTCTTCTTCTTAAATAAATTTCTCTTGAACTGTTTCATGCCTTTCCTATAGTCTGAATACTTCTTCTTGGGAATTTCAATTTCATTGACATCATCATCCTCTTGGAACATTTTGGGTGTCTTTACATAATATGTCCAACCTTTCCACATCGAAAACAAGCAAGTGGAAGTTTCCCTTTAAACTTTCCTTTTCCTCTTTTAAGGTTTGAGGAGAAGAAAGAAATAACCTCATCTATCTCTTCTTCTTCATGAGAATATTCATTGGTGAGCTTCTTTATGGCCTTGAATGACACTTCTTTTGATTTACCCTTTTCCAGAGCATCGTTATCATCATTTATCAATCCATACAGGATAAGGGTGTTGTGCAGGTTATCTAATGTAATCTCTTTCGGTTCTTTATCTTCCAAAACAAAAACTTTCGGATTGAACCAAGGTGGACGTTTCCTCAAGATGCACTTCACAATCATTATGTCTTCAAAAACTTCACCAAGAGATCGCATGTATTCTACTACAACATTTACCATGTCAAAGAATGCATCTACAGATTCATTTGGGTTCATTCTCAGATCTTCATACTTGTTCCACAACACTTGCAGCTTTTCTTCTCTAACCTTTCTATCTCCTTCATATATATTTAATATCTTTTCCCACATGGCATGTGATGTTTTGCATGAAATCACCTTCATATAGATATCATTGGATAGGGCTCCCCCAAAAGCATTGATTCCCTTGGCCTCAGCATCTAATTATCTTCGCTCGGCTTCATATAATGCACTAATGTTAATATCTGTTGTTATACCATTCGTTGATGCTATAAACACCCATTCCCAAAGATCGCAAATATTATTGCATTCGATTCTACCATAGCTAAAAATTATTCCTGTCAAAGATCGGAATCCTTTTCTGATTGGTAACTAACATTTGAGAGAGAATTACTAAAATTAACTTTTCCCTATGAAACTAATTGTTAGGTTCACTAGGCTAGATACCCTGAGAGGGGGGGGGGTGAATTAGGGTATGAAATATTAAAACAACTTCTCCTTTTGATAATTTTTTTTCTATTAGAAAAAACCCACTTCTCTATCCTTACTATTGCAGAGTACGAATAAACCTTAAAGCATACAGAGGACACAAAAAATTTTACTTGGTTCACCCTCACTGTGCTACGTCCAAGGAGCATACACTGATGGTGTGCCAATGTACCAATTCCACTATAAGCGCACTGTAGATAAAAATTTCAGAGCGTACCCACTATCCCTCCTGGTTTACAACCAGACACAATTTTAGAAATCACTGCTCTCTCAACTGAAGTGAGCTCACTACTTCTTCAGAATATCCACTAATAGTTTCTAGACCGGTAGGTCTCTTCATTGTCTCTAATGAAATATTCATCTTCAACTGTTAATAGATTCTCTTTAACATCCAACTTTCACCTGTAGATGAATATCTATTTGCACTGGGCTTACCAAGAAATCCCAATTTTTACTCTCATCCCTTACTGCACCTTGCACATAATTCATTTTCCTTGCATGAAATACAATTTTCGCACAACAACTCTTTTATGTGCAACCACTTCTTTTTTGTTCAACCTCTTCTTTTTCACATAACCTCTTCTTTTATGTGCATTCTCTACACTGCCTTGCGCATAATTTTCTTCTTTTTCCCGCAATCCAATTTTCACGCAATATTCTTCTTTTCCACCCAACCTCTTATTTTCGCGCAACCTCTTCTTTCACACAATAATCTATTACGCACAAACTTATTGTTTTTCCACAGCTTTCTTGTGCACTCCATTTTCACATTCTAGAGCTCGGATACTCTCTAAGTCTTGATCTATATGTGAATGAAGGGGGTCACTTAATATTTATAGGAAATCTCTACCCCCATGTGAAAAACCCTCCTTCCGTGTGTAATCATCTTTGAGTGAGAAAAAAAATCTTCCACGCAACATAATTTTTCATGCACAGCTCCAATATTTCGTGCACCTCATGCCTTTTCCAATTTTCAAGCTTCTGATCTAGAAATACCTCTTGCGCAAAAAATACCGATCCTTTATTTCGTGCACCGCGTAAAATGTTATGTGCACCACATCATTTTTCACGCACCACACTAATATTTCTCACATCACACCATTTTTCATGAACTGTGCCAATTTTTAATGCACCACATTATTTTTCAAGCACCACCCAAATATTTTACGTACCACCATATTTTTCGTGCACCACGCTAATTTTTCATGCACCTCCATTTTCCAAAAACACATCTCTCCATTTTTTGATTTTCAGGCCCAAAAATTTGGCAAACACTGTAAAACAGTGCCACCTTGTATCTACTTTTTTTGTACTGCCTCCAGATCTTCAATTCCATTTTCCAGGTTCTTCAATAAAACATGGATAGCCTAAAACATCTCTTGAACCCGGAAAATTATCATATAAACCCCTATGTCAAAAAATTATACATCGTGGTCTGCTTTGTGAACAAACACAACAAGGAGGTCCGCTTTGTCAACAAACACAATCACCTTAAAAAATGCTTCAATGATCCCATGATAGTTTTTTTCCAACAACCATGAAGGAAATACTAAAATGAATGATTGCAAAGGAATTTAAAATTAGCTCCAAAAAGTTATATGTCTACAACACATATATCATGAATACCCCAATATATTCAATCCAATACACAAGTTTAAAGGTAATTCATGACCAATTACCAGCCACATGATTCTTCTTGAAACCTGCTCATTCCTAGAGAACTTACTCCTTGAGCCATGATATCATTGGATATTATCATAAATAGTTCTAGGTCATTTGGGACCAACCTAAATGGGAATTTATTGATCAAGGAAGAATATGATAGACATATAGGGGATCCAACTGAACACCTTGTCGAATACCACTAACCCCAATCTAGATGAATTCACTCTATAGGGGATCTTTCCTAAATACACTTGGGAATACCACAAACCCTGCTAATGTATCCCACTAGTTGGAGGACCAATGATCTAATATCAAAGGTTATTCCTATTGCAAAAAAACTATACTAGGGGTGGGGGTGATATAAGATCCTACTCCAGCACCATGAAAGAATACAATAACTATATCTGGGACTTACAGCCTAGAGGGGATTACAATCCATTAGTGTGATGTAATGTCATACTGAACCCTCGAGGAAAGGACTAAGGGAACACTCTGAACCTATAATGTTTCAAACTAAAAACACATCACATTAACTCAAAAGGACTATCTCAACATCAAGGTCCCAACACCATAGATGGCTCGTCAAACAGATGTACCATTTGAAAGTTACAGCATTTTGACATTTTAATAGGGGTCACTCGACCCCTAGACCAACTGCACAATCATTCCACCGATTATAGCGGTCGATTGATACTTTCAAACACATGGACAGGCCACCCTGCGGCTGCCGCGGTTGACCTACATGGTTGACCATTCCCCCAGCAGATGCGACTGTGCAGCACCTGGAGCGATTGTGGCTCGCAGTAGACCACCATGGTCGACTGTGGCATGACTCTAGCCTGGTCACCTTAGGTCTGACCTAGGTCCGACCCGCTTGGTCCAGCCCACCTAGGCCTATCCCACACTGCCTAGGCTACAACACGTGGTCCGCTTGGCCAGGTTCGTGGCTTATGCTCTATATGACTGTCGATGGTGTCTCATGTGGCCACCGCCGCAGTCCTCTCATGTTGGCTTCGCCGGCTCCCATGCAACCGCCTTCTGCGTTCCACATGGCCATCGTCACCGCCTCCAGTATCCACCACCACCACTAATTGCTACTGCCACATCTAGTCACTGCTGCTGCCTCTGATCGCCACTGAAATGGAACCTCACCAGACCACCACCTCACCTCACTGGACTACCACCTCACCTCGTCGGGCCGCCGCACCGGACCCATGATGTTGGTCCCTTCCATAGACCACTAATCCACCTCCGATGCCTGAAATTAGAAATAGTATCATATCTGAGAACCTTGGTTCCCAATCTATAGAGACCCAACCATTGTTGTGGTTTGGCCTCCAATCTTGGGGTTTGATCGCATTCGGAGCCACCCATAAAGTGAAAACATGACCACAGGGGGTCCAACGGTGAAGAACAGAGGAGAGAACAACACAAATAAAACTCATGAAATGAAACTCAACCTTTATTCATTTCAGCCTCAATACATTTTTGTTAAAAGGATAAACAAAGAGGAATTAAAATAAATCTCAAGGATAATCTCGTAGAAAATATCCCATCCCACAATAGTAATTGAACAATGGATAAATCTATTCATGTATTGACCCGCATTCATCATGGAAATCAATAATGGGGAAAATCACAAAGACACAACCATACTACCTTGATTTGGATAAGTCTCTGACAAAGGACGATTGTTGTGTTTTCTTTGTTGGTGAGGTTCCTTCAAATCAGTTATGCATTCCTCGTCGATCCAAGATCCATCTCCATTTATTTGAGATAGTTATTTCTCCACATCTCAATGGAATTATACGTTTATGATGATAAACCAGAATTCTTAAAAAATACTTAATAGAGAGAAATATCTCTTTGTTATAAATTATTTTTTATTAAATTATTTTATTCTCATTACATCTCGCAAAAACATTTTTACAATCAACCCATGATGAGTAAAGTTAAGTCACACCTAGGGTAAACACCACATTACAAACTCAATGGTGGTCTCATATTTCCAATATGATACACCATTCATGAGTTTTTAGGATTTAAAAATACAATAATTTTTTTATTATTTTATTTATGGTTACGTCTGTGGTGGCTTTTTCGAGAGATGGCCTATGCTGACCAAGGTTAAGTCACGTCTAGGATAAGGCTGTCATTCTGATCTCAAAGGTTCCATCAAATTTCTGATCTGGGAACCTGTTTAAGAGTTATTAAAAAAATTAGGAAAATCACACACTCATGCTAATAAAAGATTAGTATTTCTCAAACAATTATTTCGAGAAAACCAGGCCTCATAATCACACACCATCCTAGTGCCTAGTCTCGATATCATAGAATATAATTTATAAAAAATAATAGATGAGAAAATAAAACATGTTACAACATTATTATTTCAAAAATTAAATTAGTTATGTCAAAAAAAATTTATAATAGAGCCAAAATTTAGTTTTAAAATAATTTCACCATTAAAATGCGACAAAACTAAATTTTGAAATATACTTTTTTTTAATAAAAATTTAATTTTTTCTTATCTTATACCTATGAAATATATTGTACAAGTGTAAATACATTTTATTTAATATATAATATAGAAATTTTATTATGATCATTCACTAATAGTAATTAATTTAATTTATTATGATAAAATTCCTTTGGAACATTAAAATAGTTTTTATAAAAACATTTCCCTTATATAGAAATGTTTTAAATATTCATTAATAATTAATTTCTAAATAATGAATTCAACCATATATTTTCATAATTTATTTAATCCCATTCATAACCTCCAATTTCACTTCATGAAGATAATTACCATTATAAATAATAATATTAATTTTATTTGTTAAAACTTGGTCTTGCATGTAATGAAAACCATCTAAGAAAGTCATTGTTGTATGTAATTCAAGCTAACTCAGTATTATGTACATAGAAATCTATCAATAAAATTAAAATTATTTTAAATGGAATATATTGTAAATTCCCAGGATATTACATTTTATTCTATTGTTGATGTTGTTTGTCATACACACTATTGAATATGATATTCATATTTTAATATTTTAGGGTGTTACAATATCATAATCCTTTTTACTATCAAAAATATGTTTAGGTATAATGTTATCTAAAAATTGACTTAGGTCGTCAATTTTAACTTTTTTTCAAATAAAATTGGTCAATTTCATAAAATTTAACATGATTTGATTCTTCAATATTTATTGACTTCTTTTTGAAAACTCAATAGGTGTTATAAGTGGTAAAATAACATAAGAAGATTCCATCATCCATATTTGGATCCAACATAACAAGATTCCCCTTGGTGTTCAAGATAAACACTTTTTATCCAAAATCCTTAAAGTATCAATCATTTGGATTTTATTATTCCATATATCATAGGTTTTTTTAGTTAATATATTCCACATTAGAACTCTATTAATGGAATATTGTGGTGTATTAATAGTATTATCCCCGAAGTGGGTAGGCAAGTTATATTGAAAATAGATTATTCTAGAAATCTATTTCAATTTCCTATTCCTATTTTCACAAAATCCATTCAGTAGACATTTCGTAGGGATATAAAAGTTATGTCTAATTCCATATTTTGAGAAAATTGAATTAAATTCATGAATATATAACTCTCTCCAATGGTAACATATAAATTTCATAATTCTAGATTCTTTTCAATCATTTACTAATTTATAAAATTTTCTAAAAACATCACATTCTTAAATCTTGAGTCTTATGAAATATTCCCTTTTGAATCATGAAAATTCAAAAAATCAAACATAAACAAATGATTTTACACATAGGAATTATGTTCTTAAAGAAGAGAAAAAATCATATGAGTATGTTATAATTATATTGATGTTTTAACCTACTTAATTGGTTTGAATGATAATGTGTTTCTCTTTACCTGTTGTCATGAATCACAATTTTTTTCTAATTTAAGTTGAGGAAAATCCTAAATTATGTTTTTACATGATAATTTTATCAAGGAATAAACACTATAATATCTAATAATTCAATGCTGAATCCATGATTCATTAATTTCGACATTGAAATAGTTTATATTATGTTTCCATAAATAATAATGTTTTAGAGTGTAACCATTTTTTACTTTGTCGTTCTTTAAATTTTATTAATTTATCTCTAAAAATAGAATATGCATTGGTAGAAAGGTGAACTAAAAAACCAACATTGTAGAGTTGAGAATTATATATCAAATTTTTCATCAACCCTTAAACCTGGAGAACCTTATTGATAAGAAGATAACTTGGTTCTCCCACAGATCCATATCCTGTGTTTATTCCTCTTTCATTATCATTGAATGATAAATTTCCTCTGTTCAAAATAAATAGTGAGTGAAACATAGAAAATTATTCACTTATATGCCTCGAATATCTATTATCCATGTGTAATTTAGTGACATTGTCCTTTTGTTATATATATTTATATAATGAAAATCCTTTTTGACATAAAAATTTTAAGGGTATATTAGGAAAAAATCATTAGCATAATGACCATTAATTCCTTTATTTATTATCATGGAAAATACAATATGAAGAAAAAATTTATAAATAAGATTTAAATTTTAAAATCTATTTGTAAAATCACAATTTTCATCTTTAAAACATTACAAATTTTACTTAGTTAATTTTTCTTCTTTGTACGAGAATAAAATTCATTTTATAGAATATAACAAAATTTATTTAATTAATTTAAAGAATATTTTATTGAAACATATTTAGATTCAAAAAAGTGTAGTTAGGTTGTTCATCTTCTATTTGACCCATAAAGCACATGTTTTCTCCACAAGTAGATTGTACTGCATTTTTTTAGAACGTAAGTCATCATTTGAGACCTCAAACAAACCCCATGTGGACTTCATTTACTTCTCCTATTTTTCTTGTTATAATATTTTCAACGAAACGTATATTATGGATTTCTTCATCACATTAAGTTCAGTACAAGAAAATATGATGTCTCTTAACATCTTGAATTCCTAAGATATCACTTCTAATGATTTTCTATAAAAAAATTTGAACTTGTTAAATATTATTTTAAATCTTCTTCTCATATTAGAAATTTAAATATTTTACATAAAAATCGCGAATCATCATCATTGATTTATAAGAAACTTCACTTTTTATCATTAGATGAGTTAGATATTAATTTTTATTTGATTTTTATCTCATCATTTTAAGTATAGAATTTTAGGGTTTCACTTTCCTTTATGGCTAATTGGGTATCTAAAAAATACATCATAATAGTTAAAATCTGATCCTTTTTTTAAAATCCTTAAAAAAAATTTATTTCATGATTATATATGATATTCCAATCTGATCATTTTTTAAAATTTTGAATAAACTCATGTATAATAGTTCCCATATAAAATAATATCATTCAAAAAATTATTTAATATATAATTCATGTATTTGACTATTTCTCCTTGCAACATTTTAAAAGTATTGAACTTGAGATTTTCAATATTTTACCAAATTTGTATAACATTTTTGTTTCCTTCATAATAAAACAAAATGGTAGTTCAAATTAAATAAACATTATGTCACTGTGAGAGTCAAATGATCTCACATGGGAATAATCAATAAATAAAAGCATTGATGGATTTAGATTTTGAGATCATATTAAGCTTCTTCTCTAGTATCACTGGTTTGAAGTTCACCTTTTGGAATTTCATAATTCTTGAGAGCTTTACGATTAACCTTTAAACAAAGGTTATTCTAGTAAATAATCATTTGAGCATTCCACCACCCATAGTTTTTTAAATTAAAGTATGGTGCATGAATCATGGGAATTACTTCTTTTGAATTATTCATTTTTACAACTTTGGAATAGATATTTATAATGAAACTAGTAGAATTTGAGAACATGATATTTAATTTCTTAAATATAAACTTTTTTTAAAGATAGTTTCAAAAATACTTAGGATGTGGGTGAACTGAGTTCATAAAATTTTCACCAACTCACCCCCAATATTAGTTTTTTGAAACTATACCACACTTCGCAATTAAACATTAACTGTAAAATAAAACATGAATGACATGGGAGGTTTATAGTAGATTAAGGAATAATTATCCCCATGTCCACTCCACAAACACTCATAGAAATCATGGTGATTTCCACTAAATAGATCATTTCCCCATTTTCTTCACTAATTGAGTGAAAAACACCAAATTGTTACAAATGTTCCATCAAATAACATTGAGAACTCCATTTTCACAGGACTAGTCATTGAAATTTACAACACATGATACAAGGATTTTAATTATTAAAAAAATATAGAGAAAATATTGTCACATTGAGCACACAATTTTAATCAACAACGGATATTTCATGAATAAATCTTCTAGAGAATGATAAAACCTTTAGTGTAGCTCTATAAAAATTGTAGATAAAACTTTAATGCACATAAAATCAACTGATCTTTCATTTTAAGTCACAAAATAATTGAATCATAAAAATTTGAGTACTCACAAACTTATTATTTCTCTAACAGAAGCTATGGAGATATAAAGAACACTGCTATTTGAATTTAGAATTCAATATTTAATTCAAATTTTTAGGTTTAAAAATTATAATACTCTAAAATTAATGGTATTTCATTTATAAGTGACCATTTCATTGGATCTATAAAAAGTATATACCCATTTTCATGTAGCTATTTTATTTCAGGGAAATTATTATTTTTAAATAAAAAAATTAAATAACTCATTTATTAATTTAGAAAACGCTAATTTCAATGAGACTAAAGGAGTAATCTTTACTCAGAACATTAAAATTTTATTAATCTTTTCAATAATATAAAGAAAATATCATTAATATATAAGACTTTATAAGTATTTAACTTCATACGTCTTAAGGATTTTTAAATCCTATTATTTGTATTACATTGTCTTTAAATTAAGACATTATCATAAGAAATTCTTCAAATCAAAATATTTTTTTGGATTATATTACTTAATCTTTATTATATGTATTTTTGTCCAAATATAAGACTTTTAATCTAAACATAACTCGTTTATTCCGAACTCAGGTCATTTTCATAAGCCTTTCCATAAATTTATATATTCTAATTAAATTTAAAAAATTGTAGAATCATAATTATTTCATAAAAAATGTATTTAATTGAGTGTATGGATTCTAAAGATAGAAATTATTTCATTAACTAGAAAAAAAACTACTTAAAAATATTTAGAACTTTATAACAATGTATCTTCACACAATAAGAACAGTAATTATTAATAAAATTGAGGGTTTAATTATCATTAAATCATAAGATAAATTATGTTTTATTGGAACAACAATATTGTGTCCAACATTCTTCTCTACTATTGTGATTTTAAAATTCATTCGAATTAAATGATGTGAAAAAATAATCCTAGGGATGTTGAATAGTTTTTTTATAAATTCTTAAGTGATGTGAATATGTTATATATCTATCTCAAGGATTAATTGATGTAATTAAATGTGTTAAGTGATGGATTAATGTGGAAAAAGATAAAATAACATGTGATTTCAATGTAATCACTTTTGGAATAATTAATTATATGATGGTGATGTTTGAAATTAATCTGTTGATATTAAAAATAATGTGTTAATGTTTTTTAACTACTATATAATTTCATTTTATGAGATAATGAATCCTGTTAAATTTTGTTGGGTTAATAAACAAATTTTGGGGTTGTTTTGGTGCATGTTAAGTGAAAATATAAATATATTATTACGTGTAAATATATTTATAAAAGAGATAAATTTATCTAACTTTAATAATTATATTTGTGTTTAGGTCTATTTTTTTCTTGAAAATATTTGGATTTAAGGTTATAATTTTTCATAGGAATTATAATTTTTGATCTGGTAAGGTGTTAATAAAAATTCAAACGATTGCTTAATGGAGTATTGAATGGGAAATTAGTTTATGTAGCCTAAAAATGGATTTTGATGTGAATTATTTTTTGTGTAAATAGTGTAACAAAACATAAAATTGTGTTTTTAAGTAATGGTATTTTCATTTAATTTTAAAATTTTATTGACTTTTTTATGTTGGATAACAATGGGATGGTTTTTTATATTTTTTGATAAAAATAAAGTTATTAATGGGATGTTTTATAATAAATCATTTATTGTGAAAAGTTCGATGATGCTGGATTCTAATAAGGAGTATTGGGTAAGGTAAGGACATGATATATTATAATGTGTTCCGTGAGATTGGATGAGCCATGTGTTATGTCCATGAATTTACTTGATGTCATGTGATTGGTATTTGATGTATGTAATCCATGGATTTAGTTAGGTTGTTCCATGATTCGTACCAAATTCTATACATACAGTGATTGAAGTGGGTATAAGACTATTTAAATGACTTGGTTAGCACTTAGCAATTTATTTTCATGATAAAAATTATTGTTAAATAATTTAAAATATTAACATATTTCGTATATAATAATGTTAATGGTAAAGGGGGGTACTGACATTCAATATTTTTTACTACATAGTTTTTCTCATTCCCTGTATGTACATACCTCGTGTGTGTGTGTGTCTATATTATAAGAGTGACACCAAAGAAAAGAAAATTTTCCTCAGTAACCAGTAGATGATGTTAAGAGAAATATTAGAGCTATTAATTAATGTATTTGGATTCTTGTGAAGGAGGTGTCCATATTTCTCTTTATTTATATTTTCATTTTTATTAACCATGTTTTTGTGCTTGAGTTTTTGTTTAATGTCGTGGTTGGATATATGACTCATATTGGAACTTGTTGGTTATTAACATAACTTTATTGATAATGTTACAGTTGTTTTTAATTTCTTACAGTTATTGTATGGTTTATTATGGTAATTTATGTGATGCACCAATATAGGGTAAACCACTACCCAAGTGATAACCATAGACTCTCGATGCTAGTCACCAACCTTTGGTGATTAGATAGTGCATATAAGGCCATGTTTTGATTCAGTAAAATGGCATGGTCGTGCTAGGGTGTGATGTTACAATACTATAATATGAAGCCTTCATTCAAAAATTTATATAAAAATATGATAAGTGGGAATATTTAAACACTATTGTAAACTTAAATTAGTACCATTTATTCTTTTTTAATGATGATATCATGTATCCTCAATTTCACCATTAATTGTTTCTTCTGAAAACTCTCCATGGTTTCAACACACAAACCTTTATGACCTCATAAAATTCAAAAATTCTATTGATAAATCCCTTAAAAAAATTCAATGTGTTTCATTTTTAAGTCATCGGTTTTTTTATAACACTTTCGATTTTATCTTTTTTTTTCATTAAGGTGTCATTATATTTATTTAAATCCATAATCCACGTATCATTTGGTGATTGTGAACCCATGACCTTTGTATGAAAAGAAAGTTTGAAAATTCAACTCCTATAAGATTTAGAACATTTGTATCCACATCCAACTCTCTGAGATGTTACTATGAAAGAGTATAACTTGTGTAATTTAATAATGATATTTTTTGAATACAAATAATATAGATATATATAACTAATGATAAATGGTAATGAAACATATGAATCTTTCATAATTGATAAATATTTCATTTAATGATTAAAATTCCCTTGTGTTTAATTGGAATCTCCATGATTCTAGAATTGAGAAGAAAAATTAACATCACCAAATATTGTTGAGCTATATATAATTCAGCTCAAATACTAACTTTTAGAACCTAAATAATAAAAGATACCTCCTAATGGATGGTTGAATCAATTCATAGTTTTAATCAAATTTTACAACACATTTAAAATATATCTCTATCAAAAACGTCTTGTATCAGGAATTGTAGATTCTCTTCATATAATTAGAATATCCTATACCAATTCATTTAGTAATAAGAATAATGTTCAAAAATCATGAATTGAATTGCAGGATTCATATCTAATATAGAGGATAAACGGACATGTTTTATTGATTCAAAAACATCTCACAAAAATCACTAATATAAAATTTGATGATTTTTGGGATGTCATTCGACCCAAGGATAAATGCTCAATACAAATAAATTATCAATGTGTCACTAACCAACCCACCAAGACCCCTCCTTGTCTAGTAGTAAGCTAAGGATGACACCCCATCCCACCTTTAATTGGTTATGCTCTGGCTACTAGTGCTGGGTTGGCATATCAATAAAATGGGTGGCCATATTCTTTGTACATGAACTCATGCACACAACTTGATCCATGCAATAATTTGGAGATATAATAATAAAAAACATATAGAATATATACAATGAATGAAAAAACCACTTGGAAATACACCAAAGTGTAGAAAAGAAAAAAATGAAATAAAGTAACACATTTATTCCTGACAAAAAATGAGGTCCCAAACTAATGACTTTTTTGGAAAGGGGAAAAGTGAAGAGTGGTTGGCTCCTAATCTCCATTGATGACCCTTGAACATGATCAACACCTCAAAGTATCTCTATGCTCCTCCAACATCGAATCCACCAAAGTCACTGACAAACTACCTATCATCTACATAAGACACAAGTCATGTGGGAATAGACCATGCAGGGGTGACTATATAGATTCCCACTAAGATTACATGAAATTCAAGTGGGAATAAATACAAATAATCAACAATCATCTCAACCCATAAAAAGGAGGGTATAAAAATTCAATAACAAATATTCTCATAACGAAAACCCCAATCATAATAAGGAGAGATTACTCATTATCCACATCCATCTAAGGATGATTATGAGTCTCCATATAGTTCCAAAGGTCCCATATCTAATTCCCATCACCACATGCGGCCTTAGAAGAAGCAGAGTTGAGGGACTTTTATTCGCAACTTTGCTCCAAAAAAGATGGAGTATTATCTCCAGAGGTGGGATTTTTTACCAATGGATCATGATGATAAGGGAGTAACACCCCTTAAATTGGGGACTAATTCCCTATACGGTATGGGGGAGTACATAATATACTTGTATAAAGTATATGGGAGACCCACAACTTGGTGTGACTGGGGAGTACTTACCCCTATATGTCTCTGATGAACGAACTTGGTCACTGCCATCGACCAAGCATCACGGAAATATGTGTCCCACTTGTAACACACTTTTTCATATATCTAATGTCAAAACAAACACAATCGTCATGTTATATATAGAAATCCACTCATGATAGGATACTAATGTTCTTAAATTGAAGCCTCATGGTAGGAGATTCACAAGGTCAAAGTTTATAGGAAAAGTGCATCATGTGTACATTAGGTCACATGGAATGTAACCACCCCCAGACACTTGGGTGTGTCCTCTATTGGACAAGTATTTTCCAGACATGAGGATCTACATGGTGTGTACATGTAGTGGAATGGTGTGTATGGACACCCTAGGTTTGGGGAATTTGATTCTAGCAAAACGGCTTGGGTATCTCTGCACCCTTACATGGTATGTCCCTCAGAGGACATTGTGTCTCTTATCACAAAGGGTTTAAGGTCTATAAGAATGATACATGACTCAGGTATCCATTTACCTATAGATGGTGTATCAATTTGGGTACATGAAGTGTATACTTCCATAGGGTCATGTGCATGTTCATTTGGTACATATCTTGGCTACCGGGCATGGACACATGGCATGTGGTCCTAGCAACATAGTGTGTGATATTTAACTCACCCAAAACCCCAGCTTCCACAAGAATTTAGTCTACATGGTGTTTCTTCCTCAAGGTTATAGGTAATGTAGTCTCGAATTTCATAGAAACCATTGTATTTCATTATGAGAATTCCATATTTGCAATTTCTTCAACATTTATTTCCATTTGAACCTGTTGAATCCACAAAAAAAGGGTAAATATTTTGATCATCGATTCCTGACATATGATAGTAGTAAATCATAACTCCGATCACTTGAGGGGTATTCATCCAACCTCCTATCACCGTAGAGGGGTCTTGATCGAAAAATCCATCACCCACATGTACAAAACACCGATTCCCATGTTGTTTCTACATCCACCACAAATATGGGGGTTTGATCACACTCGAATCCTTCCCATAAATGTAGAGTCATGACCCTATGGTATAATATTGAAGAAAATTAAGAATAGTGGGGAAAAAGATCATGAAAGAGGTGAAAAAATCATTGGATGATGCGATTTTCTCCAATGATTACATAAAACAGAATCAATGGTGAAATCATATGTTCATGAGATAAAAAAATATGCTCAAAAAAGATATTTAATTAGGCATATGTAGAGAAACAAAATCATAGGTAAATGATTATAAGAAAAAATCATGTTAAAAAAAATAATAAGAGTGAGAGAAATTAATATTGAACCCTACCTCATGAACATATCAATTTTTGGTAATGAACCTTTCCATTAGTGGAGAAGGTGAAGATTCCACTTTTTTCATTATCTCTCTCATGAATCTCATTGATCACCCAATGTCGATCTGACATCCCAGGTTTTCAACACTAATGGAGCTCTCCTCCTCATATCTTTAATCTCATAAGGTTATGTAGATAACCAAGTATATTTTTCATAATAACAAATAAATAAATAGTTTATTAGGTTTTGGGCCATTAAATAAATATATTATTTAATTACATGATGCACACACCAATGATATCCTTCATTTGAACACCCAATGATGATAAAAATTATGTCATACCTAGGGTGAAAGCCATGTTTTTAAAAAAAATTATGGTTTTATATTTCCCATACAAGGTCCCAATCAATGGGAAACATTTTATTAGAAAAATATGTGTCTGTGTGTTCTTTAATATTTATCAATATTTTTAATATATTAATTCTAGGGTCATAAAACACTCAAGAACAACGAATTATCTGAGGAAATATATAAAAATATATATAGAAATATTCAAAATATCAAACAATAGAAACATGATTCATTACATTCCTCCATCCATCAAGGATATCCAACCCAAAATGCACAAACTACTCAAAAAATGTGGTGGTACTAAGCCCACATCTATCCATCATCCTCTCAGGATATCTCTTCCATGATACCATGATTCCTGATAACACAAACCAAGGGAATGATCAATCCACGAAGCATCTTTTCATCTCAGTCATCAATCGCCAATGGGTACTCTGAGTAGGTGGCTCCACCCCAATGTCTAGCTCTCCCCAATCATTGATATGTCATTGGTCATGCATGTATCTCCTCATATATGACAAATATATAATGTCATGCACTTTGTAAAACTATAGGGAAAATTATAAGCATTAACTGCCCTTTCAAACCCTCTATCGGGTCTAGAATGAATCAATGAGCATTTTGGATAGATTTTCTCTCCATCCAAATATCTATAATCCTCATCATGGGGATACTCTCATAAAAACATCGCCCCTCTCCTAAAACTCCATGGGTCTAGGACACCAGTGTTTTTAAGATTTATATCAATTCCAGGATATCCTCTTACACTCATTGATCACATAACTCTTCTCTTTCATTTCTTGCACCATTTCTGGACCAATAAGAGATGTCTCACTAACTGCACTCCATCATTGGGGTAACCTATAGGGACTCATTTATAGTGCCTTAAAAGGTGTTATACAAATATTTTAGTGATGGATATCATTAAAATAATTATATTTTATTATCAAATATAATTAGGTCCACACACAAAAATAAGAGCAATATGTAAAAATGGAAACATGAAACATGAAACTGGAATGGAGATAGCCAAGCTTTAAGGGGGACTAAAATAGTGTAGATCGAGGGAAACTGACTCCATGAGGTTAACCCCACCACCCATTAGACAACTCATGCTATGAATGTAATTGGACCTAGCTCTGTGTCCCTCTATTGATGCTACAATGTCCTCCAATTTGTTTCCCTCATTCCAGGTGTGAAGGGCATTCATCTAGTTATTAATAAGACCCCTGAACCTTATAATATTATATGAAATCGACCAAGGGATGGAACCTAAATCATTAAGGGAGTTGTACAGTGCTATGAAATCCATTTAAATCTCCACTAAGATGATATTCCTCTATCTTAATATAAGGAGACCTGTGAACCTTTCCATGGCCTCTACTTGATGAGAATATGAGGAGCAGAAACCCATTGTGAACGCTATAATAACTGTCCCCCATTGGTCTCGAAGCACACATCCTTCATTCATGAGACCTATACAGAATTATTTGTCAATGTTAAACTTTTAACCTTAGATGTTTGGGTGTAAACATACCCATCGACCCGAGTTTTCATTCACAGAAGATGGAGTTGAAAGCCTACCCACCAGAATCGGTCGACGAGTTGGCACATCTTCACAGTTGTTGATGAGTAGAGCTAGATCGATGAAGAGATTCCTAGTTCTGATCATTATTTCTCTTCCTATTCAAGAGTTTCCATCCACTCAAATAGTGTTCTGTGCTTTCCAGATGTTCCAGCAACTTACACGGAGAACCAATGTTCTGCCCCTCCATTATATCCCTACTTATCACCCACCTTGGAACAAGAACTCTATGAAAGTTTAACTATAAACACCGTAGGATGAAATACCGATGAAATCATCAAATGTTCTCTAGAATATATTGGCATATAATCCTTTGAATAATAGATGCTCAGAGATATACTCCTTATGATCCATGTATCACAAACAACTAGACTCTAGATTGATCTCTATACTTTTCATATTTTCATCAGTTGGAAGGGCCTAGTTTCTGATTCTCCATAGAAGAAAATTATACTTCGTGGGAATATCCTTACACCATAGAATCTCCCATCATCTATCCTCATTCTCAGGTGACATCAACACCCTTATGTATTCCATCGTCAAGAAGTCTCCTGACGAGGAATCTGTAAACTCACACCTACCTGTTTCGTTATTGATATTGTTGAGGTCAAATAAATCCTGATTTTCTTTTCTAGAATGAAATTGATGAAATTTTTATGCATTCATGAATTCATGAAAGTAATATCTGGAACCTAGCAGCAGAAAAACCCAAGAATCAATGCAACACAATTGTGATACAAAAACAAAATTTCCCCCCCTTCCCATGGTCCATTGGAATGTTCTTGGAGGGTCAAGAGGTGATGTCTAATGATAAAAAAAGAGAACAATGACCATAACTATTCAAGACCATTCCACTACTGTATTTATTTTCCATGAAACTACCCCAAATCTTCTGCTCCTAGAGAATCTCCCACTATATCTTCACATGCATGCATTGGAGTGTGTCCAAAAGGATTTTCATGTTGATGCCTCCATCCTTTATAGTCCTGGCCATTCTTCCCTGGGATAAATTGTGAAGTTTACCTTTGGAATGTGCAGCCAATATAAATGATGTTAAAAAATTTTCTACGTGGGAGATTACTACCTTTAGAACCTTTTTTCTGAGAGATAATAGTCTTAAAGGAGAAAATAATTCTATTCAGCAAAGTAATTCTGCTGAAAAATGATAGGAAATGATTTTTCCAATTCAAAATTCTCCCGATGATCCTCTCAAAAATATTATCAAAATCATGTATATAAAGCCTACATGAAGAAATGGTTACACAAAAGTAATCCATAGGGAAATATCTTCCTTATATATCATGGTCATCTATGAGGGATTAGATCCTTCTATCCGAAAACCTGCTAGAGATATAAAATCTTCATTTGGTTCAATTGATAATCTATCCACTCTATTTGCAGTAGTTTTCAATAGATTTTTTGATTCCTCAAACATCTCTTACTAGAATTTGAAAAAATGATTATGTCAACGAAAAACAAGAGGTGAGAGATAGTAAATGAGTGTTGCCTACATTGGTATGGTTGTACCACCCCTCGTTGAATACTCTTTTTGATGAGTGGACTTATAAAATCTTCAGTGATAATGAATAAGATTGGGGATAAAGGGTCACCTTGTATTAGCCCTCAGATAGCTATTAAATAACCATATTTTTTTCATAAGAATGAAATTTAGATCCAAGAGGAGATGAACCACCTAAACAAAATATCATTGGTTTGGGAGGAAAATCACATTCTATCATACACTTTAGTGATGAAATTCCATTCAATTTGGTCATAGGCTTTGTCCATATCCAGCTTGATTGTCATATTTGATCTAATAACCTTCAGGTTGATGTCACTAATCACTTCATCAGCTAGTGTGATCGACCCTTTGATGGACCTCCCCTTTACAAACTCATGTTGTTCATCTGATATCCATCAAGGGAGATATATGGATACTATTCTATTAATCACTATATCTAGCACCCTGTAGGGAAATTTTCACATGCTTATCGGGTGATAATGTTGGAGTGATAATGGGTTCTTGATCATGGGACATAGCACCAGAGTGGTGGCACATGCCACATGAGGGAGACTCCCTCCCCTAAAAAAGTTCTAAAAAATACCAGCGATAACCCTCTTGACGTGATCCCATGAATCCCTATAGAAGGATCCTGGGAAGTTATTTGGTCCTGCTATACTCTCCGGGTTATTCTCATTCAACATCTCATAAATATCTTCCTCATCATGTATAATTTCAAATAAAACATTTTCAGCAGAAGAGACCAGGTGAGGTACCACATTGAGTAGATCCACATGCCCCTCGAATCTCCACCATGCATGTGTGGATTGGGACTTGGATGTATCACCTTAAAATGGGACTCCACCATACCTCCTACCACTTATATTTCATTAGTGTACGATCCATCTTCCCATATGGTATTCGGTCCCATCACCTTCCTCTTCTCTCTGATACATGCATGAAAACATTCTGTGTTCTGGTCACCTTCACATAGCCATTTTACTCTTGACAGATCTCACACTATACATTCATGTCTAAGTATTAAGTCATCTATGACTCCCTTCTTGATAGAGAGATCGCAAAATAAGGCCTCATCACAATCACTTTCCAAAATTATTTCCAACCACTCAACATCCATATTTAACTCCTCAATGTCTTGAGAGTTAGGGGGTATATGATCCAAGACTAGATATCACCTTTGAGCCTTCAAAGTCTATTTTTATGCCTTATCCATGAAGTAACCTGAATAGATTTTCCCTAAGATGTGATCACCACATCATTATAACCATGAGTTTTGATCCACTGAGGAGATAATGAGCGCCTGATACTGCAATAAGTATTAGAAGACAAAGTAACCAAAAGCAGGGAATGGTGAAAAATACTTCTCACAAGGTGTGTTACCATTGCATCTGGGTTCATGGATATAGCCTAGAAATTGGAAAGACATTAATCCAGGTGACACCAAGTTCATAGATCCCCTTTTTCTTTGTAGAACCATGTAAAGAAATCACCTTTATACCCCATATCAAGTATCCCACATTGAGACATCATGGAAACAATCAGAGAGCTAGCCTTCATTGGATAGTCTCCACTTCCTTTATTATCTTTCAGGTCAGCAACTATGTTGAAATAAACCACCATGAACCATAAGGAATCCCCCAGATTGAAGGATCCACGTTCCTGCCATAATGATTCCCTTACCTGAGCATCACAACTCCCATAGAAAAACATGAAGAAGTTTCTAACACCATAAATAATTTTTTAGTGACATTAAGATGAATCTTCAATGAGATCCACTGAAATCTTGGAATTCCAAAACATCTATATGTATTGATTTTAAGTATTGACATGTAGTTACCCAGACATTCTTACTCATCGTGCGAATTCTTCTATTTTGGAGGGGTCTTGCTTGGGCACGATCATAGAAACTAGAGAGACATTTATTTTTTGGACCTCGTTCACAATGTAATCCATATTGAACCGAGCACCCAGGACACATGAATTCTATATTATAACCATGATCATTGACCTATGATGAACCTTGTAATGGCCCCAGGTGACTTGGCTTGTTGATGCTGAGATGAGAATTGGACCGAAGCAAATTTGGACTGATACCTCGTACACATCCCCTTTAGTGTAGGTAAGGGAAATAGATCAATGGGATATGAGATCTCCTAGACTCTAGTGAACACCACTAAAATATCCTAGGGTGTGGAGTTAGAGAAGAAGAAAATGAATCATGCCTTTGATGAATGCGGTACATTGCTACCTAACGAGGAGACCTGGGAATCCTTCGGCCGGGGAGATACCTCTAGCTTCTTCTTTGGGGAATGCCTTTATAAGGAAACCACCCTGTTTGAAAAGGGATAAAGCACTTTTATGAGTTGGAGTAGAGACTAGAACCTAATAAGAGGGTCCATGAGGGGAAGCAAGTTTGAGTAGCCCCGGGCTACATGCAATGCTTTTTCCCCAGGGTATAGATTTTTCTAAAAATTCAGAAGACCATAGAGAGGATCAAGCAGTGAAACCTTGAAATCATGTGCCTTAAAGGAACCAAATCCATAGAGATGGGTGCCTCTCTAACCACATGTTTCAATAGAGATTACTCACGGGGAACGGAGCTGATCTTGGGAAAATGTGTAGAAACTTCTTCCTAGACCTGGAACCGGACCATCTCCATCCGACCTGATCTACTCGAGGCACCATCGTCAGGAAAAGTCTTTGCAACATTACGATTTGTACCCTTTTGACCAACTCTATACCTAGCGGAGCATTTTATTCCCACAAATAGGCAGAGTTTTCCCATGTAGATGACAGAATGATAAATACCTGGGCTATGAAGGATACACAATATTTTGAGACCATTCGAACGAATCTTGCACATGCAGCTGAATCTGATCATGAAGGGGAATGGATATTGTTGAGATTCATCAAAATTATTGATGAGAGATGAAATTTATTAATCGAGAGATTTATATCACCATTAATTGAACATTTTCTCCCAACATTAATGAATATTTAATTCTCAATATTAGTGTATGGAATAATGGATGTTGACTTCATTAATTGATTATTATGGACTTGGTGTCTATATAAGGAGGATGCTGAAACATATTTTGAAAAAGAAAAAGGGTGTTCCAGTAAGATGTATTCGGAAAGGGAGACCAAGGAAGGGGTTGCCGTGTTTGCAGTGGCCCATGTGGCACGACGATGATGACGCGTCGGTGTTTGACAGGTGAGGTGCAGCAACAAAAAAATTGATGATCGGGGACATGTATCGAATGTTTTTCTGATTGCGGTGATCAGGTGGCGTGTCCCGATTAGAGATCGGCGGTACATCATGATGGTGAGATCATTCGGGTGTCACAATTTGGCGAGGCTGACGCATGTTCGGGTGAAGATCTCTGAGGTAGTGACGTTTCGTCAAAAGAAGGGTGACATTTTGTCACAGATTGATCTTCAGATACATGGCATCAGCGGTATGTTTATCAGAGACATAGCGGAGGCGTATCAGGGTGTGGTTTTCATACAGGTTTTCTACACTCTCTTATTTGTAATTAATGTTTTGGAATTACATGGATTATTGTATTCATTGATTCATAATGTATATTTTGGGAATTTCCCTAGGGTTTTTTAATCCTCTTCATGGGAGGGTTTTTCCACATTAAAAAATCATGCGTGTTGATTTATTTATTCAGTTTATATCACTTCCATATTTCAACAGGTTTCTCATGATATTTTTTGGCACGCAATTTTTGGCCCGGAATCGGGATTATCACCAACAAGTGGCATCAGATAAGGTTGGTTTGTGCTTTCAGTTTAACGTGAGGATTTTGGAAGCGTCGAAGAGGATCTCAGATGCATGCGGGAAGCAGAATACAGTTTGGAAATTAAAGCAGGCTGAGAGAGGTGATGCACATTTCGGCTCAGAGGATGTTGAGCAGGGGGAGCAGGATTTTCCTGCAGGTGCACCAGATTATGCGGTGATCACTATTATGGGGTAGCTAAATGTTTTTGGTTCTTGTCTTGTTCAGCAGGATTAGCAGGATGGTGTAGATACAAATGTGATGAAGATTTCAGCGTTTGATTTTCTTTTTGTCGGGGGAGCTGAAATTTTTTTATCAGAAGTGCAGAAGGACGTCGTCATATTTTCTGCAGTTGATGATGGTTTGTGTGATACTGACATATTTTCTTTCCAACTGGGTTTGTTGGATGGTTCCATTCTTTAATGTGATGAAGGGGGAGATTGTTGAGATTCATCACATTTATTGATGAGAGAGGAATATTATTAATGGAGAGATTTATATCACCATTAATTAAAGATTTTCTCCCAACATTAATTTATATTTAATTCTCAATATTAATGGATGGAATAATGGATGTTGACTTCATTAATTGATTATTATGGACTTGGTGTATATATAAAGAGGATGCAGAAACATATTTGGAAAAAGAAAAAGGGTGCACCCGCAAGATGTAGTCGGCAAGGGAGACCAAGGAAGGGGTTTCCGCGCTTGCAGTGGCCTGTGTGGCACGACGACGATGACGCATCAGCGTATGACAGGTTCGGTGCAGAAACAACACAATTGATGATCAGGGCCACGTATCAAAATTCTGTCTGATAGCGGTGATCAGGTGGCGTGTCCCGATTGGAGATTGGCAGTACATAATGATGGTGAGATCATTCAGGTGTTGCAAGCTGGTGCGAGGCTGATGCATGTTTGGGTGAATATATCCGCGGTAGTGACGTTTCGTCGACAGAATGGTGGCATTTTGTCACAAATTGATCTTCTGATACATGGCGTCAGTGGGATGTTTATCAGAGACATGGCGGAGGCGTATCAGCGCGTGGTTTTCACACAGGTTTTCTACGCTCTCTTATTTGTAATTAAACATCGAGCATTACTTGGATTACTGTATTATTTGATTAATAATGGATATTTTTTGGAATTTACCCATGGTTTTTTAATCCTCCGCATGGGAGGGTTTTCCACATTAAAAAATCCTGTGTGTTGATTTATTTATTCTGTTTATATCGCTTCCATATTTCAACGGGTTTCTCACGATATTTTTAGGCAAGAAATTTTCAGCCCGGAATCGGGATTCTCCCCAACAGATATTTCCATCATGCCAATAGTCATTACAGCTGAAGATTCCTTCAAGTGAAGGGTACGATCCACCAAAATAAGAAAACCCCCTACTGAATCTCCAATGGCATGTAGGAGAGACAGAATCTGAAAAGGGAGAGAGAAGCCCGATAGATTGATCCACGCCACTTCTTTGGGAGAGTCTCTGCCAAAATGGGTCTCCCTTTTCCACTGGGTAAGGGATAAGAACCACCTATCAATGGATCATAGGACATGGAACCACACCTTCACGAATTTCTCCCACGATTACAGTACCACACAGAATGATTTGCGATTTAGGGAAGAAATCAGCCTCAGAGATTCCAAGCCCCAGGAACCCACAAAATACTAGAATCGAGGGAGATTCAGCTTATCCGCTCCAAACCTTTCCACCAATGTTCACTTTAATAGATCATAAACTTTCTCAATGACTACAAACTGCGACCCTTAGGGGATCTGGCCAAAATCAACATAGAATGTTTGGGTAAACAAATATGAGACCTCTGATAGCGCTGACAGATGGCATCAATGAATTAAAGGGGGGGCGTGAAACTAAAGAAGATTGGAAAGTACCTCTGAGAAGCTGTGAGGGTGAGAACCCAACCAAATAGTCTTCAGGAGGCCACGAAAGTTGAGCAGGATCCACCATCGCAGAGGCCACTGGCTGGGAGGAGACATCAGTCAAATAAGCAACATCTAGATCAGTTTGAAAATGCGGCTGTGTGTGGAGCCCGTTCTTTTGAGCAGGAGAGAAATCCATTTTTTGTGTGGAGCAATGGATATTATTATAGGAATACACCAATGTTAATTGATCCTCTCGGTTCAATGTCCAGTATCTTAGAATATACTCCAAAAAGAGGGTCTTCTTGGTCTATCTATCTGTTGGGGGTTGAAACGCCATGATCATCTATAATTAGATCATGAAATCCTCCTACATACCACTCCATAACCATTATATGAACTGAAAAACGTAATCATAGATGATCATTGTGGTTACCTCATGTATATGGATAACTATTACGGGATCGTGCATTTTCACGATGATATAATCCAATGCTCAAAAAAATGATCTTCAATAAAAATTCATGACCCCTTGCTCAAATAAAGTACTTGTATCAATGCTCTCAAAAAATATCTACTACTCAAATTAAATACATAATACACTCCTAAAAGAGAGTACATGATACATTGCTCTAAAAAATGAATCAGAACTCATATTTAGTACAAGTAAAATAAACTATCAACTGAAACAAAATAATATGACCCACTGCTTGAAAATATGTCCTTGCTCCATTCTTCCATGATGGTGTATTTCTCCAAAATCTAGTGTTACTTCACCCTATCACCTTGTATTCAGGATCGAAACCCAGCATTAATATTGATTATATTGAATATATTGTAATCATAAATTAGTGGTACAGAATATTGAAAACATAAAGGATAATCACATTGTAGATTTGTAATTAATTTTCAACATCAATAAATTCTAACGCATTCAACAATATCTATAAATAACAAAAGAAAAAATAGGAAATAAAATGTATAAAAATTAGTACAGGGCAGTCCTATCCTAGTTGAGGTGATAGATAAACCTGTAATGTAGGTGAGTAATTAAACAGAAATTATATCATGCAAACAAGAAAGTAAAATAAAATTAAATAAATTAGGAATATACAAACATATAGATAGGAATAATACTCTTTGTAGCCTACTCTTCTTGAAGCTTGATTTATTTTTGGAAGGTGTGTGTTCCATATTTGTAATCATATGATAAGATATTTCATAATAATAAGTTTTACTTTGAAGAATCTATTATTAATATATAACAGTTCTAAAATAGCATATCATAAAGTTTAGATTAATTTTATAGGGATACTGTAATTAAATATAGATATTATTAGTGACATAGGGGCTTGGTGAGGGCTAGTGTTGGGTGTGGTGAGCAGGGTTGATGTAATTTGTTTTCCCAGTGCTATTTCTTGGAAACCATTTCAAGAACAAAAATAGTATTTTCCACCTTGTGAATGTTGTTTCATTAACTAAATAGCACTGGGAAAAGAATTATAATTCAACCCACTATGCACAATTTTGATACCACATTCAATAAAATAAAACAGTTAACAAAATTACCTTACTTCCATAGTTTATGAAATAATCATGAATTCTTCAGATTGAAATTAATTCAATAATTAAGTATAACGTTTTAACTAATGAAAACATATTACATAATAATTAATATTTATTTTAAAAAGGACTATATAAAAAGTCAATAAATGAATTTTAGGGGGTATCCACTACCACAACAACACAGTGTTTAGAAAAACATGGATATAATACCTCATTTAAACACCTTTATCTGTTAGTATACACCAGTTGTAAAAAAAACTCTATGTACTATAGAAAGATCCAAATCACACATGGGGAGTCACAACGCGTGCATCAATTATCCATAATCATAGTTTATGTGGTATAGGTCTTACTCTTTTCATAATGAACCCTCTTCACATGCATGAAAACTGTGAATATTCAGCTTAGTGGTCGTCACCATCTCAATAATATTCAATTAATAAAAGTGGCTATGTCCCTTTTTTAATGTATCCTGATAAGAGATTAAATTGAATTTATGTCACAAAAATAATTTTTTGGAACCATGTCATAGCAGGTAACATCATGTTACAAAACCTCAAAAACATCTACCACTAAATACACACCCCGGTGTGCTGTCCAAGATTAGGCCATTCCGACACATTCTACTGATAACAACCATGTTCATACTAAAATAATCTCTCCTATGAAAAGTTTCAAAAAATAATTTCCTTACTTCACTTTACACTTGAGACTACACTTAAGGACCCATATAGATTTCAGTCACCCAGTTTACATTATCATCAGCAAAATTTCTCTAGAATACCGAATTTCTTGAACACTAACATTTCACTGGTTATTTTCTTGTAGACAACTATACCATTATGTAAAAATAACACCTTTCCTATAACCATTCTAATGTACTCATTTTTTTGAATTTGATTGTCACCAGTAATCCAATACATTGAACCTACATGGAATATTGGCCTTCATTCCATCATTTCATGCTAGTAGTTGCAATACTACACCTCAATCCTCTATGTCTATCTTGTCCACCCTTTTTGTGTATAACATTTAAATGATTCTCTTGTCCAAATTATTCTAGTGTAAACATGAGGGAAAATTTATCATTCTATAAAAACAACATGAAAAATCTCGATTATGAATATAATATTAATGATCTCCTAGTTCAATGCTTCTAAAAACAACATGAAAATCTCTATTACGGAATAGTGGTAAACAGTTGGATAAAGATTAATTATCTCTTTGATTATTTGAGAAACAAAACATAAGACATGAAAAAATGGCCCTCCCCCTATTGGGTTAATAATTACCCTGTAATCCTGACTAGAATCTCTATAAAATTGTATTGGGAGCATCCCACAATCAATAAATTCATGCGCTACAAATTATCTTCACCATGCATATGCAGTGTTGGTTTTATTTTGGGATGAACTTATGTTGTGATATATCCACAAGTTGGTTTTTGTGTATTCCTAATGACTCTTACATAGAAGCACATGTTTCTATAGATTCACTTATGTAGTATGGTTTCCTAACCATTACATATCCTAGATTGGTTTCACTTATGTATCCTGGATTGGGTAGCCTTACATAGATTACACTCCTTACTTATAGGTATATCAAAATGAAAATGATCATAGTTTTAATTCAATCCTATCAAAATGGATGATAAACAACAGAACATTTTCATTCAAAGGCTATACATAATTGAAAACCTCTTTTTCGTTGTTGCCAGAGTAGTATTTTTTGAGATTTACAAATTAAACTATTTCATAGAAAATGTTTATAAACTTAACTAATTGATAATCCATATAAAACATTAAACAGATTCATTTTTATAATGTTTAGAACATACCTTTACTATGGGTGATAGTGGTGAAGGAATAATGATTGTGTTAGAGTTAGGGAACCTTACATAATAGAATGACATATGATTAAGAAAAATATTAGAATAAACAAATAAATCAAAGTTTCACAACACGATGGAAAAATAAAACGAAGGAAATGGAAATGGATAGGTAGTGGCTGAAGTGTCGACCTTATTCTCAATCACATTGATCAATATGCTATCAAGACACTTCTATAGCTACTTCAAGTGTCAAAGATCAATCTCAAAAGATCATCCCTCTCATTTTTTTATTTTATCTGCTTCCTAGGCATCATTATGGGAAAATCTAGTAAGAACACAGTTAGATTTAGAGATATAATAATGGTTCATTTATATGATTTCCACTATACCTATTGAATCAATGCTTATTCTAGTAGAGTTATATGAGTCTAAAATAAATGGCTGAGTACACCAACCTGATCACATGAAACTCAAGAGTGGTATGTTCTGGTTAGTCAAGGTTCCTTGATCAAAAAGCATGACCTTCAGGTATCTCTCTCATGCTTCATGGAATCCAATAAGACTAGCTGCAACCATATTCCTATGACAATGAAACTACTAGCTGACATAATCTTTCTTATTCCACTGAAGTCTATCAAGGGTGATGTTAGTATATCCCTGAGCATGAACAAAACCACATAGGGAAAAAGTGATGAACTGGACAGCATACATTCCATTATCATCAAAATGTTCAATATTAATTTGGACAGATGTGTGATCCTTGGGGGTGATTAGTTTGTTAGTGGAAAAACATTTCCTAGGAATATAGAGATCCATGTTTAGAAAGTTAAGATAGTAGAATGCATAAAGGTATAAACCATATCACCTAATATTAAGGATTAAAACCTAGAATTAATACTGAATGTATCAAATATATTGAAGAAAAAAATTAGTGGTATAGAATACCTGGGTAGGGTCACAAGGCATGTGGGCTTGGCCACACACTGTATGATATTTAACTCACCCAAAACCCTAGCATCAATAAGGACTCTGACTACATGGGGTGTGTTCCTTTAGTGTACCTAGTGTGCAGTCATGGATTTCATAGAAACCGACACCTTTATTCTAGAAGATACCATATCCAAGAAATTTGTATCCTTCAGCACCTTTTAATCTACGTTAATTTATCAAACAATTATGGGGAAATCCTCCAATCATTGATTTCTATCCTTCAGTGATCAGAAATCCGAGCTTTGATCTCCCATAGTGTAGCGTTTATGCACCCAATTTCAATATAGGGGCCTCGATCTATGAATCCATAACTTACATAAACAATCTCAATCCATCTTAAAATGACCAATTCTTATGATATTTATTCATCCACCATGAATATATGGGTTTAATCACACTCGAATCTAGCCCAAAAATATTTATTTATGACCCCATGTCCTAATGATAATGAATGTGAAGAACAATGGGGATAAAAAAATAATGGTATAAAAAATTATTGGTATATGTAGTTTTATCCAATGATTACATAATTATGAATCAAGGGTGAAATCACATATTTAATAGAAGTAAACAAATATTCTTAATAATGATATTCAATTGGGATCATGCAAAAAACACATGTTAGAGATATACAATAAGAGGATAAGAAATAAATGTTCATAAAATGAATCAATGGGTTTAAATACATAAAATAATTATCCCTAACTAAATAATATATTAGTTGTTTGTGATGAAATCTACCTTTAGTGGGGAAGGTGAATATCCTGTTATGTTCGTCACCCATCTCATGAATCACCTCAATCATATTTAGTTGATATTAATTATTTATTTCTCAATGCTAATAGAGATATCTTACTCCTATATATACAAACTCTCATGGTTATAAGGATAACCCTAGATATTTTTCAGAATTTCATATGAAGAGAGAGGTAATTAGGTTTTTGGTACATTAAATAAATTAATTATTTAATTACATAATGAATTCGATCATTTTCACCTTCAATTCAATTCCTGATGCATAAAAAATTTATATCACACCTATGGTAAAAACAACATTTTTTAAACAACCATGGTCTCATATTTTACATCTAATTCCCTAATAAATAGGAAAACCATATATTCTGAAAGGAGGGACTCTAAAGATTTAACATATATTAGTATTTTTAATATATTCATTTTGGGGTTCAACGACACACAAACCCAATTCCATCTCCTAAAAATAATCTAGAGATATATAGGTAAATATTCAAACGGTCAAACTATTAAAAATTAATTACTTAAAGAATGGCAGTACATGATCAATTTCATACAATATTGATCATGAAAATAGTAATAAAAATTAAAATTATTCAAATAAATAATGTAACAATATTATCAATGTATATCTATATTTTTGAAATGTTTCAATGAATTTACATGTAAAATAATTCTTTTATAGAATATATATTCTATTTTTTAGTGGTCAGAATTTTTTTTAATTTTAAACATTTTTTAACATTTTCTTATAGGTTCTTCCCTTTTTCATGAAATTGTTCCCCTTTTAAACCATGGCATTGATAGCTTAATTGGTTATATAAACCAATCCATTTAATTATATAAGTAATCATTCAAGATTTTCTATTGATCAATCCTCATAAAAATAAAAAATTCAGTAATTTAAATTATATCAAATTATTCCATTTTTTATACCCTATATAATTGAAATATTAGGTAAATGTCTCATATTAATCCTTTAACTATCAAACAAAATCACCATCCCTAATTTAGTGTTATATAAATTAATTAATATTTACCATCCATTATTTAATCAAAATTTTAATTGTATCATTAATAAGAACTATGCATTTGAATCCAATAACAAGGAGAGACATAATAAAAATCCTTGAAAGGCCATGGGTGTGGGAAACTAATGGATGTGGTTAACCATTTACAACACTCATATCTTCCTAATATATCTCCATCATTGAATGTATTTATTTTTTATTTGTCATCCTGCAATGGTACCTTCTTTACATGCCTCATCCCATCATGCCTCCCCGCATCCCAACATCCTCAACATGCCTCCCTACCTCCCTAGATTACATCCATACCACACATTATACCTACTCAGTTCTGGGTTTCCCAAATCATTATATTCTTTTCCAACTTAACTTCTACCATATCCCTCTCAAATTCCCTATTCACACATGTGAACATCAATTGTGCTAGCTCCACCTCTCATCAAACCACCTCTTGAACTTGCTTAAAAATTTTCCTCTCCACCACAACTTCTCAAATATACTTCACTCTATGTTTCCTTACTACTATGTAACACACAAACCTAACTTTTTGTTTAATTTTAATTTATTGTTGATTAATAAAAATATTTATTTTGAATTCTATTTTAGATTTATTATTTCATTTTGGACTATGTTTATGGTGTTTTAAGTCCTTTTGGGGGTTCTTGTATTATCAAAGATAGTTGTTAGTCACTTCGTAGTGAATAGGAATCCTAATATGGTGATTGTATGGGTTGGATGATAAAATTTTATGTCCCTTATGTGAGGTTAAAATTTTATTTGTATGGTCACCCTCACATTTTAGGGTCTAAAAGTTTTTGAGAATTTTTTTTGAGGGAGGGGTAATGACATGGTCATGGGGATCATGAAATGAAGAGTTTTAGTTATATTTATAAAATTACTATATATAAAACTCTCTAAGTGACTATTACATTTGGTCACCCTTATAATGAAGGTTTTACACATTGAGAAATTTTTTGGGGGAGGAAATTCATGCTATGGAAGAGGGAGCCACACTGTTATATGGACCTTTATATATTTAAGTCAGGCCATGACTAAGGGAGCAATTTTTTGGTAAAAAATTTTATGTATCCCACTTGAAAAAATAATAATTCATTCCTCGGTGAAATTTTATGTGAATTAATTAGCACATTGTGACCCTGTCCTTTCACCATGATGGAAGTTTACCATCTAATACCACACAATGAGGCTATCTAGGAAGTTGATTTAAACTATAAAAAATATCATTCACACCATATTGGAAAGGGGTTTGTGATACATAGTTCTTCTTATGAGTCTATCATTCTACTTTGATAGTTTTTTAACTCCTCTCATTGTTTCATGGTCTCACACTAGCCAGGGCTATTTATACCAAATTTATAGATTTTTCGATAGATTCATTTATTTATTCCATTTTTACATAAACTATTTATTGATATTAAAATAAAGGTTCCATGAAATTTAGTTCTCTCCATCTATATGTTTTTAAACTTAAAGTCATGATTTATTTATTTTTTCATTATATGATTCCCATTTTGTAATGGTCATACCATGTATAAATATTTATCCATTTAAAAAGGGATTTATTTATTCTCTCCCTCTCATCCTTATTTAATAAAAAATGGTTTCCTAATATTTATATGCACAAATAATTTTTAGTCGTTTTTTGTGAACCAAGTGTTTATAAAAATTACATTGCGGCTCTTTTCAAGAGTTGTTTGAATACTGAGTGGTGAGTATATTTTAAAATATTATATTTCTGATTATTTAATGATTAGGTATTTTTGGAAGAAAGTTTCATTATTTGACTTCAAAAGATAGTTTTATAACATAGTTTCCTTGAAGATATTCCCAAGGCCCAACTAGAACATCATGAAAATGGGATTTCTTGAATATATGTATACTCATAAAGTGGTCCCCTTATATATTATATTAGTGAAATGTATATAATGGAATGTAAATGGGTTTTCTCAATTAAGGGACCTATTTATTATATTTTAATTCTTGATAGAAGAGTGGATACATTTGTGAATGTTGTTTTAAGGAGAGGCTATAATTAAATATTTTGTTTATCTTATATGAAATTTTTATCACACATGTTGATTTCCCTCCTCAATTATATATCATGGGAAACCTCATGAAGCTAAGTGAGAAATCCATGTGTGAGTATTTCACCAGTTATAATGGTATATATAATAGTTTCTTTAGGCTAAGACTATGTCCCACTTAAGTTATTTTCCATCATGATGAAAAAATATATCAAACTGAGTGTTGTTTGTGAATCAAATCAATCAATAATTAGATAGATTTGATATCATGGTTTACTATATTTTATCTAGGGCTCCTAGGTATTCCTATGATGGAGGTGTTTTTTATATATATTGTAATAGTTTACTTATTCTTTTTGCATGTCATTTTCATATAGTTTTTTATTATAATTATTATATTATAATAAATTTAATTGGAATTTCCATTTTAAAAGAATAATTATTTAAAATTTATGTTGAAAAACTATTTTTTTTCTTCCTGTATTATCTTTTCATGTTATATTTGAAAATATATTTTGTTGAAATGTATAAATTATCTATCATTAGAATGGTGAAACCGAATAATGATCTCTTTTGGTATGTATTGAATTAAAATGTAAGGTCACTTTCATTATTTTATTTCAAAACAACAATAAATGGTTTTATTTTTAAATGTTATGTATATTGTGTCAATAGAATAACTAATGAACATTAATTTATCACGCTTATTACCTTCTTGGTTTAGCGTAGGTCCAGCTTTGATATATAAGATGGTTTCTGGACTTTCAAGATTAAGGAGTCAGATGATCTGGGATAAGATGTTTTTATTACACATGGTGGTGGGTATTTGGGATGGTTGTTGTCCATATTTACATTTTGATATGTTTCTGTCTTATGTATCATTACATATTAGAAATATTATATAGATTCTTCTTAGGTTTTGTTAGATTCTATTCTAAATATTTTTCCTTGGTTATGATCATTGGTTTTTTTCTGATTAATGAGTTGTTTTTTATTTATTGTTTCCTATTTGGTTATAAATATTATTAAAAACTATTTACATTTTATTTGTTATACCATGAATAATATAGTGGTCATTCTAGACTCTATACAAAATACTTATTTTTATTAACCATTTTATTAGCAGAATTTATTACTAAAGTGGTGTACTTTGATTCCCATGCAATAGTTTTCTATCATTGTAATTAGAAATACGCTTTTGTACTTGTTGCTAGAAAGCTTGAGTATCAGGTAAGGGTTTCCTAAGTTTTGTGGGGAGTCATGGGAGACCATTGATTGGACCATCAAACCACATGATTTTGTTTTGAGTATGAATTTGAAAATACATTCTAAAATAAACCTTGAGTTACCAAGGGTGTATGAGATCTATGTGTCTTGAATTTAGGCCATGTTCCCATCATTCATCAGGATATTTTGACTATATTTTAATATTTGTTTCTTATGTTGAAGATTCATTATTTTATTTAAGAAACTCTAATTTTTTGTTTTGAAAATGGGGAAAAATTAGGGGTTATGTGGTGAATATACACGGTCTATAAAACAATTTATAAACCATGTATCCTTGTATAGGAAACCTCTAGTGGACTTTTCATGCTTACCGCATGGATTTTCAAACCACGTACCTAAACCATACACAGTTGAAATTTTTGTGAATTATTGAATTTGGGTTATTTATGATTATATATTATTATTCATTCCAAACATTACAAATTTTGTATGAATTATAGTGTTATTTTAGAATTATAAATATTATTTATATTATTTATACTTAGTATTTCATCAAGGGATTTTAGGTTCCCTATTTGAGGGTTTGAGTTTTATAATTTTTAATATATGTTATCAAATGATTTTATGAATTATAAAGTGGGGGGTTGTAAAATGATTTCAATTAATTAATTTAAAATAATTTGGGAAACATTAATGTGATGTTAATCAGGATTTTCGGTATATTTTTCAAGAGTTTTTGTGTATAAATGTTTTCAAAAAAAAATTTAATGACTTGAAGGATTAAAAAGGCTATTTAAAATTATTTCATATGAATAAATTTTGTGAATTTTATATGTTTTGGATTTTATATAGAGTATTTTGTTTTGTATTATTGTGGTGAAAATTTATTATTTTTTTCATTTTGAGACTAGTTCATCAGGTTTTTTGGGTTTATATTATTTTAAATCATAAAAAATATTTTAATGTTTTTTGTTTATTGTTATTTTATGGTACACCCTACTATATATTTGTGTATTGTTATAAAAAATTTACCCTTATTCATGATAATAATAGAGAAAACACACAAGATTTTAAGGATCTATGTCCTCCTCTCTTCTATGCGGAACAAGGTTCCTATAAAGTGGAAGCATATTTTTTAGAGATTGAAAAGAATATCAACATTCTTGAACTCCTCAATACTATTTTAATTTATTTAATAATATTAATTATCAAGGGTTTGAGTTGAAAGTGGTTGATTTCCTTCTTCTATACTATGCCACAACTAGGCCATTCATGGGATGATTTCACGGTGGTTTTCATACGGTTGTAATTTTCCATGATAGTAGAAATATACGAGGTTATAAAGTTGTATTTAATTGAGGAGGAATATTAGTTGGTGTTGGGGTATGTTGGATTATTTGTTGAGAAATAACAACTATCCTAGAAAAATATGGATAGTTCATCAAAATCTCACTATTTTAGAATAATTATTCATTATGGTATTTATTTTAGAAAACATTGTTTTTACAGGCCACATATGAGGATTTTATGAAGAAAATCATCAGAGTTGAGGATGGAATATATGGAATGATTGATTTTTTAACCATTTTTTCATTAGATGGGGGTGGTCAAGGGACTCTAAAAGTATAAAGAGTAAATCGATGATGTATAATCAATTAGATGGTGGTATTAAAGGGCATTTTTTTCATCACATCATATTCTTCTGGGACTAAGTCCCTGGTGTGACATAAGTACATTAAGCCAAGAAATAAGAAGCCTTCATATCAATAATATCCTAATACCAGTAATATTTTTGGCTAATTATAACATCTTCAATCGATATTTATATTATATGTGAATATGAAAGGGGAATTCATATATACCACATAAGTAGTTCCCCATGATCAATCAAAATCACTTGATAATGATGTAAAAACTTCTTAAATATATTATAGTTATATTTTGTCATATCCTTTTTTATTATTTATTATTTTATTTTATATGTTGTTATAATATTATTAGGATGATGATTTGTTTGATCATATAGGTGATTATTCCTCATTATATTTTTATACATGATCATTAGTGATTACATTTGGGGGATTCTTTATAATACTAAGATATGTGGTAAACCCAATTATTAAAACTTTTATTGAGCCTATTTTATGTTTAAGTCTTCTATTTTGTATCAGATCCATCTATTTTCCATCGAATCCTTCCGAAGTTTTTTTTGAGTAATTCTTTAAGGGAGGAGTTATCAATATTGTGGAGATATAAACACAAGAGAACTACCTTGTTGTGAAAGGATATTAATATATAGTGTATTTATATGTATAGTTATGTGATTTTTATGGGTGTATAATATCTCACAATCCTCTGTGTTCCTTTCTTTCTTGAGATGGTATTGGTGTTTAGATATTAGGTCAGACATTTACTCCCCCGACCAAACCCTACTCAGTGAATGGTTTCTAATTCATTAGATTTACTAGTTTTTTGTAATATCTTCTTTAGATGAAATTTCATAGGTATTTTAGGTTTCTAATTGAAAATATATTTTTCCATTTTTTTTATATGTTTGTTTTAAATATTTTTGGACTTTTTATCCAATGAGGAACTTGAACCACATTTTCTGTAACATCCCAAGTAAATAAGGAATATTACTTTTTCATATTTATTAATATTTGTGAATAATATATTAACATTACATTAAGGGTAACACTATTCTCAATGGCGTACCCAATACGCAACAATGAGTTTCTTTGAAATCTTACATTGCAATCTAATAATAAAATAATATTATTTTAAATGGTAGTTAACGCCTAGCCGTTGTAATGGCGAGAATGAACAGAACTAACTACAAAATTATTATACATGTTTGTAAAATATTTTTACTTTTATCCAATAAATGTTATAGGGTTAAAATGCAAATGAATCAAATTTTAAGCGTAAATATTCTAATATTCTTTAAAAGGTCGATTAACCGCCTTTTGATGGCGAACCCATTTTAAATCCACATGTTGACAATATTATATGTTATATTGGACCAAATAAAATACTTCTTTAGAATCGGGATATCAAAATTTACTTTGTGTATGTATTTGTTATTTTTTTATAAAGTTCATTTTTAATGAATAAGTGAAAATTGTTATATTTTAATTGAAAAACTCTTTTTAATATAATTTATTTATATGATTAGATAATCTTTTGAATTGGTTTTAAAGTGAAAATATAATATATTTTTACCATTTAATCCAATGGTGGTCATTAGAATTAATTTCACTTTGAAATTGGACTTAAACTAGTGTCAATCTTTTAATAGATATTGTTTATTAAAAACACGCTATTTGTTTTGACAGTGGGAATTAATTATTAAATTAATTAACGAAACTTATATGTTTTCAATTTGTTAAAATAGACATCATTTTTGAATTCGGAATATCAAATATATTATGGGTCAATTTGTTTTATTTTTCTGAAAAACATTAATTTTTTATGAATAGTGAAACCACTAAGTGGTAGTTAAAAAACTGATTTTTCATTTAAATGAAACTTTACCACTTCTGTGATTTGAATTTCAAAAATCCGACATAAATTGTTTTCATTAGGATATAAAATGTGGTTCAATGGGATTAAATTAATTTTTTGGTGAATAGTAGCTTTTATGTTTTATTAATCGCAATTAAATGTAATTAGTGTAATTTAAGGTAAAAATAATATTTTAATAATATGAAATTACCTTGACACATGTCCTACCCTTATTGGATGAGTCATGGCCGACCCAGACAATTCATGGGTCAACTTGGGGACCCCATGGAGCCACATGGGTATGAAAATGACATTAATAACTTTTTATTTAAAGTTAAAATAAAAATGTCACAAACATGTAATGTTTTACAAAAAATATTTTTACATAGGGTAATACAAATCATATGTTTTGCTATAAATATTAATTGGAAAGTTAAAAATATTTCCTACATCATAGTAGTTTTTTAATAATTTTTAGACATTAAATAAATTAATTTATTTATGACACCGTGATGATGCAGCGATTACCTCATTAATGAAAAATTTAAATAAAATGAAAAGATAATGTAAAATATAAGACATACACTTTTCAAAAACATATTGTATGGGTGTATTTAGAACCCTTATCACCTTATAATCTAAATATATAATTGTGGGATCTTTGATATCCTAAAATCATTTTATAATAAAGTAACTTTTCAAGACTTTCCAAGAGTGCCCCTCCTCCCTCTTATAAAAGGCCCCCACCTCTACCACCTTTCCCACACCTCTCAAGCCATTGGCTCGGAAAAGATCTGCTCATTTTATCTCTACACATCCCTCTCTTCATCCTAGAAGCATTCCCTAGAGCAGACAACTATTCAAGAAACCCATTTGGTTCAAACCAAGGGGAGTTACCCGATTTAAAGGTAATGTCTTCTCTTATGTTCATTTGTTTTATTTTGCTTCTCCAACCCCCTAAAATATTTTTATTCCTTTATTTTGTAACAACACCAGTATCTTAAATATACTAGGATGTTTTTATGAGAAATATTCGAGCTACACTTAAACACACCTCCGTCTAATGGTTAAAGAACATACTGTTTCTGTGGATGGCGAATTACAGCCTCACGAAACGATGATTGTTCAATCTTCTCTTAACACCTTTCACAGTTGCCATTATGATGTCACTGTATTTTATATATGATATATATGGTATTTATGTTTTCTATATGTTTCTGTATTTTATTTTTAAAACATACCTTTATGCTTTTCATGTTGTGCAAATGCGATAATTTCATACGAGGAAGTGTGGACTACTGCCCCCTCAAGTGATGTGACTCGTTCATGCAATACATGGAATGTATAAAGAATGAATTTAATGAACATATGTGACCTATATAACATATATATTATACTGGAATTATAATATATATATATATCTCTCATTTATTTTTAATTCAATTAATATGACACCGAAATAAAAGGAGCGTTCACGCGTACGTACGACCTACATTCTCCATGAACGATGAATTTCATTTATTTTTATCTCAAAATGTTATGTAATAGTATAAAATGAATATGTACTGGATATATATGATATTTAAATCATTAATACTATTCTGGATATGATTTACTTATAACTACATGGACAATCATTTTCAAACAAGTTCACTTTTTACTCATGTACCAAACATCGACAAAAACATCAGATATGAACACACATTATTAATCAATTATTATAAAATTATAATATGTGATATGAAATGAATAATAATATTTAAAGGATTTAATTAATCAATTATAAGTTGACCAAAGTTTATTATTAAGGAATATAAAGAAACGAACAAAACAAGACGGACTTGAGGTAAGGAATCCTACCTCTCTCTTTCATTTTAAGTACTCTCTTATATGTCATTTCTTCTAAGATCATATTTATTATGTTTGGGGATGTTATTTAAAATTCCTCATTCTGTAATTTTATGTTCATATAATAAGAGACCCTATTTGATCTCATAAATCCATTTTTGGATGTTTTAAGTGGCGTCGTTAGGCTGCCGAGTTTTCGCAAGAGATTTTTCATCTCACTTTTATTCTCGTGAGATTTATGCTACATTTGCCACCATTTCCTTTGAGTGGTGTATGTACTTCACATTATTCTAATATTTGTTTAATATAATTTCATTTATGGGGATTTACATTAATTTTGTATAGTCCTTCTTCGATGGAGTGTACGTTTCGAAAGTTACCCAAATCGGTAAGGGAATCTTTCACCCTACTTTTTTTAAAAGACTTATTTTTTATGGGTCTTTTAATTTACATATTGTTATGTTGGGATATGTTCTTCTATATCATTATTGATGTAAATTTAATTTCCAAGTGATGAGATACCATTTTCTCCCACATCAAATCATTTTCTGAATTTCAAAGTGACGTCGTTAGGCTGTCAAATTTTTGCAAGGGAACTTCATAACTCAATTTCAATTATTTGGGTTAAACTTGTACTTCTTGAATATTTCATTCTATGAATATGTGTGAATTAATCTGTTTGACACTTAATATCCACTTATATTGGGTGTATTTTTTTGTCACACTTAATTATGTAATTGATTTATCCTTAATCTAAGGATACCGTCTTTGAACGGGACTTTGTCTCAATATCCTTTCATTGAGGAATATTTTGTTCTAATACAAGATTTTCATTTATAAAATATATAAAACACCTTTGAATTTTCATTTCATTCAAAGGGATTCATTTTCTGTGAAGCGTTTTACTAAACGACAAAAATTAATGTTTATTTTAACATATGTGGGGACAATGACCTTTTCCGCTACCGCGAGTATTATTTGGTCTTTGGCTTCCTAAACAAGCCGTACTGTTTTTAAAATGAAATAAATACCATATACTCTTTTATTTAATTTGGTATTGAAAATGTTTTTTATAATGGATTTGTTATGTCAATATATTTAAGTGATATATTCTGATTGAAATGTGGAAATGTTTTCTTTCCATTATATTTGTTTTATGTCTTATGATTTTATAATGGTACTTGGACATTTGATTGGTGGTTATGTGAAAAAACATATGAAGGTTGGTTCCATGAATACCAGGAAGGGTGGTTACGTTATATCCTCCAATGCATTGGGTATGGATGTCAGCCGTATGGCTATTCCAATTAGTGATATGAGTGGAAGTTGACCATATGGTTATTCCATTTAAGTATGTTTATGTCCCAAGTTACCTTTATATGTTATGTGTTCTGTATATGGGTTTGATGGTAATATTTTGGTTAAAAAAGGGTAAGTAATGATATTTTATTTGGTGAAGAGTATTTACTACTTCTTAAAGGTGAAAATTATTACTTTGAAAAAGTATTCATATTTTACATGGTGTTTTAAAAAACTAATTGTTTACCTTCTTTGTGTATCCTTTACTGGGATTTTTATCCTCATCCCAAGTTTTTGAAATGTTCTCCACAGGACTTAAAGATGAATAGGGTCAAGGATGGGATCAAGGAAAGACATGTTATCTAAAACATAGAACTAGACATGTTTCTTTTGAAGAGTTTTTATTTTATGGAAACTTAGTAGAAGTGTCTACTTTGTAATCTTTTGAGGTGTAATAGTTATGACCTAATTCTCTAAAACTCTAAACCGGAAAAGATCCTCTATGTGATTTATTCATTTAATTCATAATTATGTAATGTTTTAAGGCCGGGTCCTTATATTTTCCATTCCTATCAATTCATGATATTTTGAATTTCAATATGTAGAAAGTAATACTGCAGGGATAATTGTCACATGCCATTTTAAATTTTCCTTATTATTTTACTTGATTATATATATCTGAATCTATTTCTTATTTTGGGATGGAGTTTGGATTGGATATCTAATTTTGGACCTTGTTGAATATTTTATTCTTCTTGATGTTCTATAGATTTATGGCATGTCTTTGGGTCATGGAGTGTCCAAAAGGCATCATGACATCATTAATTTATACTGAGTCTAGTAAATGTACAAATCCAATATCTAATAGTCACCCTATGTAACGTTTACTCTTATATATGAGTACACTCAAATGTAAGGGTCCTATAGTTTGCATAAATTATGTTTTGAGGGAGTGTTCATTCCACATCAGGGAGAATTTTGACATGATGAGTGTCTAGGAAAATAGGATTTTGATAAAACTCATGCATAACATACTGTAACATACTCATATATATGGGTACCCTTATACATGAAATTACCAAACATTTTTAAAAAAAGAGTGTATGATCCCAGACTTCATGGACGTATATACCTATATATATTTTGGTTTGAACAACTTAGAGGTGTATAAATAAATGTTTAATGGGTGTATGAGTAATATTAGGTGTGATCTAGGGGTTTAGAACATGAAAGAAAGGGTAATTGGTCCATCATATGCATGTCGCACGGTTGGTGCACAGTTAGTGTAAACCGTGCAAGGGGGAAAGCAAAACCATGTGATCTTGGACAAGGGAATTTCGCACGGTTGGTAGATGTTTTGTCAAACTATGTAGGATTACCAAGTAACCGTGAAACCTTGACCCCTATTGGATAGATTCTATCACACGACTGGTGCATGATTATGAAAACTGTGTGGCTAAACCATGTGCCTCATTAAAAATGATATTTTAACATTCCCATTTAGGATTTTATGTATTCTACCAGATTTCTTCCCCCATTTCCTCCCCCAACCACCCTAGTGATAAACCAAAGCTCCAAAATCTATTCAAGGGACTATCTACTTCATTTCTAGGCTATTTGGAGTGTCGTTGGGTACAGATCAAAGCTATGGGTATGTCTAACAGTTATCTTTCTTCTCTTTTCTATATTTGGGATTGTGGATTGGTTTTTCTTATTAAAAATCCCTAAAACCCTCTTTTTTCCAATGGATCGTATGTTGGGGCTTCAAAGGGTTCTTGAGTATAGATCTATGTATAATGTTAAGTGAGTGTTCATTTATGAATTTGAGGTAGGTGGTCTACAAGTTACGTCCAATAATATAATTGTATATTTTTGAAAGTGTGGTTGTGATATTGCTTACCTCTTGATGTGAAAATTGAATTAATAACTAATATTTGTTAAAATGGTTGAAAAAATCATGATTTATACCCCCTATTAATCTTGTGGTATGTGTTGATATTGATTAGACCATATCGGGCCACCCATGGGGCATGCCAATATTCCCGATCATGGAAAATGTAATGTTAAGCCTAAAGTTCATTTGTCTTGAAATAGAGACATGATAAATGTGTTGAAATGATAGTTTGAATAATGAAAAGGCACTAATGATAGTTGTGTCTAGACATTGGAAATGGTATAAGGGATTGTTTGGAAAAATGTGAAATGGTGTTTTTGGCGCCAAAATTTGGGGCAAAGAAGATGCCCAACAAACTACCTCGTGAAGCCCCTATGCGGAGCACCATGCCCTCCATGAATCAAGGAGGTGGGACGCTCCACGACCACAGTTGAAGTTCGTGAGCCTGCAGCAAAGCTAGGAGGCGGGAGGCTCCGCGAACACATTTGACGTTCGCGAGCCCACCGTGAAGCAACCCAGTCCCTCTTCACGCTACGTGAGCTCTGCTCCATGGTGCCTCTTGTATATAAATACCAGGCTCCCCCTAAACCCAACAGATGGAAAATCCGACCTTTCAGCTTCCCGGTTCTTGAATTGAAAAGCATCCTTCCACTTTGCGAACCATGAGCCGTGTGAGGTACTTCTGCTCCGTGAAGTGCCTCCCCTCCATCCCGTTTTGATCCCCTTTTTCAGGAGGGATACCTTTAATGAAGCCTAAGGGTCTTCGCAAAGGAAGGGGATCCCAAAGGGGACCCGTGTTGTCATAGAGCATTTATGCTTCGCGAAACACCCTGCATGTACACATGATCCACATGCTAAGGCAGGGTTAGTGTACTTCACGAAGCACATTGCATCCCAATGCCTTGCTTCACGAGGCACCTTTACTCCATGTGGCTGTGCTCTGTGAGTGCCCTTACACATCATGAAGCACCTTGCACCTCCTCCCCATGCTAAGGCTAAGGCACCCCACTTTGCAATGCACACCCCTTCGCAAATGCCCTCCACCACGCAGAGTAATAGAGCTTCACAAGGTCCCTGCCTATGGACCCCTCTACTTGTAAAATCCATTTCCTATGCGACCCTCCATGTTCCCACGATGTGACTTAAATGTCCCCTTGATGATACCTCTCATTGTGTTGCTTTGCCTAATGCTTCTTCACATAGGCACGCTAATGGTTATTTCTTCTTCACATAGCCATGCTAACGCGGACCCCTCGATGTTTCGCTCCACGACACCCCTTCAGTATGGCATTGCCGGTGCCTTCCCTCCCACAAAGAGCAGAGGTTTCTGGTTATGTAAGTCATAGGGGTGCGGAGAAAACCCACTACGTTCAAGCTACATGACGTTAAACTGCCAAGTATCATCGTCCTCAGCACCTGACCTTAAAATTTAACCTTTCCATGTTCCTCGCACGTGGGGTTCCCCCACCTTGGACATTCTCCATGCCCCCTAGTCTCCATAGGGGATGATATCCTCCTTATGGGAGTGGAGTTTGTCCACGGGGGAAGGGAAACCACCTTGGTGTAAGCCCCTATTTTTCCTTCCAGGAGGCAGCAAAGCATCCCTGCTCCTCCTTTCATCTTTGGTCCCCAAGGCCAGCGGAGGGTGTGATAGGGAATGGGGCTCTTCCTTTCTTCAGTCCCAAGTCCCTCTCCCATTGCGCTTTGTTGCCTTCGGGTCTCCATCTTGGTGTAAGTCCCAATATTTCTCTCCCTGGGCCGCCCCGTGCATAAGCCCCTCTTTACTTCCACGGACACACCTTTCACAACGTGGTCGTCAGGCCTTTACTGCCTCTTATTTCTCACACCGATCATGACTCACGTGGGCTTAGAGTAAGCATATACCATGATATCGCCCTCGTCCTGCATGACGTTAAACTGTATTCCTCCCATACCATCCTGAACTACGGGGACATTGATCCATGTCAAGGCATGGTACATAGGAAGCCTCTACAAGGTTCAAGCCCCACCACCTCAGGCCGACATAGAGTGTAAGCCCCAATCCATCCCGAACTACGGGGACTTTGATCCATGTCATGTCATGGTATGTAGGAAGCCACCACGATGTTCAAGACCCACCACCTTGGGCCGCCACAGAGTGTGAGCCCCAATCCATGCCAAACTACGGGGACTTTGATCCATGTCATGTCAAGGTGCATAGGAAGCCTACACAAGGTTCAAGCCGCACCACCTTGGGCTTCCTCTGAGTGTAAGCTCCAATCCATCCCGAACTATGGGGACTTTGATCCATGTTAAGCCATGCTACGTAGGAAGCCTCCACGATGTTCAAGCCCCACCACCTTGGGACGCCTCAGAGTGTAAGCCTTAATCCATCCCGAACTATAGGGACTTTGATCCATGTCAAGGCATGGTACGTAGTAAGCCTCCACAAGGTTCAAGCCCCACCACCTTGGGCCACCTCAGAGTGTAAGCCCCAATCCATCCCGAACTACATGGTCTTTTATCCATTTCAAGGAATGGTACAAAGGAAGCCTCCATGAGGTTCAAGCCCCACTACCCTGGTCTGCCTTAGAGTGTATGCCCCAATCAATCCCGAACTATGGAGACTTTGATCCATGTCAAGGCATGATATGTAGGAATCCTCCCCGAGGTTCAATCCCACCACTCATTTGTCATTACGACCCAATTCACGTCGGTTCACCAACACATTGGGCATCCTAGAGTGTAAGCCACATTCCACCACCTGAACTATGTGGTCTTTGATCCTTGGAATGGTAGGGTATGTAGGAAGCCTCTACGAGGTTCAAGCCCATCACCCATCGGACCCCAGGTCCATCTTCACGTCAGTTCACTAACACGACTCCAACCTAAAATACGAGGAATTTGATCAATGTCAAGGTATGGTACGTAGGAAGCCTCCTTGAGGTTCAATCACATCACTCGGTTGTTCCAATATCCTTCACATCGGTTTGACCCCATCCAGCGATAAGCCATTGTGACCCCATCTAGCAGTAAGCCATTGTGGCCCTCATTCAGTGGTAAGCCGTTGTCAACCAAATTCGACTGTAATCCATCGCCAGATGAACTACGCAAACATTGATTCCATTACATGGGGATACATAGGAATTATCTTCGAGGCTCAAGCACAACACTACTACCATATTCACAACAGTCTCATCCTATTCACCATCCCCATCAACCGCTCTATCTTCCATCCGGATCCTTACTTGGGCTGCCACATCTCGGTGGGATCATGCCATTCAATTACTTGGATCATATAATAGCATTCGGGAGGCCGCCCACATGATGGCCCCAATATCGGTGTTCCCTCCAGGGGGTTCCTCCATCTGATCCACTCTAGTTAGTGTTCTGGTCAACCCGATTCGTCTCAGTTGGACGTTAAACTTGTAGCATGTCATGTGTTAAAAATGGGAAGCTGAGAAAAAACTCAAATACATGCCCATGGAAAATGATTCCCTACGTTCGATGTGGGATGACTCGGGCATCCGCTCCCTCAAGAAGCCCTATAATAAGGGACAGAAGATAGAAACACCAATCCCCAACATCCAGACATGCCAGTGATGCCCAGCGTGAGTACTCCCCTAACCGAAGGTTGCTGCCCTGACCGAACCCCTTTGAATGTCTTGACAGAAGCATCGTAATTAACTGGTGTCCATGAAGATATGGCGCCGGGTAGAGTTTCACGAACAACGTATTAAATCTATGAGGGTGACCTGGAATAGGTGACGAGTTCCGAGTAAGAATCCATGGAAGGAAGAACTGACATCCCATCATCTCATTTCGATCAATGAGAAAACATCCCTGAACAAGGAATGAATGCCTCTCGCCTTCGGAAAGCGGGAATGCGTGGTATCAAAGCCGCACCTATCACACTCAAGTAGAAAAACACGTGTGCCTCAGAGAAAGAATCAGAAATAGAAATGGTGAACCCGAAGTGAAGGTCTTCTCCTCAAAATGGATATTAGTAACACTCAGGGAATCCATGGATTGGCGTGTCACCGGATCCAGCTATCTGATGCGGGGTCCTGCCAAGAAAATAGTAGGCCTAGCATGAATCTCACGAGATGTTGGGGCAGTAGAACGTTGGACATCCCATTTTGTGATGTTGTCAGCATGGATCCCTATTTCCGGCCATGGAAGGTAGGATGACGCTAGGACATTGGTCGTTGATTCATATTTTCCTTTCATCACCGATGAGTTCATCTCTTTTCTTCTCAAGAATCAGGTTGATGCCACAGGAACACGATCATCTCCCGCCCGCCTACGCAGGGTCAGGGTCAAAGCTAGCATAGCCACTCCGCATGGCTTCACCTCTTCCGCAACGGCTTCTACGTCCACAACCGTGAGGTTCCCACGCCCCATCTCTCCAGCAGAAGTTATCCAACAAAGGGTAATTAATGACCTCGTACGTCGTTATGAGGAGGAGGGTATAATACCAACCCAGGATATGGCTCGAATACACCTGGAAGCGTCCAGGCCCCACCATCAATGTCGCCTTTGAGGGCCGTGAAGGGAGCCATTGCTCCCCACCCCAACATTCAATCATTTCGGGAGCCTGTCCCCAGAGCGCTTTGACGACTACCTGCCTTACGCTGATGTGGTGGGAGACGTCCAGACCAGCCTGGTTAGAATCTCAACCTAGGGGCTCCCAGCAATGGCCGCCACCTAGCCACATCAATGCCTCCACCCGACCTTGCTGGAGTAGTAGGTAAGCTATGCGCCTGCACCACCAGCACAGACTCGTCCGACCCGACGCCAGTGTCAGGCACGAGTTGAGGATGCCCGCCAGGGGGCGTCAATGTCGATGGATACTATGGCCCGAGCCACCATCGACACATATCATCAAGTCCTTACACACACTGAGTAGGGGTGCTTATACTTCCAACCAGGATCGAGGCCCCAACCGCCCCACGGGAAGGCTGGGTCGACTCTCCTAGTCACAAGCTCGAGTGGTGGTCACTGTGAACCAACCCACAGTGATGCCACCATGTACAGAGGTCCTCCCCGTGACACTACCAAAAAGAGTGTGGCTCTTCCACGCTTCTAGGCTCATAATGAAAGTATTCCATGTGCTACCCCCGATTCGAATGAAGGTCTTCCCACAGTGGTGATGTTTTGTACGGAAGCTTATCTCGTGCCCATCACACTTGGTATGTAGTCCTACCTCCTACCCTCGACTGTCAATGTGGAGACATTACCCATCTGGTCTCTCTCTAATGTGGGGATCCTCTCTACGTATTCTCTGCAGCTGGAGAAGGTCCTCCTCAACCCGGCAACCATAGGGGTGAAGGCCAGCCTCACCCCACCCACACCAAGAATGGAGGTCCTCCCTATGCTCCAGCCGGTTCCAGCGGTGGTTTTTCCTGCTCGGGTACTATTCATGGAGGTCCTCCCCATGTCCCCTTCGACATTTGTCCCAGTGCTCCTCGCACCTCGGCTGTCTCAAGTGGAAACCCTCTCCGCACTGGCACCGGTGCGGCCGAAGGACCACATGTCGGAAATCGGCCCTGTCCCAAGGATCCACCTATGGGAAGGAAGGAATGTCATCATCGCCACAAGAAGAATCTCGGGAAGGCCTGAACGGAGATCAAAACATTCTGCTTCTCAGACTCTGAAGCGGAGTACAACTCAGCTTAGGAACCCTCCCATCACTCATCCGAGTCAAGGGTCGGGGCAGAGATACGACACATCAGCTCGGTGCTCCCATAATGCGAGGTCTATAGGATTCATACTTCCCTCCGCAGGTTTATCCAAGAGGATGAGAATATGGCGACCCCACATGTTACAGTCGTGTAGTCACCATCATCATCACCAGAAGAGCTTTCTACCTCCATAAGAGAACACAAAGAGCTATTTTGGGAACTAATGGTGGGAAACCAATAGTGTGACCCACCACCAGTAGCCGTGGCCCCTGATCCAGGAATGGTGGCTGTCAGCCACTTCTGTTGCGACGTAGAGGCCATGGCGCTACACACTTCGGATGATAGCCCGATAATCATTGGCCAGTCAGCCCGTTCGCCGTATTATCCACCCGCCGACCAGCCGTCCCAGCGGTCTGCATCAGTACCACTTCTGGTTCCTCAAACATCCCCAGTTGGTGAGTGGGGCAATCAAGGGCATGAACCTGAATTTCAGTCGTGGAGCTTCTGGAGAATCCTTGTGGTAGATCACTTCCCCATGGAGTTCTGGCCCGTGGTAGCGCATTATTTCTGCATGCCTGAGTCCCTCACCCTAGTGGAGGTTGAGTGTTTATGATACAGCCTCTGGACGACGCATTTTAGCCTCCGTCATCAGTGTGCGGTTTATCCAAGGAGCCAAGTGCATTTCAAAGACATCAGTGAGCAGTGTCGTCTAGTCGATCTGGTCACACTCCCTGTAGCCCAACACCCCGAGTCACCAAATCACCGTGAGGCCCTCCAGGAGCAATGCATTTAGAGTATCAAGGTACTCCACAAAATCATTAGAGAGGATACCCCCACATGAAAATCCATGGCTGGGGGCAGTATGCTACCCTTCTCTTCAGTCCCATCTGGCGGTAGCCCGACTTGCTATGCGATATCGAGGACATGCCTCCAGGAAGGGTCACGGTCCACATGGCTCACATAGTGGACAATCAGGATGAGATGGAGTTTATCGATAGAGACTTACCCCTTGGGGGTGTGCCACCACTCTTGGACCCATTGGGGATGATTAATCATCAGTAGAGGAACCTCCTATGTCTCCCTGCGCCTACCGAGTCATTAGTACTCGGCAGGAATACCAGTAAGGGAAAAGATCATGTTTGGAACTCTCAAGCACTCAGACCCATCCGCCTCAGTGCAGAAGACAGAGGAAGACTCCAAGAAGGCCATGTTGGGCCAAAAACTTGTAGAGCAGAAGAAGTTGGTTGATGAACTCCTAGATGAATGCGCTGTAGAGCGATGACCTGACTATGGAGATCATTGGTCGGGGCGGCAGGGTCATGAACAACTTCCCCCCAGCGAGATGCCTCCAGAAAAACCTGATCATACCGCTCTCGCTGATAGTACAGAAGTCGAAGCTCATGGAAAAAGGGAGCTTTATGTATCACCAAACCCTCTTGAATAGCATGAAAATCCATGGAAACCTATTTGGGGTCCCCCGCCGCCCCAAGGGTCGCTCCACAAGATGCTCCACGAGCCGCTAAGCTTGTATACAGTATTGAGGTACCCAGTGCGCACTCATGGGTAGGGATCCTCATCAAGATAGGGACCCCCGTCCGGATGATCCAATGGAGTAACTCATCGCCCACCTGCATGCATTGGAAATGTGATAGGTGGCCATCCCACCTGATGGCAAACCATACCCGGCATGGGTGGATGACATGCCGACACCTCCAGGTTTCGGGAATCCCACCTTCTCCCCCTTTAACGAGATGGGGGACCCACTGCATCACCTGACCCACTTAAACTCAAGGTGTGGGCCTATGTTAGGGACTCTAGAATATTAGGAGGCCGCCAAGATCTGATGTTTTGTTCAGACACTGGAGGGGCCGACATTCATCTGGTACAGCCAGCTCCCCTTTAGATCCATGATCAGCTGGGAGGACCTTCGCAGGGAATTCCTTTACCAGTTCAGCTCTACCACCCGGAAGACAAGTATCACAAAACTCTTCATGTGAAAACAAAGGCCTAATGAGTGATTCACAGACATTATCGCCTGGTTGAATGGGCTCACATACTCTCTTGACATGCCACTAACTCAGGAGAAATTACTGATGACGTGTGTAGGGAATGCTAAGACGAAACTGGTTCCTTCCCAGATCACCCAGAACTATCCCGGAGGGTTCTGAGACTTCTCTGACAAGGCCCAAAGCCTTGTGGAAGCCCTGCAATAGGCTATACAGGCACGTCCGTTGCACCCTGTAATCCCAGCAAGGAGAGATTCCAGAGCTGATCCCACCATGGGGGCCCAAATAGAAGCCCCCGAGATAGAATTCCTGCCAGTAGAACCGGTCCCGCAGCCTCGCAGAGGCCCTCCACCTCATGCATGGCCTCTGGCTCCTCAACATCCACAACATCAGCATGCGCCTCCATGTAATGTGCCGCCACCACCCAAGTAGGAAAATCAGGGTCCACCTCCTCGACAGGCCCCTCCAGCTCCTCGTCATGGCCAGGCTCCAAGGGCTCCCTATCCGGAAAAAAGACACAGACTTACTCGTTCAGTGAGAATGAGGTCCCCCGTTACTTCCGTAGCGCCCTAGAGTAGGGGATTGTACACTTTCTAGAGTGTAGAAGGCCAATAGAGGTGAATCTCACTGATCACCCAAACTACTGCCCCTATCACCAGATTTTGGGGTACACCCTCAAGCAATGCTATGTATTTAAGGACTGGCTCCAAGACTAAGTCGATAACAACATAGTAAGGCCGGGCCCAGCCCTAGAACAAGTGGAAGGTTAATTTGTAAGGTCAGACTACGGTAACAACATCAAAAGAGAGTGGAAACAGGTTTCCAGCCTTGGATCCTAGAAGTACGATGACTGGATGACCCGCAAAAATGGTTGCTCATGCCCATGGAATCATCTGGGCACGCCTGAATCAGCCAGAGCCTTCAGAAGCTGCGACCACCACCTTTGCATCATCATCTCAGTCGACCTCTTCCCAGAAGAGCAGGCATCAACGATGCAAGAAAAAGCAATGCACCCCACCAATGTCATAGTCGTCTCACAGTCTCAGAGACATCATGCCCCCTGAGATAGGGATTCCCCCAAAAATCCACCCAGTGGTGGATGATTCATCAAGTCAAAATCAAGGGTATGCTTCGGTTAATACCGTCGAGTTGGTAAACCCCTATATGACTCCTGATGATGGGGAATGCCTGGCGAACCTCCCCAACGTCCCCATCTGACACAAGCATCGTTGGAGCCGCGGATATATGGGTAATCAAGGTGCATCAGTCAGCACCTCAAGCCAGTCCGTGCATGCCACATAGACCAGACAGTAGGCCCAGTGCAGAGCTTAGCACTCGCATCCTCTTCATCTTGTGTTGTTAGGACCACATCCACCACCGTTTGTGCTACTGGATCAGGTAGAACCACTTTGGTCGTGCTGCGACCAACCTCGACCGGCTACAGGCCTATCTCAATCATCATGTCCTCATCTAACATTGACTCTTCAGGCTTCGACTAGTGAATAGTAAAACGTTCCCACAACTATCCAGACACTGGTCTAGCCGATAGGGCCCGCCATGCCGCCAATCGTAGAGCGGCCTCCTGTAAGTAGATGTTCATGCATGGCGTGGAAGTATGATGTTCTCAAGCACCTCCCCAGCATCCC